>OX940980.1:40039733-40639733 GCA_954871275.1 Leptopterna dolabrata
CAGAACCGAATATGACATACTCATGGCATGAGAGCTTCCATTGAATTTAGGTAGGTACATAATCTCCTTCCTATTATACCTGTAATTTCTACCGATATTCCAATATTTCTCATTCCAGGCCCACGTTTATCATCTCATGAAGACTGACAGCTATTCGCGCTACCTTCGATCTGAAATGTATAAAGATTATCTTCAAGGGTCTAAGAAAAAGGTTGGTCCCAACTTCGTTCGTCTTCAGCCTTTTCAGTTTCCAAATACCTACCCCGCAATGAGGAACATGCATGAGTCAAAAATTGGCCTTTCATTCCTCGAGCCCAAAAATCCAATTCGAAACTTCGTTAGGACGATTACTCGATTATTAACTAGAATTTAGAGATAGAGCAGCTGAAGGCCCTGTGTAAACGCCTGTATTCCACTAAAATTAATCAATAGTATTGACTGCCGATGGTGCAGAGGGGCTATCTGATCAGGAATAGGGAGTGGCGTGTTGTACAGTTAACATATTATCTTACTAATGATGAAGTGAGATAGCCCGAAATTAGTCTCAAATAAAGAATTTATATCAGTAGAGAATTCGTCACTCCCGATTAAAAATAATCTATTTCTCTTTGGATTTCTGCATGATAATCATATGACTGATGAAAGGGAGATGGGGTGAGGGGACGGTTAGCACTTGAGAGCGGCAAAATAGTGAGGATACCAGTACTTGTTTGAAGAAAAGTAGAGTAAAAAGTGAACAGCCATTCCAGGTGGAGGCTTTTCATCCAACTGCCGTGCCAGTGTCGCGGACGTGTCCTCCAATGAGAGGATCGGAATTCGATCTGATAATTTCGCTCTTTACTTGGCTACTCATTGCCTCGCCTCCTTGAGTGGAGAGGGGTTCGCCCAACAGCTTCATGGATCATACTTGGACATGTCACAGAGGTCGGCGATCCAAGTCTAACCACGCTCGAGGTATCTTCGGTGATCTCATGGGAACCGGTTTATTCCACCTGATAAGACCGTTGTGCTACTTATTTGAAGATGGAGTACGTAGCCATGAAGTAAGGCCTCAGAGAGGAAGCTGACCACCGTGTCCCCATACCCTTCTATCGCCCCCTTCTGAAAGTTGTAGTAACAAAACAAAAAAACGCTGCAAATTATTACACAATGGTTTATTATTTACCTATGTAGATGTCCCTTCTGCTTAGGTCACTGTTTTCTATGATCAATACCCTCGAGCTCCCCCCTGGAAAGCCCTTAATGGAGTACTGGAGCCGGCCCGGGAATTAAGTTGTATACAAATGCGCCGGATTCATTAATTCAATAATTAATGATTTGTAGTTATTCATGAAGCATAAGGTAAATAATAAACCGTTGTGTAATAATTTACCTGTATAGATGCCCCTTCTGTGTAGATGGTATAATAAACCGTTGTGTAATAATTTACCATTGTGCAATCATTTACTTACTGTTGTGTAATAATTTATCCAATAATTCTTCAACGTTTGTTCAAGTTGCCGAAGTACCTAGGCATCTACAATATCAAAAAAATCCATCATTTTTCAAATGAAATAATATCACAGAACAACCAACTCGACCTCGACTTCATACAGCCATTCGTGATTATAATCAGGTGATCCCTAGCGATGATATCTGGGCCGGATTTATACCTTTTGATTCACGATTGTGTGGACAAAGCTTTTTGGTGCAGACGAACAGCTGGTCGTACAATGCTCCAGGTGGTCTCAAAAAATGCTTTAGTTCAAGATCAATTTAAAAACATTTAAAAAAACCATACCCTTCTATTGAAAGTTTTCGAGCTACGGGGTTCTGAATATTTCAACCCCTATTTTTCACCCCTTAGGGATAACTGACAGTAACGCCGAGCTTCGCGGACCAACTAGACCCCAAAAGCCTACAACCCAATTTCTTTAAATTTGGTTCATAGTAACTAAGAACCATGGTGGACAGACAGAAATTTTTTTAATTGCATTTTCGGATTCTGCGTAAACCATCAAATATTGAGGGAGGGTTAATTTTTTTTTTTTTCATGCTCGATTCCAAAGGTTCATTATTAAAAATAACAAACCAAAAATCGAGTAACAAACCTAATAACAGCACATAAAGAGAATTGACTATGATTGATAAGGATAAGCGCCAATTGACGTCACAACCACCCAGCAAAATGGCACAGGACTCATTTTTGTGGACCTTGTTTTAGTCATCCTCGTGATTTGAACGCACTATGTCTGCAGATCATGCATGTTCCTCATTCCCGCCCGAATAATTCGCCTACTGTTCAATTCAAATATTCTGATATCAGCTCATATTTCAGACTTCCATGAAAGGCATCCGGTCCATCGTTTCATTCTCAGGCAGGAAAGACACCAACACGTAATGTTGAAGCACAGACTGAAAAACAAAGGTAATTAATACAATTTGGTTCTTCATCACTTGTAACATTATTTTTTGTACATTCAACAATAGAAGAAGAAAAAAATCATTCCGAACAACAAAAAACAAGATTGTTTGGTCCCACTTGAAGCAGCTTGATGTTGTAAATCTTTTCTGTGATCCTGATATAATTATTTTTGAACTTAGTTTTGACCTAATGATTTTAGCTTGTATTTTTTACCGCCTCTTTGTTGGAACAATGAAAATCAAGTACCCAGTGTGATTTTAATAATCAAATTCATACTTGAAAAATCTGTGGGTAGCTAGTTGATACGTGTACTGTTGTTCGGAGAGTATTATGATACATCAAACCGTTTCATTCAGTCAGTTATCACATTAGTTAATCATCATTTCGCCAGGGTATTCGTGGTCTAAAACCAATTAAGGTCTTGTATTATGACGTCAAAAACTAGTACTCTCAGTCATCCTGACGTCACTCCTGATTCGTTCTATGTACCCTTACAAGCTCTTTCTACCCTTACATGCTGTCTAGTCTGCTCTTTTGCATACCGTAAATTAAGGACCTACCAATGGTATTGCAGTCAGTAGTAGCATTCAAACAGAGTATTTCCTGTTTAAAAACTCAATATTTGAAGGATTTCCACTAAACAACTCGACACGTATCAACCGCTTAATCGTCATATAATCCCACCTAACATCCTTCATTCCTGTTCTGAACTTATTTGTAAAGATGCGAATTTCAAATCGTTCTTGTTTTTCCTAAAAAATTTGAAACTTGTTTTCTAAACATGCTGTCAAGACTTCACTTAATGAATAATGCATTTAAACGATATTAACTATTTAGGCTGTACGTGCAAATTCCTTTCATTTTACACCCTCGTAAATTGCATAATTCACAAGACGCATTTAGACGATAAGCAAATATATTGCCTAGTTCAATCTAATGATTGTTTATTATTGGTTATTTTTGCTTTCAAATTAAAACTTCTTGTATTCATTTACTGGTAGATTATTTATAGTAGGAATACATCTTCATTTTGTGTTCATTTTGAAACAGTTCACTTTGAATCTGGTTACGATGTTTTTTGTTTACGTATTTGATGAGAGTTTAGGATAGACGTAACGGCCCATCTTTAAGGTGACTTGATGCCTAAAATTGTAGCTACACCATCTGAAATTGCGTTTTAAGTTTGGTAGGGTAGACTGAAGAATTATGACTTCATCAGCCTGATAGATTCCTCACTGCAACCTACTTGATTCCGTGTCTAATATCATTGGATTATTAGGAGGTTTACAGGTTTTATATAAAACGTTGGGCAGGTCGCATCAAGGTAGCACCATGTTCCAGTGGTACCAACATTTGGAACAGTGGTATCATTTTTCTGTCCATCCAACTGCCTTTTTAATTATTATTATTGAAATGGTTTATGGTGGTTTAATTGTCATGTTTACAGTCTGTTACTCCACTCTTGCAGTTTGTGTAATGAATAAAATAGTTTGAGAGTTCAAGATTATCAATTGTTGAAGAAAAAATTATCTTGACGACCAGCTATAGAAGAATTGTATGTTGTATGGTCCTATCCTATGTTATACAGGTTCCCCTGTATCAGACAATCCGTCCACTGGTCCCTGTAGGGGAACCTGGCCCAACTTTTGGAATGGAAATTGTTGATGGCCACAGTTTCAGTACTGAAGAACGAGGTAGCTCATATGCCAAGCATTATGTGTTGGGATGTTAACCTTCTTGTTTGTTGGTGAATCTAGTTAGGTAGACACCTATTTTCATGAGGTTTCCAGTGACCATGGTACAGTTATCTGGCCATAAGAAAGGCTTTGGGCTGCTTGCTTGCTGTGATTCTCGAACTCTTTCTTACTGTATAGTATCAGTGTCCGGATGTTCGCAGTGTTTTCCTGACTATCCAAAGCTAACTAGCTTTGGATAGTCCCATCCTGTAGCTATCCAAAGCTACAGAAAATCGGGTGGACGAGAATTGGCGGTGCACTGCCTTCTCGATTTGCAACAGTTGTCAAACACTTCTCAAACGCTCATCAAGATGGCATAGATCATGAAAGGTTTCTTACGGTTTTCTAGTGGTCATCCAGCCGTCAGAAAAAGCCAATGCGAACGATCCTATGGATTCATCGCCTCAATGAAAGGTGATCTTTGATTTCCAGAAGTAGGTGGTGGTGAAGAATCTCCGACTGCACCTCCACCATTTTAGGACAATTTATTCTGCACCAACATTATCTGCTTGATCACAGTTTCATTACAAGATGAACTTTCAACCTTGGTCAAAATTGAACTTGATTCATCAAGGTGTAATCACTCATTCACGGGAAGTTGGATAGGAAAACGACTCTGGTTGTATCTGGAAGTTTGCAGTTGTTCCCACACGCAAACCTCCTTCAGAGTGTTGTATTAGGTTTTGAAAACTCGTCCACAGGACTTCTGTCCCCGTTTCAGTGTAGGACTCTGTTGCAAGGCAGTCATTGTGGTGCGAAAACATTTTCTTTCACCGGTGATTCCTCCTAAGCAACTTTCACGCTTCACTCTGCACTCTTCAAATCCACACTCTGCACTTTGCGAACGAATTTCCGTTCCTAAAGAGCGCTCTTGATTTAATGAGGAAGAGTGAAATGTAAAGTGTTGAATTGCAGAGTTTTACCCTGTTTTGAACAGTTCCGTTCCTAAAGGTTATCTTTTGCAAAGTGCAAAGTGAAGAGTCTGCATTTCAAATGAAGAGTTTACAACATTTTTGCAGAGTCCCAAATGTCTACGGTAGAATGATTTGCTTTTCAAATCGGTTTTTAGGTTTATTTCTTTGTTGAATTCAGTGTTTGGTAGTACCAACAGAAAGAAGAGAATTCAATCTTTCGATTAGGTCTAAAGGTGGTCCACTTAGTGTGAGGCCAAGCATACATAATAGCATCGAAGTTAGCTCCACTGAGGCCATCAAAATATTTTACATTCGGGAGGAAGGAAAGGTTAGGAAGCGACAAGTTGTTGTTGTTGTTGTTAGTGGATAAAAAGTTACAACCTACCTAATTGTTTTTAATGGAAATTTTCCGATACTTCTCGTCAGAGGATGATCCTGAGGATGATGAACGCTGCTCGACCCTCCGTCGGCCGCATTCATCGAGCGCGAATTAATTTCGTTGTCAGCGACACAACTTTGAGGAGTCGTTTCGTCTATCCAAATCCCAAGTACGTTAACTTATAGAAAGACGGAAGACTTGATGAAATCGGATTCGGAATAAAAGGTCGGACATCCAACCATAAACTGTAACAGTTATTGGAGGATACTCCACAAAACACTTACTCTTAGGTTACTCTTCAGGACACTCTTCGTAGGGTTGGGGCGCGAAGTCTTTAGGAGCAGAAAGTTCTCCTACTTTTCATAATTCGCAAAGTGAAGAGTACAAATGAAGACTTGCAAAGTGAAAAGTTGAAGATTCTTTAGGAATGGGCCCCAGGTTCCATATTGGAAACAACGGAGCTTGTGAAACGTCCGTGTCGGACAGATTTATCGAATGGTGAATTTTCCATGCCCCTGCAGTTGATAAACTTAAGCCGCATTTACACGATGCCAGTTGGTGAGACAATTGTTAGAAGACAACTGACTGGCATGAAATTATTGTCTTTGTGTAAACACTTCAGGCCAATTGTCTTGCCAACTGCCCTCACAATTGCCCCGAAATTCAGTTGTCTCCGGGAGTAGACTGAGGACAACAAGCTGCGCCCAGCAAGGCCCCCCACCACTTGGAATCTCAGTTGTCGCGACGATTGGTGCCGTGTGAACGGTGTACGCCAGTAGCGCTGTCTTGTTTTTTGCCAGTTCCCTTGTGTCAGTCGAAACATACAGGTGTGTTGTGTTGTTTACGTCCGGTTATTCCTTGGCAAAAATGGCACCAAAGTGGAGTGGCGAAATGAATTTAAAATTCGTTGAACTTTACAAAGAACAGAGGTGTTTGTGGGACGAGCGAGACGACTTGTACAAGGACAAAAACGCTCGCGATACGGCACTCGTTGCAATTGTTGAAAACTTAAACGTCCAAGGGTTCGGTGTAGCTGAAGTGAAAGCAAAGTCCTCGCGGGACACGACAGACGACGAGCACTCGGCCATGTTTCGCTGTCGACTGCCGTGGCAATAGTTGGCCCCGTATAAACAGCTTCTCGTTCAACTTGACTGGCCTCCGACAATCCGCAACCACGTGATGACAATTGTCCAAAGACAACTGTCTCACCAACTGGCATCGTGTAAATGCGGCTTAACTGTCTTATATATCAAAATGAGAATTTAATACCTGCTTGGGCTGTCTCTAGTTATGAAAACTTCCTTGGATTTCTGCAATATTCAGACGACTTCCTAAACTCTCTCAATTTAACATTTTGTTCTCGTCAACGTATTTTAGATTTCCCTAAAAATTTGTTACCAGTACTTAGAACACGGATAAAAGCTTTCCTCCTTGCATACTAAATCATGGCTTACATTTTTTAACAAGAACATTATATGAAACGGGTATTATCTATAATATAAAATTTAAGTATCTAAAGTTATAGAACTTTATGCATGTTCCACATTAGGATTACACGTTTTTAGCTTGGGGTCTTTGAATTCAATACTTTTCGGGTATTTCAGGAAGTGATTGCCAGGAGGGAGGGCGAAATCCCTCGCCGTCCTCCAAATTTTTCGTTGTGTTGTTATTACGTAAAATGTAGGATCGTAAGATGGGCAATGTAGTGTTGTATTGCCGATAGCAATTGAGTTGAAGCATTTACTAAACTCCCTTCACTGTTGCACCAAATAGCGGATCACCAAGTTATTTACCACAGTAATCAATTTTAGTGACTTGCTTTATATCGAAGCGCTCTTGGTATATTTAAGAGTAGACGTTAGTTATCGAAGCCAGTTTCGAATCATAAACGCAATGGGCGAATTTTTAGTGGTGATGTGAATAAGTATGTCGTGATTAATGGATTGGGGTGTGTCCAATCAACATCAGTAGTCGTATGATTATGTTTAGCCTCAAGCCCTAAGTTATATATTGTACAGAGTGAAGGCTCCTTTGTGAAGGATGTTGCCATTCTGAGTGAGATTGTTGTATTGGAAAGAATTCCCTTTAGAACAAGTATATTTCTTTGTCATCTGACTTATTGAGCCAATTTAATGTTCTTATGCTCCTCACGCTTTTCTCGTTAAACTGGAGCCACACGCATCTTGTATGGGTGAAGCACGGTACAGGAGGATCGCCGTCAGTGGTGGAGGGGGTACGGTCAGTTCCTATCAACTGTTCCATTTTAAATCATCCTAGTTCTCCATCGATGTTACAATTTTTTTTAACAGTTGAGAGATAGCAGTTGCACAGTTCACCGCTGCTGAAGCAGGCAGATCGTACGATCCCCCTCTGTGGCCACATCACACTGTTATTTCTTTCCCCGACACGCAGTGAGACGAAATAGGGTTTTTCTTGACATGGCGGTGACATGAGCAATTCTTATAGGAAATTTTACGCTGATTCCGAACATACCCCATGTTATATACCTAAATTAGCTCAAAAAACCTTTAAAAATTCCACGTTTTTCGACATACTTATTTTATTGATTTAGAGCCATTTAAAATCTTTCTGTTTTTCGTGCAACAGAAAAGTTGTAGATTATTCAGTTCAGCATTCTTTGCGTAGGTAGGTACCGGAAATTGCAAAAACCATCGAATAATAAGCTTGCTATAAATAAAAATATATAAAAGAAAAAAAGAGAACTTACTTTTTGTGAAGTTGGTTAGGAATCGCGCAATGGTTTCAATGAAAATAGCTTGTACCTTAATTTTTTTATTCAGGAAAAGAAGTCAGGTCGGAAAAGAGGAACAATAAAAAATTAACAACAGAAATAAAAAGATCTCGATTTGATAATATTGAAACAATATTGAAACAAATTCACACTTCGCGAGAGGAAACACTGTTCCTAGTGAACGCTCACAAGGTACTAGCAATAAAAATAAACAGCTTTCTGTTCAGTGATTTGAGTGATATGTCCCTAATAACGTTGTTAACTGTTATTTATATGATATTTGTTCAGACATGAAATAAGGCTGGACCTCACAGAGAAAGACAGTGCAGTCTCCTTATCGGTACAGGTCGGCACGTTTTCGTATGAGCCAGAAACACAAACGCTGATAATGTGGTTTTTGGCGAAAAAATCGGTCGTGTTATGCGACCCATGATTAGTGGTGTATTTGCGAAATTTCCTGTAAGAATATCTAACAAAATGATTTTTTTTTGTCCTAACAGTGTTTGTTTTTTCATTTACGCTAGCCTCTGAAATCTGACCTAACACATGGTTTTCTAATGGACGGACAATTTTTGGGGCGGTGCGTCAGGGCTGTATATTGCTAAATACGTTTTAGTTTTTGTCGATGATCTGCTGCCCCAAAAAACGCGAACGAGCTAGTTTAGATATAGGAACACGGGGTACAGTAGCAGTGCGTGGGGTATTAAACGGGTGGGGCACCAAACCAGAACACAAAACCAACAGATTTGTCTAAAAAATACCCTAAGACAACAACACCCTTCCCTTATTTACTGAAAGAGTGATATTCAGCAAAGCTTATCTCTTTTAATCAACACTGTATCGTCGTACGAAAACGTCGACAATTTCTACAGCAAATTAGCCACCGAATTCATGTGTTACAAAATATAGAAACTAAAATACAACAAAACAATTACCCATCAGCCCATCTGCCTGTACCTACTTGAATGGAGAAGCTATTGACTAGAAGCTAGGTACTTATCTGTGTGTTATGACGCCGATCAGTCCACAAACAGCAAGCAGGACAAAACAAGCATAGGTATCACAAATACAAATCTGTCATCGGAACTGGACCGAACGCAAAAGGCGCAAAATTTGACAGAAAAAATTGAAACCTGACAATAGACCCAACAGAGAAAGGTAATGTGATTCACGAGATAACAAAAACAAATCTGAAGACAAAGAAGCATCTCGTATCGAGATGAAAAATTGAATTGAAGGGATTGAATTGATGTGAAAAGGAACGATTTTGGAGTGGAAATCAGATTTGGGGACAGGGCCCAAAGTGGGTGTGGCGAACAACATTTTTACTCGACTGAGCATGTGCGGACGGGCCACTTGTCTCAGTTGCCATGGGAACTCTAGGTCCCAGGACCTACCTGCCAGTTTCAGGAGCCTAGGTTTCGATTTCGATTGCAGGACATCTATTACTGTCACTTTATTCCGATAGCATGCTTGGTCTATGGAGCTAACAAGAAGGAACCACCATGGATGAGGACCTGAGTAGTGAATGTCCGTAGCCAGAGAAATCTAGCGAGTCGCTGTTGAACTTTGTGAAAAATGTTAGGTACAGCGTACGGAGGGAAATTCAGATTCCAAATTAACAAATCTACTTTTTACTCTAGTGTTTTTGGGTGCCGGGGCAGTGGCCTTATGGGCGCAACGCCCTTGGTGGGGTATATTCGAAATCTGTGTTGTGGCGAGTGGTAAGTGAAATGATGACACTGAAGTTTAGGTGACACGAAACTTGTATATTTAAGTAAATTCACAATAGTTGAGCAAAAGAGACTAGGGACGCGTTACACATTGAATGGTGACTGACTCACACGGCAGAGGCCTGAAGGGCGGGGAGGGAACATACAGTCACAGATTTCCGGAACAGGTTCACAATAATCTGCGCAAAGTTTAATATAAAGATAGCTTATGACATCGCCATGTCAGGAAATGTACCCATTTCGTCCCACTGTGCAACGGCCGGAGGCTGCTACTTCTCAGTGCAACAGTAACCGCAACAGATGAATGTAGTAAGAAAAATCCCCTGAGAAACTCGGATGACGAACAGTTGGTCACGGAGAACCATACGGCAGTTAACCGGGTTAACCATACCGGTTAGGCCTCAACACCTCATCTACCCCATCCACCGACCTGATTTAGCATTATTTCTGCCATGGACTTGTTACGCAGTGGGAATTCTTTCCAGTCATTCATCCTGTCAAAAGAATTGTCTGGGGCTATGTTCCTGAACATACTAGAGTAGCTTGTTCAACGGAACATCCACCAGTTGGATTCATTGTTGATAAATCGTTTCAGTTTTTTTTCCAAGTCCTACTTATTTTTGGAATTAGGCGTTTCTCGTAGGTACTTGTGAACGGGATTTCATCCCAAGTAAATGTAGCTAGTAGTAAATGAACGCAATAAGTGAATTTGTGAAATTTAGTTTATTGTTTTGTAGTACTTACAAGAGTTCATTACTCTTCGGATTTCCGTTAATTTATTATGTGTACAGACCAATTCCATTTTGCAACATACTGTTGTTTAAAACAAAAGGTTCTGCTAGATTCCTTTCACTGATTCTCCAAGGCATGTAACTCCAGAGAGGTGCGCAATAGTGGGTGTAGGCAAAACAGGTCTGCAGGAAGCCAGGAATCGATTTTTTGTCTCGTATCCAATCAAGAAGATCTCTTAGCAGTTTTTGTAACCCTTAGTTTTCGAGTTGTTTAGCAATTTAAGTTTTTTTTCGTGAATCACGCTTTTCTGCATAGAACTGGCTGTAAGTAGCACACACTTATAATAGTTGGAAAAAAATTAATGACTGCCATAATTGAAAAGTTCATTAAATTCCCTTTCTGAATATGCTGCTTATTTCGAAAAGTTCAAGTGCGTTGTAGTACTCCTGAAATCTTTGAAAGTTCCTCGGAAAGTTCTAGCATTTGTAACTCAAAAAGTGGCCACTCGTTGGCGTTGACCAGAAAGGAATCAGGCAAGTCTCTTAGAAACCTCAGGGAGTTCTGGAGCTACTTTTACGCACCTACCTACAAAAAACTACCGCCACAAGTGAAGAGAGCACCACTACCTACCATAATGGGGTATTTAAAAAAAAAACAGTTCACTGTATGAAGAAGATCCCCGTTTAGAGTGTTAAATCAATGTTAATAATTACTAGTCCTTGAAGATGGTAAAATATTATTCTAAGCGGGACGAAAGGATTCTAGTTGATACCGATTGTGCTTTTGATGAAACTGCTATCGACCTTGGTTTTTTTTAAATTAAAAAGTAAGATGGAGGGATGCATGTAAGGGAGCCATGTCCTTTCAACGTTGTCTAATTGTCCGAGCCATAAGTGTGGCCTTTGGTTATTTTGTACTGTAGATAAACTGACAAGTTTGCAGGGAGCAACGGAGGATTGAAATCACCATAATTTGCCTCTGGCAGCACATATTTTTAGAAGCTTAAACCAGTACACAACAGACAGTTCTGTATAGCAGAAAGCTACGACAGCCAGGGCAAGCAGAGCAGATGCTAACCCATCAGCTAAAATCATCAGGATTTCGTATTTGAATCATAGTTTTCAAGAGATTCACAACGCACAGAGTACTTGGGCGTAAATTGCACTGTGGCCCGTCATAAAGCAGGTAAAATTGTTAACGATGCGGTTATAAGCTTCAAGTGGATCGAGATATTGTGTTAACCTATCGATGTGGACTGATGCGATAGATCGCCGATACCTTGAATCGAACATCTTATACATTAGAACCATGGATTGGCGAACGTATCGCCCCAAGATTTTGCAAATTTTATTTCACATTTTGTTGTGCTCAAAATTGACAACCCACAAACGTATCAGATTAGTTAAGTTTGGGGCAGTTCTTTTGCCATGTGGTGCAAAGTTAGAGAACTTTGAACCATGCAGTTTAACCCCTTAAAATGCGTAGGGGCAGGAATGCGTAGGATGTGTAAAATGCGTAAAGCAGGAACAAATTGGAGGCCGTGATTGAATAAAGTACCTCAACAAATGTACGGATTGCAAAACGGTTTATTAAAAAATATCAACACAATAAAATCACATTTTTCGTCATCAACAGATATTCCTGCTCTGACTCGTTTTATATAATTCGCTACCATCCGAGACGAGACGTCAGGGTTACGAGACTTGAATCATTCAATCCGACCAGGTTTATTGTCCTTGAATTTAGGGACCTCCATTCTGAGTTGCCGCAGATAATCTCCAACTATCCAACGTTTTTTGACGTCATAGAGAATCCGTAATCCACCATTTTAGTGAGGCTCTATTTTCAGCCTCTGAAAATAGAGGAGGGCAACCTGGATTATTCCTATATCGGTGAGCCAGTTTATTATGAATAGTCCGTCGTGGTGTGTTGCAGACCTTGAGGCGTTGGGGTGGAACATTTTACCACTTTAGATGTCTGAGACAGGATTTTACCACTTTAGACTGACATAGAGAGGGTGACATAATTCAGGTAATTACGGGTGTTTGCCCATAACCTGTTTCTTCTCCCTGTAAGGAGTTTCTGGAAAACAGCACTCTGTACCTACTTTTTTGCTATGCATTATGACCCTTAAAATTACTAAAACTAATTGGGAAAAGAGCAGTAGGTAACATTGCCCCACACATTTTTTTGAACCAAAATGACTGGGGCAAAGATACCAACTTGTAGTATGTTCCTCGCTAGACTCACAAGAAGCAATAATAATATTTGGGTGTTCATTAGCTCATTTTGTTCGTCAGTAAATGCGCTTTATGGTAGAACAGGTGCTTACCTCATAATTCTCCTTCAGTCAGGTGAAAAACAGCATATTTCAGGTTAAATAACTCATGGTGCATTGATGAGAATAAATAGCAACGGTGACCTCGAGAAGAAGGCGGGAGAGTTAGCCAGCTGACACCCAGGGATACCAACATTGAGCAAATACACGACAAGTGGCTGAAACCATCCATCCAGTTCACTTCAAAGAAGTTCTTCATGTTTTAGGGCAGAGTCCGACGATTCTCTACCCTTATGTAGCTACTAGGAACTCCCTAATATCCCTCCATCTTATATTCTTATGAATCTTTTGAGTTTTCGTGTATATAAAATTTAGGTTGGTCATCATGAAGGAAATCCACAATCAGATTGATGTATATGGCATTTCGATTTAATTTAAAAGTTCCTGCGATCATGATCAGACACGTTATTGTCATATTGCTAAACTAAACGAATTGGGAATTGAAATGCCTGTTTGACTTTGAAGAGGCGTTTCTTCAATAGTTTTTAATTGCTAATATTGTACGGTTTGCCTGGTGAAAGGTTAGTGCTAGTTCTCGAGAATAGTTGGGCAGTGTGTTGAATTTCGAAAAAGAATTGTAAACTCTGTTATGGAACGGCCAAAGATTCAAACTATAATAAATTGTTATAGCAAGGCTTTTAGGGCCTCATGTTATTGGTAGGTTGTATGTACATTCCATCAAATTTAAAAAAAAAAAAAAAGAAGGAAAAAAAACTGTTGATCTCTTTCCAATAATATTGTAGTTAAGCATTAAAATGTTTCGTAATGATGTTACGTTGAAACTCAGATTTTGGGAACAATGAATGACAGAATAAATATTTAGGGAAAATGAATTGTGCTTGTTTTTCATTTGCCTGTTCTGATTAAATTGTGAGCTGTGCTGTATAAAACACAGGTCCCGGCCTTTAGACATGCGTAAAAATACTAAACCATGTATGTCATAAGAATGCACAATAACAATGCATAAATAATACCTGATGCCAAAAGGTAAAGCTTGAAGTAAAAGCAAATGCTACGTAGTAAAAGGTAGAAGGGCATTGCATTCATTTTTGTATGCAAAATAGTATTACTTCTTCATGGGCAACACTGCGCTAGTGGAGGTAAGGATCCAGCGGTTTGGCTTAAGTTTATGGCAGATGACTTTACAAAGCTGAATGTAAATTTAACAAAACATCCACTGCAGGTAACGTTAGGTAAGGTAGAAGGGCATTGCATTCATTTTTGTATGCAAAATAGTATTACTTCCTCATGGGCAACGCTGCGTTAGTGGCAGATGACTTTACAAAGCTGAATGTAAATTTAACAAAACATCCACTGCAGGTAACGTTAGGTAAGGTAAACTGATAGAACATATTTATCTGGCAACAGTGTTAGTGAATTTTCAAAGAAAATGAAGCTGTTGCCATGTGTCCAACATTTTTGCAACATAAATTTTTGAAATTGCTTTATATGCAAATCCTTTTCTGAGCATCTTGATTTCATCCCTTGATTTTAAAAACAGTTTGTATATTATCTATATTTATTCATTTATGTATTACTCCAGACGATATCTGACCTTGGGTAAATCGTAAAACTTCAAACTTTCGCCAAAATGTTCTTATTGCCAAACAAAAGGATGAATTCGAAGATGAGCAGTTTTAAAAAATTCTATGGGGGTCTAGTTTGAGTTTTTAGGGGTCAAAAATTGGTTAAAACGGCTAAAATCGCGAATATTTTATTGATAAATACATTTTTCACAAGAAAAAAATGGTGGGTCAAATTTGATTTTGTAAGTAAAAATGGGTCAACTTTGAGGCACCCACAGTTCGCTGGCCGTCATCTCGATGTTTCTTGGCGACAAATATCCTGCTGGATTTGACGGCCGTCATTTTTAATTCCCGTGAGGTTCTGAGGTTTGTTCTCAGTTCTAAGATCGTCGTTACTCCTCAACTGGGTAATGAAAAACTGATTGAGGAAGTGCATACATATCCCCGCGCTTCAATCCAAAATGGACGCTGATTTCAAGAACAGCATCTGGAGTAAAATGAATTGGAGAGGTAAAACCACTGATATATATGTATATTTTATATTTTTATATAAGACGTTACACTATTATTTGCTCAGTTCTCACTCCCCAAACGACTGATGCTTAGCACTATTCTACGATGGATTCATGACGGAAACTCTGTCCGGTGTGAACAGGAATCACGGCTGCTGGATCTCGTGACAGTGACGGGCCGGTCTCGTGATGGTCTATTGTGAAGCGAGTTGAACCGGTAGAGTTGAACATTGGTTGAGTTGAAGGTAGAGTGCGTTCTACTCTACCGACCACTCTACTAACTGACTCCACCTGAATCATTCACACGTGTCAGTCGAGTGCTGTTTCCAGAAAAGTATAGTAGAGAATTCTCTCTGTTGAGTTTCATTTTTGCTTTCTATTCAAATCTAATTGGTTTAGTTCTTGTGTGCCACGTCTATTATAAACAGAGCCCTTCAAATACCATATTGCTGTAGCGCCATACAAAAATGCCATATATTCTGCCGATTTTTTTGTAAAATGCCATATTCGACCGATTTTTGGGAAAATACCATGTTTGGCCTTTTTTTCGCCAAAAGCCTTCAAAAAAAATTTTCTGAAGTGAAAATTTCAGAATGACATGAGGTTTCTCGAACCCTGAGGCCATTAGTGTAGAGGGATTACTAATGCCTCTAACCCTCTTGGAATGGGGTGCTTCCACGGGTCGCCACTCTGTCTGGTGAGGAAGCCACTCTGAAGGAAGGCCGGGAACCTGCTGATGTCCTCTCTATGAAATACGCCCTGGCAACATCAGCTGATGTGGTGAGGACTTTCTCAAAAATGAAATACCTTTTGAGTGATCGACGGCTGGGATTTTCAACGGAAAGCGTTGCAGCACACCTGATGTTGTTATTTAATAATAATAGTAATAATAATTAATTATTTGTATATAGCTTTGTAAATAAAATAAATTATTTAGCATAAATAACTTGTATGTTGTGATATTATCGTCTCAAAATAGCTGGGGTGGTCGGAGAGGGTTGAAAAATAAGTGCCATATTGAGAGAAATAAATGCCATATTGCCATATTTTTTTAGGGCCCTATTTCACAAAAATAGTGCCATATTGAGAGAAATAAGTGCCATATTGCCATATTTTTTAGGGCCCTATTTCACAAAAATAAGTGCCATATTGTGAAGGGCTCTGCAGATGAGTTTAAACTTGTGATGAGAATGTGTCCTGAGGCACTGAACAATTACTTGGCATGGTGACACAAAAGCAATGATACTGTAAGGAGGGACCATAACTCATAGTCGCTTCTTATCAAGGCGTCTCTTCCTCTCCTTTCAACTCTACTCTGCCGTTTACATGGGTAGAGTAGGTGGTAGAGTGAACAGTAGAGTTCAGATTTTGGTATTAGGGGAATCAGTAGAGTCGCTCCAACTCTACCACTTACTAGTCAGTAGTATACTCGGCTCACTCTACCACTCTACTCTACCTTCAACTCGACCAATGTAGACCCGGCTTTATAGCTAAGTCGGGGAATGTTCTACGCAACACATCCCACCTCCCCTGCTTGCTCAGAAAATATTCACAAAGGCCGTGACATTGCTCGTTTGTTATCAAATGGATGTAATATTATTCAACTGTTTATTCATGTTTGATTTACCGTTGAATCTGTTATTGTTGTCTTTGTTTCTGTTATTTATGTGATCGTTATCTTCCTTGAACATTTAATTTTGTGATCGTTTTTGAGCCCCTTCCCCTCCTCCTTCCCCCGGCTACACCACTGCCTCCAGTTAGTTAACCTAATCCAGCTGATGGATACCTAAGGATTTCACGATTGTGGGATTCAGAATATCAAGTTAGTCATCACTATAGATTACATTATTGCAGAGACTAACGTGGGGACTGTACCCCACTCTGTCGCACTGAAGCCAAGGCTTATCGTGGGGAACATTTCCCTGCGAGCCAGTCCGAAGTCTCTGGGACCAGTCTGCTCCTTGTAAGTCTGTTGATCCCCCCACTAGGTTGTTTTTCGTATACAATTTCCTCTGGTACCAATTACACAAAGATTCTGAAGCTAGGTTCACATGGAGACGCAATTCCGGACGGCAGTCCGGCACAGCTACGTGTTCTGTAATGCTATTGGCCAACACAGAATGGATTATTGCAACGCAATGTCTTGGATACTATATCAAAATCTCCGGATATTTTCCGCTGTCGAATCCGTTGCCGTATCTGCGCAGAAGTTACTGCCTGGTTCAGCCATATTGAAATTCGAGATTTGTGGTTGATTTTGCGGTTTCGAGTTCGAGCAATTTTTTGTTTTTTGCGTTTTGTTATGATTCCGCTGCCATGTGAACGCCTCTGCGGCAAAAGCGTTGCCGTGCCGGATTGCCATCCAGAATTGCGTCTCTATGTGAACCTAGCTTGATCCGCAGTGCTTCCAGTGCTGGGCACTGGAGGAGGAGATCGGACACTGTTTCCTCCTCTTCCCTACATAATCTGCACGCCGTGTCACTTGTGTAGACCCCAATTCTGCAAGTTCTTGTTCTCAGGTGTTTGCAGAAGCACCCACGCCCGGTCAGAATCCCTGCCAAGGAGACGCATTTCCTCCTTGGTAGTTCCACTGCTGCTGAGCGAGCCTCTTCCCCTGCGGGGTGCCCCCATAGTCAACTTCCCGAATCTTTGTTCCGAGATGTTCTCCCAATACCTCCCGTTCTTTCCTCAACCATTCATTCAAGGAGGTTCTGACCGAGCATTTAGCAATCCCCAAGGCTGGTTCCATCACCACACAGTCTTGCTAGCTTATCTGCCCATTCGTTGCCCAAATCTAGCAATGATTAGCACTGTCTAATACCAACGCTCAATTTCACACAAATATCGGATCGAATGTATCGATACTTCTGCCTCGCTTATTAATATTAATCGAAAAACGTAAAATTGGCTTGAAACTAATAACAAAACATCAAAACTTGTTTTAGTTCCCTTCTACACAGAAGGGGGTGTCGGAACATGTAAAGAATAAACCGTCGCGTAGTAATTGGCAGCGTTTTGAGGTGGAGGTATAAACTGCAACATTGAAAAAACTTGGTTTTTATTGACTTTTTTCTTAAAAAATAATTTACAATTTATAGGTTATATAAATCTATTGTGTAAACTTCACTCAGTTTTTAAAGCATCTCAGATAGGTACTCAAAAAACGCTTTCTTTCCAATTTCGAGGATCTATCAACGTTATCATAAAATCACGGCGCTATGTACAAGTCTGGGGTATAATATCACGGGTTAACATCTCAACTGTACACTAATTACAATGGTTTCGATTCATTTAGAAATAAAAGCGGATGAAAGGGGTAACGAGTGAAATTGAAATTTCCATGAATCGAGCTACAGATTTGATTACTTGGCTTAATTGAGATTGATATGAAACAGTCTCGTTAGATTGGTTTGACCCCCTTGAATTGGTCTGAACTGAACAATCCACTTACGAAGCAGTTGGCCTTTTTAATGAGATAAAGACGATAATTTAAGATAGTTACGTAAAAATAGTGGTACAACTAATGGCAGACAAAGCTTTAGTACTTAATTAAAATGAAAAAGTCTTTTGGAACGACGGGACAGTTTCAAATATATCATCATAGAGGGGGAGAAATGATAAAATATAATTTGTGAAAATACTTGAGCGGCTCACAAAAATATGATCGTTTCGAGGTAGAGTATTTAAAAATAAAAAATAAAACAAGATTTCATCCTTCAAAGCTCGGCAATGAACTCAGTCATTTCAATGTCGGGTTTCGTTTCGAGTTTGGAGATGCTCATGGCTTCGATGCAAGAGCGCCTGAGTCGCTGGCTGACGATCTTGAACCAGAGCATACCGCCGACCATCATGAGCGCTGTAGTGCCGAAGGTCCAGACAGTCCCGAGGTTGGTGTAGATGTATACGACGAAAACGGGGCCGAACACGCGGGAAAGGCAGCCCGAGCCGGTGATGAGGCCCATCCACACCCCCTGGAACAGTTGGAACAGGGGAGATCGGTTGTCATTCTGGGGGACCGTGAAACTTTAGGTATCGATTCTACAGTTAGGTGACGCAACAAAAAGTACGTGTGGGAAATTTTTCAAAAACCCCTTGGTTTTGGTTTATTATTCAGTGAATAATACACCTAATGTATCGTGACTGTATATGGGAATCCCGTCCATTTTGGGTCTGGGCTCTTCCTGATCTTTTTGACACGTGGTTGATGGGACAGTCGATTCGTGAAAACGAATCGTCTACTCCTGGAGGCGTTGTGTAATAATCAATCCAGTGTCTCCGGGGGCAGCTGTCACACTGCCTCCCTACCTATCTGTTCTTTTTGAGAAACGAAACGAAACAGTTCGTTTATTTTATGAAACAGTTTCGGGAAAGCTGTTTCAAAATAACAGCTTCAGCAACAGTAACGCTTCAAGAAATTTTGGCTCTCGGCCAAAAAAAACAGAAACGTGAAACTGTTTCTTCGTTTTTCCTGCTGTCAAGCTGTCTCCAATGGAAACAGTTTCGAAACACCCGTTTTTTTTTCTTTTACAGCAGAATCGTTTTTTGGTGTATTATTTTCAACAGTAAACCTTTGGAATAGACCACTGGACTTTTGGCAACCTTGGGACCTGACATCGAATCAAGATCGAAACAGTTCTTTTGAAGCAGTTATTTAAGGTTTTGAGAAACTGTTTCATCGTTTCTTTTCAAGAAATAGTTTCTTCGAAACAGCTTCACGTTTTTCCCCCTCCTTACCCTCCCTACCTTTCTTGAGTCAAGAGGGGGAATACGCTGTATGGGCCGCTAGTTTCACCCCCCTCATCCATTACAGTATTTATTTGCTCAGCGAAAAATGTTTTGAACACCCCCTCAAAATTTTGATTACGTTTCAAGGTGCGCAGATTCCAAAAATTCAATGTTCTTCACCAACACCTACATTTATTTTTGGTAAAATTCGATCTTTCGCACACATGCTCCATTTGGGCCCTAGTTGTGTCCCGAAGCTTTGCAGCCCGATCGGAATATACCCAGGGGTGTTATGAGGGAAAAATGGGTTTAAAAATAGGTATTTTTGTGTTTTAATACGGACGAGAAGACCGAATATGAAGTCGATTTTGACCAGTATAACCAGGAAAATTCAGGCTCGAAGTTTCAGCCTTTTAAATTTACGTCAAATCTTGGTCTAAAATCGTCCTTTTTCCGCACACAGTTTGGGCCCCTATTTGGGAACAAATTTGTGTCCGTTGTGCTCCAGATCTCGGCAGCCTGATCGGAATACACCCAGGGGTGTTATGGATGAAAAATGGGGGTGAAAAAATATGGAGTTTTCGAGGGATTTTTGAGGTTTTAGTGAACATGAGCTTCTGATGTATCGTTATCCATGTTTTTTAGGCGAGAATACCGAATACGAAGTTGATTTTGGCCAGAGTGAAGAATTGAGCTTGTAACGAAGGTTAAGCTCCCAAAATTCATTTTTTTGTGAGTCAAAACCTGGGAAATTGTCTGAAATCACCATAACTTTGTATGATATCACCAGATGTAGTATTAACTGGTGAATCAAGACAACTAATTGGTACTATCAGTGATCAAAAATAATCTGTTAAAGAAAAAAAGCAGAGCCTAATTCGTGTTTCTGGGGGCCAAAATTGGAGGAAACCATCAAAAATAGCCATTTCAATAATTGCACATGAAAGAAACAATAAATGAACAGCCAAAATTTCTGTACTTATGTCCAGTAGAATAAACCCATGTGACAAGGACTTTGCAGCGTTTATTTTTTGAGATAGGTTCAGGATTTACGGAAAAACACTATCAATCCATGGCATAATGCTTTGCATAATGTAGGATGTATTCTGAGAGAAAACATCAAAAGTTGGTGGAAATCGCGGTTTTAAGCCAAAAAACTAGGAACAAGTATTTGGGGTCCATAATATGTCTCATTCTGCAGTAAACGGATGGGACTGGAACCCGTCGCCACACTGAACGTGTTAACCGACCTTCATACCACATTTTGCTCAGTCTGAGGAATTCGCTAAATCGAGGCCCGACGCTTTTTACAGTAGCACAGAGGGTCATATAACAGGTAAAACGGTCATATATCGGAGCTAATGTAATGTACCTAACAGGAAAGGGGGACAAGGTTAGGAAGCTACGTGCTGGGAAATAACTGTGACTCTATTGTATGCATCAACGGTGTGCCATATTCTAACATGTCCCCCTTAAACCTTGACGAGCCCCCTCTAACCATCTACCGCTGCTTTTCCAGAGATACCAAACTGAGTGGCTTCTCAAAGATCCGTCATTCCAAAAAACTACAGGATAAAAATAGAAATAGTCTATTTCCACGTAAAATAAAAAATTTGTAGACCGGTTTCGGTTGTTACACCATCATCAGTACACGATAGAATGAAACTACTGGAACTTGAGCTCCATTTATACAAATCGAGTGAATGGTAGTGCAATCTCATTGGCTGTTGAGGGCAAGGAAGTGAAAGGGAGGTGGAGCCTGATTGGCTGGAATACAACAATAGTGAAGGGTGGTACATTCTGATTGAAAAGGAAAAGGAAACAAACGCCATGAGGTGATACTAACCAAGCTTACAGAAATAAATCGATCAAAGGTGAATGATTTTGGAAATTTATTTCATTTACAGAAGAGCCTAACTTATGAATTTTCAGTATTTCCAATTGTTACAATGCATCCAGTTTCGAACCTTTATTACAAAGATGAACTATGTCAACTGATGAATTGTTCCTATCAATACTGAAGACCCTCCCCACTTAAATGATTAGCAAAAGCCGAATTACCAGAACCATCCCTAAAACATCGCTGGTGTTCCCTTAATCTTTCCCTGAATTTACGTCCCGTTTACAACCGAAACCGGTCTACAATTTTTTAGTTTACGTGGAAATAGACTATTTATATTTTTATCCTGTAGTTTTTTGCTATGGATTTCCACTACTCCGCCGCAAGTGATTTAAGTTACCTTCATTCCATCCCACGACATGAGAACAGACCCCCTTCACCATTAGGCCACACTCAAAGATGAACTAATTTTACCTGAGGACGTGGACCGAGAGTCTTGGAGAACAGCGCTTGAATCAATGAGATCCCGATTGGATAACCAATACAAGTTAAGGTGAAACCAATGAGAAATTGGTTCAGTGTCATCGCTGGTGTAGTGAGACACCATTCCTGGTCCACGGGACATCCAAGTTCTTCTACTTCTGTCCCGTTCCCGTACTGAGTGGCTGTGGGAATCAGCACCAGCTTTAATAATATCTTAATAAAATAATCGGAAGATATCGCTGGCATTTCCAATGGAGATGGAGACGAATGGAAATCAATCAAATTACGAGTAGGTACAGTTCTTACCGTTTTTGTAGTTGATTTTAGGTGGATCAGTTCCGAAGGGTATGCAAGACACGCGGCCGAGCACCATAAGAAGGAAACCTCCCCAAAGCAGCACTCTGACTTCACCAAACCTGTAAACAACGGACAAGAACACGCAATATTGTCACCTCTCACATGCTGAAACAATAACTTTTATGGGCTGAATAGAATTATGCTCTGTTTCCGTACCCTGAAATTGTTTGGCGATTTTGACGACAGAAGATAAAGTTCGGCCATCATGTCCATTTCCCTACCACTTGGTAAACCACCGAAATAAAGCTCCTTGTACTCTTGAATTTCTTCCGTGTTAAAAAACAAAAAACGCTGCAAATTATGACAACGGTTTATTATTTACCTGTATAGATGCCCCTTCTGCGTAGATCACTGTTTTCTGTGGTCAATACACTCGAGCTCCCTCCAGGAAAGCCCTAAATGGGGTAGGTACTGCAGCCAGCCCGGGAATTAAATTTTCATACAAATGCGCAAGAGTCAATAATCAATCATTAATTATTTGTAGTTATTCATGAAATGTAAATAATAAATATGTAAATAATAAACCGTTGTGTAATCATTTACCACTGTGTAATAGGTGATTTACCCAATAATACTTCAACGTTTGTTCAAGTTGCAAAATTACCTATCAACAAAAAGCAAGAGCCATCATTTTTCAAATGGAATAATATCGTAGACCAACCAACTCTACTTCAAACAGCCACCCGTGATTATAATCAGTTGCTCTCTAGCGATGATGTCTGGGCCAGATTTATACCGTTTGATTCACGATCATGTTGACGAAGCTTTTCGGTGCAAACGAACGGCTGATCGTACAATGTCTCAAAAAATGCTGTAAGTAGTTGGAGATAAATTTAAATACATAAAAAAACCATACCCTTCTACTGAAAGTTTTTGAGCTACGGCGTTCTAAAAATTGCAACCCCTATTTTTCACCCCATAGAGACGACTGACAGTAACGTCGAGCCTCGAGGACCAACTAGACCCCAAACCTACAAACCAAATTTCATTAATTTCGGTTCATGGTAACTAAAGGTTCGTTCTTAGTGGGCGTTCTGACAGTTCTGAACTCATAAGAACTGGGACGGAAAATCCCGAGGCGTTCCGGAACTTGAGGAACCGCGTTCTGCACTGCGAACGATTTCAGAACTGGAAGTGGAATAACCGCATGCGCATGCGTCACCTACGTTCTTGAGTTCCAGTTCTGACAGTTCCGAAAAAAATCGGGGACTGACAGAACCGTTCGGAACTGGATTCGCAAAACACTGCGAACGCAGAACTCGGCGTTCCGGAACTGGGCGTTCTGGCACTGCGAACGACAAAACTCGACTGCGCTTGCCCAGAACCGTTCGGAACTGGCAGAACGCACACTGAGAACGAAGCTTAAGAAAAGTGCGAAGTACGGCGGATGGACAGACATTTTTTAATTGCATTTTCGGATTCTACATACCTTCAAACGTAAACCATCAAATTTTGAGGGGGGAGGGGGTTAAATGTTTTTTTCCATACTCGATTCCAAAGGTTCATTATTGAAAAATAGTAACCAAAAACGGTGCACAAGATTGAGAATTCAGATTCGGGAACAGACAACATACTGGACATCAGTTATTGGTTAGCGTTACTCATAGGTCGAGTTGGGCGACGAGTTCCCATTCCTACAGTACAACTCGAGCTGTTAGCGTTTGATCTGCTCAGCACAGGGAGCCTCTATTCGTCCAACGACTCAGCCAAGTTGGCAACAAAAACTCTCTAATAGTTTATGCAACCATTTCCCTACATAAACGTACGTATCTACTTTATAGGCCCATAAAGTGAGGTTTAGCGAAGGAAAAAAATCGAACTAGGTTGGTACCCGAATACCTGATTCGATAACGCTAATAAGTAAAGCCACGAAAACTGGAGATGTTATAGTGTATCTACTTGTTATTTTCTGAGGACTCCTCACTTTACATACAGTAGAAAAACTCTGGGCACTCCACGAGATCCTAATGTTCAATGTCCTCCCTTTAAAAGCCAAAATCAGGCTCTACAAAACCACTTGTGCTGATATATGGGTCAGAGACCTGGGTATCGACCCAGGAATCGGAAAATAAACTCCGAATTTGAGAACACACAAGTCCTGAGGGACTTGTGGACCAGCATTTGACCCTGAGAAACAAAGCTGGCGGATACGAACCAACGAGGGGCTGAGAGTTGCACAAAGAGCCTGACAGTGGTGTTCATTTTAAAAAAAAGAAAAGAAAAAAAACGCTGCAAAGTCCTTGTCACATGGGTTCATTATTCTACTGGACATACCTACAGAAATATTGGCTGTTCATTTATTGTTTCTTTCATGTGCAATTATTGAAATGGCTATTTTTGATGGTTTCCACAAATTTTGGTCCCCAAAAAGACGAATTATGCTCGGGTTTTTTTTATCAGAGTATTTTTGATCATTGATTCTACCATTTAATTGTCTTGATTCACCTGCTGATACTACTTCTAGTGTTATTATACAAATGTATGGTGATTTAAGACAATTTCCCATGTTTTTGACTAATAAAAAATGAATTTCGGGAGCTTAACCTTCGTTACAACCTCAATTCTTCACTCTTCGGACAAAATCAACCTAATATTCGGTCTTCTCGCCCTAAAAAACATGGAAAACTATACCTCACAAGCTCATGTTCACTAAAACCTCACAAATCCCTCGAAAAACCCTATTTTTACACCCATTTTTCTCCCATAACACCCCTCGGTGTATGCCGATCGGGCTGCCGTGTTTCGGAGCTCAAATAGGACCCAAATGTGTTCTCAAATGGGGACCCAAACAGCGTGCGGAAGAACGACGATTTTAGACCAAAATTTAACGTAAATTTAAGGCTGAAACTTCGTTAAAACCTCAATTTTCCACTCTGGTCAAAATCGACTTCATATTCGGTCTTCTCATCCCAAAAACATGGAAAACGATACCTCAAAAGCTCATGTTACTAACATGTTACTAAGACAGAAAAAGTACCTACTTTTATACACATTTTCACACATAACACCCCTGGGTATATTCCGATCGGGCTGCAAAGTTTCGGGACAAAAGTAGGGTCCAAACGGAGCATGTGTGCGAAAGAACGAATTTTTTTTACCGAAAATGAAGCCGGTACACGTGATACGGCGTACGGCGGACGGACATTGCATTTTTGGAATCTACACACTTTGAAACGTAAAAGAAAAAATTTGGTGGGGGGGGGGTATAAAAATTTTGTGGGGGGGGGGGGGGGGGGGGGTGTATAAAAATCTGTTGCTGAGCGATTGCATAGGTGTATTATTCACAGAATAATAAACCAAAAGGAGTGCGCTGGATCGGGCGTGAGGAGAGGATGGAGCCTAGTAGGGTTCAACAAAGGCTACTCTGTGGACACCTTGGCCCCCTAGTAGTTTGTTACCCTTGGTTATGCAAACTAATGAGTAGAAACATAATTATAATAAGATAACACACGAAAGAAGTAGGATCATTAAATCACCTCTTGCATATCTTGTCTATGAAGGCAGATACGACGCAAGCCATAAGACCTCCGACAGACAGCATCACCCCCAAGTAAGACAACGCCTGTTTGTTTGACCAAGCAAACTGATCCATTGTCACGGCAGCTCCAAGACTTCAAACAAACAGAAAACTCAAAATACACAGGTGGTTGTTTAAGTCTGTCGACTCGGAAATGATTCTGGACTAATAGTTATCTCTTTCAGAAATGCTTACCTTTCAAGAAGGACGAAATTGAACGTGAATATGAAAAATGCAACTATGAGTGTCCAAGCAGACACGTAGTCCGGTTTCAATTGTTTCCAGGCGTCTTTTTCTAGGGGAAGAAGATGAGTACATTAGTTGTATATTCAATACCTCGAAAAGTCTGACTCCACATTGGGTTAAAAAGGCCCACGAGTAACAATGTTGTCAATAAATGTTGATTCGATCGACCACATATGCTCATACTCCTACCAGTACCTACCAACGGGTACCTGTCACGTGGTCCACAGGACCAGGCACGTGGCATACAGAATGCTGAGCGTACACCGTATGTCTGGTACTACAGCTGCTATCTCAAGCGTCAGATTCCAGCTGCTGAGGCTTGCGACGGTGGCTGTTCTCGAGTCGTTTTTTCTTCCCATGGAGATGGGGTCGTTTGGTGGAAGCCTAATTGATATCCCTTCTTAACCGGTGATAATATCGCTAATCCAGGAGGGAGACTTTCGAGGGTCCACCATCACTCACCTCCTCACTCTGTCACAGGCTTGTTTAGTCGGCACCCATCAAGGAGCAGAACTCCATACTATATTACAGTGATAGACGTCGCAATTATTGGACATCTTGCTCACTCATTAAGCGTAACTTATAAGGTGGTCTGGGGTGAGAACCAGCAAACTTGACAATAGAGCAGGAAGAGAGTTTACTGTGAGTTGTAGAACTTGCTTGCTTGTTTTAGCAGTAGGTATCTAGGAATATAGTCTGACAAGGAAAGGCATGTAAGTTATCAGTTTCACCATGCATGTTACATATCGATTCACCCACACGGAATTCATCCACATAAATCCAATCTGAAGTTACATTTTTTACAGTAGGTGGGCAACTAACCTGTAGGAGCTGAGCTGAGCAACATGACCTCTTTTGCAGCAATGGACTTCTCCTGGAAGAAACGAGGGAGCACCAGAATGAAATTAACGACACCCAAGAGCACATTAATCCACCCAGCAGCGGTGTACATGTTGAGAGTGAGCCTGTCTCTTATAATGACGTACCCGTCATCACCAAGTGGTGTCACAGCAGCCTGTAAACCTAAATTGCACCAATACAGATAACTGACAAAAATAAGATTATCTGAAGCATACGACAATGATGCAGGTCTTAAGAG
The DNA here is from genome assembly GCA_954871275.1 of Leptopterna dolabrata. NCBI lineage: Eukaryota > Metazoa > Arthropoda > Insecta > Hemiptera > Miridae > Leptopterna > Leptopterna dolabrata. Next base: position 40,067,027 of record OX940980.1, read on the forward strand.
ACCATAACTCATGTTGGGCTAGACAGAAGTGAGATTAGTTCCTAAGCTTAGCAAAAGCCATTATGCCAATGGAAGGGTTTGGCGTTATGTTGCCTCACCTGGTCCAACTATGAAGCCCAACAGTTGAGCTAAAGAGATCATTGATACAGCTCGTGTGCGTTCTTCTAACTTGGTTGCTGCAGAGACGTAAGACCGGCAAAGAGCCATGTTAGCTGAGGACATAAACATTAGCAGAAAACAATGATACCAAAACTTGGAAACTATTAATTTTAAACTTGTGTAGAAAGATAAAAAGTGTTGTAAATTCAAAACAAATTACACTGGCCCAAGAAAAGTGAACTCACTACCTATCTATCCTCACTTGTGTGGTACATCATAATATTTCTACAGGACTTTCAGTTCACTGCTACTCTTAAGCATATTCTGATGACCATACAAGGGACGGTTTCTGCACCAGTTTCTGACAACTTAGGATGACTAAGTTCTGCCAACTTTTTATTTGTAGTTTTTAGCTTCGAATGAAAATTATCTTTGTGTTATCTTCAGTCGAGAAAGTTCTAGCTGCGACATCAGAATTCGCCACAGTAGAATATTTAGGGCAGCTCACTACGAGGCAATAAGGAATATATTTTTATACCCAATAAACTGCCTGAGATAATTGTGATTGAAAAAAGTGATAGCAGTGAAGAAAAGTGCACATTTTTGTAGAAGTTTGCATAAGGTCAAAAGGTCGTGCATAAGGTTCGTTCGCACTGGCTCTTTCTGACGTTTACCTGACTCCTAGAAAACCGTAACAAACCATCCGTGACCCAATACCATCTCGATAAATGTTAGATTTTGATAATGGTTGGGGATCGAGAAGGCAGTGCATGGTCAGTTCTCGTCCACCCTATTTTCTGTGAACTCGAATGACGATCAGAAAACTAGCATTGGATAGTCAGGAAAACACTATAAACAGCCGGTAATGGATACTATACAGTCAGAAAAGAGTCTGAGAGTCACTGCGAACAAACCTATAATGTGAAGAGAATAAAATCATGGTCGACGAGAGCAAACCCAGAGAAGCCTCGACATGATGGAATCCAGGTGCACATTACACAAATAATAACTGAATAAGGTAAAAAAATAATAATCAGATATGTGGATAAGAATAAAATTACAGAATTGGAAATTAGCACCAAGTAGTTAAATCTCAGTTCATGCCGCAATGGGATGCAGTGCGCATAACCTTTTTTTTATTTTTACAATAAAACGGAAGACCTCAACGAGAGCTATCCAAAAATTTGGGATAATAAAGAGGAGTCAGTGATGAGCGAAAATGGGTACTGAACTGAATAATGATGATGTCTCAACTCCCTGGGCTAAGTACTCGATTTTGAAGGCAGAACGCAAATGTACCAGGGACACTGGTAAAGGGCCTGGTTCGAAGAAGACATTCAAATGGCTGCTAAGGCCCCATTCACACGAGGAGCCCCAAGTCTAGTGAGAGCGAGCAAGCTTTTTCCGCTCCTACATCCTGCTCTTCCACACGGGGAGCCTTTTGGCTGTGGCATGGCGCTTTCCCGTCACAATGGATCTGACAATTGTGTTACTAAAATAGTCAACTACAAAATGAAAATGTATAGTGAGCTGAGTAGGTATAACTATGTTATTGAATCAAACCTATTAAACGCCGCTTTCGTGATTTTTCCGGATAATTAGAGGGACTCGGTTGAACTGGTGAACGTGTTCCAAAGAACGAATTCCAGAAGTGAGTGAACTGGTGAGAGTTAACTCCTGGAATTGAATGCATCTTACACATCCCTAGATGAACGGTCTACAACAATAACTACTGGCATGGTGGAGAAATAGGTTAAAAACCCAATGAGGGAAGAAATTAATGAAATTAAATAATAACCGCCATTCCAGGGATAATAAAGAACTACCCCAATGGAGGATAACAACAGACCTGCAACTTTGAAAACTTTCCCCAATACGAAGTAAGTAGGTGTCAAAAGTTTTTTCATGGACGAAATCCCAAATTGCGAGGAACTGTGTCTCTAGAGAGCCAATGGAGAAGCACCTTCAAGTACAGGAAATTAATAAGATAAAAAGAAGATATCCTACACCACTTAGCGAGCACTGAGAAGACATATTACTCCACTAGGTTAGCTCCACTGAGAAGATATTATGCTACTCCTAACATGCCTGCCTACGGGTGAGTTACAAAACAGCACTTAACCTGTCTTGAGTCAGCTTTAACTTGCCAAGGCGTTATACAAACAAACCCGGGTCAGGGTTCCGTTAAGCGCTGTTTAGAAGACATAAGAAGGTATGTAGCATAAACTCCATCGATTTCTTCTTCTTTTTCCTCAAGTTTTAGCTTGCTTTGTAGTTTTGGGTGGAACTACCGAAATCTTCACCGTCAGAACACAAGTCAAAAACCACAAAAATATACGGAACTCTGTGAAAATCAATATGAAAATTCTAATGTGATCAGCACCTCGACCCAGCAAACCTCTGGCTGACTAACCGACCAAGGCTGTAGGGCCTTCATATTATGATCCAATGATCCCAAGGGGTAGAGCTCAGGTCTCTGAAACGAATCGTTTCACTGTATCTAACGAACTAGAAATGGGGTCAAAAACAGGTTCATAACAGGCACAAGATTATGCATACCTATTTTAAATGAATTATCAGATATTAAGTATATTTCCTGATTTTATTCTTTGAGTATTCTCAGCGAACAGATCCAATGTACTTGTATCCAGTGATTTTAAGATGGCTGTTCCGCTTCAACTTTCTATTACAGTTTATGGATATTAAACGTTCATTAGAAAACGTGATGGCTACTTTGTATTCGGCCTGATTTAAGGATTTAGGAGCATTAGGGTCCTTTGATGAGACGTTACCTACTGACCGGTCTCACTTAACCGGTGTCTGACTGGCGTCTGCAGAAGCAGTCGAACGTAAATACATTGTCAACATCGAGGAAAAATAAAAATAACGTGAACCAGGCAATAATGGAAATCATGTAAGGTTTTCCGTTTCCACTATTCATGCAAATAAGCCCCATAAGGTGTAGTGTTTCTCTACGTGGAAACCCGTACTAGCTTTGAAGCAGAAGAAAAAGCGAGAGAATTACAAAAAAATCTATGAAAACAGAGGTTAAGAAAGAAAAAAAAAAACATGAAACATTCAAACCCCCATCATGATTGAAGGTCTTCTGGGATAGGTGTGTTTTTCACGTATTGCACAGTACAAATACAGCCAAAATTGTAGAAAATCCTACACCATTCCTTCCGGTATGGCTTTGGTTGCTACAGAAAATTTTCGAAGTCACAAAATGTTCAAAACTACAGAAAAATTCTATGAAACGAAAATGTGCGAAAGTTCTACTACCAGAAACCTCAAGGAGGGGTGAACAACTGAAATAAATGAAATTTAATACTGATGTGAACCTTTCACCGCGTAAAGGTTTTTTTGAAAACCCCAGCTGCACTTAAGATGTTCGACAAGCTACAATTCTTAGCCTCACTGCTTCCCTATTTATCTGTAACAGATCATTAATCGAAAAATAATGTTATTGAAAGTTTATCGACAGCAGTTTCTGGTGAGATGCGAAGAGTTTGAAGTAAGAATGTTCAATGTTGAGATGTTGGGAATGTTTTACATGTTCGGTGTACGTGTTGAAGCAGCTTTGGTTTAAAAAGTTATCTCGACAAAGCAACGTTTTGTACTCTAGGTAACAACAGCCTGCAGGAATCTTTAGGCATCATATAAATTTCTGTATAATGGATCCGAGGTATCTTACAACAAAGCTTGGCTTATATCGAGCGAATTCATACCACAGTTGGGCAGAATGCAATATCTTAATGGGAATCAGGTACGACGCCAGTTTAGTTTATAAATGTTGTATTGGTATTGTACAGTTTCGACCTACATCGAGGTCTTCATCAGCATAGATGTAAGAGGTGTGTCATGTGGATGTAGGTAAGTCGTCAGTCATAATAATAAAATTATATAGCATTTCCAAGTCAAATTCAGCCTTAACCAAACCAAATTCAAATTTTTCCATTTCAAATTCAACCTTCCCCGAGTGAGTTTACACTCGCTATTTCGTATGACATCAGATGTGGTGCATTCGACTAATCAGAAGGTTTGATGGGCAAAACGAAATAGGCATTAGAGAAGTAATTTTCTTTGTACAACACGAAGAATTTGCAAACGCCGAAGTCATGTTCCTTGCTTCAGTTGAAGGTTCACAAAAGGAAAATATTAAATTGTAATGAAAAAATAAATACAAAAAACACATACCTAGTACCTGCACTGAACCACTATAGTGTTGTTCAATTTATGCCTTAAATTATGCATCAAAGTTAGTAATGGGGTTCACAATTCAGTTTACTAAAATTTATATTTTTTGCTGAAGTTGGGGAAGGTTGAATTTGAAACAGAAGAAGAATTTGACTTGGAAATGCTATATATACAAGCAGACATGTCCACTTCTATCAAGAAGTAGGCACCTACTAGTCACCATGATAACTGGTCACCAACTGAGTATAAGTTGAATGTTGAGCCAGCCAACAGCTGTGAGCAGTTTCTCAATCATTATTTATGCAAAAATGTAATATTTTGGTAAAAATTTGATTCAAAACATAATATTATAAAAACAAATTTTCTTCTTATCATCTTCATCATTCTGTTATGTAGCTACTGTCTGCTTGCATATATAATATGTATATATATAACAGAAGAATTGGATGTGGATCCACATGACACACCTCTTACATTTGTGACAGTGGAGTAGGAGTGAGTATAGTGAAGGGGGACCCTCGAAAGTTTCCCTTCTATGACTAGCGATATTACCAACAGTTAAGAAGGGACAGCGATTAGGTTTCAGCCTGACCACCCCCATTTTCACTGGAAGCACAAACAACTGGAGAACAGCCACCGCCAGACTCCTCCCCACATGAAATACTTCTGGGTAGCGGAAGTATGAGAGGGAAAAGGAGGGCTGAAAAGCAGTATGGAGTTCTGGCTCAGGAAAGGACTTCTGAACAACTTCAAGGTGACTAACCTACATCGTAATGGTACTTACTACCTCAATAATATTTACTGGTGGAGTGCATAAGAGTGCTGGCGGAGAAAAATGTCGGAAGAGGTTGTTGTCCAGTGAGCTGATCATCTGGCAACCTGTAGGTGATTAAACTCCATCATTATGTGGAACAACTATTGGGACACGGTTTTAATCGCCTTCTAAGGGGGGGAATGGGAGTGGGGAAGCCAATAGATGTTTGTATGTATTATCAAAGGGACAGGATGTTTGTAAAGGAATCCTTCTGGAAACCTTTGAGCTTATCCTTCTGGCTTAAGCTGCGGCGACACTGCCACCGGACTTGACCGGAGTCACCGGACTTGACCGGAGTCACCGGACTCCAACCAGTCCAGCTTGTTCTTAGACGTCACAAGAGTATGTCCTCCGAAATGGAAGCCATTCTTTGTGATTTACAATCAGAATCCGATTCTGATGAAGAAATAGAACTAGTGACAAGTTTTCTTTCTTTGAATAAGTCGTGGATGTCACCATATGTTTCCGAACGAGCATAATACGGTGAATTTCACATCCTATTCGCCAAATTGAAAGATAGTCAATTTCAAAACTATTTTAGCATGAGAAGAGAGCAATGGGGGCTGCTTCGGATGGCTCGATGGGGTGCGAGGGGTTGAAAATCATGGAGGGGGGACCGGAGTCAGGTTCCAACCCATGCAGACCGGATCAGAACGGAGTCCGGTGGGAGGCTCAAGTAAAGTCAAGTCAGGTCCGGTGGCAGTTTCGCCGCACCTTTATCCTTTTGGTGCCAAAACACGCTCTGCTATCATGTGCCAGAGTGTGACAGTGGACCCTCGAGGGTCTCTATACCTGCGAGATTATCACCGGTTAAGAAGGGATATCGATTAGGCTTCCCCAAGCGACCCCATCTACGCCGGACCAAAAAACTACTTGAGAACAGCCACACTGTCACAATCTTAAGGGTACTTCTAGACTAGCGATATCATCACCAGTTAAGAAGAGATAGCGATTAGGTTTGAACCTTTCAACCTGACCGCCCCCATCTTCACTGGAAGCACAAACAACTCGAGAACTACTCACCGTCACACATTCGTGCTGATGAAGACCTCGACATAGGTCGAAACTGTACAATACAGTACATTTATAAACTAAACTGGCTTCGCACCTGATTCCCATGAAGAAAATGGTCAACACCGTCTCCAGATACTATGTATCTCAACGACCACTCCATTATATCATATCAAAAAGTTATGATGAAGGTACAAGACAAAAATTCATCACGAAATCGAAAACGTAGCTTCTTAAATTGTGCACAATTTGACGGTACCTTTCTACTGAATTTAATAACGTACCAATATATTTCGACTAGAAAACGAAGTGGGAGGAAGAAAGGTAAGACTCTGCTTATTAATATTCGGTAGGTATACAGAAGGTAATTTTTCAAATTGAAATATGTAGGTACTGACAATGTAGATAATATTCTGTTACATGTATCGACCACGTGAAATTCAAGGAAGAGATAAAAAGGAACAATAGTCAAGGGAGGCCACAAAATAAATAATGTCCTATACGTTCTAGTGATAAGATTGCTGAAGTTTGGCCTACCTGAACTCACACCGACGAAAAATCTTGCTGTTATCATCCAGTATTTACGGTGGTGGGGGAAAACTTCTATTGAGGAGTAGACGGCACTCGCGAAAATGAAGATGGAAACGGTGGTTAGGAGTGGGATTCGGATTCGCCCAAGTTTATTTCCCCACCATCCGACCAGCGGGGAGAACAGCATTTGGGCGAACGGGTGTGCAGCGACGACGAGCCCCATGAATTCTTTAGTCGCGTTCCTATCCAGCTGAAAAAGGTCAAGTTTTGATAGTACCACAGAGCTACACATATACAGTAGGGGATGTGTAGATGTAGGGGCAGACCTATGTTTTGGTTTATTTATTATTCTGTAAATAATACACCTATGTATTCGCTCAGCAAAAAATTTCTATAAAACCCCCTCAAATTTTTTCTTTTACGTTTCAAGGTGCGTAGATTCAAAATGCAATGTCCGTCCGCCGTACGCCGTATCATGCATATGCACTTCAATTTCGGTTTAAAAAATTCGTTCTTTTGCACACAGCCTCCATTTGAGCCTAGTTGTATCCCGAAACTTTGCAGCCCGATCGGAATATGTACACAAGGGTGAAAAATTAGCGTAAAAATTTTTTTTGTGTTTTAGTAACATCAGCTAGTGAGGTACGAATATGAAGTCGATTTTGACCAACGAGTGGAAAATTCGAGATTCATACGAAATTTCAGCCTTAAATTTACGTTAAATTTTGGTATAAAATCGCTGTTCTTCCGCAAACAGTTTGGGGCCCCATTTGGGAACACATTTGGCTCCTAGTTGTGCTCCAAAGCTCGGCAGCCCGAACAAAATACACCCAGCGGTGTTCGGGTGAAAAATGGAGTAAAAACAGGGGTTTTCGAGGGTTTTTTAAAGGTTTTAGTGAACATGAGCTTGCGAGGTATCGTTTTCCATGTTTTTTACAACCGAATGTGAAGCTGATTTTGACCAAAGAGTGAAGAACTGAGGTAACGAAGGTTTAGCTCCCACAATTCATTTTTACGAGCCAAAAACCTGGAAAATTGTCTGAAATCACCATAAACTTGTATAGTAACACTAAAAGTAGTTTCAACAGGTGAATCAAGACAATTAAATGGCACTATCAATGATGAAAGATAATTTGTCAAAAATAGGAGCTTATATCGTGTTTCTGGGAGCCAAAATTGGTGGAAACCATAATCGATTTCCAGCATTTCTGTAGGTATGTCCAGTAGAATAATAAACCTATGTGACACGGACTTTGCAGCGTTTTTAAGTTATGACAAACCAAAGAAAAAGTGAAAGCCACCGATAGAAGCCCAGAATGCTGAATACCCAAGGGATGAAATACAGGTGGGTATCGTGAGCTTACCTTTCCTCAAAGTCTGTTTCCCCACCACCCTACTAGCGCACAGTGCCTTGATCGTACGGGAAACGTGAAACAAATAAATACTTTCGATTTTAGGCGCTAGAAAAGGCTATCCCCGTGTATTTTTCCATGCAGAATCCAAATTTGGAGTCGAAATCGTTCTTGTGTGAATGACAGATCGAAAAATTAGAAATAACATTGAAAAAGTTACTGTAATAAATCAGAAACGGATAATATCCATTTTACTTCCAATTACTACTAATTACTATGTATTATAAAGGAATGGAAAGTATGGTGATATTGTTAAAAATGGGTGTTCGAGAAAACCATGGGATCATGTTCAGAAGTGCTCAGAACGAGTTCCTAAGCGGTTTTCCGCTCGAGTCGCTCCGTACGTATGCTGGAATCTCAAATGGTTATAAGTTCCTCAAAATTATTTTTCCGACTTTCTTTTTGGGTTTTGTTTAGCTGGTTGAACTCTTCAATTTAAGATGAGAACGAGCTTTCTAGGTGGAAAAATAAGGGAGTTATGAGGGGTTTTCTAATCATTCGAATGTCAACCTGTAACTGCCGTAAAAATGGTCCAAAACTGGTGCGGTTGGTGCCAAAATGCAGAGCTCGGTCTCATTTGATTTGGCTAATTGACAATGGGTCCAACGTATTCTACGTTTGATAGCTAAACGACGTTGGTGAGGTGTCAGAAAGTGAGATTTCTATGCAAGTTTACGGATTTTTACTGGTCCCCCCGCCAAACTTGTACCCACACTATTATTAAGAATGAAGACCGCAACTTTCAGCAATAATAAGATCTATCCAAAATTAGGCGTTATAAGTTTTAAAATACATTCAGTTTTGAAATAATAGCTTAATTATATACAATAAAGGAATGGAAGTATATAAGTAGGTACCAAAGGCCTCATCAGGAGGAATAAACCGGTTCCCGTGAGATCACCGAAGTTGAGATACCTATAATTCGCCTGTTGGGCGAACCCCTCTCCAGACAAGGGGGCGAGGCAATGAGTAGCCAAGAGCGAAATGATCAGATCGAATTCTGATCCTTTCATTGAAGGACAGCTGACCACGTTTCCGACGCTGGCTGGGCAGTCGGACGAAAAGCCCCCAGCATGAAATGGCCGTTACTTTACGTCTGTCCGTCAGTCTGTGGAATTCCTTGTAACGCCCACACCTAACCGAAATAATGGTCGAAATGGGATGAAATCTGGAGGGTAGGTGCGGGTTGGGTCACAGATGGTACCACACCAAAATCATTGAAAAAGTACCGTAACTTTCATCTGCACATGTGCAAACTTGGAACGCCCATAACTACCTTATATATCGTTGAAATTAGTTAAAACTTGGAGGGTCGATCAGGAATAACACTTTGATAGTTCCAAATGAACTTCATTGGAATCGTAATGTAACTTTCATCTGCACATGCACGAACATGAAATGTTGACAATTTCCTTGTAACGCTTCTGGCTACGCGAAAAATAGTGGTAGAGAGCTGAAATGTTGAGGGTACACGCGAGTTGTATCACAGATGGTCCCGTTTCAGTCATGAAAATCGTTTCGTCTGCGAATGCGCAAACCTGAAGTACTTGGAACGCCCATAACTACCTTATATATCGTTGAAATGAGTTAAGATTTGAAGGGCCGATCAGGAATAATACTTTGATAGTTCCATATGAATTTCATTGGACTCGTACAGTAACTTCCGCCTGCGCATGCGCTAATATGAAATGTGACTGTTTCATTGTAACCCTTCTAACTACGCGAAAAATAGTCGCAGAGAACTGAAATTTTGAGGGTACACGTGGGTTGGATTGCAGATGGTTCCGTATCAAAACGAACCGACCCAACTATTCTATATACGTTCACGTGATTCAAGTGAGGAAGCTATACTGCCTACTCGAATTGGCAGACTTTTTTAATATAAGTGCCTAGAGCATAGCTTCCTCACTTGAATCACATGAACGTACAGAATAGTTGGGTAGGTTCATTGAGTGGACATGTGGAATATCCATGCGTGGGTTCACATGGACTACAGAACTAGCTGGGTAGGTTCAGCTCGCTACGACTATTTTTCGCGCAGTCGTTGCAATGGTCAACATTTCATGTTCGCGCATGCGCAGACGAAAGTAACAGTAAGATTCTGATGAAATTCATACGGAATTATCGAAGTATTATTCCTGATCGACCCTCGAAATTTGAACACATTTCAACGATATTTAAGGTAGTTATGGGAGTTTCAAGTATCACGTTTCCGCATGCGCAGACGAAAGTTACAGTACTTTTTCAATGATTTTGGTATCAACCCGTACCTACCTTCCAAATTGCAGCCCATTTCGACCATTATTTCGGGGAGCCATGGTCGTTACAAGGAATTGACCACAGAGAGACACGGAACCAAAAATGTTCCTTGATGTGGAAATTTTCATTCTGGAGGACATACATTTGTTCGCTCTTGCATGAATACAAAGATTCCCTACCTTCGGTAGTGAGGAAGCAAAATTTATAATAATATAAAGATATGTTGAAATCACAAACGGAGCAAAAGTAGAACGTGACGTTTCCAGCAACTTCTTGTATCTATTTTCAATCACTATTCCTTCCACACTCTTTCCATTTCTTCCCAACCATTAGGTAGGTATGTAGAAAAAATTTGATTTTCGTCTTGACATCATCGTCAATGAGCGAATATGTCCCTTTCTACTGAAAGCAGCCCCCAACTTCCGCTTTTCATAGAAATCCCGATTTTCGGGAATTTGAAATGAAAAAATTGAATCCGACGGGACCGTGTCAAGGAACAGTTGAAGATTAAAACAGCAAAAATGTGGAAAAATAAATCTGATACCTTTTTAAGAAATTCTCTTTCAAGGCTGACCCACGAAATTTAACGTACAGCTCATCTATTAAGTTTTACATATTCTACTAAACTGGGAGCCGCAATAACTCACATAGCGCTGACACCAGCCATGAAGAAAAGAATGATTTTTAAGACCTTCAGGGGCGGTGACGACATTCAAACAGGCGATTCATCACTGACGTTGAGGACGGAACGTTTTGTTTACTCAGCTCTGATCTTTGCTATGCAGGTGAACGCACTTACGGCTTGTGAACTGGAAACCTTTAGTCGTATCCTGTTCAGATGATTTTTTCTTCATCGCATACCGAACACTGGCCATGGAGGTATGGACAATGAGGTAGACCTCTGATACAGACAGTGTATGGCCATTGCCAGAGAGGGGACCATAGAGCAATATACAGGATACAGGAGATGACACACAGGAGGAAATGTGCAACTGTTTGACGAACTAAATGTAAAAGATACCACAGAAGCTGCAGAGCACCGAATACCCTTCTAATTTTTCAAAAACTTCAATTTTTCAAAAAAGTCATTTAGACCATAACCTTCTATTGAAAGTTGTCGAAAAAGTTTTTTCAACCTTTCAACCCCCTACTGCTCACCCCTTAGAAATTACTGACATTAACGATGAGCTTAGCGGACCAATAGACCCCAAATGGGACGTACAAGCCAAATTTAATTACTTTTGGTTCATGTTAACTAAGGGATTTTTTAATTCCACAATTTCGGATTCTACGTACCTTCAAACAATTTCTAGGGGAGGCTTTAAAATATATTTTTTTAAATCATCATACTCCATTCCAAAGGATCATTAAAAATAATAAACCAAAAAGTTCACTGTTTATGAATAGGAACATTGTTTACAACGATTGCTTTTTTGCTTAAATTAATTTTCAATGAGACGCATATAAGCAACAAGGACTGCCAACTATGTAACCGTGGTCTTGAGTTTAATAGCTTTAAGCGAGCATTAGTTTCAAGTTACTCGATAAAAATAAAACACCCGGAAAATAAATAAGAAACTGAACCTGGGTTCAGGAATACTTCATCACACCAACACGAAGTTTCTTGTTAAAAAGACATACACAAATTACACTTCGCTACCTATTATTAGGATTTATTGGGGTTGATGCTATAAATAATGACGTAGTAGGTACCTATAAAGATAGTGGACAGCTGACTCAGGAAACTCAACAATACTATTATCAAGTACCTATAGGTAATGGTTTATGCCTGGGACGCTCCGTAGACTCATTGTTTGAAAATAATAATACAGGTTTGAGAGAGCTTAGAAGGTTTAAGCTGAGAGCCACACTTCCTTCAGAGTCATTTAAGCCGAGTTCTACTCGACCTACCTGAGTCACTGACAAGAAACCTTATTGGTATATCCTGAGCAACATGACATTTCGATTATGACCACAAAATAATTTACCGAATCACTTTTCTACCACAATAGATTATGAGTAGGCGTATTCTGGGATTCAGGCGTTCAAATCCCAATGGCATCTTCAAAATGTTTTCCTTTTTTTTGTGCTCCATAAAGTAAAGTAAGGTTGATTGACTGTTATGTTTAGGGTCGCCTAATCAAGTTTATAGAACAAGTAGGTACTCAAATTCGAGTTCTGTCTTGGAGCACTAACTGCATACTTTTCAATCTCATTAGTACCTACCTACTCTTTTTCCAATCTGGAAAGATAAAAGAGATAAGTGTCGCAACCTAAGCTGAATTCCTTGAGCCTGACGTAGTAACATCAATAGTACTGGGATTGACACGCACACACAGCACTCTCCGACAAGGAGTAGTTTGTCATGGATTTTCAGAGATACAAATTAATGTGTACCTACCGATATAAACGTCTGAATTATTGCACATCTGGTGCCTTGTTCTTATGACTCACGGCCTTCTTGCATCTTCATTTCTGATTGCGTTGGATATTTCAAGGTAAAATTTTGTACCTCCATCATTTTCATCAATGATCCTAAACGATGAACGATGAAATTATGAACAAATATGTTCCGAATGCACAAAATCTGATACCTACTTGAAGTAGCTACCTACCTTATTCATACCACTGAATAGGTATGTCTCCGTATATGTCTTCGTTAATATGTCTCCGTATAGTACGATTCAAGTTGGTTTGAGCTCAGTCTCTAACTGTAACTTTATGGGGGGGGGGGGGGGGGGTACTTTTCCTCATAGTTTCAGTTCTTAGGGTTCTTATTATCTACCTATTTAATATTGTAAATGAAAAAAAGCGAGGAAGCCGCAACGATAAGACACGTCTCTTACCCGACCCTTATCGTTCCACTATCTATAAGGCCTTGCGGATAGAATATTCATCAATATGAACACGAAACCCACCAAACATGAAGAGAATACGTATTGTTATTTACAACTACATTGGTCAGTTAAGTGATGCTATCTATCTACCAGTAAATAAATGAATAGCTAAGTATGTACAATTTTAAAGCTCAGAAATCATGGGAGCGAAAGAAGGTGCTTGGACTAATTCCATTTTCAAAGAAATGAATAGCGTTGCACGAAAATGTGAAATGAGCATCTGGTGCCAACACATTCAAGCTGACATAGCCAAATGGCCGATTCGTTTGGCATAGACTGAAGTTTGAGAATAAGTTCAGAATAGAGTTTTGACAACTGACATGAACTTAGTTTGGAAACAACAAAGACACGATTAGTTACATCGATCAGGTCGACTGTATTATACGTACGACGCATGAACGAATCCAGCCCCAAACTACTCTTGAAGTCTCAGCTAAATTGGCTGGCCGAAGTTGAACGAGGATAAGACCTATTTCTAGCTGAAGACTATACAGATGATGGTGGATCACCTAGTGTACAAAAACTACCGACGTGTTGGTTTATTATTTTCAGTAATGAAACTTTGGAATCAAGCATGAAAACACAGTTTTTTAAACCCCCCCCCCCCCCCCCACCGGTAAATTTGATGGTTTGAATTTAATATCTGATGGTTTGGTATGCTCAGTCCAAAAATGGAATTAAAACGCTATAAATTATTACACGATTTATTATTTACCTATAGATGCCCCTACACGGTAGATCACTGTTCTCTGTACCTACCCTCGCGCTCCCCCGAGCGAAGTCCAAAATCGAGTACCTATTGGAGCCGGCCAGGGAATGACAGTATCATAAATATTCGGTAGATTCAACAATTCTATCACTGATTATTAGTTGTTATTCATGAAGCCTTTTAACGTTTGTTCAAGTTAAGAAAGTAATTACCTACCTACCAACAAAATCGAAAATAACCACCATTCTTCAAATGAAATAATATCACGGAACAGCCAACTCGATTTCATACAGCCATGCGTGATTATAATCAGGTGGTCCCTAGCAATGATACCTGAGCCGGATGTATACCGTTTCATTCACGATCAGGTAGACGAAGCTTTTCGGCGCAAACGAACAGCTGGAGGTACAACGCTCCGGGTGGTCTCAAACAATTTTCTAGTTCGAGATCAATTTTTTTTTTAAACCCCCTATGCCCTTCTATTGTGGGCACGGACCCTGCAATGGGTGGACGGTTGGACGTTATTGTTGGAATTTTGGTATGTATGTAAATGTATTGATAATGTTATACTGTGCGTTAGTTATAGTTTTGTATTTTATTTTATTTGTCTTTATTTAGTTTTGTCTTTATTTTGTGTGTAGATATATTAGTAGCGTGAGGACAGGTAGCTAAGTTAGTTAGCTGGTGCTGTGTGTTGAGCATCTTGGACTGGAGGTTTGGAGATGTATTATGTTATCTGTGCTTATTTTATCGTTCTGATCGTAGCTTGAAGACTCTTGTTTTTCTAGTGTTCTAGCCGAGCCGTGACAGAGACACTTTTGCGATGGGCAGTGACGTCATCTATTGGTGGTTATGCCGCATTTACACGATGCCAGTGAGCAGTCCAGCTGACTGGCGCTAGCAAACTAGCGCCAGTAACTGGCGTCGTGTAAACACCACTGGCCTCCAGTGACGTGCCAGTCCAGTGGAAAAAAGTCGCTCCAGTCGACTGGCCTCATGAGTAGGTTTCAGGCCAGTCCAGTTCCCCCCACCACCGACAATTCGAGGTGGCGTGACTCACTGGAATCTTGTGAATCACAGGAGGCGTTCCAGTCCATGACAGTCCCTCATGACAGTGTCTTGTTTGGTTATCAAGGGTGCCAATCGAAGCAGAAGCTCATCAACCGTTTCAGGGGAAATTCTCAGCAGACCTCTATATTCAGAAGGGTCTTCTGATCTTAATTCCTGAAGCAGCTGACATGAGGCCCCAGACGAATTTCTCCTCAAAATCCATTCCCTCGTCCACACTCAGTGTGTAGAGAGTTCTTCTAGGAGCACTTCTGATGATTCTCGCACAAAATCACGGCACAAATCGTGCAAATACTCCCTTAATTGAAAGCGTGATAGCATTGATGACGCAATCGCCTCCATCATTTTTGGTCAACTGGAGCCAGTTGAATTGGCTACGTCTGAACGGATACTGGCGCCAGTCAGCTGGCTTCCAGTTTGCTCCAGCTTGCGGGCGCCAGTCAACTGGATCGTCTACTGGCATCGTGTAAATGCGCCTTTAATGTTTCAGTTGTCACTAATGGATTCTTGGCATTGCAGGGCTGCGGCATGATGGGGACCGATGTGCACGTGGGTCCATGACTCTAAGGGATTAAGAGCTCTGTGAGGAGACCCAGTGTCTCCCTTCCCCTAGTTCCCGTTTCGCTCGGGCTGTGCATGCGCAGATAGGGGATAGAGCGGTAGCCTCAGAGTCACCTTCTCTGATGGCGGGCCTGCGACCTGTCTGGCCTCTGGATGTGGTGCAAAGCCAGGCAACTGGGATCTTGCTCACACCAAAACCGGTACCACGGGCGGGGGGAGCCCCAGGCAACAGGCACACTGCTTCGGCAAAGTGCCACCTGTCTGCCCCCCAGCTGAGGTTGGATTCGTGGTGGTCGCGGTTTGTTACCCAAGCACTGGGATTGGTCCAAGTGTGATGGGGACGCGCCCTCCCAGTGAACTGTGGGGGTCCACTGGGTAGGCGCCGGCATGCGAGTTTATGTGGGCAACCAATAACTCGGGCACCAACCTGCTAAGTTGGTAGAGTGAGCTAGAACACTCGCCTCCACCTGTAGGTATACAGGAACTTGGGCATATCCAAGGACTCTGACTGAGTGAACAGTCACTTCTCAGGAGGGCTTCCCTGTCTGCTTGCAGCGGGGGGGAGACCGGAAGCCTTGGGCCTGGTTCTCCTTCAAACCTTTGGATATATATTGCCCTTCTATTGAAGTTTTCGAGATACGGCGTTTGGGAAATTTCAACCCCCTATTTTTCTTCGCCCCTTGGAGATGAATGACGGTAACCCCGAGCTTCGCGGATCAACTAGACCCCAAATGGAGCTTAGAAACCAAATTTCATTCATTTTGGTTCATGGTAACTAAAGAAAGTGCGAAGTGCGGCGGACATACAGAATACATTCGCCCGTTACGCTCCTCCGTTCTGAACAATTCAACGAACTTTTCATCGAACATCGCAGCGCTCCGAATCTAGCTCCGTACCCACAGGAGGGCGATTGGGAGAATCGAGCGTTCCTTAGTCATGGCATCTCAACAGCAAGTGGCCGCAGCTGCGTACATTGTTATAGATGCTATTTTGAAAAAAAAGAACAGAAAACCGCGTTGGTGGATAAGTAAATTATATTCAAACCGAGAACAATCTGGTGGGAGCAGCCTGTTGGCTGAGCTGAAGTTTCAGGAGGTCAGCGGGCTCTACGAAAATTCACGCGGATGCATCCGACGGATTTTGAATTTCTGCTACAAAAAATAGGTCCTAAAATCGCGAATCAGGACACGACCTTTCGAAAAGCAATTTCCGTTCAATTGAGGAGCGGTAGAACGTTCGGGAGAGTGGAGCGGCGCATCTAGACCCAGTCCACACTAGGCTCACGCCGCTCCGAACATTTCTTTGATGCGCAGGGAAAAACCGCCAACAGAGCGATCGGACTGCGCTCCGTTCCTCCGATCCTCATTCCTTTGAAGTTTTGCCGCCCCGAACCTGCAGAGGATCGGAGCGGAGGAACGGAACGGCCGAATGTTACAAGTGCGTACACGGCTTAACAGGAGGGTATTCTGTACAAAATAATAAACCGTTGTACAGGGATTTGCAGCGTTTTTTCATCTCTTAGGCCCGGTTCAAAAAAATCTGTAACCATGATAGTTACCTAACCCTGGGGCTACTTTCGATTTTTCGGGAACCCTGGGGTTCGCAGCAGGAGCGTTCAAAAAAGTTTTCTGTGGTAAGGTTACCTTGATAGAATCGATTATTTGGGTAACCCTGGTAACTTCAAATTTAGCCATGGATACTTCACGAGAAATCCACGTCAAACCGCCCATGGACGCTATAAATCCATGAAGTTTGATTCATGGATAATATAGTTCCATGGAATATCGGCGTATAAAGCAACTTTTAGGCAACACTGTTGCCTAATAAATCCGTACTCTTCAAGTGCTGTAGTAATCGATCCTAGCAACAAATATTGCCTTTACTAAAAATACTTTCTATGTTTTTTAATTGAGTGATTTGTAGCAACTCCTAGGTGTACGTTTATTCGGCGTTGCACCTGTTTGATGGAAATTTAAACGGGGGTAAACAAGGATAATGTGGGGTAAATCACACAGACGTGTTAGGAACAAGGATACCTATAATTTCTATTCACTACGTAATGGTTCAAAATATGCGATGAATCTTGAACGAAAGTCTTCACGCCCTTCAACCCTGCCACGTTCCCCAGGGTTATTGAACATAGTTTCATCCAAGAGATGCTGAGTACCGTCGTCAACATCAGGTAGTTATTCCTTTAACATGATTGCGATGTTGTGGAGAACTGCCTGCGTTCTGCCGTAGATATTTGAGGGCGTATTTCTTCGAGAACAAACGCGACTCCTTCCTTCGACAACCTGAAGCGATCGTAAAATTCCTTCTCACTCCAGGCGTCGAAGTTGGGATGGCTCGCTCTGATCCGATATCTTCTCGGTTCTACGACTAGCCCTAGTTCGACGAAGACGTCATCATCCTCATCGCTCGCATAATAGTTATAACGGTTCATTATTACCACAATAATGCAAAATAGGACGGGATCTGAACGGTGCAGCGCAAATAGGAAAACCAAAAACAATGAGCAACCATCTTTGTTTTGAGAGTAACCATGGTAAACTTCTTGTAACCCCTCGAATAGCTGGGGTTATGTACCCATGGTAAAGTTTTCGATTTATCGCACTAATGATCGATTACTGAATTTTTTTGAACGCCACTTTCGTTACCATGGTTGGGAAACCTTAAGGTAAACTTCAACCCCAGGGTTACACTCTTTTTTGAACCGGGCCTTAATAAGTCGGTTGTTCATTGAAAATATATACATATTAAAGATTCATGAGTGAAAACGTCTAAGTAGGTACGGGTTGACAGCTATTCAGGAAAATAGACGAACCTGGGAGACACTGGAAGAGACTGCCTCCTGAGGGAGACTATCTCTCCCAGATTTTCAAAACAGATAATCTATTTTCACTATCTCTTTGGGTGAATAGGCCCCCAGTTCAGTTTGGATTTGTTCTTAATCAGTCAGATTAAAACGAGAAGCTTTTAGCAACAGTCGACAAAATGGCTCCAGTGGATTTGGGCTATGGAACCTATACCCATATACGTCGACAATAATTATACAACGAAAGCAATTACTGGCATTCTCTACTAATTAGAAAGGCCATTTTTTCCTCATCTCCAGGCCACATCTGTACCTCCTCATCATCGCTAACTTCGGCCACTCAAAGGCATGTGACGGAGATCGCTAAAACATCCTGCAGTTCTCGAGCCCATTCAGGTGGACACTTGGGACAGTTTATATTGATTCGCATTTATCTAACGCTATAAAACTGAGACTTTTCTACTTCAACCCTTCCTAACTCGTTATTAATTACGTTAAACTTCACGTTTTTTGTTCTAGCCCGCAAAAAATACGCAAAAATACGTAAAAATACGCAATTATATATTAATGTGCCTTACATAAAATAATGAGTCTTTGTAAATTGCTAAACCATGTAAACGAGTGGTTCTCAACCTTTTTAAAGCCGCCGCCCCCTTTGGGAGCTGACTATTTTTCAACGCCCACCTAATGTGAAAATCCTTAACTTTGGGTATGGAAGATGGGGGTGGGGGAGGGGGTTCCAAATAGCAAAATTTGAATTAAAGGAATAGTTTAATTGACAGACGAATAAAACAGATCATAATTTACAAAAATAATAGTATTTGTTATGAATGTAATTCACACAGCTGTGTGTGGGATTGTTGTGGTTCAGAGCCATTTTCTTAAAATGAGGTTCAATGTTAGTGAGATGAAGGCACAAGTCTCATTTGCTAGATGTCGAGTCGATTTCTTGTAGCATGGACCTACCAGCCGAAAAACGTCACGATATGAAAAAGCGACCCACAAAACGTTACTGAAGTGACTCATCAACTGTTTCGCATTTCTGTCGCGACGATCTTCCTTTTCATCGTCGTTGCTCCGTTAATACCAGACATTCCGTGGAAATTTCGAAGAGGTATACAAATGGGTTGTGAAAGGGTGAAAGGGAGGTTCCGACACAACTTTCAACCAGTACGGTTGTGAAATTTTCTGTCATTTCTCGGAAAACGCACGTGTAAATACACTGCCAAGGTGATGGCACAGGAGCTTCCTCGTCACAATCAGAGTGACCCATTATAAAATAGAACAGACTCGGAAGCAAAATAACATAACATTACATTACATTACATTACATTGCATAACATTACATAACGTTAAATATACATATTACATAACATTACATTACATAACATAACATTACATAACATTACATGAAATATACATATTATACATAACATGACTTCCATAATACATTACGTCCATTATACATAACTAGCCTGACCGCTCGCTTCGCTCGCTATCCGAGATTCGCTGTACGCAGTATCGTGGAACCAATAAACGACGGAAAAATCCCATACCCTACCGGGTATTTGTGCCCAATTTTATCAAAATCCGTCAAGCCATTCAGGAGTTGACCATGGTCGACCATATTTCCGCTATGGTCAGGGAATTAAAAATGCGCCTACGTTCAACTTGGGAGGCTACCGGATATTGGTGCCAAATTTGGTCGATATCCGTTGAGCAATTCGGGATTCGACCATGGAGGGGCCCATGGATGCGCTAAGGTCGACCGCGGGGGTAGTCCGAAGGGTCGATCGTAGATAGAATTTCACGTAGATTACGAATACGCGATAAAAAATAGGGGTTACCATTTCAATTAACGAAGTTGACCATGGTCGACCATAGTTCCGCTATGGTCAGGGAATTAAAAATGCGACGTTGCACAACTTGGGAGCCTACTGGATATTCGTGCCAAATTTGGTCGATATCCATCAAGCCATTCAGGAGTTGACCATGGTCGACCATAGTTCCGCTATGGTCAGGGAATTAAAAATGCGACGTTGCACAACTTGGGAGCCCACTGGATATTCTTGCCAAATTTGGTCGATATCCGTCAAGCCATTCAGGAGTTGACCATGATCGACCATAGTTCCGCTATGGTCAGGGAATTGAAAATGCGACGTTGCACAACTTGGGAGCCTACTGGATATTCTTGCCAAATTTGGTCGATATCCGTCAAGCCATTCAGGATTTGACCATGGTCGACCATAGTTCCGCTATGGTCAGGGAATGGAAAATGCGACGTTGCACAACTTGGGAGCCTACTGGATATTCGTGCCAAATTTGGTCGATATCCGTCGAGCCGTTTGGCCGTGCATAGAAGGACAGACAGACAGACAGAGCGCATGCGCAGGGCGAACCGCTGGCTCTATCATGTTGAAATTTATATGGGACCTCAATGGGCCCTACCCGCTTAATCCCTGAGAATTACATTGAAATTGGGTGAAATCTTTGGTTACTACGGCTGTAACAAGGAAATTGAATCTATTTCACGCCAGCGCATGCGCAGAGCGCACCGAGGGTCCGATCATGCTGAAATTCATACTGGAACTCACTAGGCCTTGTCCAAACAACCCTTGAAAATTTGAGCGAAATTGAATCAAAATTGTGAAAGTTATGCGTGTTTGTTGAATTTAACGTTAGCGCATGCGCAGGGCGTACCGCTGGATCAATCATGTTGAAATTTGTATGGGACCTCAAGGGGCCTTATCCGCACCATCCCTCAAAATTTGAGCTGAATCAATTCAAAATCGTGGAAGTTATGGCTGTAACAAGGAAATGCGGACAGACTCACAGATTCACAGACTCACAGATTCACAGACTCACAGACTCACAGACTCACAGACCGACAGACACGGAACCAAATTTGTTCAGTAGGCTTTGAAACGCAAAATGCAAGTGGAAATTTTGATTTCTGAAGACAAAAATTTTTTGGCTCACGAAAGTGAACACAAGGCTTCCGCTGCTTCGCAGACTCGGAAGCAAAATGGATTCGAACATCAGGACCTCCCATCTAGGACCCCTAGAACACGATGCAAAAATTTCCATCAAAATCGGTCCAGTCGTTTAGAAGTTGGGCACAACTGACCTTTTACCTTTGCTCAGAATCGTCGGATTATCGGTATTTTGAGCAAGAGCACGTACGCACCATGTTCCTACGTCTAATTAGTTGAAAGTTCAATCAATACTTCCTGAATCTCAACCTCTGTTTTCTCAATATGCACAAAGGATTCATGACCCATTGAGGAACTTCCAGGGACAAAATATCCTCAAAACGTTCGGAAAAGGTCTTATGCAAAGACTCCAGGTGTTCACAGTAAACTGTTTCATCAAACGGATTTCAGTATTCTTAAGCAGGATAACATTCACTATTCTTATCCGACAGGATTGAAAACTGGCAAATCACAACTTCGTTGCGGCCAAAATTCAGCTTGCATAATGAGATTATTTTGGAAGGCAGAAATAACAGATTTCGTTTTTATTAAATTGAGTTCATCACCTTGAAGTTGCGAATTGATTCCATTGAATTTGGAGAATTTATCGGTCAAGTAAGCAACATCGATTATAAATTGTAGCTATCGGCCTCTCAGATGTACCTAAATACATCTCAAGCGCAGAATCGAAAAGACAACTCAACTCTCTACCTCAAATTCAACTCTCTACCTCATTAGAAAGGATCATAATTAAGAGTAATGAACCGAAAACGGACCCGTTCAATTTGTCCTAGGAGTCTCCGAAGGCTTCCTTTTGTAGCTCAACAGGTAATTAACTCATGTACGAACAATTTATCCTCGTTCTCAAACGATCTGACACGTCCTCGCTCGCTCTTTCTCCCTTCAACGCCCCCGAGTACCGCCTGCCTTATATCTTCATAACGCGAAATTGAACAAAACCTAGGCTAACCGACTTACGCAACTAGTCAACAATAGAGGAGGCCCGAATAAATAATGGCCATTTACATCTTGACGCCGCTTCTCATGAATTCACATCCGTTTTCGCGTAACGTTAAATTCTTTTGTTTCTACCGTAAACAAAAATTCTCATTACTATGAAAAAGCGCGATCATGCTGAAATTATTCATTTGCCCTTCGATAGAACCGAGGTTGGTTTTTCAATTTAAATTGCCTTTGCGCTAACGAAACCCAATTCACGCTGAATAATGAGAGGGAACGAGATATTGTAATGGCCTCAATACCTAAGAGCACGAGTCGTGAGCGAACCTATGGAGCTTATCTACGAAATATACCTGGACAACCCTGAACCTATCATTATTTTTTACAGATATTTTTCATGGTTAAAATCCCAAATTGAACTTTTTGACCATTCAAACTTTTTGTGGTGCAATTTATTATTATTTAATGAATAAATTGGTACTTATCGGTTAACGGGAGGCCACTCATCTATTCAGAAGTCCCAAACAACCTGCTCATTCACGGGATAGTTTCTGGGATTGTTTATCTTCTTTGAGATGCGAGCGCTAGCGAGCATCCAGATCGCTTGACAATGCATTCCACTAATCTATTCAGAAGTCCCAAACAACCTTCAGCTTTTTTTGTAAAACAAATTTGAAAGAATTGTAAAAAATCGCGTCTTTACCCAACTTGGTACCGCCTGCCACACGTTCCACTTTTGCCATCATTCGACACTGACTGAAAACACATCCAGACAACGAACGAAAGCGATAACTAATAATTCAGAAAATAATAATTTAAATAATTTTAAATCGTTAAATGAGTGGCCTCCCGTTAACCGATAAGTACCAATAAATTTACTAATAAATAAAATTACTTTTACCTACTTACACTTTCTTCTTTGTTACATTTACGGAACTGATTCCAATTTTTAACAATTTTAGCTACCTACATTTTGGAAATAATACACTATTGCTACGGCTCAAAAAAGCATCTCAATAACACCCTCTCCACCAACCTCTTGGTTTCTCCTGAATCCACCTTTCGATTTCAACGACTGTCATAATTATGTAGATTTATTTAGGTATAAATAATACTTTGTATAAATAAATAGGTGTGTGAAATTCCTAAACGTCGCCAAAATGTTTATAATGAGAAACGAAAGAATGAGTTAAAATATGAGCAACTTTCAAAATCGAACAGTGGGTCAAATTTGAGTTTAGAGGGTCGAAAATAGTCAAAAATATCTGAAAATTACCAAAGGGGTAGGTATAATGTTGGCTCAATGCAGAAAAACACTGTTTCAGTATCAGAAATATATTTTCTCAGACAAATGGGAGCCAACTCCAAACTTCGATGATGTGTTTGAATTTATTTGTGTGCCTTGTGAGTCTGTCACCAGCTCAACTATCGCAATTTAGGCCAACTCACTATGAGCTACCTCTACCTATTTAAACTGCTGAATGGAAAAACTCGAATCCCCCACCCCCCCCTTTTGTCTGTAATTTTTTTAAATGATCGACATAGTGTTTTTCTGCATCGATTCACCATTTCTTCCAGTCTTCCACGTGAGCCAAGCCAAAGCGCTTGATATTCCTTGGACAATGGAAAAAAAAAGTCAATAAGATCTGGACGTTCAAGCTAACAACCAAATTTTCAACTTAGGCATCACGATGAATAGCATGAAGCAGTGTTTTAAAAAACGCTGCAAAATCCTTGTCACACGGGTTTATTATTTATTATACTGGACATACTATTCATTTATTGCTTCTTTCATGTGTCCTACTAATAGGTAGGTACTGAAATAGCTATTTTTGACGGTTTCCACCAATTTTGGCCCCAAAAGCTCAAATTAAGCTCCTGTTTTTGACAAATCATTTGTCTTCCCCCTGTCTTGTTCGCCTGTCAATACTACTCCTGTGTTACTATACAAACTTCCGATAATTAGGTACAGCCATTTTCACAGGTTTTTGACTCATAAATATTGAATTTTGAAAGTCAGAACTTCGTCAGCACGTCAATGCTTCACTCAGTGGTCAAAATCAACTTTATATTTGGTCTCCTTACCATAAAATACATGGAAAACGACAGAAGACCAAGTTCACTAAATTTTTACACCCGCTTTTCATCCATAACAACCCTGGGTACTTTCCGACCGGGCTGCCGAGATAGGGGAAACAACTAGGTCCCAAATGGAGCATGTGTGCGAAAGAACAATTTTTTTACACCGAAAATTAAGGTAGATACAATACGGGACGGCGGACGGACCATTTTTTGAAATCTACACACCTCGCAAAAGGAAAATTTTTTAGGGGTGTTCCAAAAAACATAGGTGTATTATTCAGAGAACAGTAAAACAAAAAACATATACATTTATTCTGCTACTTTCAGGTTTATTCTCGATTACAAAAATGAAGAATTCCGTGTTCTTACCTGGTGCAGATAGGGCCAAACTCCAGTGATGACAATGCTGAAGCCCAGCGACATCAGAAACACAGTGAAATACATAATCCGGATGGAGGACCATCTATCCGCGTGTTCAGTTTCAGTTTCCAGATGACGGAGGTCCAACGGCAGAGAGGGAACATCATTTCCGGCTCCGCTAAAAGGATATATTTAGTCTGTGAGATACCGGTAATTCTCGTACCCGCCTATACCCACCCATACAGGCAGGGATTGAAAATAACAGTTACCTATAATCCAAAGTAATAGGGGTATGCCCCAACATCAGAAATTAACGACAATCCATTTGGAGAAAACTTATTCACTCGGAAATAGTGCATGTTCTTAAATGAAGCTGACTGGGATGTTTGGGAGTACTAGTCAACAATTCCAATAATTACAACCACTAAAAGAAAATTCTGTGAAATAAATACAGTACCTAGCAAACAGTGAGTACCCAAGACTTCTGTTTATAATACTTCAAAAGAAAGTAGGTTCCATTCTATGAATTCTGAGACCAACTGCACTCTCCTACAATAACTAGTTCTTTTTCTATGAGCTTTCAAAGTTTCGGCAACAAGTGACGTCATTACCCCCTTCACAGTGTGACATCACTTGTTGCCGAAACTGAAAGCTCATTAAAAAAACGCTGCAAATCCCTGCACAACGGTTTATTATTTTGTACAGAACACCCTTCTGTTACAGATCACAGGTCTCCGTATTGATAACCCTTCTATATAACATATATGTATGTACTATTCTACACATATTATGTAGATCGCGGACCTCCGTAGGTTAGTACCTAACCCCGTACTCGTTACTAGGTACCTCCCTAAACCGTTGCGTAATAATTTACCTGTATAGGTTCCACTTCTACGGAGATAGAATAATGAACCGTTGTGTAATAATTTGCCCAAAATAATACTTCAACGGTTGTTCAAGTTGCAAAAGTACCTACCTATCAACAAAATCCAGCCCCTTCTTGGTAGATTAGCCGTTGTGTAATAATTTACCGTGGTGTAATAATTTACCGTTGTGTAATAATTTACCGTTGTGTAATAATTTGTCGTTGTGAAATAATTTGCCATTATGTAATAATTTACCCATCAATAATACTTCATCGGTTGTTCAAGTTGCAAAAGTACCTATCAACAAAATCCAGCCCCTTCTGGGTAGATGAGCCGTTGTGTAATAATTTGCCATTGTGTAATAATTTACCCATCAATAATACTTCATCGGTTGATCAAGTTGCAAAAGTACCTCAACAAAATCCAGCCGGATAGCACACCCTCCGTAGGTTAATACCTAACCCCGTACTCGTTACTAGGTACCTATCTAAATCACGAGGTAAATGTTGCTAAAATAATTCTGTCGATTGCAAACAGTACCTAACAAAAAGAAACGCACATCATTTTTCAAATGAAATAATATCACAGAACAACCAACTCCACTTCATAGGTACCCCACCAATAAAATCGGTTTCACTACCTATCAACAAACTCCAATAGAGCCATCATTTTTCAAATGAAATAATATCACAGAACAACCAACTCGACCTCTTAGGTACCCCACTAATGGTGGATTTCACCAACTTCGAGTAAAAGTGCGGGTTAGCAAACACTCGGAGTCAAGGGGATCTTCGAGTTAGGAGAGGTTCCATTTCACCATGGGTTTCAAGGTGGGAGTTAGTTAGTCTTCGGTTAGCTTCGCAATGGCTAGCCCCAGGCCAGTTTTCCCATGATAACATCGATAACGCCTCTTCTGTCTTCCATGAGTTTCAGTTCGTTGTTTGATAAATAAGTTGGTGGGTTCGTTGTTGTATTCCTGCTATTGCGTAAAAACATGATATACTTAGCGAGAAACCATACCAATTTTCTTTAAATTATATAATTTTTCGTGATTTTAGCCATTTTTACCGATGTTTGACCCTAATAAAGCCAAATTTGACCCACTTCTTTTGAGAAAAATAGTTTTATCATCGAAACAGTCCGTCCATCGTGATTAATCATCAGGTGAATTGATATTGATTTTAGCCATTAATACCAATTTTTTACCCCCAAAAATCAAAATCTGACCCCTACTCTGTGTGAAAAACAACTGAAATGGTATTGCTCTGTCTTTACTCACCCTTCTATATCATTCCAGTGATTTTACATCAATTGTTTGCAATTTTAGCCGTTTTCACCGACTTTTGACCCCTAAAAACATCAATTTGACAGCCTTGGAGTTTTTCAAAATTGCTCATCTTCGAACTCATCCTTTCGTTTGGCAACACAAATTTTTTGGAGAAATTTGGAATTTTTATCATGTACCCAAGGACGGATATCATCTGGAGTGGCACATAAATATAGATACATAATACATACATTTTTGTTAAAATCTAGGGATGAACTGAAGATGCTCTGAAACGGATTTGCCTATAAGAATATTTCAAAAATTCATGTTCTGAAAACGTTACCCTTAGCAATAGCTTCATTTTCAAAATTCGCTAATAAGGTTTGGCATTACCTGAATTTAAATTAAATTAAATAAAGCACTAAATGTTACAGGTAACGTTAGGTAAGATAAACTGATGAAATAAAACATTTATTTGGCAACAATGTTCGAGAATTTTCAAGGAATGATGCTATCGCAATGGGTCCAAAATTTTCAGAAAATTTTTTTTTGAAATTATGTTATAGGCAAATCCGTTTCAGAGCATCCTGATTTCATCTCTAGATTTAAAAGAAATGTAAGTACATTATTATATTATCTATTTATGTGTCACTCCAGACGATAAAAAAAAAATGATAAAAATGATAAAAATTCCAAATTTCGCCAAAATGTTCTTTTTGCCAAACAAAAGGATGAGCAATTTTCAAAAATTCGAAGGGAGTCAAATTTGAGTTTTTGGTTTATTAATGAACCATTGGAATCGAGCATGAAAAAAAAATTCTTACCCCCCCTCAAAATTTGATGGTTTACGTTTCAAGGTATGTAGAATCCAAAACTGCAATAAAAATATTTCTGTCAGTCCGCCGTACGCCGTACGGGCCACTTTTCTTAGTTACCATGAAAGAAAACCGGCGCGTCCCTGGTGACGAGATTTCGTCAGTTGTATACAATTTCATTCACACCGGAGTCGAAAATGCCTGTCGGTGCAAACTTCGGGGCCTTACTGTGAACGAACGGCTGGACGTACGGTGCTCCGGGTGGTCTTAAAAAACTAGTAAGTTCAAGAACTATTTAAAACCGTAAAAATATTCACGTAAAAAAACGTATAGGCGTTTTGGAAATGTCAACCCCTATTTTGAACCCCTTACGTAGAGATGACTGACAGTAACGTCGAGGAGCTTCGAGGACCAACTAGACCACGAACGGAACCTATAACCCGAATTTCATCAATTTTCTTTCATGGTAACTAAGAAAAGTGGCCCGTACGGCGTACGGCGGACTGACAGAAATATTTTTATTGCAGTTTTGGATTCTACATACCTTGAAACGTAAACCATCAAATTTTGAGGGGGGGTAAGAATGTTTTTTTTCATGCTCGATTCCAATGGTTCATTATTGAAAATAATAAACCAAAAATTCATCGTAGGAAAATGCGGTTGTTCTCAAAATTCTTAAAATGGGATCTAATTCCATTCAAAAATTAAAAAAATATAGAACCTCATTCGAACTCCTCATTCAAATTCATCATAATCCATAGTAACATTTCATCAAAACGCTGCAAATCATTACACAATGGTTTATTATTTACCAGTATAGATGCCCCTACTGCGTAGATCACTGTTTTCTGTGGTCAATACCTACACTCGTGCCCCCCCCCCCCCCCCTCCCCAGAAATCCCTAAATCGAGTACTAGAGCCGGCCCGGGAAATTACAGTTTCATACAAACATACGGTGGATATTTTTGTTATTCATGAAGCATAAATAACGTTTGTTCAAATTAAAAAGTACCTATCAACAGAATCCAAAATTCTTCAAATGAAACAATATCACAGAACAACCAACTCGACTTCATACAGCCTATCACAGAACCAAAATTCTTCAAATGAAACAATTCTTCAAATGAAACAATATCACAGTACAACCAACTCGACTTCATACAGCCTATCACAGAACCAAAATTACCTATCAACAGAATCAAAAATTCTTCAAATGAAACAATATCTTTAAATGAAACAATATCTCACAACAACCAACTCGACTTCATACAGCCTATCACAGAACCAAAATTACCTATCAACAGAATCCAAAATTCTTCAAATGAAACAATATCACAGAACAACCAACTCGACTTCATACAGCCTATCAACAGAACCAAAATTCTTCAAATGAAACAATTCTTCAAATGAAACAATATCACAGTACAACCAACTCGACTTCATACAGCCTATCACAGAACCAAAATTACCTATCAACAGAATCAAAAATTCTTCAAATGAAACAATATCTTTAAATGAAACAATATCTCACAACAACCAACTCGACTTCATACAGCCTATCACAGAACCAAAATTACCTATCAACAGAATCCAAAATTCTTCAAATGAAACAATATCACAGAACAACCAACTCGACTTCATACAGCCTATCAACAGAACCAAAATTCTTCAAATGAAACAATTCTTCAAATGAAACAATATCACAGTACAACCAACTCGACTTCATACAGCCTATCACAGAACCAAAATTACCTATCAACAGAATCAAAAATTCTTCAAATGAAACAATATCACAGAACAACCAACTCGACTTCATACAGCCTATCAACAGAATCAAAAATTCTTCAAATGAAACAATATCACAGAACAACCAACTCGACTTCATACAGCCTATCAACAGAATCAAAAATTCTTCAAATGAAACAATATCACAGTACAACCAACTCGACTTCATACAGCCTATCACAGAACCAAAATTACCTATCAACAGAATCAAAAATTCTTCAAATGAAACAATATCACAGAACAACCAACTCGACTTCATACAGCCTATCACAGAACCAAAATTACCTATCAACAGAATCAAAAATTCTTCAAATGAAACAATATCACAGAACAACCAACTCGACTTCATACAGCCTAGCTATGATATCTGGGCCGGATTTATACCGTTTCATTCACGATCATGTTGAAGCTTTTCGGTGCAAACGAACAGCTGGACGTACAATGCTCTGGGTGGTCTCAAAAAAATTCTTTAGTTTGGGATCAATTTAAAACATTAAAAAAACCATACCATTCAACTGAAAGTTTTCGAGCTACGGCGTTCTGAAAATGTCAACCCCCTATTTTTCGCTCCTTAGAGATGACTGACAGTAACACCGAGCTTCGCGGACCAACCAGACCCCAAATCGAACTTACAAACCAAATTTCATTAATTTTGGTTCATGGTAACTAAGGAAAGTATGGCAGACGAACAGCAAGTTTTTTATTCAGTTTTCGGATTCTACGTATACCTTGAAACGGAAACCATCAAATTTTGAGGGGAGGGGGGGGGGGGTTGGATTTTTTTATTTTAATGCTCGATTCCAAAGGTTTATTACTGAAATTAATAGTAAGGAGAAATTTTAAATCTAGTTCGGGTTTTCAAGAAAATAAATAACCCAATATCACTGATCTCACTCCGAAAAGTAAATATCTTACGAAGAATCCGAATGCAATTTAAAATCTCTCATTTGAAATTATGAAAATGGTTTGCCCACTCTGAGCAAACGTTTGCAATTATGATTTTTCGATTTTTTTTTCTTTCCAAAATTCTTGAAACACAGAATTTTTAATACCTTAATATATCGAGCTTTCAAAAATAACATGGATTGGCATTAGTATTGGCTCATAGAACGGGTCGAAACATAAAACAACAAACATACAAACTAGCTCGATCGGCTGATTACAAAAACAAGGGTTTATATTAAGATAATCTATTTTAAGGGCAAGCGTTTCAAACAGGTAGCATTGGAAACATGTCAAGTGTTTGTTGTTGAGCCGATTAGACGGAATCTTCGAGTTATCACGCATACATACTTAACAATAATCATCATCACATTACGGAGATTACATAAGGAATCGTCTGAGATCAAAACAGAGCCCACCGATTCAAATGCCAACTCTCGCGGATTACCTTTGAAGTGCTCGTGCTCAAGGGTTTAACTCGGTGTGTACCTACATAGAAATATTCCTAACACACGGAAGCAGCATTCCAGTGAATCTAGGTATCTATCTAGATGAAATGAAATATTTAATCTACCTGTAGTAAACCCCTGGAATACCTTACTTAGTTCCAACACATTACCCTAATATTTCCATCATAGTAAAACAATCGTTCAGTTGCAGCAAGTGATCCCTGAATATCTCGGTAGGTACCTACCAATGTCGGTATCTTCAAACGAAGCCAAAGCCTGACTGAACGTTCATTACTTTTATCGGAAACATTACTTGTTTCAACTTTGAGGGTCTTTGTTATTTCAGTTCGAAATGAAAGCTTGTTCCTACATGCTTTGGAAAATACACCTTAGGCCAGTTGAAAAAATTGTAGGAAACCTGGAAATGGTTTTACTCGCTTCAATGGCTATCTAACTGAAGTGCCATAGGTTCGCACAATTCGCAGCGAGCTTCACAGGCGGGGACCAAAAAACCACTAACATTTCGAACTTTTTCAGCTTTTTACTTCTAAAATATGCATCCTACGGAAAAATTTCCCGTACATGAATTAAAGAGCGTTAAATTCTGCGTCGATTGACTACCCTCAACTTGTAATTCTATCATTTTTACCAACATCGCTTTAAAAAAAAAGAAGAGGTGATAGTGACTTTCCGTACCGTCGAAACGGCTGTTCTAATGGAAAACGTCTGCCAATTCGAGTAGACAGTACAGCTTCCTCGCTTAAATCACACATTTAGGGAGCCGAACCTTGGTTACAACCTCAATTCTTCACTCTTTGGTCAAAATTGACTTCATAATTGGCCTCCACGTCCTAAAAAACATTTTTACCCCCATTTTTCGCCCATAACGCCTTGGGTACATTCCGATCGGGCTGTAAAGTTTCGGGACACAACTAGGGCCCAAATGGAGCCTCTGTGCGAAAGAAAGAATTTGTTATACCGAAATTAAAGGATATGGATGATACGGCGGACGGCGTATGGCGGAAGGGCATTGCATTTTTGGAATCCACACACCTTGAAACGTAAAAGAAAAAATTTTGGGGGAGAGTTACAAACATTTTTGCTGAGCGAATAAATAGGTGCATTATTCACAGAATAATTAACCAAGATTAGTTTATTAAAATAACTAAAAAGATTTATTCAAAAATAGTTATTTATTTTTTAATAAATAATTTATTAAAAAAACTACTCGACCTACACAAGCCTACAATACCTACCCATCTTTTTTCATGACCTATCATTTAATTGCAACAAGAAATAAATAACTACTACCTACCTAACGACTTCGACTGTTTTCGAGCAAGTTCCTTTCTCTAATTATTTTATTGTTGCAGGTACTAACTGGTAGTAGGTAAGTTAGTAACTGCAAAAGCATGTTCCATGCCAAAAATAATAACGCGAATTTAGTAGTTACCTACTAAGGCTATAGGTAATAACCTAATAATGTGTAGATGGATCCTGGGAACTCGAGCCATAACACATGATACCAATATGATTAGTGGTGTTATAGAGAAGAACCTTCTAGGTAAACAAGAATCATGAAGTGTACTATGATTGGTAGTAACACTACGAGTCTACACTCGACCTTTCACAAGGCACTCGACCACAGAGTTAGTAGAAATTGGGCTCACGATACAAATTGAGTTTCTGCTCATGAATGAAGCAGCTCGGCTATATCTGTCACCTTCCGGCATATTCAAGGCTACGTATCAGAAGTTTGTGTAGGTACTAGTCTGACCTTGAACACCGCGTCAAATCTGGACTGTGAATATTCGCACATCCTAACGATGAGAAGTGAACGTGTAAAAAGTGTTCTTAATTCCAAGAGCAAATAATAGAGTAGAAACGGGCCGAGTAAACATCAGAAATGTAAGAGGTAGATCGTGTCAACACATAGGTAGTCATACCTTCTGTTGATACGTGTTCCAATCTTGCCTAACACATTATTAAGACTATTCTGAGGAAACCAACGCGCAAAATTTGATTTTGAGATTCAGGCAGGACCATGAAGAGAACATGCACTACTACTAAGACTCAATTCGATAATCTGTAATATTATTGGAAAATAAGGCTGCATTTCTCGACTGTAAACTGTTGAATAGGTACAAAGTGCAAGGGGTTTCCTGTCACAGATGATGTGATTTAGAAACTGCAGTTGATGAACTCGTGCCACTTGCAGATAGAAATATAATTCGGGGTAAAGTAGTGAATATAATGACCAATTTCATTAAAAAGAAAAGACAGAAAGAAAAGCCAGATTCATACAATGCAGTGGTGAAGAAAACCAGAATGTTCTTAAAAAACAATCCAAACATACTATAGTGCTCAAGTCAGATAAGGCCAATTCTACAGTTTAAAAAAAAAACTTGACTGAACCTCGAAACCCCTCACACTAGGTATGTATTATTGGCAAACAAGAGGCTTTCGGAAGCTAGTAAACTGCTTCACCAACGACATGAAATTAAGCCTTGATCATTGTGTATACCTACAACTTACCAACAGTAACGTGACAAAACAGTAAAACTGTATAACTTACTTGTTTTTTGAGGAATCCTCTGAATGAGTAGCAACTTGAGGCATCACAAAAGAGAATGCGGAAGTCAAACCTCAATATGACAAAAAATGACAAAGCTAAAACCTGTCGAAGTTTCACCGCGACGGCAAAAGTTTGCCGTCACAATTCGCGCGATAACATAATTCCCGGAATTTAATGAGAGTCCTACAGAAATGATTTTCAATGAAACTCATGAGCAAGCTGTCACAGACAATGGACAATTTTCAGCGACAAAGAACCCTCGGACGAGTCCTCTAGAGTTCTGTTTCCGTCCATTTACCAGATGATCCGTTTTCGCATTCCCCCACTTTAAACAGCATCACCATGGATACTACTGTGAGTATCCACAGTACCCATCGCTTCCGTGGTCCATGGAGGTTGAAACCCGAAAAAGAAGAAGAGAACTTGTTCATAGTAGGGATGGGATATCGAGGGCTCGATATCGATATTGGTATCGATATTGACATCGGAAGAGTGGTATCGATACCAGGTAGATATCGGCTTCATAATATCGATATCAACCGATATATATCGATATCGGTTATAAAAACTCCTACTTCGTTTATTTTAATTTTACCTACTTATTTTAATTTTATTTCCTTTTCTCCGAATATTTTTGCACTTGCAGTTCCTACCTAGATACCTACTGGTCAATAATTTACCGTGGACAAAGTAGGTGTAGGTGATTCCATGGTAGAATAAATACGAAGGACTTGGAAATACGAAGTGGTTCAAAGTAGTGACCTCTAGTGTTGATACCTACCTAAAGCCTTTTTGTTCAAAATTCCTTTCTTTAAAAAAAAAATCTTCTGATTATTTTTCAATCAGATCTTTATTTTTATTTATTTATTCATTTATTTTTTGTTCCCGCCTTGATGGGAAAGATTTAGTTTCAATTTCAACAGGGGCTCAACACAACACAAAAACGCGGATACTTTTTAGCC
This sequence comes from Leptopterna dolabrata, assembly GCA_954871275.1. NCBI lineage: Eukaryota > Metazoa > Arthropoda > Insecta > Hemiptera > Miridae > Leptopterna > Leptopterna dolabrata. Next base: position 40,101,435 of record OX940980.1, read on the forward strand.
AACAACAGCACGGAAACGGAATGATGGCCACAAGAAGAACTTCGCTGTTCGATCGGCTGTCAGAATATCGATATATCGATATTATCGCCAGTGCTGATATCGATATCAGAATATCGGATATCGGACGCTAGATATCGATATTTCGATACGATCGGATATCGATATCCCATCCCTAGTTCATAGCACAAGCACATTTCTTCTACCGACTTCTCAATGGTCTTCTAATGGTGGAAAAAAAATCTCTCTTCTCCTTTTTCGTTTTCCTGCCTTGACCTCTGACAGTCAGCTATGTCGGCAGTTGGTAATTCATAAGTTATGGAAGAAGAAGTAATCAACATTATTATTTTGCCCTACTTCACTTCTTCCCTCTTCGAGTATAGTAATAATAATAATTAAGATTTATATTTATCTTACTATTTACGTCTTCCCATCCCTTAAACTTCTTATGATTGTTCCTTTAATTAAATTCAAGTACCCACCTTCTTTTGTGTGTAAAGCGCCTTTGGATAATATTATTGCGTATCTTATTTTCATGTGTGCTTCATATATAGACTGCAAAGTCATGCGCAATAAATATTATAATTATTATTATTGTTTATAACAACACTAACAAATAACAAAACCACATGTTTGGGTAGGGTCGGCAAATCTTTCTTATCTTTGTTTTTTGCGTTGTTCTTGTTATCAGTTATCACTCGCCATGGCCCAAGCGCGATTTGTTTAGATCTGTGGTTTGAAGGACATTAAAATCTCTAGAATCGTTCGAAAAAAGTTTGTCAACATGTCTTTGCTTGTGAGTATTCCGTAATTCTATTGTTCTTATTGTACCAGAACTTTCTAGCAGTAGTTACGTTGAGTAGTCGCTGTATGTCCCCCAGTATTATTTCACCTCCGGGAATATTTTCCAGATCGAGTTTGCAGTCAAAATGACTTGCAACAATTGTGTCGATGCCATATCTAGTAAACTCAAGACTGTAGATGGGATTGAAAATTTCGAAATCAACTTGGACAAAGGGATCGTCCTTGTTGAGACCGAACTGCCTTCATCATACGTTCAGGATCAAATCGAGTCGACCGGCCGCCTGGCTGTCATCAATGGTTATGGGAGCAAAATGAGTGAGGATGGTTCTAGTGTGATAGTTTTATGCCTACCATTTTATGGTACTATAATGGTATCGTCGTTTGGAAGTCCTATGTCATGGTAGCGCTATCAAAGGGATGTGATTCCGTGGATTGATTCATTTTAAAGAACAAAATCATTTGCTTTGATCCAGGCGACATATCAAAGAAGATGGATAGGTACTAGTTTACTTACTATTAAAACTAGGTACTACATCTGCTCTATGACATCTCTTTTACTTAGCCTTTGTCCGTCTGCGTGAAAACAGATATTCTCAAGCAGTGTTAGTTGGTATTTGAATAGGTGGCACTACGTATGGCTGTGAATTTGAAATGTAACTATATGATCAAGTACCTAAATGTATACTGCAATTCCATTTATACGTCTCTAGTTTAAATTTTATTGTCCTCCATATGTTTGCAGATAGAAATGCGGATGGCGTATCGAAAATAAACACGGCTGCCGTCGCTATTCTTGGTGGAAGCGTGGGTTACACGACTGGGAGCGTAAAGGGAGTCGTCAGATTCATCCAGGCTGATGCGAACACATGTGTTATCGATGGAACAGTGGATGGACTCACACGAGGACTGCATGGCCTACATGTGCACGAGTGTGGTGACATTTCGCAAGGATGTGATAGGTATATGTATGCTTGTATTATTTTGAATGTAACTACGTTCACTACCTATAGAGAGAGCATTCTCTCCGGTCCGGCAACCAGGAGATGGCGCTGTGAACTGTTTGCCACCCCGGGTGGGAATTTGTTTCCTCGAGGGCTGGTAGAGCTTACTGAGACTAGGAAAAAAGGTTGAGGTTGGAAGAAAGTCCCCCAACAGATAATTGACTAAACCATGCCTACTGTTATGTGCCTTTGTGGGTATTATAACACCATCATTATAGGCCTTTGTGTAGTAAAGGTGCAACCGAGAACAAAACATAAAACTTGACTTTTTAGTCAGTGTGAAGGATGAGATAAACTCGGTGTGTCTCTACCATAATTTTATTCAGCTAAGTACACCAGCACCTACTTACTTATTCAATATGATTTACCTACCAAATCTTATTTGACTAGGTACTAATTATTTATTGATTTACTATGTTATTTGACTAGGTACTAATTATTTATTTTTATTTACTATGTTACAAAAATATTATGACATTTTGCAACCTCTGCCTACCATTGGGGGTATTTGGGTGAAATTGGGCTCCTCAGTCACATAGTCAAATCAAAACATCCAGCCACTGGTGGTTGTAGGATATCAATGTTCAGTTTATTAATGTTTCATAATTCATTAACCTCGATGTTAGTATTATTATATTCGTTTTAATTGCTTACCTGATAGATGGGTTTTCGTCAGATATTTAAATTTCACTTTTCTAAAATTTAAATATTCAACAGAAGTCCGGTGAAAATTTAAACTTAGTTTAAGAATATCAATGCCAAGGTTATTAGGTAACAGTAATAAATAAGTAATTGGACATTATTAAATTCACAACAGGTGGAAAAAAAGAAATGAAAATTAGTTTAATTTCTTTAAATATCGTTACAAATAATACCGTTCTGGTGGAGCAAGGCAAAGACAAAAACAAAGGAAAAGTGAACTTGGGACTACATCAATAGTGGAACTACCCTGCTACAAGGAACGAGGTTCCGCGCTGATTGGGGGACTTACGCCTACTCAACTCAGGATGGTTCAAATGCGTCAAAATAAACCAAGGACATTAAATTTCAAAACTGCGGTCTGAATTTAAAGAAATAGGGGTGTGTAAGATGCATTCAATTCCTGGAGTTAACTCCCACCAGTTCACTCAGTTTGGGAACTTTCACCAGTTCAGCTGGGTCTCTCTAATTTTCCCTTTCTAAAAACCACGAAAACGGGGTTCAGTAGGTTTGATCAATAAAATAGTTATACATACACACACTCGGCTCAGTATACATTTTCATTTTATTACTATTTTAGTAACACATGAACTACCCACCACCTACCTACATAAGATTGGAAAAGGTTCAGAGACTAGGCTGTACAATGCAAAACGCTGCAAATTATTACACAGCGTATAGATGCCTGTATAGATGCCCCTTCTGCGTAGATCACTGCTTTCTGTGGTCAGTACCCTCGAGCTCCCCCCAGGAAAGCCCTAAATCGAGTACTATAGCCGGCCCTGGAATTAAAGTTTCATACAAATGCGCGGGATTCAATCATTAATTATTTGTAGTTATTCATGAAGCATAAGGTAAATGATAAACCGTTGTATAATAATTTACCTACCTGTATAGATGCCCCTTCTACGTAGATAGTATAATTTACCGTTGTGTAATAATTTACCGTTGTGAAGTGGTGTACCGTTGTGTAATAATTTACGCAATAATACTTCAGCGTTTGTTGGAGCTGCAGAAGTACCTATCAACAAAATCCGAAAGATACATCATTTTTCAAATGAAATATCGCAGAACAACCATCTCGACTTCATACAGCTATCCGTGATTTATCAGATGCTCCCTAGCGATGATAGCCGGGCCGGATTTATACCGTTTGATTCATGATCATGTTGAGGAAGCTTTTCCGTGTAATCGAACGGCTGGTCGTACAATGCTCTGGGTGGTCTCAAAAAATCCTTTAGTTCAAGAATTTAGAAACATAAAAAAAACCCATAGGTATCCATCTATTGAAAGTTTTCGCGCTACGGCGTTCTGAAAATTTCAGCCCTTATTTTTCACCCCTTAGAGATGACTGACAGTAAAGCCGGGCTTCGAGGACTAACTAGACCCCAAACAGGACCTACAAACCAAATTTCATTAATTTTGGTTCATGATAACTAAGAGAAGTGTGGCGGACAGACAAATTTTTTATTGCATTTTTAGGTTCTACATACCTACCGTGTACGTAAACCATCAAATTTTGAGGGGGGTAAAAAAAAATTGTTTTCATTCTCAATTCCAAAGGTTCATTATTGAAAATAATAAACAAAATCATTACCTGTGCATTGAAAAGTTACTAACTATCTACCTGCCTACCTACATAATGTTATAATTCAAGTATTGGCGTTTTAATGCTAATTTCAACTCCACAATATCGCTATTTTCCCGTGGCTCCTCCATCCATAACATTAAAATGGAGTCACACCTCGCTTCCTTCGAAACATTTTGGTTTATTATTTTCAATAATGAACCATTGTTTGTTGGAAGATCCGTTCAGTGCTGAATGTCACATCCCTGCAAAGATTTTTTTCTTCAACATTACAACAGATCCGTCAAGCTGGTATCTGGTCCGTGGGTTGTGTTATCGTATCGCATTGGTGCTGCATGTGAATGAGGCTTGCACACGTTCATTTACCACATCAGTACTAGTGCATGAAACCATGAAAAATATGTTAGGATATATGGGATACATATTTATGTACCTGTATAAGATATGATGAGGTAAAACACATTCTCATGTAGGTACCCTTTCAAGGGTTAGTATCCTTTCACACATTTTTTCTCATTTCAGCCTTGGAAGGCATTTTGACCTAAACAACTCCAAACATGGTAGTCCTTCAGATACTGCAGACAAAAGGGTAAGAATAGCTCTGTACTTGTCAAGCTTACCTTACTCTTAATGTGTGCTGTTGAAAGCAAATGTTTACCTTTTTCGTCGAACAACTTACGTTCAGAATTGCAAATGTAATTGTAAAAGAAAACGACAGAAATCGGTTTAGCTGGTCTTAGCACAGCTGCAATATAATATGCACCTAATCATAATTTTAATGAAATTCCAACTGACTGTCAGTATGGGCATTTACAGCACACAGGAGACTTGGGGAACATTGAAGCCAATGAAGATGGAAGGTCCACCTTCAGAATCAAAGATAACCTCCTTAAGGTCTCAGACATCATTGGCCGAGGCATCGTGGTCACCCAGAATGAAGATGATTTTGGAAAAGGTGACAGTGAGCAGTCCAAAATAGATGGCAATGCCGGAAAGAGGTGAGTCAAGTGATCATTTCACGAGTCCGTGTTTTATTTCGTGAGGAATGGCGCCCATTGGTTAGTGCTTGGAAGCTGTTCGCTCCGTACCTTCATTAAGAGCGGATAGGATAACGCAAAGTGAACCTGTTTCTCAAAAGGAACTTTAGGGATTACGATCCCGTCCACGTTTTTCCATTTAACTTAGTCTAATCCTGGGGTAGAGAAACTGCATGAAATTTGTAAGACCTATTATGGAGAAAACGCTACAAATTATTAGTTTATACAGTCCAAAAATGAAAGGATGTCAATTGTAAAGGGCTGTTGAAAGGATGTCGATTGTGACTGGCTGTTGAAATGAAAGGGTTAAGTCATGACTAGATTCGTTCAAATGATTTGCTAAGGCAGAATCATCCTTATCAGCCCTAGAATTCTTTGCTTTTACTGTTTCTCCAAACTTCTTACCATTTTGGCCACAGAATCACTTCAGTTTATACCCCACGTTTATTCTGAATGTTAATTCTATTTTTAACTTAACCTGTTTGATATTATTTTTAGTTTTATAGCCTGCTTAGTTGACCTTCCAAAGTCGGAATTTGAAAAATATCATAAATGTTTTTCTTGGGGAAAAAAAATTGTACGTGGAAATAGACTATTTTATTTTTATCCTGTAGTTTTTTGCTATGGATTTCCACTATTCCGCCGCGAGTGATTTAAGAGTGATTTAAGTTATATTCGATCTTCCTTACCTACACTTTTCCCTAAGAACCCGATTCCATATTTTGTTTATGAAGACCAGTGGAGAGGGGGTGTCATAGAAAGGTTTGTGCCCATGGATATAGATTTTATATCAATTACTTGCTGCTATGCTTTTAGTAGTTTTTAACTCTTCTTTAGCTAAATTCTGTTCACACATATTTTATAAAGCTCTGTTAATCATACTGTGGAAAGCGCATTTTGTGAAGAAACTAGTGGATGGTTTGCAGTAGGTACTATGAATGGCGATATCGCTTTAAGTATCTGTATCTGTCCTGTGCAAGGAAAACTCGTGCTTTACCTAGTCTAGCCAGAAGTTCTGAACTTGATCTGTTGGCCCGAAAAGCAAGGTAGACCCTTCTCTTTTTTCTTTGTTTACCACTCTCCATCTAATTTTGAAACATGAGCCACTCATCAGTTCATATTGTGTCTGTGCAATGGAAAGATCAATCAAAGAAGATCGCGCTGCAGTTATTGCTCTTTACAGTAAAGGTAAGTCAGCAGGACAGGTTTTCAAATTGCTGAAATCATGAGGGTTCAATCGCCATTTAATTTATCGGACCAGTTCAACGAGACCCAGGGGATCGAAGACAGGCCTCGGAAGGGTCGCCCAAAGTCGGTTTGAGCTGCAGCCAGAATCAAAGCAGTAAGAAATCGGATTTTGAAAAATCCTTTGCGCAAGCAAAGTGTGATGTCACGAGAAATTAATGTGTCTGCTCGTTCTCTTTCCCAACTCCTCAGAAAATACCTAGGACTCAGAGCTTACCGTAGGTACACTGGGCACGCCTTGACTCTGAAAAAAAAAATGAGAAAGGAAAGAAACAAAGCGCTCCTCTGCCAGTATGCCGATGAAGCTCATTGTTCAGTCCTCTTCACTGACGAGAAAGTTTTCACCGTTGAGGAAAAATGTAACCGCCAAAATGATAGAGTCAAAGCTAGAAGTTCTCGAAAGCTTCAGAAGTGGTCCCAAGAGTTCAAAGAGGACACCATCCGGCGAGCGTGATGGTTTGGTGGGGAGTTTCCCGGAAAGGTGCGACAAAACTTCATTTTTGTGAAAAAGGCGTAAAAACCAGTGCAAAAGTATATCAAGACAGCGTCTTACGAGTCCTGGCGCTTCCCCTGAATGAAAAACTGTTCATAGAGAGCACTGGGTGTTCCAGCAAGATGCTGCGCCGGCTCGCAAGGTCAGAACCACACAAGCTTGGTTAGCAGTGCTTGAATTCATTAGTGCTGACGAGTGGCTCTCGGCTAGCCCAGACCTTAATCCACTGGATTACAAATTAGTGGCTACGGTCAGAATTAGCTGCTATGACCTGCAGAAGAGCTCACCCTAATGTAGACGCCCTCAAACAAGCAATTCTGAAAGCAGTCGAAGAGATACCTATGGATAAAGTGCGTGCCGCAGTTGACGACTGGCCAAGACGGCTTAAGGAATGTGTAGTCAAATGGTGGACATTTTGAGTGAATTTAGTTTTTTCCTACTCCCAGGTACTTCCACATCCGAAAAATAATACTTTTTTTTTAAAGGCATTTTTATGTTTAGCATTTCCTTGAAAACTGTGTGACAGAACTTATGGCTAGACCAGGCATATTTTAATGTAATAAGACTTATACTATCTGATATATCTGTCTGTTGTATCCCAACACGGAACAGAGTGATAAGCTAGTGACCCTCATGGACAAAGCAGCTTCTCGTCGGATTTTTCCGTCCACTCCAAGATACTTATATGTGTTTATATAGTATTTTATTCAATTGGTGTTTCAGACTGGCGTGCGGCATAATCTCAAGGGCAGCTGGAGTTTTCCAAAACACCAAAAAGATATGCGCTTGCGATGGAGTGACAATTTGGGACGAGAGGAACGTTCCGGCTGTTGGTTCAGCTAGGAAGGAGTATGTTGAGAATAAACTAGCCCAAGGCGAGTCCTGCTGCAACCGATAAATCTCCAGGTTCTCCAGTCGAAACGAACAAACAGTTCCATTTTCTCGTTGTTGGACCAAAATTTTGAATATAGTTGTCATATATTGGATTTACTTGTTTAATATTTTCTTTTGTACGAGTGAATTGTGATATCCGAATTGGAAGGTGATAGATGTGTCCTCCCTTGATTCATCATATTTGTATATTTATGTGGCAGGCTGTATATGTGCATATTTGTATATTTATATGACCTACCTATCTAACGAAGTTATTTTAAGGAAAATGTTCTCTTGTAAATTTCAAAATCGCTTAGATAATAAACTCCTAAACCTGATGTAATTAGTGAATTGTATGTTTCATCATATCACTACCAGTGTACCATATATCCCCAAATGTAGGTACTTATATGCGACTGTGGAAGTTGCTTGAGTGCTGACAAGAGAATAATCACCACCGGAGGAATGGGGAAAAAATAAAAAATCTGGAAGAATCTCGAAGAATAGTGGATGGTGATGGCTATCGGTATTTCAAGAAAGAATGCATGGAACCGTATGTTTTAGATACCTATCTACAACCAATACTTTCTGTCCTGTGCATCGCACGGGTCATTGCCACCAATAGTAAACAACGCTGTCGCTAATCAATCAGCATGACCCTTCTATTGTTAGTTGCCTACAGTGAATTACTTGACACAGTGGTAATACCTACCTAACGATAAGTTGATCAGCACCTTACATAATTATGTTATTGGACATTCTTGGTATTTCGAAAATTAAATACATTTTACAGCTGATACATAACCAGATCGTGAGGTAGTTCTTTTGACCACATCTTGAAACAGTTACTGTATTTTCTACCTCCACGCCACCCCACTGTCGGACCGAGCTCAAATTTCGTATATATTTATGCTCCTTTTATACCAAGCCCTGTCTACTCTCCGAAATTGCGGCCCTGTCCTAGCCCTTGAAGGGCGAAATTCGCCTTTTCTCTTTTCTGTACTACGCGATACTGTCTAGACTCTACCGCTCTACTGATCTCTAACCTGAAACAATTGACCATGATGATGTCACACATTCTATAATCTAGGGACAACAAAGATAATTGAGATAGCGCTGTGGTATTAACTGTAATGAAGTTACCAAAGAATAAAAGCGAGTTATTGACAGAGTGTATATTTTCACAAATACACTGTTATAACAGTGTATTTTTCGTGTATTAGTGGAAATACACAACCTATCAATAACTTGGTTTTATTACGAAATGGGTTTCCATGATTTCATCGCGATTTAGTTTGTTTAATGAAGGTGAGGTGATTGGTCAGGTTGGTGGCTCCAGGACCAGTCGGCCTGAAGCAGCTTTTCTTCCCTGCTGTTCTCTTTGAAAACCCGATGAACCTCGCAAAATTTATCGAATCTATTCGTTTTGTCTCCTGCAGATCTTCCCGCAAAACTTAAAAGGTTTGGCACGATGAGCCGTCGATTTTATGATCCTATTGTTAGGCAACCATGAAGATAACTGCAGACCTCAGTTTAATTATGTTTTTCAATCGAAATTATGGGAACTGTGCGTGGACTCGGGGCGTTTCCCATCCCGCCCTCATCGAAGGCTTCGGTAACCTTGCGTGGCTCACCCCCGTCTTACCAGGACGATCTCGGGCCACAAGGACAGAAGAGTCTCACCCTCTCCAGGATGGCCCTTCTGTACCATCCCCCACGCCCAATATAAAAACCATCCTCATGTTCTCGTCGCTTAAACACTCCTGTCTCTCCCTCTTATCAACATGATTAAGGTAAGGTAGAATCCACGTACAATTTGCACAAGGGCGCTGTTCAAAAGCACTGTCGGCCTCTCCCGTTCTTTTTCGTTTACTCATCGTTAAATTTGATCGCACTCGAGGACACCATCACAATTTTGGAAAATTTCTCTTTTTGTGCTAGTTTTGAAATATTAGCACTTACACCTGACAGTGAAATTCTATATATTTTTTGCCCGAAAAAATCAGTCATTGCGAAAATACAAAATTCTGTGAATTCACCACTCTTAACATTGAGTACCCTGACTTCTGTTTATATTACTTGCCAATTTTTACATGAAAGCAGGTTCCATTCTAAGAATTTTGAGGCCAACCGCACTCTCCTACGATGAATAGTTCTTTTTCTTTGAACTTGAAAAAAATTTCGGCAAGAGTGGCGTAATTGCACCCCTCTTGGGACCCCCCTGCCTTGTGAGGTTGGTAGTGCTCTTCGAAAAATCATAGAGTAAGAACTATTCATCGTAGGAGAGTGCGGTTGGCCTCAAAACTCTTAGAATGGAACCTACTTTCATTCAAAAATATAAACAGAAAACATTGATACTCCTCATTCTCCACTCACTTCATCATTTGTGAGTTCCAAGATTGTTGAGAAGTACCTTTAAAAAATCGATTAGGTGTTGGGATGTTGATTTTATTCATTTGGTTGTGATACCAACCTAAAATACGTACACATGTAGGTGGTTCAAGCGTAAAATTGAAAGGTTCACCACCCGCGTAGGTACTAACATCGATCCTCCAGCCTAGGAATGATCGAACCGCAACACCTCTAGGATCCGAAGGAGGGGTAGAACTGCTGCCCCGTATTTGCTAGCCCGTGATTCAGCTTCATGTTAATATGATTAAAATGACTATAACTCCCTTATAAATTAATAGGTATCTCCAAAATTGATATACATCTAATCGATCTGTAGATCACAGTCGATAAATAGAGTCATAAAATTGTAAGCTTATACATCTGTAGGATGCTCTAACATGAAACAATCGTACGTTCCTTGATGAAATGAGTTCCATCAGTCACTCAGCTAGACCAATCGAGCGAATTTTTGAAGTACCTACATAACGAATGAATCTATTACCGTTTCCATGCTTCTGTACACAAACTAGAAAAACTATATTGCTCCCAGTGTTATTCAGAATCAACAATTATGTGAAATAGGGCATTTGCCTGTGACATTTACAATAAAACAATAAATTACCTACCACTTCTTGATAATATGTTCCTGAATTAGGAGCAGTTCAAAAAATCACTACATTGTCGCTCGTAGGTAGCTTAAGGAGCAAATCTGTCTTCACCATCTTCAACGCGATCATCAGAGCAAACCATCACCATTTATGATTGCACTCCAACCGTAATCAAATCATTCGATAGATGACACATCATCATTATAGATCTCAACCCCTAAGATCACACAGAAACTCTGTGCAGCCAGCATATTTGCATATTCTGAATTCTCTGTAAACTTATACGTCTGTGTAATTTAGGTACAAGAATCTACCAATATTTCCCCTACTTTCCTTTGTATTTTGTACTTACCTACTATGCTTTTAGAACTGACGACGATTATGAACTTATTGGCGAATCATGAAAATTTGCTGTGGATACTGTATGATCCGCCTTCAAGAATTAGGTTGCATAAATACTGTAATGCATACTAATTGCACAATTTGCTTCCTGATATGTAGGTATATATACTATAAAAGCACCTACTCACCAATAGCCGGATTCCCACATTATGGCTACTGACAAAACACGTAAAAAAATGGTATAGGCGTTTTGAAAATTTCAACCCCTATTTTGAACCCCTTAGAGATGACTCACAGTAACGTCGAGCTTCGAGGACCAACTAGACCCCGAACGGAACCTATAACCCGAATTTCATCAATTTTCTTTCATGGTAACTAAGAAAAGTGGCCCGTACGGCGTACGGCGGACAGACAGAAATATTTTTATTGCAGTTTTGGATTCTACATACCTTGAAACGTAAACCATCAAATTTTGAGGGGGGGTAAGAATTTTTTTTTTCATGCTCGATTCCAATGGTTCATTATTGAAAATAATAAACCAAAATGTATATTTTCGTAAATACCCGATTTATATTAGTAGCATCCAGCCCAACCTATGACTGGCAAACAGTCACATGAGTGGATTTCAACATAGTTCTTGTACAAAAATATAATTGCAATTCCATGTTAACTTGGTTATTGTTTTACTTTTGGGGGCTCACCAAAATCAATTTGTTTGTTACAACGGTCATGTTATTTTGGAAGGGGAAGAACGAGGGACATGCGTTTTATTGTCACATTATTACCAACGACTAAATATACTGCTATGTGGCGCTACAGCAGGCCTCGCCATTTCTCCTGCATGTCGTAGGTTTTGTCGCACCATTTCAATCTCTGCCTTCTTCTGAGTCACATAAAAACCATAGGATATTTTGACAATGATAAAACTAAATTAAGGCAACGGCAGAAAGGAAAACATAATTAAAAACTTCTGCCCGACCTGTTGGAGAGTGAGAAGGGCCATCATTCAATCAGTCGGGATTGAGGAGGTCATTATAATTTGTTGTCCTCAAGAGATGGCATGATTACTGGGACAGAATACTGGAATTACAATAATTTCATGACCTTTTTAAAAAGCCTTCGAAGTGGTTTACACAGATATACAGAATTTATTTACACAAAAACTAGACCAGGTGTGGAATGGAATTAAAATTAAGAAATGTGGATGAAAATTAAGGACTTTCCTACATTGGTAATTATTGTGCCGAGGAATGTGTGAAAAAATTGCGCTCTTGACTTGAATTCACCCTCTAAATGTTTATAAATAGCGTCCATCACTTAGTTGTTCGAGGTAGAGGCTAGGCCTTGATAATCTTACCCAGCAAATATGCTCGATATGAAATTTTATCGTAAGAGGAATGAAATTACTCTCGGTCTCCGTAAATTTCAGCATCGTAGATTGAATATGGAAGAAATTAGCCTTATGCTCACTCGGCTAGTGAGGGTGGCTCCTTACCTTGCAACATCTCCTCTTTCTTTTATCAAATTCTACAGTTTCCCAACTTTTAGGATTTATGGGGATTTTTTAATCCATTGTTAGTCGTAAAACAAGAAATTTTAAGGTACGTAAATACTTCTATAAATAAGTACTTTTAGTAAGGTAAATACTAGTAAGGTAGGTAGGTAAATAGTACTTAGTTAGAAAGCTATTAAACCAATATCTTTTTGGACAAATATCTGTAGGGCTTGACTAATGTCGATTGTCGATTATTGATGAATCTTCTCAACTCTGAATATTTAAAAAAAATCACGAATATTCTTCTGAATGATGAAATGTAGATTGACGTCGTTTGACTGATGATGATAGTTTTGTTTGAGAATCAGGCGATTTACTGGTCGATGAGAAAACGGCGAAACATCTGAAAGATGGTGCATTGTTTCTGCCCGCGAAGGCCTCGACCGAAAGGTTTTTCCCAGACGTTTCCACTGGGACAGTTCGCGAGAGGGATATCGGGCTTTACAGATCTCGTATCTACACTATCTACTGCATAATTGCCGACTATGGTTTTGTCCTCGTTCATGGAATCAGCGGTGCCAAACAATAACTCCGCTGCGTTCGCAACTATTAATTCCCCAGCGTGGGAAAACGAACAGACGCCAAGTCGGTGAATCGTTTTGAGAGACCGTTTTGCTGTCTGGTGGCTGAATATTTTTGAGCTTCAAATGGATTGCGATAGGTTTTCAAGACAGAAAGTTCGCGTGGCAAATGAGTAGGGTAGTCCCATGCTCATAAACCTTTCTCCGACTCTGATTGAATCTGATTTCAGTTGGTTATCTACAAAATCATTGATAGTGCCACTTAACTGTCTTGACTCGTTCACCTATTAATACTACTTCTAGTGTTATTAAACAAATTTATGGTGATTTCCGAGAATTTCCCATGTTTTTTACTCATAAAAATGAATTTTGGGAGCTGAACCTTCGTTAGAACCTCAATTCTTCACTTTTTGGTCAAAATCAACTTCGTATTCGGTCTTCTCGCCCCAAAAAACATGGAAAACGATACCTCACAAACTCATGTTCACTAAAACCTCAAAAACCCCTATTTTTACACCCAGTTATCAAACTTGACACCCCTCGGTGTATTCCGATCGGGCTGCCGATCTTCGGAGCACAGCTAGGATCCAAATTTGTTCCCAAATGGGGACCCAAACTGTGTGCGGAAGAACGACGATTTTAGACCAAATTTTAACGTAAATTTAATGCTGAAAACTTCGTTAGAACCTCAATTTTCCACTCTTTGGTCAAAATCGACTTCACATTCGGTGGTCTCCTCGTCCTAAAAAATTTGGAAAACGATAAGTAGGTACCTCACAAGCTCATTTTACTGAAACACCAAAAAACCCTATTTTTACACCCATTGACCCATAACACCCTTGGGTATATTCCGATTGGTCTGCAAAGTTTCGGGACAAAGCTAGGGCCCAAATGGAGCCTGATTGCAAAAGAAGAATTTTTTTAGACCTAAATTAGAGTAGATATGAATGATACGGCGGACGGACATCGCACTTTTGGAATCACCTTGAAACGCGAAAGAAAAAAGTTTGAGGGGATTTATAACAATTTTTTCCAGAGCGAATATATAGGTGAATTATTCATGGAATAATAAACCAAAATGGTGCCTGATCTGTAGTGCAAAATCAGATCCCATACAGTACAAAACCAGGTCTGGATTGAGCCGCATTATTTTCTGCATGTTTTTATCACCACAATGCTTACACGTAAACTCCCCCACCCCCCTCCCACGTGAACTAGGCTACCTGAATATATTTTATGATGTTAGAATAGAAGAGCATTTTCTAATCTTAGAAGAGAACCTATTAAGTTAAGAGGTAGAAAAAAAATAAGTCAAAGGCAGTGAGTTCAGTAGATATTCTTTGTTGTTTCTACTCACCTGAACTTTATTGTTTTCGATTTCCTATGTAGATGTAGGCAAATTATGTCACTGGACGAATACACGTACATCTCCCTGAGGTAGAGGTACTGAATGATAGAATTTCAAACAGTATCGGTGAACACCTGCCAGCACTTGTGCTTTACGTGATGTCTTCTCCCCACTTCAACCTTTGTATTCATAATTTTACACAGCAGGTACCTTGATTTTATAGACATAAGAGTTTCACAAGAAGGCGGCTTTTGATATAATTACTGCCTTACTGTTTCAGATCGCAATCATATCATCACTGGCGCTGCAAATGGTGTTCGCAGGTTATATCACCCACCAAAAAGTCATCGATTACCACGTAAGTACCTACGGTACCTAGGCATTTCACGCGCCCGTCCTGTCTACACAAACATCTTATAGAAATTTATTTATGTATAATAATATTATCAGCTAGATATAAGTATTTTTACCACTGTTCTGCTAAATATCTACCTGGACCTACAAGGGGGCTAATGAGGCAGGGAGGAATGATTAGAATGTAGGTCCCCAGGGAACTTGGCTAGGTAGGAATTATCTCTATTCATGTTCCTAAGTAGTCTCCCTATAACGTAGAATTGTTTACACGGACCCTAAACTTAGTAGGTAGGTAGATATTATTTTTATTTACCGTATGAGTACGAGTGCGCACTCACCTGCAACTCACATCCTGGACCTGACGTCCACACAGTGGCGCACCCAGAAAATAATTATGGGGGGGGCTGACCCTGGGCCAACCAACGGAAAACTTCTTAAAAATTCCTTAGAAAAACCGATATTTTAAGGCATTACTTTAAGTTTATTTTAGCTCTTTGAATGCAAGTTTTGAGTAGGGACTACAGGAATGAATGATAAAACCCAGCAAATTAAATAAGATTTTAGGTTTTATTTTGACAAAATCTTTTTACGTCAGCTGTCTCACAAAACAAAATTGAGTCTTCTTTGGCTATTCTTCAGTATGGATAATACACTGTCTGCGTTAACCGGAATTTCCCTGTTGCCAGTGCGCGGGGGCAGGTAGAAATCAACGTAACCCATTCCTCCGGGCGATGGTTTAGTGATTAAAAATCACCCTTCAAATAAGTCTGGACGCCAATCTTTAGTCGCCGTGATTAAAAAGTCGCCCGTGCGCGGGGCTGCATGCAAGGCAGCCTCGTCAAGGCTTGCTGGTGGCCACCCGCCACCACAAACAAACAAAGCAAGCGCGCGCGAGAAATATTCCTTTGCGGAGTTTGGAATAATATTTCCCTATATTATATGAAATACGTTTTATTTATTTTTTAGTGCATTTCGTAGGATGTACCTAACTCCCGCAAACCGGGTATTCAATACGCGATGTGTCCACTATTGGCGGATTTAAAAACAGAATGTAATTTTTTCTTGAGGGGGGGGGGGGGGGGGCTACAGCCCCCTTAGCCCCCCCCCCCCGTGGGTGCGCGCCTGCGTCCACACATTCAGCTTGACTTGTGGTGTGAGCTTTGTGATCATTTTTCGTAATCAGTGGATCAGCCATGGCGGAAGACAACGATAGCACCGGTTGGATGGATGCTTGCGGAAGGAATTCCTCTAGCTCCAAAGCGCAATGAAACGATATTGGTGCAAGGAGTGGCTCAAAAGAAGTGTGGCTCATTTGTACAAGTCCTTCCCAGTGCTTCACTGTGAGGCTGTCGCAATTCGAAGTCATAATTTAAATTTTGCACTAGACCATTTACCACTACAACACAATACAGATGTTGTTGGAGGAAGAAGGGAAGAACATCCGTGCCCTTCTTCCGTCAACTCAAAATTCAAAATATTGAACTGGCGACTGTCGGGGGTTTGATATCCACACCATCAGTTTTCTTGCAATGTGCCTTCAAGCGTCAGGTATCGATTTATATCGGCTCGGCTCGACACATTTCGTCCGGTCAGTTGTGTTCAGGCCAAAAATAACGATTGATAATGTTGGTCTCCCATCCAAACGATCAATTATACCTGACGAGTGCAACTGATCAGGTACTTATCTGACAGAAACAACTGATCATGTGTAGGGCCCTTTGTGGAGTTATTATCTAATATGTCTCATACAAAGTAGGTACCTACCGATGGTAAGACATATCAAGAGGCTCAGAAGCTATGTTCAAATCTTTTGAACCAGATTGTAGAGGTAAGTGCCTCATGTCAATCGCTTCTATTGATGGTATCGCCAGTAAACTGTTCGGTTGACTGAAGTTTCATATCCACAAGAAATGATAGACCAGATGTTTCACTTAGTTGAGTAGATATTTTACGAATTAACTAAAAACTGCTCCTTGCCTAGTAATACAACCTACCGATTTGTTATACCAATCAGTGTAATCTTCATCATAAATATCTGCATGTACATTATGTGTTTCGCACCACATTTAATATGTATTTTATCTGTGTTTCAGGATCCTCACCCGAAGTATGCCTACAATTACGGCGTGAGCGATCCTCACACGGGTGACCACAAGCAACAGAGCGAAGCTAGGGATGGTGATGTCGTCAAAGGTATTATGTGAAATTGTCTTCTGATATCGATAAAATATTCTTGCCTGTAAACAAAAGGAACTTTTCGGTTTCCTGTCGCTACAGCTCACTAAGAATTTACAGCTTGTGTTTACCTTATTAACGTTTAGGTCAGTACTCCCTGGTGGAACCGGATGGTAGCCTCAGAACCGTTGACTACACGGCTGACCCCGTCAACGGATTCAACGCTGTCGTGACGAAGAGTCATCCCGGAGTTCACCCACCGACACACAAAGCTTTGCCCGTCGTCGCCAAAGCTGTTCCACTCGTCGCCAAGGCCGTCCCGATCGTAGCTAAGCCTTTGTTGGGTACGTGATTTAATAAATGCTATGAAATACACGATAAACGGATCAAGTGTTGGAAAACAAAACTGGCTGACTCAGCACGTCACAACTTTTCATGGTATGTAGTTATAATTATATTCCTCTCAATGCGGGGCACAGACACTAAAAGGAGCTAGGTAGGTAGGTGGGTAGTTACCAACCAGAAGCACATACTAGAACAGCCTACTGTCGATAAAATGTCAATATCAACTGAACTAAACCATTGTTGTGTCACAAATGAAGAGACCGGAAAAAAAATTGAATCACAATGATGCGTTTTGTATAAAAACGCTGCAAATCCCTGCACAACGGTTTATTATTATGTATAGAATACCCTTCTGTGTCAGATCACAGCTCTCTGTATAGATAACCCGTCTATATAATATAATATGTACTACTCTGTACATATTATGTGAATCGCAGACCCTCCGTAGGTACCTACCTAAATCACGAGTTAAATGTTGCTAAAATAATGCAGCCGATGACAAACAGTAACTAAAACGGCAAAAAGAAACGCAACTAATGAAGTTCTAAAGGAAAATTGTTGGTGTGGAGTGAAATAGATACCTACCCCTTCTGCGTAGATCACTGTTTTCTGTGGTCAATACCTATAGTGAACCGTTGTGTAATAACTTGCCCAACAATAACACTTCAACGGTTGTTCAAGTTGCAAAAGTACCGATCAACAAAATCCAGCCCCTTTTTGGTAGATGAACCGTTGTGTAATAATTTGCCGTTGTGTAATAATTTACCGTTATGTAATAATTTACCGTTGTGTAATAATTTGCCGTTGTGTAATAATTTACCATTGTGTAATAATTTACCCATCAATAATACGTCAACCTTTGTTCAAGTTTCACAAGTACCTACCAACAAAATCCAATAGTCCATCACTTATCAAATGAAATAATATCGGAGAACAACCAACTCGACTTCATACAGCCATCCTTGATTATAATCAGGTGCTCCCTAGTGATGAAATCCTGGCCGGATTTATACCGTTTGATTCACGATCGTGTTGGCGAAGCTTTTTGGTGCACACGAGCGGCTGGTCCGGGTGGTCTCTAAAAATTGTTTAGCTCAAGACAAATTTAATAACGTAAAAAAAACAATACCCTTCAATCGAAAGTTTTCGAGATACGGCGTTCTTAAAATTTCAACCCCTATTTTGGACCCCTTAGAGATGTCTGATAGTAACTTCGAGCTTCGAGGACCAACTAGACCCCGAACGGAACCTATAACCCGAATTTCATCAATTTTGTTTCATGGTAACTAAGAAAAGTGGCCCGTACGGTGTACGGCGTACAGCGGACAGACAGAAATATTTTTATTGCATTTTCGGATTCTACACATGTTGAAACGTAAACCATCAAATTTTGAGGGGGGGTTAGAATTTTTTTTTCTTGCTCGATTCCAATGGTTCATTATTGAAAATAATAAACCAAACTATACAACATATTATTGTGTATAATTTGTTCAGTTTCGATTTCACTAATCAATTAATTTATCACTTTGAAGCAAAATTACTCATTCAGCTGTGATACAACAGACTGGGGGATAGGATAAAATGAAGAGAGCGGACAAAAATTTTGAACCACAATGATGCGTGTTATATAAAAAATTATACAACATTTGTGTATAATTTTTTCCGTTTCGATTTTACTAATAAATTATGGTAGGTACTTCTTCATTATCTGGTATACACCAAAAAAAATTCTCAAATTTTGATTAAATTATTTAATAACGTTTCTCAACAACAATTACCATTATCTCAAATACATCGATTGTTCAGTCAGACAAGACGGTGGGTGTACAAGAAGTTTAGTTCCCATTCCGCCGCTCGCATTGTCAAGCGATCTGGATGCTCGCTAGCGCTCGCATCTCAAAAAAGATAAACAATCCCAGAAACTATCCCGTGAATGAGCAGGTTGTTTGGGACTTCTGAATAGATGGTACAAGTATGCAATAGTTGTTTTGTTGTTGAGAAACGTTATTAAATAATTTAATCAAAATTTGAGAATTTTTTTTGGTGTATACCAGATAATGAAGAAGTACCTAAATTATTAAGGTGAAAAAATTATACACATATTTACCTAACGCTATGCTATACTTAATTATTTGGTCACTTGTTCCAATCGTACCTATATAATACCAGTTACAATAATCGTCACGTTTCTGTCCTTGTTTTACACAATGGAGCAAAATCACCTCACTTCTGGCAAAACTTTAGGAATCATGGGTTTTTGTGTTGCAAACAAAAGATTAATAAATAAAAATATGGGTGAATAAAAAATAAAGATCCATGTCTTTGACTGCCTCTTTTCTCATGCACTATAATAGGGGTGGTCACTCAAAAAATTGTACGCATCAATAGATGAGTAATTATAATTTGTAATTTTGAGACTTTACATGATGAAACCCAATTGTTTTATCAAGATCTAAAATTCGGATCTGTCAGTTTTGTGGCCCGAGCTCCAGTCTCCTTCCCCGATTTAGCGAAACGTCTATTCTTCACAAATTTCAAGGAAATAGGGACGACCTTCAAAGAAAAACTTTATTGTTGAGCTAATACATAGGTGTATTATTCGCAGAATCACCAAAAGGATATTAATGTATGGGAAATTTCCAAATGATGCACTTGATTAAGGCCGACTTCAGATGTTCAGATTCATTGTCTAATAGAAAGAATACATAATGTTGGTAACCTTTCTTTTCTAGGGCTCCACACAGTACTCTAATTCAATTTTGATGAGCGCTTTCAGGATATTCCACTACGAGCAGTATCACAAGTTATGATCTAAATGAGTTTTGATCTTAATACAATTTTGGGATCATTGTTCCAGCAGTAGCGAAGCCAATCGAATACGTGTACGACCAGGGTTACGATCACCTCTCCGGGTACGGACACCAATCCTACGACTACGGCGACTACGCGACTGGATCCCTCCACTCAGCATCGTACGATCCCCATCTATATCAGCAGTACCAACATCAAGACATCTACGATTACCACTACTAAAAAAACCAAAGACCCTTTCAAATTTTATTTTATTTTTTTGTACATATACAATTTTTTAAACCCACTGATTTTCATTTACATTTCCGACTGCAAAAATTAGAATTTTTCTAAGTAAAAGTCTATAACAACGAACAGCAATGAATAGGGCTGATTACTGGCTATTTGATCGTGATTATCGAATTGCACTGTACACATTGACCTCATTTTCTCTCTTGAAATTAATTCCAAAAAACGTTTTGATTAGTTGGAAAGCTGACGTTTTGGCGCATTTTAGCGAATTTTCGAAGAAAAGGAAGCTATTGTTCTCGGTCCTGAATTCCCTGCCGAAAGACACCAAAAATTATATGTATATATATATATATATATTTATATATTTATATATATATTTATATATTTATATATATATTTATATATTTATATATATATTTATATATTTATATATATATTTATATATTTATATATATATTTATATATGTATGTGTCATTCCAGACGATAACTCTCGAAAGAATTGAGATAAAAAGTTCAAATTTGCACGAAAAATCTGTCTTGGCAATCGACAGGCTAAGTTCGAAGATGGGCAGAATCGGGTCACCCTAAGGGGGAGTTTTGGGGAGTTTTAGGGGGGGGAAATTACCCATAAACTCCCAAAATGAAAAAGTCTGACAAGTGACACCTCATTTTAAAGGTTTTTGTACGCTGAACACGATGGTGAAATCAGAATTGCGATATCTCATTCCATTCTCAAACTAGAGCACTTTGAAGATGAAGGAACGTGGTTATTTCTTGAAATGTTCTTCCTGGTTCGTCTGCTCTAATCTGATAACGGAATGGGATATCGCAATTCTCACTTCACCATCGTGTTCAGCGTTGGAAAATCTACAAACCGAGGTGTTACTCGGCAAAAAATGGAACAAAAAATTTGTTACGTACCCAATACCTACTCTTCTGGTATTCAAAACCTTTTTGATTTCCCCCTCCCCCTCCTTCCACCCCAAATATTACTTTGCGTAAAACTACTCCTGTTTTAATTTTGTATGGTATCAAGTTGGGAAAACATTGGCCGAAAATTAATTTTCAGAAAATTTTAGGCGGAGGAGGAAGATGCCGAAAACTTCGAAAATTCGCTCTTATAGCCATGCTGCATGACTGTGGTTTTTTTTAGCTTACCTTCACCATTCTGCTACAAGAACCACCAAGCGTTTTAAAAAAACAGAGGATTTTCAGATTTTGACAAAATTCACTTTTCAAACTCCATTTTCCCTCCTCAAATCCTCCTAAAAATTTTTTGTTAGGCATTAGAGAGACAGGAAATTTAACGCTCTTTTCAACGGTATCTTCAAATTTGAATTTACTCTTTAAATTAAGGAAATTATAGCTGCTCTAGTGAGACGAGGTTGGAATCTCGAGAAAAAAATCTTAAAAGTGAAAAAAGTGGAGTTGGTTATGATTCCGCCCACAGGTTCCGGCTCTGTACTATCATGTGAACGTCACTGCGGAAAAAATCCGGCCAAACACGTTGCTGTTCCGGACTGCCATACCTGATTTCGGCCCCATGTGAATCTAGCTTTACTGCGAACGAACGGCTAGACATAAACAATGCTCCGGGTGGTCTCAAAAAATTCCCAAGTTCGAGGTCAACCCCTATTTTTCACTCCTAGAGACCAACTAGACCCAAAATGGACCCATAAACCAAATTTCATTAATTTTGAAGCATGGTAACTAAGGGAAGTGTGATGTAAGGTGTCCGGAGAGAAAATTTTAAATTCTGTTTTCGGATTCTACTGAAACGGAAACCGTCAAATGTTGAGGGATGTAAAAAAAAAATGTTATGGACACTTGGTCGGAAATTAGATGTATAACACGTGGGAGAGATGTTTTGCATACCTCATGTTACACCCTGTATAGGAGGTACCTACTACTTAGTTGTGAAAGGGGAAGTTACGAAAGTCATATAAACAGAAGTTTGTTATTAGTATTTTTATTCAACATTAATGATTTAGGAACTTTATAGTAGGGTAAAAAACAACAACAATGAGATGTGTAGGGAGTCAGTTCTGTTTTAGTGGGCGTCCTTGCCGTAGACGTGGGGATGATGCGCGTGGCCGTGTTTCTTGACGACGGCGTTGAACCCGTTGTGTTTGTCGGCGTGGTACTCGACCGTCCTGACGCTGCCGTCGGGGTCGTGGATGGTGTAGCCTCCTTTCACTTGGTCTTTGTCTCTGTGCTCCCACTGGCTTTTCACGTCACCCGTGTGCGGATCGTGGACTTTGTAGTCGAATTTGTAATGGGCAGGCGCCTGCAAAAGGGAAGATAAACATCATTTTATAAATTGTTATCACTGCACTGTCAGTCAACTGGAGAATAACTCCATAGACAACAGACTGAGTTTGTAGTTTGCTTTGGAAATTAATGTGTACTCGTGCCTGACGATGCCTTTTGGCAAAAAGCCAGTAGGAAGGTAAAGTAAAGCGCAATTGTGAAAACGAAGATAGGCCATTTACATCCTAGTTGTTAAGATGTAGGTTTGGTATAGTAAGCTGAAACATAGGCACAAGGGCTTCCAATCCAGCTGGGTTGACTGCTGGACTCAGTATAACGAATCCTTCCTAATCAACCCCTGCCTGCTCTGAACACCACAAAAGTAACTAATGATAATGGCTTTTAGGGCTGCTAAATCCCTGTTTCCGCTTCACAAGATGCTGTTTTTGTTTATATTTGCGAGTGTCTCTGACCAATATCTCCTCTCCCCCTCTTTCGCACTCCACAAGTATGGTTGTGATTTATCGGCCCGGCAAAATAGAGGTTACTCCCTACATAAAAGGCGGGCATAACAGCTTTTAATTCAAACACACGTCCAAAAAATACTTCGCACATCAAAAAAGGGAATCGCACGGCTAATTTGGGAGTCGCACGGCTAATTTGGGAGACGCCCGTCTAATAAGGTGATTCAACGTTCAAATTTGTTATTGCCCTTCCAGAAATTGATTATAACGGCAGAAGAAGGATTCTCACTTGAAATAGCTGTGCAAAACCCCTTTTTTGCTGTGCAAACCCCTTTTTTGCTGTGCCAACCCCTTTTCTGATGTGTGATTGAATAATACGCTGGTATTGATCACCTATTTAGCCGTGATTGGAGTCAATATTGACGTTTACTTTATGCTGGGAGTTTTACTTTTTCTGAAGTGAAGATAATCTTTTTAGATGGAGATTCGCAGAAGGGAAAATACCTTTTTTTGCCGTGCAGTTAAATATATCCCACTTTTGATATGGAGCTTCCTGATGCTTCACCTTTCCATTCTCATTAACCTCGGGTCAATCAGCCTGCTGGTGACAGTTGATGTCGTACGACTGTCTTTCGAATACCCCTAATATTCAGCCACTCTTACTGTGGTGCCACATTGCTGGAAGAGCGATATCGTCTATTCCCTTTCCTCCGTGTCGCTGATACCCAGGAAGAAGATTTCATCTCTACAAACTGAAAAACCTTCTTCTTCTTCTCTGGAAAATCAACTTTAAATTTCGTTGCTTCGTCATCGATCTGCTGAATTTTTCCATTCCTACCGTCATTAGGATCACATACTAATGAAACTTGATATCGTATATTTTCCAGTCGCTGATTAACCCGTCACAGGAACACCTTTATTCCTGCTCTTCTCTATCTGCGATATGAGGACAATCAGGATCAATATTCCTTTTTCAAAATCGGTCAGAGGCGCCTTTTATTTTATTTTTTAAATATATGCGCAAAGCCAGAAACGGCAAATTAATTTTCGTACCAAATAGGTTTGATTTTGTCAAATGAGCTCCTTATTCTTTATTTTTCGAACATAATATTAGTCCATTTTGTTTCAGTTCAACATACAGTTCCTTTATATATATTTTTTTTTTTTTTGTAAATTAAAATTAGTGCTAATTTACGGTGAGATTGGTCAATTCAAACACCCTTCTCAGTAACAATCCCGTAGAAAATGAAAATTCGGACCCATGTGCATCCCGTACTCTACCCCAAGCAGTCCACTTATTCAAATATAGGTATTGCAGATATCGCGTTCATAATGATCATTATCCAAATAATCAATACCTACTTCCATTTTTCCAAAGTAGGTACCTAGTTAACACTTTATGGAACATTTATAATAAATTATGCATATTATGATTAAAACCACTAGGTACCTAGGTTCTCGTTTACTGTTAGATGGGAACATTTTAGGATTGAGTGTTCGTTGTGTTTGTTTATTCATGATGATTCATGAAGGATGTAGAGTAGAAAACTAGGTTCAGTCATGGATTTATTCAATGTATGGATTTATATAAAATCATCAAAAGGAGAATGACGTCAGATAAACTTGTTTGACAATTTTAACATAATCAATATTTTTCCTCCTTCGTTCCCCTTCTCCTTCAGTATCCCTTAGGTTCCTACCAATCAAATAATAAGGAAAGATAGACGCCCAAGCATTTAAGTTTTACGGGTACAATATTCAGCATGATAATATGGATATGTTCCCACAACTTGGAAAAAAATAAAAAATGGAGTAGGTATTGAAAGGTTGTCTATTTCCACTAATGCACAAAAAATACTGTCAATAACTCCGTTTTTTCTTTCTTTTCAATGAGTTTCCACGATTTTATTGCGAGTGATTTAGTTCGTTGATATTAGTTGAAACTTGGATTCTAAATTCTGACCTCTTCCTTCCCCTCAATGATTTCAGCACTACTTTTGAAACTATCAGACGGCTAAAGGACTTGGCAGTGCGCCAACTTTCTATGAATACGGTGCCAAGTGCGCTATAGATTAGCCCTTCTGTTTACATCATTGTGCTTGATTCTTGTCGGGATTGTCTTGTTATTTTGTCGAAGTGTTAGTGTTTTATTCTAATGAACAGCGGTATTTATGAAAATTTGAACGATCAAATTTTGGAATTTGGAACGTTCAAAAATTGGAAAAGTAGTAATGGACATTTCATGGGCAGGTACCTACTGCTACGGTGAACCCATAGCGGAAAGACTCTTGGCTGGACGGGTTTACTTATACGGAAAACAATAAACTGTTGTAGAACATTCTGCAGCATTTCACGTTTAGCTCGTTGCTTCCACCTAGGAACCCGGTTTTCCTACGGGCCTATAACCAATAACCTTGGCTCGGCCAATTCAGTGGGTCAAGTTCGTCGGTTTTTCGGTCGGTTCCCATCCATTTAGCAATCCATCCTCCCGCTTTTGTCCTTCCACTGGGATTCTTTCCCTCCAGAATTATTACCACATTTTCAGTGATCGAGAGTCGACTTGACGTGAGAAATTCGTCATGAGCGTTTTCATTACGACCGAAGGAGTTTTTTCTTCTTTTAACACGGTAATAATTAGTTTTCACCCGAGGATCTTTCCCACCTGCAGGAAATCCCACGAGGTCCCGGTAGGTGGCACGAGGGAACCCCAACGCCTAAAAAATACTGTATACTGTGTTTTTGTTCGAGTTTTTTGATAGTATTGCGTATACGCTCGATGCACATTAGCATGTGACTGTATACAAGAACTCGCCCTTTCTAGGTTTCTTACTTCACTTAAGAGCGTTACGCTTCAACAGCAGGTTATTTCTGGTCGGTATTGTAGTGTGTGAACAATGTGAACATACATTACGCACTGCGTTTCTTACGTTGTATTTCAGTTAGGTGCGATTATTACGTCTAGTAATTTCATAATATGCATAACATACACCAATACAAATGACGCCCAAGTGAAACTCAGCAACTACCCAGTTCTCGGGCCCTCCTTGTGGTTGTATAGGAAGCTGCTAGTTGTCATATAACTGGCTTTCCTTGTCATTATCTCGAAAGGGACAAGCATACTATTGATTCCATATGATTCTGAAAATAACTACCGGAAGGTACCTACTGGAATCACTAAATGGTAACTAAAAATTGATTATTCCAAATTAAAAAATAATGTAATAAAACTAAAGTTGTAGACAATAAAATTCTGCGTTCAGAGCGCCCCTATTTCTATTAAAATACTCAATTTAAATTTTTAATTAATTATAATCATGAAACATTAAACTGGATATTTTATAAAAAATAGGGGTGCTCTTAACGCCCAATTTAATGATCTACAACTAATTTATATGACATTTTTCATTTGGAATAACCATTACAGGTGTGTGAAACTGAGCATAACACACTTTTCAGTCAAAATTGACTGCCGATTCCGAACAAACCACTGAACCAAATTCAAAATGTTTAAGGAAGTCATTCGACGCAGAATTTAATGCTGTTTAATTTTGGTCTGAGCAAAATTTTCTGTAAGATGCATGTTATAAGCTAAAATTTGAAGAAAGTGCAAATGTTTCGCGGTTTTTTGGCTCCCAGAAGTTTAGCTCGCCTCAGAAACCAGACATTTTTGATGAATGGGATTGATTCGATTCGTGTAGGCTGTTATAAGTAACTACGAACCAACAACCAAAAGTGCAGGTAGTCCGTATTACAAATAATGTGTCTTGATATGTTTATTTGCTGCAAAAACATGCGAGCCCACCATGTGCAACTAATATTCTTGTTCGTGCCTACTCTCAGCATGAACTACACAGTAAATAACCTTTGTATGACATTAAAATAATATTCATTCATTACTTACGTGGTAATCAACATCGTGTCCGTGCTCGTGGTGGCCATGAGGGTTGGCCTCAGTACTCCAGAAGAAAAGAACCATTAGACAACAACCGGCGACTAATAATCTCTTCATTTTGCCGGTTCGGGTTCTACCATTGACAAAACAGAATTTCGTGATTATACTGCTCCATCATTTTACAGGTTGGGCATGAATGAAATAATAATGAACTATAAAGTTATTTAGATGAAACATGCAAATGGGACAAAAATATGTATACCGAAAAGTGCCATCAAATTCATTATTTTTGAGCTAATTTGTATAATGGACACCAATAATAACAGAGGGACAAGCAAACATCGGTCAGTTGGCATTTTGAGCAGTTGGTACAATTTTATTTGAGCGTGCAAATTATGACCATTTGGCGAATTTGAGTATACTCGCAGTGTTGGAAATACTGGTATGTACAATAGTACAGTATTGAAACCGCCGAGTGTCTATAGATGCACATCTTTTGTTCCAGGTACATACTTACTTGAATAACAAACCAATAGTAATAACGAATTTCAAGAATTGGCGTACACTCGTCGAGGTCCAAAATACAATTTTGATGAGGTGATTAACATTTTTCGAGAGATTTTCTCACAGGAGTTATTGAGCTGATTTCGAAGATACTCGTATATCTTTGTTTCCATACCTAGATGCCAAAAATAACTAGTACGTGTATTCCTCTAAAAATCACGGCGTCAAATGATTTTTTCAAGTTTTACATGAATATTTAGTTTATATGAATTGTGTCTGCTGAACGAGTTATAAATTATGAATCTGATTTACTAGAACACTGAGTTGGTGAAATTGGCACCTTCTCCCACGGATGTTGCTAGCGCGAGATGCGCACATACACCGATTTCCAACGCTGTCTAGAATTTGTACAGGAAATTAAAATTGTCCAACTGACTTAGATTTGTCCACCGATCTCAAATTTGCCAGCTGGCTGGGATTTTCCAATAGGGAATCCCAGCCAATAGGCCCCTGGTTGGGGACTTTGAAACATCGACTTGAAACTTCATTGCAGTGAACCTAATGGCTCAACTCACCTCAAGCTGTCAGATGGAAAATGGGAAACTACTCACATTTTTGGGGATCAAATCGGTTTTATACGACTAACCCTCACCTTTGCCCAGGTCGCCCCTTCGGTGGCCGTCCCCACCGCCCCCAGGCACCCGGGGAATGTCAAAAGTCCCCCACCGCCTCCAGGTCGCCCGGAGAATGTCAACAGTTCTGTCACCCGATCCGGAGGAACTGCGTGATGGAAGGGGGCAAGTTCATTCTCGCATTCGAGATCGGAATGTTCCGCTGATGGAGCGTGAGACCGTGACCAGGCTTCTTGTTCCACCACGGACCTTTACGGTTCACGGTTGCAGCCTTTGGCGATAGCTAGGAAAACGTTTGCAACAGACGTCGGGCCCTGCCTGCACCTGTATCGCAAAATGGCCTGAGGTGGGGAACTGCGTTTTCTTCACGTTCGGGTCGAAAACGAGTGAAGTTGAAATGTCCAGTTGTAATACCAACTTCTCGCGATGTAGTTGAAGGGTCCTTACAACCGAACCTCCTACTGGAAGATCTACGAGTGTCAGATTGATAGACCACGGGGTTTTTGGACCCTGTAATCCACCTACTTGCGGGTAAATCCTTGAGCTGCTGTCCCTAGCAATCATAGGGACCACCCATACCACGCAAGCACTGACTAATGATTAATGTAGGTCGGGTTTTACCGCGAGGGTAATACACACGACCAAGTCCACCACGTAACAAGAAAGTGTCACGTTGTTAGCGAGGGCACCCAAGGACTGAAGTCCGCAATTAACTTTGAAGAGAAAAACGCTGCAAATTCTTTGTCACATGGGTTTATTATTCTATTGGCCACACCTACAGAAATGTTGGCTGTTCATTTATTGTTTCTTTCATGTGAAATAATTGAAATAGCTATTTCTGATGGTTTCCACCAATTTTGGCCCCTAAATACACGAATTAGGAACGCTCTTTTTTTTCTTTTTTTTTTTCAAATTATCTTTGATCGTCTTGATCCACGCGTTAACACTTTTTCTAGTATTATTCTACAAATTGATGGTGATTTCAGACGATTTCGCAGGTTTTTGACTCATAAAAAATCAATTTTTGGAGCTGAACATCTGGTCCAACCTCAATTTTCCACTCTTTGGTCAAAATCTACTTCATATTCGGTCTTCTCGTCCCCAAAAACATGGAAAACGATACCTCAAAAGCTCATTTTACTAACATGTTACTAAAACACAAAACGCTGCAAAGTCCTTGTCACATGGGTTTATTATTCTACTGGACATACCTACAGAAATGTTGGCTGTTCATTTATTGTTTCTTTCAAGTGAAATAATTGAAATAGCTATTTCTGATGGTTTCCACCAATTTTGGCCCCCAAAACACAAATTAGGTACCTACGCTCCTTTTTTTTCTCCCAAATTATCTTTGATCATTGGTAGTGCCATTTAATCGTCTTGATCCACGTGTTGACCCTTTTTCTAGTTTTACTATACAAATTGATGGTGATTTCAGACGATTTTCCAGGTTTTTGCCTATAAAAAATCAATTTTGGCAGCTGAACCTTTGGTAGAACCTCAATTTTCCACTCTTTGGTAAAAATCGACTCCATATTCGGTCTTCTCGTCCCCAGAAACATGGAAAAAGAGACCTCGAAAGCTCATGTTACTAAAACACAAAAAGTACCTATTTTTATACACATTTTCACTCATAACACCCCTGGGTATATTCCGATCGGGCTGCAAAGTTTCGGGACACAACTAGGGCCCAAATGGAGCATGTGTGCGAAAGAAAGAATTTTTTAGACCGAAAATGAGGCCGGTACACGTGATACGGCGGACGGACATTGCATTTTTGGAATATACGCAACTTGAAACGGAAAAGAAACAATTTTGAGGGGGTGTTATAAACATTTTTTCCTGAGCGGATACATAGGTGTATTATTCACAGAATAATAAACCAAAAGGAGAGAAATTACGAAACTAATAGTGAGATGATTTTAGACAGTATTTATTGAGTTATTTATTGGAGTTATATGGGGTTCCTATAAAATGTAAAATACGGGCTTAGGAGCTACTTATCTCTAAACTAAGCAGTCCTACCTATACCTCCAGAAGCAATCCTAGCGGCACTGTCGCAGGACGCGTATTCGCGACGACGTAGGATGGCAAACGGCGATATGCTCTGATGAATGATTTGACGTTGAATTTTTGAGAGAATTGCGAACTAACCTGGGGGCCTATTCACTAAAATAGACAGTAGAAAGAGATTATCTATTTTGAAAATCTCCCGCGAGAGATAGTCTCCCCCGGGAAGACAGTCTCTTCCAATGTCTCCGCGTTTGTCTATTTTACAGAATAGCTCCAGAGACCTTGAGAAAGAGATATGGATCCTTAATACACGAAAATGCCATAGTATCCATGAAGTGCGAGATGTTCGTGCCCCCGGGAGTTCAATTCCTTAATAATGAACGCATTTCTTAATACCTATTCAATGGGTACCTACCTACCTTAATCCATACTTGGACGTTTTTACTCACGAATCGGATAAAAGTTTAAATGAAATTGAAAAAAGTCTCAATTATAAACAGAAAAAGTAGAATTAGGGGGCTTTTAATGCTTGTGTTATATCTACACCTAATGAACCTCTTAGGTAGGTAGGTACCTACCTCAACCCGTACTTGGACGTTTTTACTCATGAATCAATGATTATGTATATATTTTTAATTTAAATTGACTTACCTTTATGAAATGAAAGAATACACGATCAAAAGTACCGATGTGGTTGCGGATGAAGGAGGATATTACACGGATGAAGGAGGATATTTACACGATCACTGTGAAACAAACGAGAAATAGACTCTCTCTTTCGAGGGAAGACACCTAATTAGGTGTCTTTCTGAAAGAGATCGAGAATGCCAAGATGGCCGCCAACTCTATCTTTGAAAAGTTACTGAATAGCCCTGTCATGGATACTATAAAAATCTATTTGGCCCAAAGAGAGAGTCGGACCTGAAAGAGATGTCTCTTTGGCTTAGTGAATAGGCCTAGGTGGCCTAGTTCAGGCTCCAGGGTGTGGAGTTGGCACTGAAGATGGCTAAGCTGCAGTGCCTCCCTGCTAGGGACTCCTTCTCCGTATGGAAGTCTCAGCTTGGCAGGGTGTCCTGGGGGCCTATTCACTAAGCCAAAGAGACATCTCTTTCAGGTCCGACTCTCTCTTTGGGCCAAATAGATTTTTATAGTATCCATGACAGGGTTATTCAGTAACTTTTCAAAGAGAGAGTTGGCGGCCATCTTGGCATTCTCGATCCCTTTCAGAAAGACACCTAATTAGGTGTCGTCCCTCAAAAGAGAGAGTCTATTTCTCGTTTGTTTCACAGTGATCGTGTAAATATCCTCCTTCATCCGCAACCACATCGGTACTTTTGATCGTGTATTCTTTCATTTCATAAAGGTAAGTCAATTTAAATTAAAAATATATACATAATCATTGATTCATGAGTAAAAACGTCCAAGTACGGGTTGAGGTAGGTACCTACCTACCTAAGAGGTTCATTAGGTGTAGATATAACATAAGCATTAAAAGCCCCCTAATTCGACTTTTTCTGTTTATAATTGAGACTTTTTTCAATTTCATTTAAACTTTTATCCGATTCGTGAGTAAAAACGTCCAAGTATGGATTGAGGTAGGTAGGTAGGTACCCATTGAATAGGTATTAAGAAATGCGTTCATTATTAAGGAATTGAACTCCCGGGGGCACGAACATCTCGCACTTCATGGATACTATGGCATTTTCGTGTATTAAGGATCCATATCTCTTTCTCAAGGTCTCAGGAGCTATTCTGTAAAATGGACGAGCCCGGAGACATTGGAAGAGACTGTCTTCCCGGGGGAGACTATCTCTCGCGGTAGATTTTCAAAATAGATAATCTCTTTCCACTGTCTATTTTAGTGAATAGGCCCCCTGAAGACGTACGGTCAGTCACTGCGCCTCTGCAGATTCGGGCCGCGAAACTGGATAAAGATGTAGCTTGAGCAGGAGCACTGAAGAGACAATCGTTCTTGATTTCGGCAGCTTTTCACGAAATCTTCGATGGGCGGAGACTTGGTTTCGTAGGACGAAATTTCGGGTCCCACTTGTTCTAATCTATCCAATCGCATCAGGTATGTGACTCCTATAGGCGTTTTCTCATGCCCAGTCAGAAGCGATTAAAGATCTGGGGATTCACACTTGGGTGTCGAAGTTTCGGTCCGCGCGTGGCTTCAAGGTTTTTCGTGGTCCGCATCATAATAATAATAATAATAATAGTAAATTTTATTGTGCAATAGACATATTTCTGTCCATAAAATACACACACGAACCACATAGGTGTGCAAACAAAACTGAAATAGTTTGGCGGGGCAGCACTTACCTAAGAACCAATTAAAACTTAGGTATATATAGGTAGGTAAACAAAAGAATACAAAATATAGGTTCAACGCAAAACTAAAAATTTTTTTAAAAAACTGAAAGGGGTGGGGGGGGGGGGGGGGGAATGCACACTTGCTAGCAGAATGACAAGGATAATATTACTTTTCAAGATGAAAATGTCTGTCCACTGCAGCCAAGAATCGCCCAAGGGTGGGCACCGACCTAATAGCGACTGGTAGGGAGTTCCATGATCGGGCACCCGATACACAAAGGAGCTAGCCATCCTTCGGCTGTAATGCCTAGGTATGAGAAGGGCATTGGATCTCTCTGAAGCAGCTCGATGGAAGATCGAATCGAGGTAGGAGGTTCGAACAAAAGGAAGTTCTGGATCGTGTTTCGTTTTCGACGTCCAGGGAGCCCCAGGAACTCAGGGGTGGCCAACAGTATTGCATAATTATATATACGTCAAATTCACTTTTTACCAGAGAAAATTTACTTGACTTGAAAAAATCAGAAATCGTTCAAAATGGTAAAAAATGGTCAAAACTATTAAATTCATTCAAAACACGTTTTAAAGCTAATTTACTTATTAGCTAAAACTACAGCTGTTAGCTGTTTGTGAGGAGGAATACGCTTTTTTAAGAAAAAGTTAGCTATTAGCTGACAGCTACAGCTAAAGCTATTAGCTGCTACAAACAGCTAATTTTTTATAGCTGAAGCTATTAGCTGTACATTTAAACATTTAATTTAGCTGTCCCTCAACAGCTAACAGCTTATTTAGTTGCAGCTAAAACAATAGCTGCAAGCTAATTTAGCTATTAGTTAAAATTTTAGCTCGCTAGTAAATTAGTTAGCTGCCCAAAACTGGTGGCCGCCAGCCGGGGCTCATAGTTTGATTCAATTTTTCTTCAATACTACGTTCTAGAACAGCGATTCCCAACCTGGGGTGCGCGCACCCCCCGGGGGTGCGCGGGAGCCCCTTTGGGGGTGCGTGGAAAAAATAGAGTAATGGCGGACATTTTTGGGAAAAAATTTGATTAATATTTTTCGTTCTTTTGCCACACCACCGCTACCACAACCAACTGTGAACTGATCTACTCAAGTGTGAATGGGGTGTACCCACACATTTTTAATATTTTTTATCTTGAAAGTAGATGTTGAGAAAAGACAGGACCTACATCGTTTTTGTGCGAGGGATGTAGTGACGCGCCGAGAAGGGGAGGAAGAGAAGCATAGATTTGAGGGTATACTTGTCCACAATTGAACCAGATTTCAAAAAAATGTGTACCACGATACAGCCTCAAGGATCTCATTAATTTGCCCCAAAATTACTCGTTTATTTATTCATTTATAAATTTACGGGCTAGTCTAACTTAGTCTCATTCCTGTCTTCTTGTCAATAATGTAATTTTGCAATATTAAAACATAATATTATTATAATTACATATTATTTAACTCCTACTCTTTCGATCTCTTTAGTTACCTACCTACCTACCTGTGTTACTTTTACCTTGATGCTCATGTGCATTGTTTTTACTACAAACTTTATTTTAAATCTGTGTGCATACTTATACACTATATTTTAAACTTTTATATATATACTTACCTACTTATAAAATAAAATGTGTGTATACTTTTTTTTTGTTTTTTTTTTGTTTAGTTCAAGTCTGTTATAAATCAACTTCTGACACAGCGCCTTTACTATACCTATCTATTTGGTATTTACGTAAGTCGGGGGTGCGCCGGCTGAAACTGAGTTGCTGGGGGGTGCGAATGAGAAAAAAGGTTGGGAACCGCTGTTCTAGAACAATCTAAGATGAGTTAAGCAGGTAGGTTATGGAGCTCAAAACTCACCGAACATGAAACTACTAGTTACACATATCATAATTCATAACTAAATAGGTACAGCTCTAAAACCTAGTACAGTAACAACATACCTAATTGATAATTTGCTGATACCATAAACACGATTACGTACGTTTTGTTCTTGTACCTACCTATATTGTTTGCTATGACTAATTTGACAGAGCAACTCGAGTATGCTCACTTAAGTACAAGTAGGTAAATACTTACCCTTTCTTATTTCTTATTATTATCAGATCTATTTAGTTGTATTTCCAAATAAGCGAATTGGATAAACCTCACAGTTAACAGGAAAAGGCCGACGACGGATTGGTTCCTTCCCATTATTTCGACTTGGACTTCCACGGCCACCGGTTTTCACGTTGGCCACGGTGCGTTTTATGTTCGATTGCCGTAATTGAAAGGGGGAAAACCTTTGAAAAGTTTTAGGGATGACTGATCGGTCCTGGTCTCAAAAGGAATTAGTTCCGTCAAAGCGACTCCTTAATGAACCATACTTGGTCCATATTTCTCAAGACAGTGGGTCGGGGGAGGGTTGACGCAACCATTTTGTCCTAAACTATGAACTCGCAGGGTTGCCAAACCCTTGGCCGACCCCACGCTTCGCCGAATTCATTGCAATTCATTGGTCGGCCACCGTACCCAATTTTCCAACAGGGTAGTCCGACATTCAGTACCTCATCACCTGTACAGTCTGATCCGTGAGGTGCTTACCTATACTTCTGGAGTACCTACTTTCTTAGGTAACTATCTATTGGAGGTCGACGTATGTCTCATATTCTTAGCAAAGTGACCAATGATTGAAGGAAAAAACTCGGCGCTTCGCGCCTCGGCGGGGGGCTGCGCCCCCCTGCACCCCCCCAGATGTTATTGCTTTGAGCCTGACTGCTAAATTGTAAAAAACATGGATTCATGTTTTAGCTCCTCGCTCTCACTTTATTATAGAAATGATCACGACGACCATCACTACTTACCAACCAAGTGACAACCAAACAAGCGTCATTGTTTACTATCCATTTACAACATTCATTTATATAGTTATATTATGAAACTAGGATATAAATACCAAGAACAAATACGAAATACATTCGTGATAAATCAAGAGCTTTCCAACGAATGGAAAACGATTTTTGTCCGATGAAAATGAAAGAAGTTTCATTTCCCTAGCAACTACTTGGTTGTAAGTGAAAATCATTGTTAAAATACGCGCTACTTTCATCTCACTTTTTGGACTCACTTTTCGGCGGGGGATCCATCGCTAAAACATGATGCCATGTTAAAAGAAAAACGGAGTTACTGAAAAATAGTCTATTTCCACTAATACATGAAAAATACACTGTTATACCGGTTTCGGTAATCAAACATCGTCAGTAACAAAACAATAACCATAAACCAAAGAATAACCAAAGTTATTGTTTGTTACTGACAATGGTTTGATCACCGAAACCGGTGTAACAGTGTATTTTTCGCGTTTTTTCGTGTATTAGTGGAAATAGACTGTCGAGATATCACTCCTTGTAATGTAAAGATTTCGCAAATAAACTTACGAATGAGTTGGTAGACGTGGGCAGGTAGCTCAAGAGAGCTGGAAGGGTCGAGTGGGAAGGGATCCCCACCATCCTCCACGAGAGAGGAGGATGGAGGGAGCCTAGTCCCCCAGACTATAAAAACTCACCTCCTTCGCCTTACAAGTTATTCTACGCTCTCCTTAAGACGCTGTCTTATCTCTCTCTCTCCTTGCCTCACTCCTCCTCCGAAAAGATCACCAGACTGGTCTATCCACTGGGGCACACAAAAAGATCCCAGGCTGGTCTATCCACTGGGCACCTCCTGAAAGATCCCAGACTGGTCTACCCACTGGTCATGTCCTAAAAGATCCCAGACTGGTCTACCCACTGGGCATGTCCTAAAAGATCCCAGACTGGTCTATCCACTGGGGCACACCAAAAGATCCCAGGCTGGTCTATCCACTGGGAACCTCCTGAAAGATCCCAGACTGGTCTACCCACTGGTCATGTCCTAAAAGATCCCAGACTGGTCTATCCACTGGGGCACACCAAAAGATCCCAGGCTGGTCTATCCACTGGGCACCTCCTGAAAGATCCCAGACTGGTCTACCCACTGGTCATGTCCTAAAAGATCCCAGACTGGTCTACCCACTGGGCATGTCCTAAAAGATCCCAGACTCGTCTATCCACTGGGGCACACCAAAAGATCCCAGGCTGGTCTATCCACTGGGCACCTCCTGAAAGATCCCAGACTGGTCTGTAATCGTTACTTGTGTGACTATCCTGCCTGTAAACCTACTTAATGTGACTGTGTCGGGGATGGATGGCGAGCTAAGGCTGAAATTTGGCAGCGAAAAGTCTACAAGTAAATTACCTGGAGTTCGTAGGTTGGCAGCGGCCCCGTAGTCAGCGTTGCACAGGTTCTGACTTCGGGTACAGGTTATAGTACGGCTGTAAATCCCTAATAGAAAACTAATAATTTGGAAGCCTTGTGGCGGTTCGAAAGGTGACTCGAATGTTCTCAAAGGATGTGAAATAATCGCAATACGTGTAGGTGAGTGACTGAGTTTATTATGAGAATTAACAACATACGATGGGGTCGCGAAGGCGCAAAATCAAGTACACAAGTTAGGATGATGAAAATGACTGACGCGAATTGCGGAAATTACATGAACGGGGAGAAGCTACTAAGGTAAGTGTCAGATAGATGTAATGCAGAATTGTTAGAAAGTGTGGCACCAGAGTCGAGGGTTCAGGCTGGGTTCAGACGTTCGATGATACGAGGGACATGGGACGATTCTTGGGGTCAAAGATGTGGAGAGTTCTGGAACAAACGGGTATAACCCCTTTTGTGACTCTCGTATAGGAAGTGTGATGCACAAGGCCTGAGGGGCGCTATTACGCGAAGGATATCGCTTAGATAAGGACAAGTAAGAAAAGGTAATGATTCCTACCTCCGCTGGAACGGTGGTCCAAGTAGTCCAGGGATGGTCCTTCCGGGCTTCTGGTCCAGGGGATGATTTCCTGGGGCTCCGGGGTTGCTGTGCTGGGTGATGGTGTTCCTGCAACAACAGACTTTCCACGGCAGTACTGAGTTTACGTCTGGGTTCAGACGTGCCTTCAGGTGGGGTCATCTCCTCCTCTCTTGCTCGACTATTATTAAGAATGTCCGAAATTGAAAGCCGTTTCCGTTGCCTAGTCCTCTCGTCTTCGTCACAGGGGTCAATCGTGGGATGGGGAAAACTAACTACCACTCTCTCTCTGAACCAACACAACTTCTCTACACCACTGTCTCAATCTAACTCAAACTAAAAGAATCAACTAAAGGGGAGGATCGCAGGTCTGTTCTCAGGTAGATCTCGGTGAACTGTGTCGAGGTGTGGGGAGCGGGGGTATTTATACCCTTCCCCTCCCTTGCGCGTAGGGGAGGCGCAGAAGGATCCGGTTCCTCATGGTCCAACGCTGAAGCGGCGGGAGGGACCGCCCGAATCGGAGGGAAGAAACCGCCCGAGTCAAATTTGCGGAACGGCTCCGTTTTCGAAGGTGGCAATTTGACTACAGGTCTATCCACTGGGCATGTCCTAAAAGATCCCAGACTGGTCTATCCACTGGGCATGACCCGTACCTCACCATCCCTTCTCATCTAACATCAAATAACAACATAGACTATTTTTCAATAACTCCGTTTTGGTTTATTATTTTCAATACCTAATGAACCTTTGGAATCGACCATGAAAAAAAAAGTTAACCCCCCTCAAAATTTGATGGTTTCTGTTTCAAGGTACCTATGTAGAATCCGAAAATGCAGTAAAAAATTTCTGTTCGTCCGCCGTACTTCACACTTTTCTTAGTTACCATGAACCCTAGCAATGATTATCTCGAGCCAATTCCCAATTGTTGCTGCGTCCCTAGCAATGATATCTGGGCTGAATGTATACAATTTCATTTACCCTCCCTGTTGAAGAAGCCTGTCGGTGCAATCTTCTGGGCCTTACTGTGAACGAACGGCTGGACGTACCAATGCTCCGGGTGGTCTCAAAAAACTACCAAGTTCGAGAACTATTTAAAAACGTTAAAAAAATCGAGATAACGGCGTCCTGGAAAATGCAACCCCTATTTTTCACCCCTTAGGGATTAACGCCGAGCTTCGAGGACGAACTAGACCCCAAATGGGACCTATAAACCGAATTTCGTCAATCTTGGTCCCACGCTTCTTTTTCTTCACGAGTGATTTAATTCGTGAGCAATAATTGTGGTATTGAACCATTGAACAATAGTATACAGGCTCACGATTTACCGAGAGGCAATGTCAGCGCTGTACATCGGAAGTGTGCTTCAAATAACAT
Source organism: Leptopterna dolabrata (assembly GCA_954871275.1). Classification (NCBI taxonomy): domain Eukaryota; kingdom Metazoa; phylum Arthropoda; class Insecta; order Hemiptera; family Miridae; genus Leptopterna; species Leptopterna dolabrata. Next base: position 40,140,147 of record OX940980.1, read on the forward strand.
CAACAAATATTTCTAAATGTCGAAATTCGATTTATTGCTTTCAATGATCATGGCCTGGAACTTGTTAGACGGGCATTCGTGGGCCTCAACTACCCTATATAGGTATGTTTGGGCGTCAATATTACTTATTGTTCATGTCGTTGTCTGCGTTGTGGTTTCTATGTAGATGTTTGGAGGTTTATTCATTTCAGCGAGCGTTTTCGTGGCATGCTGCGGCCACTTCTTCAGCACTTGATCTTATTGCTTAAGGATGATTATTTTATGCGCATTTTATCACTTTAGGGGATGATGAGCTCCAAGGGGACACTTCAGAAAAATGGCACGCAAACAGAAGAGCCTGGAATGCCTAATGAAGTGGGACATGCCACGAAAGCTTAGTTTTTAAGGAGTTTTTGCGGCTAAGGACTGACGACAAGGGATCAATCCGCATCACATCAGACGTTCCTGTTGCGCACATACAGCAGGATCATCTACACAAAAACCCTGCAAATTCCTCCACGTCGGTTTGTCCGACCCTATCAGTGAGTATGGCACAGAGTTACACGGTGACACGTGGTGACATGTTCGAGTATGACCCAGTAGCGGTTGGGCGAACCACTCTCCATGGGGCGCGGGCGAGGCGATGAGTGGCCAACAGTGAAATGATCAGATCTTTCATGGGAGGACAGCTGATCACGTCCGCGACGCTGGCAGGGCAGTCGGACGAAAAGCCCCAGCCTGAACTGGCTGCAGTGTCGTAGCCGGGGGGGGGGCACCCCCACATTGGCTCGAAACTTTATCGCAAAATTACATTTTCAAGAACGATAACAATTATAAATAAAATAGAAACTAATAAAACAATACCAAATTAAATGGTAAATCAAACATGAACAAACAGTTAAATAATATTATGTTTTTTGGTTTATTATTTTCAATAATGAACCACTGGAATCGAGCATGAAAAAAAAAATGCTAACCCCCCTCAAAATTTGATGGTTTACGTTTCAAGGTATGTAGAATCCAAAACTGCAATTAAACTCGGCGCTGCGCGCCTCGGCGGGGGCTTCGCCCCCTGCACCCCCCCGATGACTTCCGCTTAAAGCCTGACGGCTAAAATGTGGTGTACCTGACCCTTCAGGTTTTTGTCCCCCTCGCTGTATTATATAAGCTTTAGCCACGCTTATACACATCGAAACAACCAAGTGACAACCAAACAAGCGTCATTGTTTACTATCGATTTATAACATTCATTTATATAGTTATATTATGAAACTATGAAATAAATACCAAGAACAAATACGAAATACATTAGGTAGTGATAAATCAAGAGCTTTCCAACGAATGGAAATCGATTTTTGTCCGATGAAAATGAAAGAAGTGTCATTTCCCTAGCAACTACTCGGTTGTACGTGAAAATCATAAGAAAATTTCGCGCTACTTTCATCTCACTATTTGGTCTCACTATTTTTGGTCTCACTTTTTACTGTCCTTTTTCGGCGGGGGGTCCCATCGCAAAAACCTGAAGGGTCAGGTTAAAAAATTCTGTCTGTCCGCCGTACGCCGTACTGACCACTTATCTTAGTTCCCATTAAACAAAATTGATGAAATTCGGGTTATAGGTTCCGTTCGGGGTCTAGTTGGTCCTCAAAGCTCGGCGTTACTGCCAGTCATCTCTAAGGGGTTAAAAATAGGGGTTGAAATTTTCAGAACGCCGTATCTCGAAAACTTTCGATAGAAGGGTATGGTTTTTTTACGTTATTAAATTTGTCTTGAGCTAACAATTTTTTGAGACCACCCGGAGCATCGTACGTCCAGCCGTTCGTGTGCACCAAAAAGCTTCGTCAACACGATCGTGAATCAAACGGTATAAATCCAGCCCAGATATCATCACTAAGGAGCACCTGATTATAATCAAGGATGGCTGTATGAAGTCGAGTTGGTTGTTCTGTCATATTATTTCATTTGATAAGTGATGGGCTATTATTGGATTTTGTTGGTAGGTACTTCTGAAACTTGAACAAACTTTGAAGCATTATTGATAGGTGAATTATTACATAACGGTAAATTATTACATAACGGCAAATTATTACACAACGGTAAATTATTACACAACGGTTCATTATACTTGACCGCTAGAGTAGGTACTGCCCACTGAAAACAGTGATCTACGCAAAAGGGGCATCTATTTCACTCCACATCAACAACTTTCCTTCAGAACTTCATTATTTGCGTTTCTTTTTGCCATTTTAGTTACGTTTGTCATCGACAGAATTATTTTAGCAACATTTAACTCGTGATTTAGATAGGTACCTAGCAACGAGTACGGGGTTAGGTACCAACCTACGGAGGGTCTGCGATCTACATAATAGGTATATACTAGTACATATTATATAGACGGGTTATCTATACAGAGAGCTGTGATCTGTAACAGAAGGGTATTCTGTACAAAATAATAAACCGTTGTGCAGGGATTTGCAGCGTTTTTAATTACAAACCAGCAAGTCATGGCCTTCGTGAATATTATTTTCCTAGCAAGTAGGGGAGGTGGGTTGGATTGGGTGGGATGTGTTGTGTAGAAGATTCCCCGACTTCCCTGAAAAGATCGCTTCACAGTAGACCGTCACGAGACAGGCCCGTCACCGTCACGATATTCCTTGCCGGATTCCGTCGGTGACGGTCCGTGATTCCTGTTCACATCAGACCGAGTTTCATTCTTCATGAATCCGTCTAAGAACAGTGGAAAGCATCAGTCGTTTGGGAGTGAGAACTGAGCAAATAACAATTTAACGTCTAATATAAAAATATACACCTATTTCTTATATCAGTTGTTTTACACTCCTGCCCAATTTAGTTTACTCCAGGTGCTGTTCTTGAAATCAGTATCCATGTATTTTGGATTTGAGCAGGGGTTGAGGGGGGGGGGGGGCGGGATATATCCGCACTTCCCCAATTAGTATTTCGTCTCTCATGTTGAAGAGTAACAACAATCTTAAAACGGAGAACAAACCCCAAGGAAATGCAAAATGACGGCAAAAACCAGCAGGATATTTTTTGTCGCCAAGCAATTTCGTGATGACGACCCGGTGAAGGCGAGCGAACTGTGGGCCCTCAACGCTTACCCATTTTCACCGATTTTTCCCCTTATAAAGTCAAATTTGGCCCACTCTTTTTTGTGAAAAATATTTTGGTCGTCGAAATAGTCCCGACATCGTGAATCTCCATCCCACACAACGTCAAGTGAATTAATATTGATTTTAGCCCTTAACACCACCTTTGACCTCCAAAAATCAAAATTTGACCCCTATTCTCTTAGAAAAACTGAAATTGTATTTGACATAATATGTCTTTACTTTGCTACATAAACTCGAAAATGAAACGCGGGACATGCAACGGAGACATGCAACGGAAACAACGTCACGAAAATATTTCTGATGATTTTCGCTTACAACCGATTCGTTGCTACGGAACTTTATCTTCGCCAGTTATCATCGTACAAAAATCGTTCACCACTCGTTGGATAGCTCTCGATTTACCTAACCATACTACGTTAACCACTGCGGACTGCGTGGCCAACAAGCTGCGGTATGAGCGTGATTGTTTAAATGAATGTTTACGTACATAATACAGTGGAGTCCGGCTAATCCGAACTAATTGGGACTGAAGGCTGTTCGGACTAGGTACCATTCGTTGGAAATCTTGACCAAAACAATTAAGTACGAAGTACTTGGTGTGGGTGCGGGAGGGGGCGCTAAGACATAAAATGTCCCTCGTGGTTGCGTACTTGTACGGAAGCTGTACCCACCGTTTGTGTTTACTGAAATTTGGCATTTGCCCGTGTAATCCATAATAAACAATAAACAAATAAACAATACATACCCTGAAACGGAAACCATCAAATTTTGATTGGGTGTTAAAATTGTTTTTCATGCTCGATTCCAAAGGTTCACTATTGAAAATAATAAACCAAAACTTCTGTCCGTCCGCCGTACTCAGTACTTTTATTAGTTACCATGGACCAAAATTAATGAAATTCGGTTTATAGGTCCCGTTTGGGGTATAGGTGGTCCTCGAAGCTCGTTGTTACTGTCAGTCATCTCCAAGGGGTGAAAAATAGGGGTTGAAATTTTCAGAACGCCCTAGCTCGAAAACTTTCAATAGGAGGTTATGGTTTTTTCGTGTTTTAAATTGATCTTAAACTAAAGAATTTTTTTTTTTAAATGTATTACTCACCCTTCCACACCACTTTCAGTGATTTTACATCGTTGTTTAGCCGTTCAGTGATTTTACATTGTTCGCGATTTTAGCCGTTTTTACCAATTTTTGACCCCTAAAAACTCAAATTCCCCTAGAATTTTTGAAAATTGCTCATCTTCGAACTCATCCTTTTGTTTGGCAATACGTACATTTTGGCGAATTTTGGAATTTTCATCATGTAGGTACCTAAGGTCAGATATCGTCTGGAGTGACAAATAAATAAACATGTTATAATACACAAATTTTTGTTAAAATCTAGGGATGAAATCAGGACGATCTGGAAAGGACTTGCCTATAAAACAATTTTAAAAATTTATGTTCTGAAAATTTTGGACCCATTGCAATAGCTTAATTTTCTTTGAAAATTCGCTAACATTTTTGCCAGTAATAATAAATATGTTTTATCAATTTATCATACCTAACGTTACCTGTAACATGTAGTGCTTTGTTAAATTTACATTCAGCTTTCTGAAGTCAAATCTTACATTTTCTATTTCCGATAACCCCCCCATTCAACAATCCTGGCCACGCCACTGACTGGCTGTTACGTTACTTTAATTTATATTTCAAATATTTCCCACATGGCAGATGTATTTTTAGAAACTAGGTATATTATGTTAGCAAAATCACTGGACAGGTATTAAGTAAGTACTTAATTTGAAAAAAACCAACTTCAAAATCTATTTAAGATTTACAAGTTATCGCCTCGAGTCGGGCTGTTTCTATGCCTATTCTGAACATTTAAAAAACGTCAATTAATCTGAAGAAAATCTTAATTGGTACTTACGGATCTAAATTGGATACATAGGGTTAAAATTTGAATTTTTCAACTTGCATACCTACTTATTAATTTCAAAAATGGTGAAAAACTTGTTGGCTGTCGTTGTTACCTGTGCAGTCCTACGTTCCTCTGTAGTTGAAATGTTTGATTTTAATTACTGCTGCCTCGATTGCATCCCAACATCGAATACTCACATCGCATGCGCCCGAGAAGTATGTTATTGCCTATTGCTAAGGTATTGCTTTCGCTCTTTGGGAATCCCTCGAATCCCATGGGATAAGGTGAACATAGGCGAGTTCGATACTTAGTCTTCTTACTCTTTTGGATTTTGAGGAAAGTTAAGAGCTAGGTAGTTCCTGAGGATCTGTATCATCAGGCCGGTACTTGCCATCTTGGGCAAACATCCCTCTTCATAGTAAGTTTGTAACAATCGAAACTCGTATTTTTCCAGTTACCGTCACCCCCGCCGGAATGTAAGTCTTTTGCGCAAATTTACGGTCCCGATTTCGAAGACGAGGCTACGACGAAGGAATCACTTCCGAATTCCACTATGACTTCAGTAGTGGATTCAACGACCACCGACAATTCTACCCATAATGACACATTCCACTACTACAGATTCAAACGCCAAAGTGACAACAGTTTCCTTGATGTAAGACACAATGTCTACTAATCCAGATAGACTTTTAAGATCGTGATTTCAAGAATTCATTTCTCACTGGTGGGCGTGTGGCGGTATTTGGTCACCTCCGAATACGGTTTCTCCAGCTCGTCGCATGATTGTGCGATTAATAGGTTCATTATTTTTTTGTTGAAAATTACATTACGAAAACAGAATAACGAATAACTCATAAACATCCTTTCCGGAGGAATCCGTTGTCACTGGCAGGTGAAGTAGAGGTGTGCGCTATCGTCGCGAGGCCGTCGATATAGTGCCTACTTCTCGTGGTAGAGGATGTATATATTATGTAGTTTTTAGGCTCGGCCCCTCAGAAGTCGCCGAAGCTTTGTTTTTAGTTTTTACACTTATTAGATGATTTTCGTTCATTTGAGGTGGAAAAAGTGGACTTCCCAAATTTTGACCACGATAAAAGATATTTCAGCTTCTTCAGGGAGATAGTATGTGTGTGTGTACGCATTTCTGCGAACCGCCATAACTCACGACCCAGTGGTCCAAAATGGCTCAAATTTTGATGGTAGTTCGAGGTTAGAACCTAATTCGCCCCATATAAAATTTGTCGCATTCGGATCAGTAGTAGGTAGACACTGCACATACGCAAAGTGAATTACGTCGAACCCACATAACTTGCAACACGACTGTCCAAGTCGGCCTATATGAATTTCGTAGCATTTGTATCAGTAGCAGCGACTGCGCATGCGCAAACGTGAAACCGCTGAACCGCCATAACCCACAAACTAATGGTCCCAACAACCATCTTTCTTTAATCTGATCCAAGTCTCTAGTTTTCCACAACTTAGATCAATGTTCAAACTTTGGTAACACGGGGTTGTTAATTGGTAATCCTCTCTTTCGAACTATCCTAGAAAATGTCCTACAAAATACTACATATTATGAACACGGACAACTAATTCCACCCGTAGTACTATGTAATCCATGGATTACTCTAGACCACATGTTTATATACAGAGAGTATCGATCTCAATGATTGAGTCTCTCGACGATCTGAAGATGAATGTCCTTAGACCGAAAGCGATCGCCTCTAGCAGGTACTCGACTTGCTAGTACCTAATCATGGATTCCTCCTGAAGGGTACGTACCGATGTTAATTGCACTTCTACAACCTGCGGAACTAACCCTTTGAATTCAACCTTCCACGTCAACCATTGGCGAGCGTGCCGTTTGGACAAAAACCGAAGAGCACGTTACGGGTGTGTTAGCCACCTCCAAAAAATGGTAAGTTCAAGTAGGCACCTGCACCTACCTCATAGACACCTGATGTGTCGTTTCAGGATATTGTTCAAAATCATATCAACGAGGACGATGTGTTGGATGCCGTGAATGAAATTCGAAGAAACTGGGTGACCAATGCCACCGTTGCCAACATGGAAGAAATGGTTAGTGACAATCGTTTTCAATAGTAAATTGAGTTAGGAGTTACTTGAATGCCCACTTTTTCGCTGAATTGTACGAACGAAAAAATCGCCTATAAGATATAAGGCATTCAAAGAACTGTAGATTAGCGCTTGAGCCTTGGATCACCAATTCCATAATGAAAACCGTCCACCAAATTAAATGGCCTTCCGCGTATCGAAAACAAGAGGTAGTGCAAACATATGGACAATTTTTGGAATATTCTATGTGGAACTTTTTTAATTATTCGAGAACATTCACAAGTAGGTAGCATTGCAATAGTTTTGTAGGCACCCACTACTGGAAAATCTGCACAAAATGCTACTTACTGAAAATAATTCTGATTTCGCAGAACGATTTGTTTGTTTCGAAAGTTGACTGAAAACCTTTCATGTAGGTATAATTACTCGTGTATTTCCTACACAGCAAAAGTAATATCGTACTACTATGTCTTCTGATAGACTGGTTTCAGAGGTCCAGGTTTTGCGATTACAAATGCATCTTGGTACGTATTATTATGCCGTAATGTAAAATTTCAGCTAGGACTGAAATGTATTGTGGTTTTACGTAGATAATATGTTGACGTACTTATTTCATTATGTAGGCGTATGACGAAGAGCTCGGTGATCTGGCTGAGGTAGCTGCTCGGATGTGTAACTCAGTGAAACACTATTGCGCTGATACACGTGAGTACAGCGCATACATTCGTTGCTCCATTTTCCGTGACCAGTGACAGCACAGCCGTTTGTAAATTTGGACGACTGGAGGCTCTGGTAGGTCAGGGGAGGGACAACCAGAGCTTTGGCGAGAGGCACGAAATTTGCTGCGGATGAACTCATGAAACTGCTGACCGGCGGAAATCGCCGAGGCTAGTCAGAGATCCGGTGCCCAAGTCGAGGGGACATCATCATAGGCGACATTCATCCGCACCTACTCGGTTGTGGTCCTGGATGGGGAATTTTCTAAAATAATTAATTCTAAATCTAACAACACTTTACAATCGATTTATGAACGGGAGATCGAAAGCGATGGCCAAGCCTTACAGAATTTCTTGACTGCCAGTTAGTAGGTAGGTAACTGCTCCTGTTCCCACTAACACCCTGTTTAGAATCTTATAGTCACAGTAGGTCTAGAGTCTTATAGTCACAGACAGTACCTAACTGTCTCCTCGTCTTTCTCTTCTGGACGCTGTATGGGACTGCTCCCATTCCTGCTTCATTCCATTTTTATGTTGCCATCACCTACACTGCCAAATTATTTTAGTAATATTAAGTTCTAAAATAATATCATCAGGCCATTTCCAACAATATCTGATTTTTTTTCAACTACAAGTAACTACCTATGGTGCTTTTTGAAAAATTATACAAATTTGTTTTTTACAAATCAAAAATTCCCATTTAAAAAAATAACCTTAGCTCTGAATTCGAACCCCTGCCCTGCTTACATGCCAAACCACGTGTTATGCGGACGCAGTATATTTATATCAATTTGGGATATACTGATTAACTACATCCAAAAACCTCCTAATGGGACGTTTCGTGATCAAAACCAATCATGATCAACCTTATGTGTTTTCTTTCAACGCCTTACACTAAATCATACCTACCTGATGTTGAGGTGATTCTAAAATAGTCGCAGTGCCAGTGGCCAAAAATAGAACGCTTTCAGTACTCCAGGGCCTCCACGAGCAACACTATAAACCACCCACCCAGCCCAATACTTAGGATTCTGATGATCTCAGATCTCCACCTGACTGTTAGACCAACTCGTTGTTTCATTCGGAACATCGAAGTAGATAGATATTTGTTTGCAGCAACCCCATCATTACGCACTGTCAATTTAATACGGTACACTCATTGAGATTGGAAAATAATTAATTTTCGGTCCCGTAGCCGCATTCGAGGTCCAGATATTGAAGTATAATGTCACTTTAAGGAAGGACTACAATATAACTGTTACAAACGCAATTGATCTTTGGACAAAAGGCAGACAGGAATTATTGAACAGAGCAAAAACGGACAACATATACCGGGAGTCTGACGAAAGGTAAATTTAGATAGGTATCTTGAGGATGAATTTTAATAATCTAGGAGATAGTTAAAATATTTTTGTTCGTCACAGATGGTAACCTTACTGATAACATATTCTTATAAATCAAATCCATCATGGAATACCATGTTACAACTACCTAATACCATAATTATATCATTATGTTGGAATTTGTGGAATGATTTTTTAAAAGTTGGCTCAAATATGAACGACGTGTATTTTGGTGCGCTATTTTAAACTATCGGTGCGCTCCTATTGACATTCCCTCTAGGTATAAAATTTGATCGTTAGACTTCTGCTGAGCATCATGGTAAAACTAGCGACCCTTCGCAAGAACTACGCATCAAATGGTGGAAAAAGGATTCATGAATCAATTACTTTACCTTCCTACCGTCAGAAAGCACATCGTCATTCATGGAGAATAATTATTTCAACCTGTCCACAGGCATGGCTCCTTTGTCACATTAATATGGGCGGACACATCGAGGATGGGTTGTGCCGATGCAATAAACACGATGGTTAACCCAAAAACAGGCATAAATGAAATGACGTACCAAATCACCTGCCTTTTCGGTCCAAAAGGTACGGAATATGGATTTGAAACAATCGATTGCGAATATCTCTTGTAGGTACCTATTCCAGTAGGTACATACGTATATACTTACCCTAACTGATGGCGCACCCGAGTTATATACAAACATTAAATTCGTATTTCACATTCACCCATGACTCAAGAGAAAAAACATTATATTGTGGGGTAAAAAAATTGAGCTGAGTACCTACTAATTTGGGAATCCATCTTCATTCTATGATTTTGGTTTATTATTCTGTGAATAATACAACTAGGTAAGTATGTATTCGCTCAGCAAAAATTTATTATATATAACAACCCCCAAAATTTTTTCTTTTACGTTTCAAGGTTCATAGAATCCAAAAACGCTGCAAAGTCCTTGTCACATGGGTTTATTATTCTGTTGGACACACCTACAGAAATGTTGGCTGTTCATTTTATTGTTTCTTTCATGGAAAATAATTGAAATAGCTATTTCTGATGGTTTTCGCCAATTTTGGCCCCCAAAACACGAATTAGGTACGCTCCTTTTTTTTTAATTATCTTTGATCATTGGTAGTGCCATTTAACCGTCTTGATCCACGTGTTAACACTTTTTCTACTGTTATTATACAAATTGATGGTGATTTCAGACGATTTCCCAGGTTTTTGACGCGTAAAAAATCAATTTTGGGAGCTGAACATCTGGTAGAACCTCAATTTTCCACTCTTTGGTCAAAATCGACTTCATATTCGGTCTTTTCGTCCCCAAAAACATGGAAAACGATACCTCAAAAGCTCATGTTACTAACATGTTGTTACTAAAACACAAAAAGTACATATTTTTATAGACATTTTCACTCATGACACCCCTGGGTATATTCCGATCGGGCTACAAAGTTTCGGGACACAACTAGGGCCCAAATGGAGCACGTGTGCGAAAGAAAGAATTTTTTAGACCGAAAAAGAAGTAGTTATGCGTGATAGTGATACGGCGGATGAATATTGCATTTTTGGAATCTACGCATCTTGAAACGTGAAAGAAAAAATTTTGAGGGGGTGTTACAAAACATTTTTGCTGAGCGATTGCATAGGTGTATTATTTACAGAATAATAAACCAAAATGCAATGTCCGTCAGCCGTACCATGCACAGCTACTTCATTTTTGGTCTAAAACATTCGTTCTTTCGCACACAGGCTCCATTTGGGCCCCAGTTGTGTCCCGAAACTTTTCAGCCCGATCGGAATATACCCAGGTGTGTTATGGGTGAAAAATGGGTGTAAAAATAGGGTTTTTGGTGATTTAGTAAAATGAGCTTTTGAGGTATCTTTGCCCATGTTTTTTAGGGCGAGAAGACCGAATATGAAGGCGATTTTTACCGAAGATTGAAGAATTGGGGTTGTAACGAAGGTTCAGCTCCCAAAATTCATTTTTTATGAGTCAAAAACATGGAAAATGTTCCCATGGAAACATGGGAAATGTTCTGAAATCACCATCAATTTGTATAGTAACACTAGAAAAAGAAGTTTCAACAGGTGAATCACGACAATTAAATGGCACAATCAATGATCAAAGGTAATTTGAAAAAAAGAGCGTGATTTGTGTTTTTGGGGGCCAAAATTGGTGGAAACTATCAGAAATAGCTACTTATTTCAATTACTGCACATGAAAGGGTCAATATTATTGAACAGCCAATATTTCTGTATAGGTATGTCCATGTGATAAGGACTTTGCAGCGTTTTTTGATAGAGCTGAACGCTTCTTTCCTTGAGGCACACACAGTTTTCACAGTTTTGTAGGTTAAGAACTATTAACTATTATTTAAAGCGACTACGAGGGTCAGTCAATATAAATGGAATTTAAAAAAAAAGTCCAAGAACGATAGAATCTGAAAACAATTTAATTGTATTTTTCTACATAGTTTTCCTTGCCTGACACATTTTTCCCAGCGTTTTGAAGTTTCCTGATTCTGTCGTCATAAAAAGTCGAAGGTTGAGTCGTTGAACAATTGGGCACAACCCATCGCGCTGACGTATACATTTGAGAAGCCAGTTATTTTTTCTCGGATTTGTTCAGGATGGTCTGAAACGGGTTTGAATGTGGTTCTTTTCATTCTCAGCTTAGTTTTGTCCTCTTCTGACCAGATCGGGGTAAGTTCCGTTATATGCCCCCAATTCTTAAATTTTTTTCTATTAACTTTAAACCTTGTGAAACGGCTAAGAAAAAGGCTTATATACCCTTTAAACCTTATAAAAATGATGTAGTCGAGTAACTGAACTAACATTCCATCAATCAACAAGGATTTACAGGTATTCCGGTCAGTATTGTTATCGCTGTTATCTTATCTTTCTCGGGAATTCCGAATCTATTCAGAAGTCCCAAACAACCTGCTCATTCACGGGATAGTTTCTGGGATTGTTTATCTTGTTTGAGATGCGAGCGCTAGCGAGCATCCAGATCGCTTGACAATGCCTTGACAATTTAAGAATTGGGGGCATATAACGGAACCTACCCCCAGATCGAATACATAAGGACGTCTCTCATTGCTGAGGGACGTTCTAAAAATTTACATTTACATTTGACTGAGCATCGTATGTACTTGCAAAACGACAGGGGACGGTATCTGCCAAAACTGACGATATTTGTGGGCAGCGTGATAATTCATGTCTAAAAAAAAAGAAGTTTTTGCGTTCGAAATCGGGAAACATATTAGGTCCTACCTACGACCCTAGCCCCTGACAAGCATAGAACATGGCAACTTATTTATAGATCATAGATACCAACCGAAATGGAACCTTATGAAACATAGGATGTACCTAACATGATGACTCTAGTGGTGGTTATCCGGATTAATCGTTCTGCAGGAAATAAGATAGGGAAGGCCATGTGGGTAAAAGGAGAACCTTGTGCATCATGTCCTCCAGGCACGTTGTGCGGGCCTTACGGTCTGATGTGCACCAGAGCGGAACCAGAAAACTTACCGTTGGATCCTCTTAGTAAGAAACAATGTACCTAACCTACTTTACGAACTGTTATTATAATTATATACCAAACATACTGTTATTGCATTACAGGGGACGCTCTTTGTATTGTTCAATCACGCAACGTGAATAGTTTACAATTACCCTCAATCTCGATGTGTATTTAGAAATTCCGGCGACGTAGTGCACAGCTAGACCCAAAACTGAGTTGAATAAAAAAAGAACGACACAAATTGGATGAGAATTGTGATCTGGGCATCGGATATGAAATTTGCGCACATAAGATCATACATGCACACCTACCTATGGTGTTTTCCATATATGCGTAGATAACTGTTTTCTGTTGTCAATTCCAACCTTTATGCTTCCCCCAGAAAACTCCTAAGTCGAGTAGGTACCGGCCGACGGAGAGGATCGGATAAAAATGTCACAAGAATCATACAAGCTATCTAACGTTCGGCAATCTAGGGACGCGGTAGCGTACCGCCGCCAAGAAAACCGAAAACCGCCAAAGGCGACCAACAACACTGTTTACACGACAGAACAAGCAGCCCCCTGGGAGAGGTCACCGGTGTTGATTTTTCGTACACCCATTCTCGAGGGGCCGTGTACCAAATTTCTACCCTCGGGACTATCAGGTGCCGGAATTATGGAAGTTTGAAAAATCGATATTTTTCAAGTTTTTCTAGTTGTTTTCGTTGTTGCTGATCGTCTTCTTCCTTTCTTTGTCAGGGCTACAGCCTCACAGACATAATTGATCGAGCTGAAATTTTGCACACACACCTCCGTTGCTCCAAGGAACTGTCTTTTGTGCATCCCCCCCATTTTCACCCCGAGGGTGCAGTTTCTAGAGGCAGGTTAGAGAGCTGATATTTAGCACACTTATTCACTGGGGCTCCCTGAGAACTGTTCAAAATCTGAACCAGATCGGGCGAAAAAACTTAGTTAAGCAGGTAGGTATTGAGAAATGTTTTTTAGGTACCTGCTGGAGAAAATGTTTACTTCATCAATGCAAAAAGACGTGATATCTCCCACAAAAATAACCCTGCTGTAAAAATTTACCCTCTGAGAAAACCTCCTCAGCCGCAAAACGGAGTGATATACATTTTGCACGTCAAAACAGCTCTGTCCAATGCTCTTCGCACCTCGCTTTTGGATGTGCATATAGAAACCTGTTCCTTCCCTCCAAACCTTGAAATTTCAACGGGTTTGGCGGGCAGCTCCCCCCCCCCCCCCCCGGGTAATGCCGACCTTGTCCTGATAATATTGGAGAATGAATGTGGAATACTGTCATCATTTTATCATCCCCAGGGACGTCCCGGTGTCAGCAGTTCAACAACGACGATTTGAACCCTTTTGACGAAGGGCGCCTTGCAAAAGATCTGGGGAGGTTCAAAGACTTCAACACCGGCGTGAAAGTTGTCATCCGACCGAGAAGAATATGCGACCCAATACCCATATCAACAGGGCGCAGAGCAATCAGTATGATACCTAGTTGATTCTAAGGATTGATTAAGAAAGCTCTCACTTGAGTACTAAAAATTTTAGACGCTTCACATATAGCAATACCTAGCTCATTTTCTCCGAAAATACAACAAATAATCGCACACAAACAGAAAAATTCGGAAAGACGAGCGTAAGTGTTCGAAAAAGAAGGATTCGGCAGTAAGTACTTACCTACTCCAGTTCAAGACTGTGATTCGAGAAACGGGTTAGGTCTGTATTATCAGAAACCAACTTGACTTTTTTTTCAGCCTAGCGCTACACTCTGTCAGACGAACGATGATCCGTCGAACAGAGGCGGCCCTTGCCTTTCCCTGCCTTAAGCCAAGTCCACACTTGTAAAATTCACCCGCATCCGTACCCATTGCATCGTGCCACCAGTGTGGACGGGCAAACGCTCTTCGCTCCGTGTCAGAATCATGACACGCCATGGAACGATGACAAGCAACGGGCCTGAACGCCAAAAAGGCGGTTTTTCGCCGCCACATCAAGGACTGACATACACGCCTTGATGGGGTGACTGCCAGTGTAGAAGGGCGCCTCACCTTCTGTGTCGTATTTCATTGATCAGCTGTTGTATTCTCCATCGCGCCAGTTGTGCGTTTTGCGGGAGTATTTTTCGTTTAAGTCTTATGTGAAGGGCTAATTTCCAATCAAATGTAGTCATGGAATCAGGAGGAAACTCTCAAACTGATCAACAGTTATGTCCGTTCCTCTCAAACTGACGAGTTTTCGCAGTCTTCAACCTGTGCCTGCTTTTTTGATACAATACGCTCGATGACACGGGATATATTATTGGTCGAAAAACGTCCGTGGCATCGCATCTGTGGCACAGGACGACAAGCAACGGTGACACGGATACGGGTGAATATTACAAGCGTGGACTAGGCTTCAGTTCGAGAATCCGTAGAGGAAGGACGTGTTGAAATCGTGTCTGAGTTGTGATTTGACCAGGTTGAAGAGCGAATTGTGCGACAAATTTTGCTAAATGGTTCATGGCAAGTATAAACTTTCCTTTTCGGGTAGAAGTCGCTAGATTCATCGATTGAACCTCAAGGAAAAAGCGAATTTAGTCGAGTAGGAGGCGTGAATTGATGGTTTGGGACAGCTGAGATGCTGAGATCGTACAGGCTGATACGGGACCCCCCACTGCGCCCAGAAGAACTTGGAATCAATCACGCTGCCAATACTAAGTGCGGAAATAAACAATCTCGCAACTTGTTGTGAGCAGTTGATACTCCGGGCCGTCAGAACCTTGATAGGAACGAACATGAGTATGTCGGAGGTTCTAGCAAGGCTCGACGAGATAAATAAAAAAACTTGAGAAACTGCATCCAATGGATAAAAGTTAAATAAAGTAGCGGCGTCGGTTGACTCCTTGCAACTCAAAATGTGCCACCAAGATTCTAAATTGGAAGAATTGAAAAAAGTTAATATACAGTTAACCAAGAAAATAGAAGATCTAGAAAAGGAATCGAAGCACAGAAACGTGATGATCTACAATTTTGACGAGAAAGAAGAGAACGTCAATGATTTGAAAGATCTGCTCATTGTTTTCTTCCGTGAAACGCTGAAGTTAGCGGTCAGCAGGGACAGAATTGACGGAGCCTTCCATCTCGGCACAAAGAGGGAGGGTTATACCCGTGCCATAAAAGTTGTGTTGACAGGCTGCAATACCAAATGGGAGGTATTGAAAGCAACAAGCAATCTGAAAGGATCATCAATCAGTGTTAGCCACGATTACACTGTAAAAGAATGAGCTAACGGAAAGGAACTGTTGAGGTTCAAGAAATTTCTTGGAGGGGACGGTAACGAGTATAAGTTGAAGGGATCGCTCTTGGATGTTTCTGGAAGACTATTCAGTTGGGGAACTTCGAGCCAAATTCAGGGACCCGGACAAGAGGAAAAGGGAAGGAGACAGCCCGACAGGAGGAGCAGGAAAGAAGACAGCCTAGCAATCACAGAAAACAATCTCGGTGGACAGGCGAGCGGCACAAAATTCTTCTGGAGGTCACAGTGCAAATATTGATATTAACATGTGTTTTTGGAATATTAATGGGAAGTTAAATAATATAAATGATTTAGCGGAGGAGTTAAGTGTCAATCCCTGTAACGTTGTCGGTCTCGTAGAAACATGGCACGAAAACCGAGATTGCCAGAGTTATTTGATGATTATTATTGTTTTGATGCCAAAGCTATTAGGAGCAGCACGAGAGGAAGACCAAGCGGAGGCATCATGTTTTTCATCAGAAAATCGCTTAGTGATATGTGTAGCGTAATTGATAGCACTAACTATTGGATTATTGTCAAAATATTGTTGCCATATGGCCCCATAGTATGTGTAGGTGTTTTTTATTTTAGCCCAGGGTTAGATGATGACACTGTCATTGAGCTGATGAGAGACTAATGTGCGCATCAAACAGTCTCCCGGAGGGTACCTGCTGGGTATTAAGTGGGGATACAAACGTACGGGTAGGAAACCTTGGGGATTTGCCGGAAGACCTGGTACTGGGGTCTTCGATACTGGAAAAAAGGTCATCTTTTGATGAAAATGCCCAAGCGAAGAGCCGAGGCTTGTCCTCCATTGGAAGCGGAATCGGTCTGGTCATCAGAACCGACCTGACCAGCCCAGCCTCGGGGCTCCTACACTGGAGTGGCAACGTTGCGCCGGCCCTGTCTCAACCCCTCAGGTCTTTCCACCCTACTACCTAAGGCCAGGTGCATACGAGCGGCATTTATCGCGCGATAACTCTCCGCCGCCGCAGTTGCGGTAGTGAAAAACCCACAGGTCATTGAGCCGATGCACACAAGCCTGAGGTCATCGCACGGTACCGCTCGTTACCTGGTGGGCGATTATTGGAAGGGATTGTGAGCGGTACCGCTACGTCAACATGACGCAACTGCGGTCCCCTAGTACCTGCTTGACAATCAGTCGATGCACACTCTCCCACATGGACGCAGTTATGGACGTGCTTGCTCGTGTAGAAAAATGTACAAACGCAGTGAAAAACGTGATCACTGACTTACCTCAGAGTTACTGCCAACATCTCCAGTGGTGGTACGGCTTTTCTCATGCCAGTATCGCGCCTCTTAATCGAATCCGATATTTTCGCTGCCAATTCGTCAAATGATCTGACACTCATACGAAAGTAGCAGTAAAACTTCTCGGGATTTTCTCTCAGATCGGAGAACATTGTCACAAAGGACCCACTGAAGAGCCGCGATTCGGTGTAGGGGTGCACCCAGTATTGCCGATTGACCTCCATTGCAAATTGTTTGCAAACCAAGTACGAAAATACAGCCTATTTCCTCCGGTAGAGCTCCATCTCCGTTGACATCTGGACACAGACTGAGGCTTTTCTGACGCCCAAGTGTGCACCGGAGGACGCGGTGGACGCGCGTTACCGCAAAGTTATCGCGTGATAAATGCCGCTCACATGCACCTGGCCTAAAGCCGTGGTTACACTTGCGGTGTTGGGCCCAACACCGAATATTCGTCGGCCTCTTCCCGCAATGCCCGAATGTGCGCAGATGTTGGTGCTCGGTCAAATGGCGGTTTTTTGTCCCGAGTCAAAGGCGGCGAATATTGGCCAACTAGTGTATTCGTGCAGCGCACACACATGCGGCCGAGTGTTTGCAGTGCGAAACTGCGTTCATCGTCGCTTGCCCGAATACGCGTCGATGCTCGGGGTTGAGAGCCAACACCGCATGTGTGTGCGGGGTGCGCGTCAAGATTCGGCAAACTCCGAGCATAGGGCGGGTATGGGCGAATATTCGGTGTTGGGCACAACACCGCGGCTTAACGATCAAACTTTCCAATCAACCTATCTGAGTAAATTTTGGTTTATTATTTTCAATAATGAACCTATGGAATCAAGCATGGAAAAAAAAAACATTTTAACCCCCTCGTCAAAATTTGATGGTGTCCGTTTCAAGGTAGAATTCGAAAATGTAACTGAAAACTTTTCTTTCCGTCAGCCGTACTTCCGGCAACGTTGTCGATTGTGGGAAAAGCCCCCCAAAACCCAGGGATCATCGTTCGTCAGTCAGGGTGCACACAACTATCTTAGCTATGATAATTCAGCCCTTAATATGATTTCGTATTCGTTGTTCCAAGATTTTTAAATTAGCCATTTAAAGAGATTTCACTCAAATATCAGTATTTTATTTTCAGATCAATTCTGGATCATAGCAGCTTGTTTTCTTCTAGCACACTCCAACAAGTGGATCGAAAGCACCCATATTAAAAGATGAGCTTTTCTATACTTAACAAAAAACCTATTCAATCACAATTATTTACGAGTATTATTTTACGTGTGTAATACCCTATTTCATTCCAGACAGCGCGATCTTAATGTAACCTTCAGTTAAATTTATGGAATGGAACGAACATGGCCTGTACGACCCGGATACAAGGGTCTTACGAAGGTACCCACATAACACAATAACATGCAAAATTAACTACCTAATGTACGTCTTGAAACAGTGTAGAAAAAAGATATACATTATAATGTATAATGATGAGATGAGGGAAAAGGAAAGGTAGAATAGAGGGGAGCCGTTGAGAAGGAATAGTAAAACGACGCCATCAGATTCCTTCTTCATGTCTTGATGTAGGTAGGGTAAAGTCGTGTATCTTGGGACGTTTGTACCTCGGGCTCGTGATAAATATAAAGGAAAGACGGAAAAAATCCCCCAAGGACACTAGAAGCAGGCCCTGGCAATGGCAACACTTGGTGAAGACCGCCTTTTCGATTATCAGCTGCCTTATCGGACTGACAAGTTTTTCGATTTCTGGGTCGTCAGAAAAAATTGAGAAGCTGTAATCAATCACAGTAAGTTCAGTCACAGTAAGTTGAATATTTCATTACTTCCCATTGCATATTGTTCCTTGAGGTTGGCCCTAGCGTTGATAACGTTTCCAGGATGATTGTGTCACTTTTCATGCCATGGAAACGATTTTGGTGAAAAGTTGCCTTTCTTGTAACTCGGGACAGTTTGGTGCTTGTACCGTGGGCGTATGGGACACGCATAATACAGGGTTCCATGGACACGCTCCAAACTGTTATAAATATTATTTTGGTGAATTCTAATATAAATAATTCATTTCGTGGAACGTTTGTCTTCAGATGCCGCGTTCAGCTCACTGGGTAACCCGTGCTCCCGTTGATCAAAAGGGGATAGGGAAGGCCGTCAACGTCATTTTGGAGGAGTAATGGGGCTGAATGTTATTGCATTTATATTTTATTACACAATTTTAAAAGTTTTGAAGCTTTTTTGAATAATTTAGCCTTCCCGTCCCAACGTACAAACATATCCCGAGGTACAGAACAGGGTGTTCCATGGAACATGACTGGTCAGGTACCTCGTCGGGACAAAAATGGTTTTCGAAAAATGCATTTAAAAAATATTTAGTGTTCTGAAAAATCTGAAATAAATCATGGAGCTTCAGTAATAGATATTATTACAAGAAATGCAATCACGGTTTCAAATTTTCTATTCAAGACTTGTAACAGTGTGGGATGTTCTCTATACATTTTTTCTTCTGGTGGAGACGGGATCGCTTGGGGAAGCCCAATCGATATCCCTTCTTAACCGGTGATAATCTCGCTGGTCTAGGAGGGGGACTCTCGAGAGTCCAATCCCACTGTTACACTCTGTCACATGGTAGCAGAGCGTGGTTCGGTAGTATGCGCTGAGCACTTCACCATACTCCATCCACTTTTTGTGGGCTTACCAGAAGGATAAGCCCAAAGGTTTCCCAGAAGGATTCCTTTACTAACAACCTGTCCCTTTGATAATGCATACATCTATTGGCTTCCCCACACCCTTTCCCCCCTTTAGAGTGTCAGTATAATTAAAATATACTGAGCTCATTAGAAGGCGACTGACGCCATGTCCCAATTGACAAGTCCCAATAGTTGTTCCATCGCAACGATGGAGGATGATCACGGAGAGGTAGCCCAGATGAGCACAATTCACTGGACAACAACCTCTGAACAACTTCAAGGTGACTAACCTCCATCATAGTGGTACTACCTCAATAATATTTGACTGGTGGAGAACAAAGCTCCAACATACGAGTATTGGCGGATAATGTTGTCAGAGGTTGTTGTCCAGTGAATTGTGCTCATCTGGGTGATCAACCTCCATCGTTTAGATGGAACAACTATTGGGACTTGTCAATTGGGACATGGCATCACAATCGCCTTCTAATGAGCTCAGTATATTTTAATTATCCTGACACTCTAAAGGGGGGAAAGGGTGTGGGGAAGCCAATAGATGTATGCATTATCAAAGGGACAGGTTATTAGTAAAGGAATCCTTCTGGAAAACCTTTGGGCTTATCCTTCTGGTAAGCCCACAAAAAGTGGATGGAGTATGGTGAAGTGCTCAGCTCATACTACCGAACCACGCTCTGCTACCATGTGACAGAGTGTAACAGTGGGGGGTGGACCCTCGAGAGTCCCCCTCCTAGACCAGCGAGATATCACCGGTTAAGAAGGGATATCGATTAGGCTTCCCCAAGTGATCCCGTCTCCACCGGAAGAAAAAATGTATCGAGAACAGCCCACACTGTTACAGACTTCACAGGAATCAAAAAACCAAAATCGTCCCAAGGTACACGACCTTCCCCTACCAGTAAATGAACATGGTCCCAGTCCCAGAAATCCCCTCCCCTCACTAGCGTGATGTCCTTCGGGCTCTTTTTCTAAAAAGTTCCAAAAGGAAACCACCCTTATTGGTTTATTATGTTCAATAATGAACTTTGGAATCGAGCATGAAAAAAAAGTGGTCCCCCTCAAAATTCCTTTCAAGGTAGAATTACAAAAAGGGGAAAAAAAATTTCTGTCCGTCCGTCGTACTTTCACTTTCCTCAGTTACCATGAACCAAAATTAATGAAATTTGGTTTGTAGGTACCACTTGGGGTCTACTTGGTCCATGAAGCTTGGCGTTACTGTCAGCCATCTCTAAGGGGTGAGAAAAATAGGGGTTGAGAAACTTAACAATATTTGTCATTTTTACAATACCTACTTTTTGACTAGTTGTCTATTAGAAAACTATCCATTTAGTGATTTCATTCCCTAGTTTTTTTGGGTGAAAGGGAGCAAGTTACCTAGCTCTAAAAGTGTTTTTCGATACCCGGCACTAACTTAGACTTCAGATTCGGTTTCTACATTTAAAAGAACTCTGAGTTAGCTTTTTGAAGTTTAAAAAAAGTTCTCTAAGGCACATCAATTGAGTGGAAATTTCTGGGATACCCTTCATCATAGCAACTGATGATAATTATATATAAGGATCTCCATAATGGAAAAAAAGGAAACAGTGGAACGAATGATAAAATATAAAAACTACATCATAATTAGGGATCTAAAACGTAAGTATTAAAGTAATAAGAAACAACTAATGATATTATGGAGGATAGAATGCTGTAAGTAGCCAGTCAATCCTGCCCCTCCAAAGCATTCTGCCAACATTCTGCATGGCATCACTGTAGCCACTGCCTCCTCGATTTCCCTTATCTAACCTCTTTAGAATCAAGCTCACTGTCTGAGAAAGCTGCTCAACAGAGAAGTCCCAGAGGTGCACTGTGTGCTGCTGATTTTTCAGCTGCACTGTCTCTGGACTCCTCAGAAATTCAAATTACCTAGCTCCAAAAACTTGTATCTATAGTTTATTTCTGAAACCTTCACTAGCAGGGCCATCGAGATGAGTCTTATTCCTATGGGCAGGGCATACCCCCCTTCTCTTTCCGAAGCTCAAGCCCATAACACTGGCTCCCCTTGGTTCCGGGCAGATATCCAAGCCAGGTACCTCCCCACTGAACTGACTAACCAAGCTCAGACCAAGTTGAGAAGAACTTTGATTTAAGCTTGCAGATGAGGATGTTCAACTATCCCCCAAAACCTTCAATGAAATACCCATCGAACTATTACAGTATTGTGTAATTTATCGATGGAATTATCATGGAACAAAGCAACTGAAGCATAAAATACAGAAATCAAAAGGGTTTTATTTAGTCTCAAACCAACTTACGTAGTTCATGACGACAACACTCTTCATGGGTTTATCCTACTGCATGGAACGGAACTAAGGTGTGATGCATCTCAGTGGTGTGTTGCAGTGCTCAAGTTCCCCACAATTTTTCCGTACAGCAATCTTTCAAATCAGAGAATTGTGCACAGGAAAAATCACGAGCTTCAACACTGTGACCAGCCGCGTCCCAAGATGTGCAAGAAAGGTCTTGACAAAGTTGGCACACGTCAATTTCCACTGAAATCCAGTTGTTAACTAAATCGGAACGACGTACGTCGACTGAGATGAATCTCTACGAAGTTTTCTTCATTCAGTCGCAATATGGTGTAACATTGTAATGGAAACATGCGTTTACACGATTTATAATAACAGGTTAACTACTACACAACCCTGTCGACAGTCTTGGGTTTATCCACGAAGATGTTGGAACATTTCATTTCAAAGCAATCGCTTGTCACAAATTGAAATCAAAACTGTGGATCAGGGAAGGCGGATACAATACAAACAAGACGAAGAACGAACTAATGAATGTACGCACCCGTTTAGAATCGCAGAGTTCTTAATACTTAGCTTAAAACATTAATAGTCAATTAGCTTCCTTGACGTGCTGACAGTTCCAAAGACTGCAACCAATGAGAATTGTACGATTCAAACAGATATAAGACCACAACACTGTAATACTTAGTAGATCCAAATGAATTTCATTTAAAGTTTTTCATTACACTAACATCTACAATACACTTCTTAATTATACAATAGAAGAAATGGTCTGAGGGGTACATAAAGGATAATGGCTAAAATTGAAATAGGCAGGTGGGTTTTTGAGCACCTTGCAAAAATCCCAAATTAACCAAATTCGATCTTCAAAGTTATGAATCAACGAAAAAACATTTTACACTTATCATGCAATACTCTAACACTTATCATGCAATCACGTAACGTTTGGACAATTCGTTTAACCATTAGTCGGCAGAAATATCACCTATTATTCAATTCCCTAGAGATCGGCCCACGAACTTTCTACCTATGCCAATCTAACTGTCCGTATGAATTAACCCATGAGCGTTTTGAGAACCATTAGAGAGTTAAACAGGATGCCTGCAGGTAAAATCCAAAACAAATTCCAGGACTTAGCCCCAGATTTCCTTTAAAAATATGAAGATGGCAACAAGAAGGAGTTGATACGTTCAAGAAGACTGAACTGTAAAACATTAAAACTTATTACTGGTTGAAACATTGGCCAACAAAAAAATCCGCAGCAAAACATTTCAGCACCGCGTTTAAGTATATTTTTGTACCTACAACTATAAGCAATGGAAGAAAATAAGTTTCACTGCCATTCTAGTCCCAACATTGAAAATAAGTTTTAAACAATCGATAACCAAATTAAACATACACGTGGGTTCACAAAGAAATCATGTTTAATAACTACTAGCTACTCAATATCAATATTTATGTACTGCTTGGCATTGTAAGCATATTTATGTACTGACTGGCTATAAACCTCCGTGTGAAGTGATTCTCGTGTCGTGGGTACCTACACACACCATCTTGCTGCATTCAACATCATCTGAACTATTATCTATGTACATTTACTTTTAAATAAAATAGTAAAATGTTGTATAACAACAGCTACTTAGGTAAAACTATGTCGAAATCGTCTATCACTAATTTTAGGTACATGCTTCGATCCAGTCCATCCATTTCGAGTGTAGGGAATGTGTAGAACTGGATTTAGCCAACAGGCATCTATCTACACGTTACAACCCAACTCTTGTCATAATACAACTAAATTGATCCCATTTCATCAAAGCACCAAAAAAATTACGACTGTAGCCACTACTAAAAAGTACAATATCCTAGCACAGGCTTAGAAAAACCTTAAGGTAACTAAATTTGGCATAACGAGATTAGATACGTTGTTTGAGGGAAATCACCTACCTATCAAAATGATTTTATGAATCCAGGTGAATGACGAAAATTATTAATCTGATAGTTTTAACCTGTTAACATGGTAGGTATTGGATTAGACCAGGCGTCGGCAACCTAGCACTCGAAAGGAGCGCCTAAGTTTGTTCAGATCAAGCCAACAGGCCCAAACTCCTTTAATTTTTTCAATAATTATGATAATAAATAAACAATAATGAACATTAAATAAAATGAACGTAGTAAGTCAATGAGACACCTGGCACTGGATTTCTCCTGTTATTATTTTTTTTTTTTCAAGTCGGGTTCGTAAATTGTGACTGCAGATCCCGAAGGAATTGAGTGGTTAATTTTGTTCTTTTATTTTTTATTTATGAGTTCTTATTTATAAGGAGCGCCTAAGTTTGTTCAGATCAAGCCAACAGGCCCGAACTCCTTTAATTTTTTTCAATAATTATAATAATAAAAAATAATGAACATCAAATAAAATGGACATCCTGCTCAATGACACTTGGCAGTGGATTTCTCCTGTTTATTTATTTTTTTTTTGAAGTCGCGTTCGTAATTTGTGACTACAGATCCCGAAGGAATTGGGTAGTTAATTTTTTGCTCTTTCAGTTTTTATTTTTTATTTATAAATTTAAGATGGTGATTTTTCATAATTTAATTTTAATTGAAATTCTCAGAACTGCTCGCGGGCGTAGGGGTTACCGACTCCTAGATAAGACGTTCAACTTCCAGTGTCCCCGCTCCCTCTGACCATAATGAAAACATGAAATACATGATGCTCCAGTGTCATCGCCAGCTTTATAAAACACTTCACACTATTTGGTTCACTGATCTATATTCCAGTAGGAAGGGTAAAGGCACCCCTGCTTATTGGTGTTTCTCAACGAGCTGTGAAATGGAGAACTAGATAAACTGCCGAACGTTAATGAGACTCTAAGAGTCGAGAGACATTTGTGGGTGACCATAATTAATGTATGCCTGTACCACGCTACAGGTGGTATATTTTGGGGCACCATGCTGCCCAGGGAACGGCGTCACGCAGGCACCAGTGGTGCCATCTGTCAGAAAAAATGTGCGTTCGGCGAAGTTTTTTGTTTTCCAGCAAGCTGAATCGAATGGAATAACTTTCAAAGCTCTCTATCAATCATTCTTACAGCCAATGATACATATTTAGCCATAAAACGATACAAAAAATAGGTATTATTGAGCGTGGTACACGGGCAGAATTTGAGCCTATATTCAAAATTACTTGAGGCATTGGTCAGCGAACCCAATAGTAGTGGAATTCGTCTTAGCGTGGTTTACTTCACTGGTATGAACCAAACCCGCTCATACAGATCCTGGTTCTGCCTGAGTGAGTTTACCTCGAGTTTTGCTTGCCACTGTCATCTGCTACCAATGGTATGAAGCCTGATCATATACATCACTGTCAATATCCCTGATAACTCCGAACTACAAAAAGGTTGGTGGCCACATCATCTCACTAAGCATCCTGCTGAACGTGCCGCTAACCAAACTAACCCGCCTGAATCCATTAAGTGAGAACCCAACGGCTGTTCCAGAAAGTGCTGCCAGTGCGCCCATTTTCAGCTCAAAAATGTCATCAAGTTCAGCAATGAGGAAAATTCAAAACTCTGCAATTGGCGATGTGCCAAAATTGGCAAGTTTAAAACCAGCAGTCCTGCTCACCACCTGATCTTTAGGGTTCACGAGTTTCCTAGGCTCCTACACTAAA
This sequence comes from Leptopterna dolabrata, assembly GCA_954871275.1. NCBI lineage: Eukaryota > Metazoa > Arthropoda > Insecta > Hemiptera > Miridae > Leptopterna > Leptopterna dolabrata. Next base: position 40,166,045 of record OX940980.1, read on the forward strand.
ACATCTTTCCAACAGCTGTGCAGTGTGGTTTTCATGTAGTTTAAACGTATAAAGCGTTATAAACAAATCTATTTGTGAGAGAAATATGAGAGAATTTGATCGCAAAATATAATAATATAGATCATAAGCTCTATACGGACTCCACAATTAACATGACAACATACAATTCAAAGATCTCCTAAGCAAATGATAGTGATAATGATCAATATGAGATCAATTATCAGACACGTCACAACACAAAGTGCTGCAGATACGGCTGTGATAAATTTTCATAAAATTGAGTTAACTACAGTTTCTGAATCTCAATGAAAACATAAGGTAGGTAGCGGAACTTAGAGCTAACAAGTGTTTCTTCCATGAGAACTTGAAAAAATATCAACTAAACACCAATTTTTATAACTAATTAAGCCAGTCTGTGATTCAAATCTGATGAGTCTATTATATATCAAATATCAGGACAACACAAAGAATGGTCGTCGAAACTCAATTCAGGAACAATTAATTACTCAATAATGGTCAAATGACCAGGCGACCAGAATGCATGATAAGCGAAATGAATTAACATCAAATTCAAGTCAAATGTGAGTAATGAGTCAACATTAAATAAAAATGTATATACAATGGGATTAGGGCTGCTCAATGATATTGTCCAATACCATTATAAATAATGCATTAATGATAAAATTTTAGAGATCTACCTTATTCAGTTGAGTCCCAGAACTGGGGAGGGGCATGTCTGAAGGAGGAATGAAAACACCAATCGGCTTCCTTTTGGACATTTCTTCGTGAAGCTTCGTCATTTCGCTTTTGAGCTTCTCCAGTATGGCGTAGTTCGGTGAGTTGAGAGAAGCCTTGCTCTGAAGCATCGTGATTTCCTGCTCCTCCTGTTTCCTTTCCTTAACGTTCCTCATGGAACGGTTCCCGTATAATCTCAAGAGCGACCCCCACGAGTTGATGTATGGGTGGAGCTCTTGAAGAATCGCCTGGGACGCCCTCTGCTTTCCGTCTTTCTTGTTTTTGCAGACTACACGAGCCCGATGGCTGCCGACGGTCATTATGAACTCGTTTGCTTGACGACGCAAAGGATTGACCTTGTAGTCAATAGGCATCGACTTTGAATCGAAATTTCTCTGCAAACAAGTGAGGAGTATAGAAAAAGGTGAAGGTTCGGTTGTTTTGGCACAGAACTCAGCCACTCGCGGATCTTCTACTTTGATGGCATCAAAAATAGACAAGCTCACATCATCTTCTTCCACGCCTGAAGCAGGTCGCTTTCCTGTCTTCACGTCATTCCTAATCTTTTCTCTCATCTCTGGAATCAATATTTCTAGAGATGCCTTAGCTGAAGCCAATTTCGCTTGCTTTTTGCTGGATCCAGTGCCGTAACCATACCTCATACCACTGATCATAACAGTGGCAGAATATGGCGTTGAAGGATTTTCCAAAGACTTGAATTCGTATGTCGGCTGTTTCTTCAGTGCATGCTGCACATACTCGTGCAGAATGCAGATATAACTTTTTCCGTTAGGATTCATGATCCACTCTCCTCGAGGTTTAGCATCAGGATCATCTCGATTGTGGATGGGGAACTTTATAAGCTTTGTGTCATCGGGGAATGAAGGTCTTTGGTGCTGCTTCTCGATTCTTTTCGCTTTAGAATACCGTCTTCTGTCAGACCATGACACAAACCTTAGCCTTCGCACAGTCTTAAATCTAAACAACGATTTGCAATACTGCTGGATAGTGAAGGCTCCCAAAGACTGAGAAGCTTTGTTTTCTTCGGCTGTTTCAACTTTCGCAGCTCCCAAAGGCAAATGATCCTTGGTACAACTTGTAGTTCCAATCTTTTCTTTTTCAAGCTTCTCTTCTTCCAATGCCCGCTTGTATTGTAAGCATGGGATAGCTGACAAGGGAACTAGATGCCTTCGAGCGCTACCCGGCCCTAGGTAATATGGCCGACCAAACGTGCACACCCTAGTCGGTTTGTGAAGATACAACGGCACACCGGATTTATGATTAATCCGTATCCATCCCTCAGGCAGAAGATCAAAATGGTTGTGCCCCAACTCTTCCATAGTGACATATTTGTGTTCAGTGTATTGCGCATTACCCTTCTTCGCCTTCTGCTCATTATCTCCCTGGTTTCCTTCCCGCAATCCATCCTCCAACATAGCTTCAATTTCATTGTCACTAATATCACTATCCGAGCTCCCTTCCTCTCCTTCGGCTTCCTCCTCGTTTTCCGAGTTGTTGTACTCATCTAAAATACGAAAAACTCTCAATGGCTCTACATTCGTATAATCTCCGTTATGGTTCGCCATGGGACATTGTGCTGAACTGAATCCGTTGAAAGATTTTTCATCGTTATTTGTCGCCTCTGGCGCCACTTGTGGATCATCAATTTCCATCTTCCGAGTTTCAGATGAGGTTGGTTCATCTTTGTTGCAGGCTTCGCCATTACAAATCGGCTCATTCTTCACGTCTATACTTCCTGAGGTGTCATCAGAACTCATTTTCCGCTCCGAACCGAGTTTTTACCAACCTATAACAACACAAAAGGCAATGGAAATAGGTACACCGTTACTATGACTACAAGGAAATTACAAGAAACTATACAGAATTATATCGATAGAGCCATCATATTATATATAGCATTCTGACATACTACAGGTAGATTATCTGGGCTTGGTCACAATTTGGGTGATTCATGATATTCAAGGGAATTTCCTGGTGGATGTTAATCACAAGCAACACATTTTCATGGTTTGACAGCATCTTTGCTTTTTATCCGTCTCTGTTAACTCTTCCAGATGTCGTCCATAATTCTGTAGCTATATGCGAAGAAGAGCTACGAGCGTGGTTATCAATTAGCTATTGACCATTAACAACAATGTATAAATAATAAGAACCTACTTCAATGACAGAAGGTACAATAATTTTTTTCATCAGCGAACTGGTACAAACTGAGAGCAAGTTCTTTTCTGTTAAACTTTTTGCTGGTAGCTGGATTTACAAGGATCTGATACTGATATAAGATAAGATGAGCTGCCACCGAGTTCTTCTCGAAACGCCATCAGCTGGGCATACACGAGCAGATATCGGTGGCAGATGTGAGGTTTCTGAGCGATATCGTGTGTTGTTGTCAGTATCTGTTTGACGATATCGGTCGGGAAGAGAAATCCGAAAGATATGCCCCCCCCCCCTCCCCATATACCGATTCCTGGAGGAGAAGTCGCCCCAAACACACGCCAACGCGATCGCCAGCGCACTCTTGTGGTTGAGGGTGCTACTAGCCTTCCCCTCCCGCGCCCACTCAACACGCCAGCCAAACACACAGCCAGTCATATTGTCAAGACAGAAACTCTTCGAATGACCAGCGGTATGGTCAAAATGGGCAGTCAAAAATAGGCAATAGGCCAAATGGGCAATTTTTTGCCATTTTGACTGAAAGTGTATTATGCTCTTTTTTTTACACACGCCTTTAGAACTAACAAACGGATATATGCCATTTTTCATTTTGAATAACCGGATTTTAGTTACAGACGTGTGAAATTTAGCATAACACACTTCAGTCAAAATCGAAGTTTGCATAGTTTCGACTACCTAGTTTGACTGCCAATTCTGAGCGAAGCGCTGGACCAATGTTGAAGGAGGCATTCGACGCAGAATTTAATGCTGTTAATTCTGGTACGAGTAAAATTGTCTGCACGATGTACCATCTAGATGTTATAGGCCAAAAACTGAGTGCTAAAATTTCGCGGTTTATTGGGTCCCTAATGTTTAGCTCAACTCAGAAAACCGTGGACGCCCAAACCGAAATAAAATCGTTCCCAGCTTTTTAAGAATTAATAGAAACTAAGTCTTATTTTACTGGGCTAACTGCTTTGCTGCGTTGCACCACTTGTATTTCCGATTTGTTGTTGCTGCTGTGCAATACAGGAAAGGAGTGGCCGAATGAGGTGATGGAGAAGATGATCGATATCTATATAAGATACCTAAGGAGACGAAGTTCATGTGTCCCAAACTGCTCCTCCGCGCAACCCACGATTTTACCCAACTGGTACGGTTTATTATTCTGTGAATAATACACCTATGTATTCGCTCAGCAAAAAAAAATTGATAACACCCCCTCAAAAATTTTTTTCTTTGCGTTTCAAGGCGCGAAGATTCCAAAAATGCGATGTCCGTCCCCCTTACGCCATATCATCCATATCTACCTTTATTTTCGGTCTAAAACATTCGTTCTTTCGCACACAGGCTCCAAATGGGCCCTAGTTGTGTCCCGGAACTTTGAAGCCCGATTGGAATATACCCAGGGGTGCTGTGGGGATGGGGGAAAATAGGTGCATTAGTAACAAGAGCTTGTGAGTATCGTTTTCCATGTTTTTTAGGGCGATAAGACCGAATATGAAGTTGATTTTGACCAAAGAGTGAAGAATTGAGGTTGTAACGAGGGTTAAGCTCCCAAAATTCATTTTTTAGGAGTCAAAACATGGGAAATTGTGTGAAATCCCCATAAATTTGTATAATAACATTAGGATGTAGTATTATCAAGACCAATCCCACACACTGCACCACAAAAGTGCAGACACAATCGATAGTGCATTGCACTATCAATCATCACATGCAATCTGTTTAAAAAAACAAAACAAAAACAGCCTAATTCGTGTTTTTGGGGGCCAAAATTGGTGGATACCATCAGAAATAATCATTTCAATTATTGCACATGAAAGAAACAAGAAATGAACAGCCAACATTTCTGTAGGTACGTCCAATAGAATAATAAACCCAAGTGACAAGGACTTAGCGTTTTTTTCTTAGGGTGTTCAAGGTGTACCGCGCATACACCGCACCCCACCAAACCGACTAATTTGCGTTCATCGTTCAAGAATGGTACAACCCTGTGCTGGATGAGAAAACAAGAACACGTCCGAGGTAGGAGTCAGGTTACTGCTGCCAGGTCTACGTCAGTGCCAGACCTCAATCTGCCCGATTCGATCCAACTTTTTCCCAATTTTCCCATTTTTAACTCTGGTATCATGGACTAACAGTTAGTCCGAGATTTTCAAACCCCCAGCTCAGCAACCGCCCCTAAGATCTACGATTTAGAACTTTTTCCTAGAGCGTTTGTCGTAGAATCAGTATGAGAGAGAGTGCTGCTTCAAAAGAAACGTGAAACTCTCCCTTCATGTTACTGATCGGTGATAATCAGCAACAGTAACATGCGCATTAGTCAGCATCAACTTACGTCTACCACAACCTCACGAGGTGCACGAAGCGCATACCTAATCATTCCTAAATGTAACTACCTACACAACGTGACCAAGTTTCCTCAAGGTTGTCAAGACCTGCGATTGCTAAAAGGTATATCACATACTTGCATACCCGGAATGAATGTTACGAAGAAATATCTACCTGTGAATGTTCCGAAATACCTACCTAATGAGTCCTAAATATGTAGGTAGGATCAAACGTTCATGTTTAGAATATAATTGTAATATATTCCGAAGTGGACCGTCCAACAGATTACATGTTTTATGCCAAACATGGACAAAGAATCGTTGTTTTGGTAACTCGATAAGGGTTGCAGGTGCAAGGATGTGAAATTCCTTGCCCCTGACCGTCCTTGGGATTCGCTCGCTTGAGGCATTTGGTATATCCACCCTAAGGCAGTTTGGATATCAGTAGGCTTTTGTTTCCTTCTTCTCTCCCTTCTTAATTTTTCCTTCTTCCTTCTGCTCACAGGATTATTTCCCTTTCCCTCTTTACGTGAGAAAATTTAATTCGACCGATGCTGTCTTCAGTAATTGGAAATGATGTAATTCCATTGTATAGGAACTAAGAGGGGTCCCTGAACCCTGCTCCTATGAAATTTTAAATATAAATTTGAAAACTACAAGGAAAAAATTTGAAACTGAAACCAGGTCCAATCCCTCTACATGTGACTAGCGCGATCACAGGAAACATGGTGGGTACCTACTCAATATTCGCGATGATGCTACATTCCTATCATGTACAGACCGTTCCTCATTCCTTACTTTTACTACACTTACACTATATTGACTCTGACTTTCCAGGCATTCCTTGGATGCCACGTTTCCGTCGGCGTAGACAACGTGAAAATAATAAAGTTGAACCATATTCAAGGATTTTATTCGCGACATCCTAAATTTCAAATAGGTCCTAACAGGCCTAAATATCAACAGAAGGTAACAAATGTAAAAGGTAATTCATTCAGAAAACTAAATGAGGTCACCATGGCGAGTAGCTCAGAATGCTTCGTGTAAGTAATGTTATGTGTGTTACACGTACCTCTGGCGCAGTACACTCGAAGTGCTCGTGCAGACAAATAAGAGCATGCCTCTCGATGGAATAAGTGGGCAAATTTAGATATAAACACTCCAAACACAAAATTCCTCAACGTGAAACAAAGATGCCAAAAAAAACGAAAAAAAAGAATCGCATGACCGACCACTGCTACCAACAAAAGCATCTAAAAACCAATAATGTTTTTCCTTTAACTCTGTGGAGCCTCTGGAAAAAGTCATACTTACCTAGGTACTTGGGTTGATTCATAAAAATAACAGTGAATAGTGAATATTTTAAATTTTATGGAAATAGTTCTTGAAGAGTTATACCACATTTTTTTCCAATTTCGGAACATGTGGATACTGACAACATTTAGCATATTATAGTCTAACTTTTTCAACTACTGGTGACGTAATAAGGTTTCCCAGTGATACAAGTAATAAATGCAATAATAAATTAATAGGTAAGTAGGTACCTGCCTACCTCTGCCAGCATAGCTTCATCGTGAAGCATGACATCCTCGAAACAAGGTAGGTACGTACATAGGTATCAATACTAATTTCAATATTATCAGTCTCGAAGATTTTCAAGTAGGTAGGTACCTACTTTAAACTTTATACTTTCTTTATTAACGCTGTTTTAGGGCAGGGCCCCATAATACAACAGTACATTAAAATTACAAATTAACCCTCGGGCCCTGGCACGTATGAGGCGAAGTAGATCGCCGGCGGGCGGTATGGAGTGCCGCCCACACGAAACGGCAACTTTTTCCATAATAGAAACCATTTACACGACCGGACCGCGTTTTAGTAACATGAGCTTTTGAGGTATCGTTTTCCATGTGTTTGGAACGAGAAGACCGAATATGAAGTCGATTTCTACCAAAGAGGCGAAAATTGAGTTTTTACCAAAGGTTCATATTTCCGAAAATTGATTTTTAATGAGTCAAAAACCTGGGAAATTGTCTGAAATCACCATCAATTTGTATAATAACACTAGAAAAAGTGTCTACAGGTGAATCAAGACAACTAAATGGCACTAACAATGATCAAAGATCATTTGAAAAAAAGGAGCGTACCTAATTCGTGTTTTGGGGGCCAAAGTTGGTGGAAACCATCATAAATGGTCATTTCAATAATTATTTCACATGAAATAAACAATACATGAACAGCCAACATTTCTGTAGGTTGTCCAATAGAATAATAAACCCATGTGAGAAGGACTTCGCAGCGTTTTTTAAACTATATGCATGTTTATAGGGATGTAGGTACCTAGTCCTGGAGAGGATCCTGAGCGGATAGGTAGATATGCGTTTACATCACAGGGTGATAGGCAGACGGGTGGGGAGAGTAGGATCGTCGGGTGGGGGGACCCTAGATCCTAAGGAATTTCCATCGGGCCTCCCTAGCAAGTGGGAACGCCCATAACCGGTCCCGAGGAGCGTTTACACGGCAGGGCGGAAGTACGCACTTACTGTACTCCTCGGATTTATCCGGCCCGGTCCGCTCGTGTAAACGGGGCTTAAGCCGATGGGTAATTTTTCCCAAAAATGGTCAGCTTAAGTCTTGATCAGGTTGGCAATAATATAAAACATGCAAATTTTATAAAATTTTGTAATTTGAAAACGCAATAGAACTTCACCATACGTAATTCAGTAAAATAAAACGTATACACATATGAGGTAACTCAATAAATTCAGGAACTGTATGTCATTTGAAAAAAAAAAAAATCAGCCATCACTAACACTTAGGTGCCCATAACATAGCTTTTAATTAGCAAAGAAAATGTGAAAATCGGTAATTTCATCCTCTGAAAAAGTCAGTGGAGCGTGTTCTATGAAATATAACTGAGCGTGTTCTACCAGTGTTTTGACATACTGCAGAGTAATCATGATTTTGATCGGAAAGCGGCACTGAATGCCGCCCCGCCAGTGCCGGAGGGTTAATAGTTGGGGAGAGCCAAGGAGCGAACAATTTTGAAAGCCTTGACGGGTGCAAACCTCTCCATGCAATCGTTGATGTTTTTATTGAAGAGCTCGACCATGTCAGAGGTGTCAGTGAATGTGAAGAGACTGCACCAATCCAGAGTCTCGGCATACAATCTCAACGACTCACCATCCACATTCTTGAAGTTCCAAGCAGATACAAGCGTAGGTTCAAATTTTGGTGGAGGTACTCTTAAGCCTATCACTTAATGATGGTGAGCTGAGACACCTGGTGTTGAAAATTAGCAAATTTAGATACATGATCAAGGTACTATTGCCAAATATATTGTACTGGAAGAGTGTTCGGTAAAGTGTGTAGGCCCAGATGGAATTATTTCTAATTGCATGGGAGGTAGCAAGGCATGTATTCTTCTGAAATTAGTTTGGTCGTTAACAGCATTACAGTTGAAATTGCCAACTATCAAGATTTTATCATATTCTGTAATAAGAGAAGCAAGAGTATTCTCAATAATTGAAATGCCGATCCCCCTTTCAGGTCAATACACAGATCCCAAGACAACCCACCTTTGCACTTAAACTCGATGAATAAGAATTCAACCGGAGAATCATCAGATCGCGTTACTATTTTGTACTTCAAACCCTCCCTAACAAAGATAGCCACGCCCCCTCCACCCTTTTTACCAAGAGCTTTGGATCGATCATGACGGACTAATTTATAACCAGGAACAGCTACCAATCTATTTTGGATTCTATGGTTAAGCCAAGTCTCAACAACGCAAATTGCAGCATCCTAATTAGCACCATTTATGTAATGACTTTATCTCCTCAACATTTGCCTAAGTAGCAGGGTTGCCACACGTCTGGTTTCACCAGGACAGTCCTGCTTTTGGAAGAATTGTCCTAGGTCCTGGTCAAAATGTTACCAGGACGCGTCATGTCCTGGCTTTGCTCATTGTAAGGTCCTCATATTTTTTTATCGTGACTCCTGTACCTACTGTGAGCCCCTAATATTCCTGATATTGCGTTAACTTTTGCCTGTCGGCCTCCACCTACCTTGGGTGGGTTGGGGGCCAGGCAACGCTGGGCTCCTGAAGGGAGCAGAATTGATGGTATTGAGACACACAACGCCGGGATTCAGTGGTAAATGGGAAAATTTTATTGATATCTAAATAGGCCTTAATGGTATGCTACTCCCTAATTCCTACCTACTTCCTCCCAAGGGCTATTGTGCGTGAATTACCCGGTTTACGCCTGACTGTACGACGATCGCGGAAACGGACGGGAATGACATTTCTCGGGGTGGTCCACGTACCTTTCGATCCTGCTCCTCCGACCTGGAAACGAGCTAAGTCCCAGTCGTGCCGGTGTCGGATGGTGTGCTGGCTCTGTCGGTGTAGTACCAAGGATCGGGCCAGCTGATAGGTACCTCTTCCGATGGCACTGCGGTTGAGGGGTCGGGTCCGTGGCTCGAAGGATGCTTCTTGTTCGGGTTCCTGAACTCAACGACGTGCTTTTCCTGTCTTTCCTCATGTACGTTCCATTCTTCGATTGGTGGGGTATTGTTTTTCCACCAATCATAATGCGCGAACACAGGCGCGTGTGGCCGAGGACGCAATGAGCTCCTGGGTCAGCGCCCTTTGTAAATGGGGCACAAAGAATGTCGAGGCGATCGGTGAAATGAATATTTTTCGCTGAATCGGGTCTGACACCTACTACCTCTAACTAGTCCACACAAGCCAAAACGAAATTAATTTTTCACTCATCACCTGTCTACTGTGGCCGCCACTCCACCAGCAAACACGCAAATTCAATTCCATTTTCTGTTCCTGGGGTCGACACCCAATTCTTTACTGTTTTATAGTTCCAGCGGTATTAGGGACCCAAATATTATTTCTTTTTCTAATATAATTCCGTTTCTTAGTTCCTGGGGTAGACACCCAAATTTTATACTATTTTATAGTTCCTAGGGTACCTATTATTCACCCAAATATTATTCCGTTTTCTAATGTGATCCCTTTTTCTACTTCCTGAGGTGGACTCCCAAATGAGATACTGTGTTCTGGTTCCTGAGGCAGACACCCGAATGTGATATGATTTTTGAAGTTCCTGATAGGGTATTAACTTCTACATAAGTGAGATTTTTTAAAGTCTATTTCCTGGGGTAGACACCCAAGTGATACATATGTACAGTTTTTATTATACAAGTAGGTAGTTGTTACCTCAATAAAGCAATGGTGAAACGCATCAATGTGGTATAATATATATACACTTATACATGCTCAGGTGTCACAAGTCCCAGTGTCCAGGTTTGGACTCTGAATTGTTTGTAACCCTGCTACGCAGTGATATGAAATGTAGGTACCCATAGTATTTCAATACCACTATATATTTGGGCTTGTCATCTCCAGTTAAATTCACAATAGCTTGGAGCCTATTAGCACGACGTAGAATCTTGTGAGCTTGGTTTTACTGTCCACTTCCTGTTATTTGTCAATTTCATTTAACCATTCTTAATGATAACAGGTGAAGATTTGATGAACGTCTATGGATAAGTGGGTAGTCGTTTTTTCAATCACAAGAAACCTTTAACACGTCCCGTGCGGATCACGCACCTGGCGCGTGATTCAGGTTTTCACTGTCAGGCGGATCACACGCCTAGCGCGTCAGGAGTCCTTCCTAATTCAAACTCGTTTTTCTTTTCGTCCGCTCGGTAGCAAAGGTCCCGTATTATTTTTACGTGCTAGAAATGAGTCTGAACTGCCGACAGATGGCGCCGTTTGCGGTTAGAAGATGTGATTCACATTTTTTTGGGTGGTTTTACAAGGCAGGCATTCTGCAGTAATTTCAGTGGTTGTTTCTCACCTTTTGGCTTCATTTTTTTACGTGCATCATATTTTCGTCGTGAAAACGTCAAATATTCAAGGTAAGTTTCAATATATACTTCCTAAAAATGCATGATCTCATTTGTGAGACGTGTGAAATATCAATTTTTGCTGTCTGTCACCGTGCACTTGCTCCCCTACGTTCCATTGTTCTTTTCTCCCTATTTATTTTCAATATTTTCATGGAATAAAAACCCTTTCAACGTGGTTTTGTTGGGTTACTACACCGAAGTATTTCTTGAGTAATGTTAGGTACCTACTACCTATATTATTTCCAGATGACTGATGGACCATCTTCGTCAAATGTTCCGCGCCTAACCCCTCAACGGAAAGTTTACACTGATGATGACATCCAAAAACTTGACTGAAAAAATTGACTGATTTTTTTCTCTATTTTTCTATTTGATATGATTTCGAAATCGACTGATTTATTTTTATATGTGATAAATATGATATCACGGTGATTATAATAATTTTGAGTACCTACCTATTTTTCACGAAATAAATACATATTTGTTCCAATTTATATGAATATTTCTCTTTCAAATCAATACATTTTCCCTTATCTCACATTGAAGCTCCAAAATCGCGTAGAATTATTATCCTAGGTGATGCGACAGGATGGAAAAAAGCAAGAAAAATACCCTGGGTACCCTGTGATCTCACCCACCAGGCGGATCACGCACCTGGCGCGTGACTAGAATAATTCCAAGTAATTCTATCAATAGTGACTTTTATGTGCCTAATAACAACTATTGGAAGAATACTGAAGTGTTTTGTAAGAAAAAATGGTTCAGCTTGGGGAGTTGGCATTTAAAAAAAATCCGCAGTGAACGTGTTAATAGGTACCATCAATCACTAGACTGGTAAATAAATGCATAACAGGCCAGTAAATCATCAGGAGTACCCGTGACTTGTTTATAATTTTTTTGAACAAAGAAATTATACGAATTTTGAACAGAATTAGGAATTATACGAATTTTGAACAGAATTAGGAATTATACGAATTTTGAGACCAACCGCACTCTCCTAAGATGAATAGGTAGTTCTTTTTCTATGCCCTTTCCAATTTTCAGCAACGAGTGACGTCACATCATGACCCACCCTGGCAGGGGGGGGGGGCGGGTGCAATGACGTCACTTGTTCCCAAACCTTTGAAAGCTCATAGAAAAAGAACTATTCATCGTAGGAGAGTGCGGTTGGTCTCAAAACTCTTAGAATGGAAACTACTTTCATTTAAAAACGGAAAAGCAATATAAACTGAAGTCATGGGTACGACGACCTCATTGACCAACAATAACGAAAGGGAAAGGAAGGGTTGAACTGAACTAAAAAACGTTATTAATCAATATAATCTATATTTTCATAATTTCTTCTAAACCTAAGAAACATGTCCGAGGGTCAAACAGAACAAAGTCTTGTCAAGACAGATTTTACCCAATATATAGATTATTCATTTAATATATTATATATAATATATTTTCATTACATTATTATTGCTTTGCATATGTATGTATCAAGATTTGTTTATCACTTCTACAACCGCTACAGTCGGTTTTTAAAAATCAAATCCACAAATCCAGGCCACATCGCTACAAAAATGTTTATCCTTAAGAGCATTAATGGGGCATATGAAGTGGCCTTACATTGGGCTACAGAGGATAACGCCTCCTTTTTCTTCACCAAGAAAAACAAAGAGCTACCCATACCTACTGTAGTCGAAATAGGTAGGAATATTATACTAAATCATCAAATCATAAGACAGCAAGGAGCTAGTACCGCTTTCGGAGAAGGTACATCTAGTGTCAAAGTGATGAAAGGTTCATTTTTACAATTTATTACAGTATTAACTTTGGAAGACAAGTTTTACACGGTTCACCGTAACTACTGAGTTTTCGTAAAATAAAAAGAATCAACTTCAAGACTCATGTAAAACCTTTTCACAACTAAAATATCCGTCGCGACTGAAAGGGCGAAAACATAATAAGTGTGGAACACAAAAATCAATGCTTTTGCTTATTTAGAATCATACGGGAATCATACCCAATTGACGTGACCCCCAAATACCCTACATTTATTACTATTTACAGGGCTTAGAAAAAATTCCTTTTTTTTTCAAATTATTTTTGGCAACCATGAAGGGAAGACACGGAAGGTATTACCATGTAGAACTAATTGTGGCTAATCTAGAAAAAACCATAATACGTGCTCCAGGAGAAGCGGAAGCCCCAAGAGTTACAAGCTGTACGATCAAAATCAAATTTCACAGTAATATTCACTTCAGAGATGCACTCAGTGGGTTGTTGATCAAAAGGGTAACAAACAATTCAAATACTTGATGGAACCGGATATCTATTTCAAACTTCAAAATAGAGCTACGTTTTACATCATGGAAGCTACTCCAACCACAATTTTCTACTTACAAACCAGGAATTCGTCTATAAAACTAGAACTAGTAGCAATGGGAAGGGAAAACTTCAAAAAGTGTTCTCTCTACATCAACTTTTCTTTTAAATCCCTACTCAGAAGACTATTATTTATTTAGATGATTGTACCAGAGTGCGCTAAAACATCAATATCACACTTTAATGAGTTCGAGTGCCTAATATCTGTTAAATCGTTAGCAGCGGGCAAAAAATGTGCCAATATTTCTGATCCGCCGAAGAATCAATGAGGTATAAGTTCAATATTTGGCACTTGGCATGGGGAAGGCAAGTGATTGTGCAACACTAAAAACATCCCTTTTCAGAAGATTATAATTTTGTGTAAATTATTACTCTGATCCCAAGGGACATGGTATTTGAAAGCTTGAAGGGTAGGCTGAGGCAATCTTTTTAAATCTATTTTCAGTTACGAAGCACTGCAAAAGACACGCCAGGTTATGCAGACATTTCCAATGATATAATAACCGCTGGACGAAATTATTGAGACTTTTACCGACGTTACAAACAAAGGTGGACTGCGGTAAACCTCCACTGGGTTCAGTAATCACAAGAGTTGCTCCAAGTCCTGTACCACAACTCCGGGGAGTTCTACGAGCTCTGGAAATTTTTAGTTTCTACAACGGGGTGGTAAGTGGAACTAACACAGCAGACAGTGCTATCTTCACATCGTCTAACGCGATTCAGGAAAGCCAAACAATGGAGGGAGTACCGAGGGAGTTGATATTATGACATCCACCCATCAAATCAGTAGGAATTACGAGAAACAAATCAATCATAAGTTCTCTTGATAATAACGGATTCATCAACTAAAGCAAAGGAGCTTCTAAAGGGTTGTAACTGCTCATTAAGATGACCAGAAAGAAGGGAAAATTGAGGAAATGGACATAAAATCCAACAACGTTGAAGGGATACTGCAAGATCAGATTACAAAGGAGTATCTGCGATATGTGCAAGAGCAGCGTGTCTACAGGGAAATCCAAATGAACTTCACTGCTTTTCCCGACTTCAGATTTTCTTCTGGAGTTTTAGAAGTAAATCAAACAATGAATAAAATTCTCTGACATGTTCCTTCACACTGATGTATTGGATTCTCAAAAATTTACGAAAATTTGAGGTTCTGGAAGAACAAAAATAAAAGAATAGTTGCAAAAATAATCGAGGCTAACAATGACATATTTGCTACCTAGGCCGTGGATACCTATTTATTCCCCCACTACGACCAACGTATGTGCTACGACGTCTGTCTGATAAAAACTCCCCGATTTTCGTCCTTCCTACTGAAAGCCCTGACTTTTCCAGGTCCGTATATACCTTGAATAGGGTTCATACAAAATTATAGTTGGGAAGGTTCTGGATGGTTTCTTTCAGCTCTGTTTCATGGCTAGGAAGTTCAAGAACACAAGACTTGAACTTGACGCGGATGTCACGCTATATAGATTTCACTTTGACATCTACTTGGAACACAGTTATCTAGCTCAGCGGGTTGTATATGCCGAATTTATTCACAAGTTTCCGAATTTTTTTGGCTTGGAACATAGCTAGGTACCTCTCATTATTCAAGGACACCCTTACTCCTCAGGTCTGCATAACCTAATTTCTTTTACATAGATTGCAGGAATGAAGAGGGCTCAACGAAGACATAGTTTTCCAACATGCCAAATGGACGACGCCCAACCAGTCGGACTCGGAACACGCCCCTATCTCACACCTTCTCCATTTCCTCCAACCTCAGTGCTTCCATTAAATCCGAATCACATTCAAACAATTTCACCAATATAAAACTTCACCCTTCAATGATACAAGTACCCATATTGTTTATATATTTATGTTATAAATAATCGATTGGGCTCAACACCAATTCCTGTACCTCAGATATCCAGTGTTCAAGTCTACTGTGAGGCCAACTGCCAGGCAACTTGTCTCATAATCATTCCGCAAGTGCCTCCAAATCGAGTCATAACATTGCAGAACTTTTACATACAAGCAGCTATGGCGACCATAAACCCAAATGTGGCAATCGAGCACTAAGAAAAAGAACAAGAGGCCCGAAGTGTAATCATACGACTGGTTTGTTACCGTGTACAGCCTGGTTATTGGTTGAAACAAACACGGTTATTACAACCGTGCCATTCGCAAAAATATAATCAAGTTCAGCTGATAAAATAATATAGTGATCTTTGGCCTAGGCCATTTCTTCCATTTACTAAAAGCAATGATACGCAAAATCTTGCACGTTCCGTGTAATCAGACCTATAGGCATACGAGTTAATTTAAACGAAAAGTACAATTTTGATAGTATAATTCAGCAACATCTCTGTAAAGTACCACATTCGAATGCATGATCCAAACCTTGAGGCGCAGAGTGGAAACTCTGCCAAACAATTTTCAGGTGAATCACGGGAAAAACGGCCAAGATTTCCTTTCTGAAAGCTTTGCATTAAATAATTATTTTACATTTGAATCAATGGCGGATTACAAACTAAATAACAATGGGATAAATTAATGCGATAAAATCTACTCGACGTCAACAATAATCAAATGGAATTACACCGTCGTGTAATACTTACGCCGTCAACGCTCGAAATTCTCCCGTGTTCCAATTTAAAAATTGACCGACTACGCAATTATAATCCACCGCTTAATACAACTATTCGTTATAACAATGAACGAAAACAAAAGTCAATAAAAAATACTGAAACTCAACCAGGAAAAATATACATGTAGTAACAAGGATTTCTCTAATCAACAATTCATTCGATAATTGGTTCATAATTAGAAATAACTGGTCCAAAAGTCTGACATAATAACAGCAAATTATAGTTAATGAAAAAATCGAGTTTCAGTATACGATCAAATCTGACATCAAAGATCACCTAGGAACAGCATAGTTCGAAATGCATTAGGCCTTGGGCTACTTCAAGTTATTCGTAAGTTTTGTTTCGATACCCGAGAGAAATTTATTCTCTTTATCAATATTAATTTGATTAAAAATGGGAAAATTGATGAAACACATCGAATTTTACATTTCGATTCCCATACTGCAGAAGTTGAGGCGGCAGTTATACGAGAACACCGAAGGTGTCCAAATATCGTCCATTTTTACTATTTAAAAAATCAACATACATAACTAAGATGCTTAGAATGGACTTAATTCAATTCTATTGGAGGTTTGAGCACAAAATATAAAATGATGTTTTAAACAGAACAGGAATGCATCAGTTCAAATTCTGTTGCTCTGAATACCGTAGGAAGATCGATAGGTTTGTGTGGAACTCCAATTAATAGATCGATTGTTAAGAATTTGATTACAGCGGACAATTGTCCGGAAATGAAACAAGAGCATTCAAAACGATCTAAAAAAAAAACTGATTTCAGCATCCATGCAAAACTGGCTGAAACATCCCAGTTAAATCGGAACAAAATGAACGCGCATGGTATTGGTCATCTGCATGTGCGTATCAATATGATTGAGAGCCTTTTCATTCGTTCCAATTCAAAACTTGGGTACCTAAAGTTCGTTTAACGAAATCAGGGGATGCACGACACGATTCACTAAGAGTTAGAGCATTACGCCGGTATGAGACCAAGAACAAAATAATTATAAATAATTAAGCCCAAAGATCACAACTACAAACTTAACAGGCGACTTTTCTACTATCCGTTCACAAAATCCTGAGAACCCTGCGAGCAGTGATGCGTCCGAATGTCTTTGGCGATTTTATCTGCTTCGCCTTAATAAAATTTTCTTAATAATAAAAATTAATAGCAATAAATAATATTTGTTTGTCTACAATCTAAACTAAAGCTGCAGAGTAGGGAGCGAGCCCCTCGCGGTGCCCTACCTCTTTGTTTTGATTCGCTGAGGGCAAGCTGGTTTCCTTCTGAGCTTGCTGGGAGGAGTGACGCTGATTGGTTGGCTGGTTGGGAGACTCGGCGACAGAGTGCGGATGCGTTTGATTGGTGACGGCGAGCTCTCCCAAGTGCTTCGACTGGTTTTGATGCCCGCAAGGTTGAGGAGGGCGTCAGCACCTTCAGCCGTCTTCCTCTGCTCCTCCATGTCGGGATCTTCATAGATCCGCAGGGAACAGCTGTAGATAATGGCAGATTTATGAAAATGCGTTATAAACCATTCAAGTGGGCATGGGAAAGTTTTTTTCCCCCCCAAGCGACCTCCATTATCACCAGAAGGAATCCATAATCACTATCAAATCAAGTACCTACTGGGTACTGAGGCTGTTGAAAGAATAAACACGACACTTTCAGGTCTCAACTTATGTCATGGAAAATATTAGAGAAGCAAGAGTGAAAGGCTAATTGGAGGGAGGGGGGGATCCAACCCTTTCACTTCCACTCACCTTTCTCCTTGATTAAATAGACCCACTGTATTATCCTCGCAACGGCTTGATTAGAGATGGGTACGAATATACCGAATCAAAACTATCATTATTTATACATATAAAGAACGTCGAAATAGTATAACCTCGATAACTGTGTAGGTATCAATATTTTTATCTTGAGATATTAGCTCCATTTAAAAAAATGATATAATTTCAGTTTGAAGTCTTTCGTTATCTTCAACTTTCTCAAAATTAACTATACATAATATGTATCAGAAAGGTAACGGAATAGCAGAAAATAGGTACCTACTCATATTATTAGGGTTCATATAAGCCACCCCACGGTGAACTCCATAGTTACCAAGTCACCACCCATCCCCTCGTTGAAAGTTTCGAATTCTCTAATGGTTGGATCTGTTACGTAGTAACAAGGTAGTTGGGCAAAAACTATGTATTAATACCTACTACCTCTCATTACTTAACGTTCTGCACAATTTCGTGATCAGGGATTAATAATAATTTTAAAAACAACCATCAGGGCCATCATCGAATGATGACTTGCTATCAAACGACCTTTTAATGGCTTCGTAAATAATATTTGTGTGAACTTTAATTAACTTGGAATTTTCCATGATGGATATTGTTACATCATAATTTTTTTTCTGATTCACAAGGCAGTGTTAAAACCAGTAGGTATGTTTGCCTTAGTAAAATTCGGTACATAACTAATTCGCATTTAAAATAATAATTTCTTATAATACGAGTCGATCTACAGGCCTACGAATGAATTTGTGCTTTAACCGACGCATCGATATTTTTTACGTCCATTGTATAAGTATATATATACCCAAAAATATATATATCAATAGGTATTTTATATCATGGCTTCTATTACGATACCCCTCCCTAGTCCTGACGACCTAATGTGAAGTGCTCACACCAGTATCACTGAATTAAATAAAGATATTTTAGACTAGACTGATTGAGCTGAATGGGCAATTTCCGTGTATTACAAATTCTCCTTTTTTTGGGGCCAAATTCTGTTCAATAACGGAATTAACCCTTATTTACC
Organism: Leptopterna dolabrata; assembly: GCA_954871275.1. Lineage (NCBI taxonomy): Eukaryota > Metazoa > Arthropoda > Insecta > Hemiptera > Miridae > Leptopterna > Leptopterna dolabrata. Next base: position 40,185,034 of record OX940980.1, read on the forward strand.
ACACATGAGGTGTTTATGTCGGAACGTCTTGGCGAAAACGGGTGTGAAATTTAAATTTCTGAGTTCCCGCTAGAAATGAAGTATCAGGTGTCAACTCACATCCCACTTAGAGCACTAGTGCATCACTTTAAACTATATACAGAGCCACAATGGATGGATGGATCGATGAATGAAACTGCAAATTTATAAATTAATTTAAAAAACAGAACGAGGAAGGTCACGACAAGGGTACTTGAAGGTTGCCATAAAGTGTTGCCATTTCTAATGCTGCGTGTTGGCAGCATTGAGAACCTTAGTCTCCGAGGCTTCGCTCCGCCTCCTTGGGCCATCAGCCAATCAGATGTCAGTAGACCTCATACGTCATTTTAGCGAATTTTCAAAGAAAATGAAGCTATTGCAATGGCTTCGAAATTTAAATAATATAAATTTTTGGAAATTTTCTTCATAGAAATCCGTTTCAGACCATTCTAAAACGATTCCTGAAATTTAACACTTTTTTATATGTATATATATATATATTTATTTATATATGTGTCACTCCAGACGATAACTCTCGATAGAATTGAGATAAACAGCTCAAATTTGCACAAAAAATCTATCTTGGCAATCGAAAGGCTAAGTTCGAAGATGGGCGAAATTGGCCTACTCTAAGGAGGGTTTTGGCGCATTTAAAGTGCGCAAAAATTACCCAAAAATCCCCAAAATGTTATTTTCCAACAAGTGACCCCTCATTTTAAAGGTTTTTGCACGCTGAACACGATGGTGGAATCGGATTTTAGATATCTTGATCCGTTCTCAAATTAGAGCATTTAAAGTGCGCAAAAATTACCTAAAAATCCCCAAAATGTTATTTTCTAACAAGTGACCCCTCATTTTAAAGGTTTTTGCACGCTGAACACGATGGTGGAATCGGATTTTAGATATCTTGATCCGTTCTCAAATTAGAGCATTTAAAGTGCGCAAAAATTACCCAAAAATCCCCAAAATGTTATTTTCTAACAAGTGACCCCTCATTTTAAAGGTTTTTGCACGCTGAACACGATAGTGAAATCGGATTTTAGATATCTAAATCCGTTCTTAAATTAGAGCATTTAAAGTGCGCAAAAATTACCCAAAACTAGGATAATCTTTAAACTCTTACCCCCACCCCCTTAGAGTGGTCAGATTGAAAAATGTGAGAAGTATTAATTGAAGACGAGAGTTCGAAGCAAAAAAGGGGGAGGCTAACGATTAGTACAACTCCTTGAATTTACCCACAGCGATCAAATAAATAAGCACTTAGTACAATTACGTAATAAACAAACGGTAGAATCAGGATGGACAAAACGTACAAATTAAAATAAATACGAAGAGAATATACATAGAAAACCAAATTTTAGACCGAAGTTTTCCTTTATTCAAAACCATAGCCATTAATTCGAATATTTCTTTGAAAATTCGCTCATTAAGTCATGCTGCATGACTGATTTTTTTTTTTACCGCATTTTTACTTTTACCCACCCTCATTTTTTTTAAAATGATCATTTTTGAAAACTGGCTTCACACTACCATTCTTCCAAGAGTTCTGAATAATTTTTTTCAAGAAAAAACTCGGCGCTGCGCGCCTCGGCGGGGGCTTCGCCCCCTGCACCCCCCCCCCCCCCCCCCGATGACTTCCGCTTAAAGCCTGACGGCTAAAATGTGGTGTACCTGACCCTTCAGGTTTTTGTCCCCCTCGCTGTATTATATAAGCTTTAGCCACGCTTATACACATCGAAACAACCAAGTGACTACCAAACAAGCGTCATTGTTTACTATCGATTTATAACATCCATTTATATAGTTATATTATGAAACTAGGAAATAAATACCAAGAACAAATACGAAATAAATGCGTGATAAATCAAGAGCTTTCCAACGAATGGAAATCGATTTTTGTCTGATGAAAATGAAAGAAGTTTCATTTCCCTAGCAACTACTCGGTTGTACGTGAAAATCATAAGAAAATTTCGCGCTACTTTTGTCTCACTATTTGGTCTCACTTGTCTTTTTCCTGTCGTCTTTCGGCGGGGGGTCCCATCGCAAAAACCTGAAGGGTCAGGTTAAAATTGACGAAAATTCCCCATTGACACAAAAAGAGAGGTGCTTCAACAATAAGCAACCATTTCAACAACTGAGAATGCTTAAATGGATCTGAAGCTGTCTGATAATATATCTCCACAAACGGTTTCTGGGTTGATAGTTCCACATTTGTGAGCATTAGTTTCCAAACCCAAAATGATGACACATAATTATGAACTTGATGACACTACAAGGCATGGAACAGCCAAATTTCTTTTCCCCCATCGCGTCCCCCATCAAGTGACTCAAGCAATACCTGTAGATATCTGTATTTACCTGTAGACATGATTAGATCAACGCAATTTCCGAGTAGACCCTTCTGTCAAATCTTAATTTTGCTTTTACTTCTAGTGGTATGCCATGCATGTATTAACCACATTTAGCAACACCTAGACTGCTAGACTAGGATGGTGCTGTGGTTGCTAGCCTTGGACGGTGCTGTGGTTATCTATTCTGATCCTGGCAGATTCATGTAAAATCGAAGAGAATATTCAAGTACTGGGTGAGAATTCAGGGAATGAGTGGGAACCGGCTTCCGGCTTCAGTTGGTCTGGACCAACTGAAGGCACAGGACACCCGCCGGACTTCAACTGGGTCTCCCAACTGCGCGCTCTGTTGAGTACAATTGGGAGTGCTGATATATTGACAGAATCAGTCGTTAACACGTTCCGAGCGGAATGGATCGATCTATCCAAGGCCTGCCGTTCAATTCACCCAGCCTGGATCCGTCGATCCAGCTACGGGGAGCGTTTCTACGATAATAGGCCTCTACATTCTGCTCTGAAACTGAACTATCGCGCACTCTAGTGACTGCTGAGTTTAACACCTTTATTCTAGATGATCTGACCTCCGAGAGACTGCGTTCCGTTTCGTTATTCCAAGCCGTTTGTTTACCAACATTTTCTCGCCGCGTTTGGATGATGTTTTCGGGTACAATGTTCAGTTTTGTTGTTATTGCTGTGGTGATCGGCTGCTCCCTAACACCATGTAATAGCGTCATCTAACATATAAGCCGCGTCTCAACGGCTTCCCAGAGCGGGGTTCCCCTACCCCTCTCTGGGGATGTATCAGAGGGGTATAAAAGAAGTTGTATGCCAATAAATATTCATCCTATGTCACAAACCGACTCAAGAAGTCTCGTGTACATTATTCCTAATTATAGCTCCCGCTGGATCATCACAATTGCGTTCCTTTTTTCCTCGAGGAATCTGTTTCAGTTCCCCTTTGGCATCCAACCACGGTAAGTCGTTATTCATGAGTCTAGGCCTCAAAAGACCGCCGATTGTATTGCGGTTTGGTGGTTTAAGGAGAACCAACAAAAATAATAATTTGACTCCAGTCAATTAATAGCGAACTTTGAATAATATATTGAACAAAAAATAGTAAATTATAAAACTTGAAGAACGGACTTTTGAAAACGACTTTTTCGACTGTACTAATTTCAATTTGGAAAATTTGGAAATTTGTCCGAATCATATGTTAAAAACCGCGCACAACAATTTATCAACTGTAGTCAACCGCTACAGGAGTCCCCCTCCAGCGAAGACGACCTTCTTGCTGCAGACAGTAGGAGGAGTCTTTGGCGATTTCGATTGTGATGCCTCCTGCGAACTTTGGCTCAGCGTGTAGGCCGGTTTGAGGCGATCAATTGAGACAGCTATGTCCTTTCCATTGACTCGCAGCCGAAAAATCTTCTCCCCGCGCTCCAAAACCGGATAGGGTCCGTCATAAGGCGACTGAAGAGGGCGTCGGACAGCATCGTGGCGCACGAACACGTGAGTGGCAGCAGCTAAGTCCTTATGCACGAACGTATTTTTCCTGCTGTGCATAGCGACCGGCACTGGACGCAACTGCTCCATATAATGGGTGAGGCGACCAACGAGGCTTGAAGGATCTTCGGGCTGTTGCGGCGGAGGTTCAACAAATTGTCCAGGTAGTCTGAGTGTTGCGCCGTAAACCATCTCCGCGGCAGATCTTTGGAGGTCTTCGTTGACTGCTGAGCGCAAACCAAGAAGAATTACCGGCAGGACGTCAACCCAGCCTCCGGTGGCGTGGCATCTGATCGCCGCTTTCAGACTGCGGTGCCATCGCTCGACCATGCCATTTGAGGAGGGGTGGAATGCGGTCGTGTGAATCCGCTTAGCTCCCAGAATGCGGGTAAGCTCCCTGAACATGGAGGACTCAAACTGTCGCCCCTGGTCTGTGGTAATCCGCAAGGGCACGCCAAATCGACTAATCCAACCCATGCAAAATGCTCTGGCGACGGACTCTGCAGTGATGTCACTAATGGGCACGCATTCTGGCCAACGCGTGAAGCGATCAATGCAGGTCAGACAATAGCGGAACCCTTGACTTGGTGGGAGAGGTCCAACAATGTCTACATGCACATGAGCAAATCTTTCATCGGGTGTAGCAAATGAACCGGGTGGACTGATGATATGCCGCTGCACTTTGCTTTTCTGACACTGGGGACAGGCACGAACCCATAGGTTATTGTCTTTGGCCATGGACGGCCACAAGAAACGAGCCTTGAGGAGCTTCAAGCTACCCCTCTGACCAGGATGTGCTAAATTATGGACAGTGTTAAATGCAGCTTGTCGAAAAGATGGTGTAATGTATGGGCGAACAATACCGGTGGAAGTGTCACAAATTATGGGTGTGTTTGAATTGAACATACAAATTTTCGAGAATTGGAATGAATTGTCAGTGCTCATGAGATCTTGGAGTTCTTTATCACTCTCCTGATCGACGGCTAACTGCTCCCAATCGATGTTTGCGATAGATTCGACCTCTTCTATTCGCGACAGAGCGTCAGCGACCACGTTCTCCTTGCCTGCAATGTGTCGGATATCCGTCGAAAATTGCCCTATGAAATCGAGGTACCTCAACTGGCGAGGACTTGCCTTATCCGATTTCTGTTTGAAAGCGAAAGTGAGTGGTTTATGGTCCGTCAAAATACAAAATGTGCGCCCCTCGAGCATATAACGAAAATACTTAACAGCAGCATAAATGGCTAAAAGTTCACGATCGTATGCGCTGTATTTTCGGGCTGCATCACTTAACTTTTTTGAGAAGAAGCATAAGGGTTGCCAATGACCGTTCACTAATTGTTCTACTACTGCACCTATTCCTGTGTCTGAGGCATCAACTGACAATGCTAGTGGTGCCTCTGGAATTGGGTGAGCAAGTAAAACGGCTGTGCACAACATGTCCTTACAAGTTTGAAAAGCTTGTTCCAGGTCTGGGGTCCAATTGATCGCAGTTTTGTCTCTCTTCTTGTTTCCACTGTGCATTCCATGGAGTGTGGCTTGTGCTTGAGCAGCTTTGGGAATAAAACGTCGGTAGAAATTCAATTGGCCTAAAAATCGACGGAGTTCGGCAACGGTTTTTGGAAGTGGGAAATTTTTTATCGCCTCGACTTTTTCAGGAAGCGGCTTCGTTCCTTCCTTATTGACTAGGTAGCCTACAAATTTCACTTCTGTTTGTCCAAAAACGCTTTTCGATGTGTTAACAATAACCCCATATTCCCTAAAACGATCCAACAATAACTTGAGATGTTCAAGATGTTCTTCTTCATTGTGCGAAGCGACGAGACAATCATCCAGATATGGGTAACAAAAATCTAAATCTCTCACGACTTCATGGATGAAACGTTGGAACGTCTGAGCTGCATTCCTGAGTCCAAACGTCATGAAAGGAAACTCAAAAAGTCCAAATGGAGTCACAATGGCGGTCTTTTCGATATCTGAGGGTTCCATCGGAATTTGGTGATATGCTCGGACTAGGTCGATCGTACTAAAAATGGTGCGTCCAGCTAACTTATTGCACATATCCTGAATATTAGGTAGTGGATATCGATCAGGAACTGTAGCAGAATTTAATGAGCGATAGTCCCCGCATGGTCTCCATTCGCCGTTCTTTTTCGGAACCATATGCAAAGGACTGGACCAACAACTTTTTGAAGGACGACATATACCCTGCTCCATCATGTATGCAAATTCCTTGCGCGCTATGGCCTCTTTTTCGGGTGTAAGGCGTCGAGGTTTTGCAGAAATGGGTGGACCCACAGTGATAATGTGATGTGTAACAGAATGTTTTGGCATGATTTTTCCGACAGAATTAGGATTTGTAACGTCAGGATATGCGGACAACAATTGCTGGTATGGCGATCTCAACTCAGGCGAAACAGTGAAAACCGAGGAGTGTGGAACATTACCAATCGCTGCAGAGGTGTGTAGGGAGGTGACACTATCAACTAGTCGACGGCCCAACTAGTCCGAAATTTTTCAAAAAATCAGCGCCAACAATAGGTTTGTCAACATCGGCTACAATAAATGACCAACGGAACGGACGTCGTAAACCAAAATCAATTTCAACAATTTTATTTCCGTAGGTATGAATAGCAGAACCATTAGCAGCGTACAAACGAAAATTAGAATTTGGAGGTTTACGTATGCGATTTTCAGGAGGTGTTACCGAAATATCTGCGCCAGTGTCTATCAAGTAACGGCAACCAGTGTTCTTGTCTGAAACAAATAGGCGACTGTTATACTGGACCGGAGCCTCTTCTGCTGCCGCCTCTAGCGCCGGTCCTGTTCGTTTCCCGCCGTTGTTGAGGAGGAAGCTGTATAGGAACACGGCAAAAGGCAAATGGTTGCATTATCCTTAAATTTATGGTGGTAAAAACATACGCCGTTAACATGCTTACGGGACCGGGAACGCGATCGCCGTCGGCTACCTTGATCCGGGTACCCTGCGTCGTTTTTTGGTCGACCTCGGTCCAGCGCGTCAATCCGGGCTGATAACCGCTTCATTTCGGCCACGATCTCGTCCAGCGCGTTCGGAGTGCCTTGGGCTGCTGAGGATGGAATTATGCTGGGAGAACTAACTACGTGTAGTGCGGGTGGCGTGGTGACTTCGGCAATCTTGTCGGCCATCGCGGCAAGATTTGTCAAATCCTGGTCGCCTACGCTTAAAATAGCCTGGGTTTGGGTCGAAAGACGCTGTAGCCACAGGGATTTAAGAAGTGCGTCGCTTACCCGATTTGCTGACAACTCACGCATTTCACGCAGCAGTTGGGATGGCCTCCGGTCTCCCAGCTCCAGCTCGCCGATCAACTTCCGCAGCTGCTGGTCTTCGGATTCGGAGAACCGTTCTTCCAGTCGTCGTTTCAACGTTTCGTACAAATTTTGTTCAGGTGGATTCAAAATTAAGTCGCTCACTTGTGCTAGGATATCGCTCTCGATTGCACCCACTAGCATGTGGTACTTGGTCACTTCGCTAGTAACGCCCGCATTGAAAAATTGCGATTCTAACTGCCGAAACCATAATCTAGGATTTTGTTTCCAGAACGGAGGAATTTTGACTGAAACTCTTTGAATTTGGGGATGTGCGTTATTTTCTGCCATCACGTCGGGGTCACCACTTTGGTGGTTTAAGGAGAACCAACAAAAATAATAATTTGACTCCAGTCAATTAATAGCGAACTTTGAATAATATATTGAACAAAAAATAGTAAATTATAAAACTTGAAGAACGGACTTTTGAAAACGACTTTTTCGACTGTACTAATTTCAATTTGGAAAATTTGGAAATTTGTCCGAATCATATGTTAAAAACCGCGCACAACAATTTATCAACTGTAGTCAACCGCTACAGCGGGTTGCCTATTCTGTCGTACGTTACCGCCGAAGTGGATCGATAGATCCAACGTCTATAAATCAATGATTTTCATCCAATTTTGGTTCCACATTGTAGTTTTCGTTCATAACTAATCATGATAAGCAGTTATCAACAAATAACTCGAAAAAACGGGTGCCGTCACAGGGAGTCTCCACCAAAATCGGCGCTGCTCGGAACGTGTTAAAACAATCAAGTCCGGTAGTCGAGACACGAGCGATGGGAGAATCATTGGATTTGCAATGAAGTACAGACCTCTTTGAACTCACATTACAACCCATACTACCAGAGAATAATGTTCATATGTCTCTTTTGCTGCCCCATACATTGGACTGCCTTGATATGAATACATGGAAAAAGTTACTGCGCAACTACGACTGGTGTGTAAGGGTAAAGTGAACATTTACCATAAGAAAATCTTGTACAAGTTGGACTGTTCTGCTCTTTGCATGAATTGTAAGAGGCAGGAACTAGAGACTCAGGGTCACTGTTTTTATGCCCAATTTATGGGCCGTATAGAAATCCGTGCTTCTTAGCGGATTACATCCCGAACTACTCGAGGAATGATATTATCCTTATGGACTGTGTCGAATCGCACTTGGAAGATCTGTTAGTGTGGGACAACAACGCTAGGAAGGTTGTCGCAATATTTAGATATTGTATTCAAGCATTGAAGTCAAGACCTTTCTCCTTGAACGAGTAGGGAGGTGTTTCAAAGAGCGCAGGCGTTGTTTTCTCTTCCTCAATTTCCTGTGTTACTGAGTTTTATTGCTCAAGCTTGATTTAGTCCGTATAACCTGTTATGAAAGCATACCTAGTTATTTGCCAGAAATGGGTTATGTCATACACCCCTAATAATCTACATAATAGTTGGTATAAATTTGTGCAGAGAGATCTGAGAAGTGTAATAAGATTTTTAAAAAAATCTTTGAGGTATTTAATATTATAGTTAAGAAAATGTATTTCCCTTATCTATGCAACTTTATCGAACTCATTGCAATGTTATTCTTTTGCAAATAACTACTAGACTGAGTGGTTGTTTGACATAGTTACCTATATCAATCCATCACTCAATCAAATAGTTATATGCATTTTTTTTATTTAATAAAACCCCAATTTTCGAAATTAATAAAACGGAAAAAAGAATTAAAATCAATTTATTAAGGCGAAAATAGAACAGGAATCATTTCAATGCTCAATGTCGAAGAAACGTGCATCTCGAACATTTTGACACACCAAAAACGCTTCATAACTTCTTTGACTGGTTAACGCGATGAAAATGGATTACAACTTCATCATGCTGTAAAAACAAAAGGGAAAACTCCTGGTAGTAAAAATAACTCACGTGTAAAAATATTATCAAACTACAGAAACTGGTAGGCAGGGGTCAAAATAAATTCTTAGATGTTAAAGAACCCAATCTACAAAGTAAAATTAGGCAGTATTTCACGAATAATCATAAATTATTTGGCAGGTATAAATCGGCTGTTATACAACCACCGCCATCTCTCCAAATGTGTTTCAACAGCTGTTAAAGGTAGAATCAACCAATGAGAACAAGACTACTCTGTGGATACTACACTACCATCCATGCTACACTCGTAGGTTGTGGCACTCCATGCCTCACTTGTAGGTGGTGAGGCTTCACGATTAATGTTGGATCGCAGTTGGGCTTGCGGACCGTCTTGAGTCTGCGGAAGTGGGAAGGGCAATTCTTGGTGTCCCCTAATGTGACAGAGTCCACCTGACGGGTCCTCCCACCTTTCACAAATAATACTGTTCCCACTTCTGCAGACTCGAGACGGTCCGCAAGCGCAACTGCGATCCAACATTATCGTGAAGCCTCACCACCTACAAATGAGGCAGGGAGTGACACCACCAACGAGTGTAGTATGGATCAATGGAGGCACACACAGCTGAAAACCCGAAATAATAGTAGTAGCTCCCCCTCCCCAGTTTATCAAAGGACCCCCGCCAAAGTCAGAAACGGAAACAACGTAAGTGGGTGTCATATGCACCTGGAATTCGAGTCTGATCCATCAGCAAACGCTTCGTCGGCAGAATGTTCAATCCCAGACTCCATGGTGCTGTAGGTGTGATCCTCTGGAGGGGTGATGAGAGGCATAGATTCGTCCTCTTGCTACAAACAAAATTGAATATTGGAGTAAAACAAGACCGAACAAAATATACACGTAAATTCTGAATAGAGAAGCTGTGTATTAAATTGTACAATTTATAGTAAGATACCAGAAAACCCACTCATCCACTACAGTCTAAGCCCAACAATTAGCAGCATTTTCTATCGCTAGAGAGCAAAATGGCAGGAAAATTAGAACCTCACTTTCTGTTCTGGAGTATCATGGGTTTTCAGGTACACTACTAACAGTATATTAATCAATGTAGAATTGTGTAATCAATTCAGTGTAGAAGTATGAAGACATAATAAATTCACAACAAAAGCTTGGAGGTGCGCAGGAGGTAGCTTTTACCAATCAAATGGATAGTAGAAATTATACAAGTTCCACACATATCGTACATAGTCAACTCTATGAACCCCACTTGCAATGAAATAAAGGGAACGATCCACAAAAAAAGTAGGCTAATTTTAAGCATGCTGGACGTAGCTAACAACGTTCTTTCTTGCTAGATCTCCCCCCTCCATCCACATATCGCTTTCACTCCAACAACCAATAACAGGAAACTTAACATTTTTTTTCGAAGAATGAAACCGCTTTTCCCTGATCTACTTACACCAAAAGTTCTTGCCTGAGACAGAACATGGTTCAGACAACTTTTATTCTGAGTTTTTCTTATATCGTTATTTGATTAATCCTTATGATTAATCATTCCAAGGATTTGAATGATGTAAAAACCTACTAACTAATAATTAGCGCATCTGTTGCAAATTAAAAATGAACACCAGTAATATTTTTGTTGACTATTACCCAGGATATTGCAAGATTTCAGTTTTTTTTCAACATCTTCAATTACATTAAAATAAAACTGCCTTAAAAAATACGTAGGTATCCTACGCAAAAAGCAATACAGCAACACAGAACGTAGCTGACTTGAATTTATACTTCTATAAGTAAACGTATAATGCAAATATCACGGCTAAAACATTAGAATGGTGGTGAGCAGCAGTTAATCGGTGGCATTAGTGAATTAGGGACGTTACAATGTTATACTGGTAGTGAAGAAAAAATAAACGTTTGATCAGTAACTAGATCGACAAGCAAGTTTCTATATTATAAAGTCAGTTATGAGAACAGTGGATATTCGTGAGCAGCAGGAGTTAAGTGGCGGTCTGTTCGAACTAATCTACACTTGCGTTAAGAAGTTAAGAGTAACAGAGACAGTTTCGTAGAGCACGAAAAACAGAAGTAGGTACTTGCATCCACCACCAACGATGACGAACATTAAAAGTATACTAAATTGTCGAGTTTATTAATTTTTCACGATTTGCCGAGCGTCTGTATTAATCATCAGTCTTCAATTTCAATTCATATTGTACAGAATAATACATATTTTCTCACTTTTAAAGTAGCTGGTAGTAGGAGTTGGCTCTTGCCAACTTCTTTAGTTAGTAAAGATACACATTATGATGTTCACATTCTTGTAAAGAGTCTGATATTACTTGAATTGTTGTGCATTAAAGACTTCCGGTGATTTTTAAAGTTTTTAGGGTACCTAACCAAAAAAGCATATTATCGGTGAATAAAGTAAAAAAGGTAGACAGGCACAAACATTCGGTCAGTTTCAGGTCGTTTTCTCGAAAAATGATGGTTATTTTGCTAGTATTAGTTTGAGAAAAGTTATCATTCAAAACCGCCACGAGTGAAATATTATTCCAAATTGACATAATGTTACGGGAATTCCAAGTTACTAACATTTCTCAAGGCATCTCATGAATCTCAAGCTCACGAGGAGAAAACAGAATTATTTGGGTTACTACATTACGACTAATAAACGACATAAACTGAATATATAAAGAACACCAGAATTACCTGAGGGATTATAATTTCTTCACCAACATCAAGCATGTCACAATCTTGAACGATTGATTCTGAGCCAAAAATGTCAAGTTTTTCCCGCTACAATACACCATATTGAAGGATTATAAGCATGCAACCAGCTGACAAGCACAGAGTAGAGATAATAAATAAGAGAGATAACTATCATGTCAATCGAATTACGAATGTCACTGATCAACAGAAGACAACTTTGAAAAGCTACAATGAAGGTAGGTACTGTGATAGAATGAGAATGAAAACGAGTAACAGTCGAACATATTTTCTAAGAATGTAGATTTGAAAACTAAATGTCAATTGTTGATCTACAAATTTACATAAACAATTTGAAACTGTACGTGAGTCAAATGTCAGAAAAAGAAGAAACAATGTGCCTGGAAAATATTGAAGTTGAGACCAACTCTCCATTTTAACAGAAATCTTTGCTAAACAGTAATTCGGTAAAACGAAACAAATATAGAAGGATGCATATTTCAGAAATGTGAATAGAAATGTATGATGTTGTCATGGACGGGTAAAAATTTGCTCAAGGAACATATATATGAAAGCACATGAGGGGACAGAAAGGGTTGGGGTGGGGGGTAAAGAAAAGATAATTATGTACTGCTGAACGTCAGTGAGGTTTCAGGCCGGTCCTCCACTGGAAGTGATGTGGAGCGACCAAGCGACTAACGCGTATTCGTCTGTACCCGATCAGTTGATCCCATTGCAGTGAAGTACATTAGGAGGCCTCCACTACTACAGGCGTATTTGAGTGATGACTTCGAGCGATACCGAGCGACAGACCCCATTGGGATGGGACTGGTCGTAGGGATGGGCGTTTCTGTTCTTTTTGAGGAATGGAACGAAATAGTTCGTTTATTTATGAAACAGTTTCGGGAAAGCTGTTTCAAAATAACAGCTTTGGCAACAGTAACGCTTCAAGAAATGTTGGCTCTCGGCCAAACAAACAGAAACGCTGTTTCTTCGTTTTTCCTGCTGTGAAGCTGTCTCTCGCAACAGAAACGGTTTCGTAACACCTAGCAATCTTGGGACCCGAAACCGAATCAAGACCGTAACAGTTCGTTTCGTCTGTGGCTGTTCTTTTGAAACAGTTGTTTCAGGTTTTGAGAAACTGTTTCGTTGTTTCTTTCCAAGAAACAGTTTCTTTGAAAGTTTCATGTTTTTTTCCCATCTGTAATTTGGTCGTGTTTTCAAGTGACCTCAGCTTCCCATCCCCTCGTCCCATCTCCACAATCACAATCCAGCACTTCAATTCCACGGAACTGCACTGCTAGACTACGTGTGTTTAGTTGCCTCTATTGGAGGACCCAGTCGCCTTGCGTCTGTTCCTCGAAGTCGCCTGACCGCTCGGTATCACTTCCACTGGAGGACCGGCCTTGGGCAGAGGCGACACTGAGGAAGCAACAAGAGACGATTAAAGAAGCACTGCAGTTCCATGGAATTGAAGTGTGGGGTTATGGTGGTGGCGAAGGGACGAGGGGATGGGGAGCTGAGGTCGCTTGAAAACCTGACCAATCCCATCTGAACAGGATCCGTCTCTCGGTATCACCCAAATTCTATTGCTCAAATATGCGTGCATTGTAGGCCCCCTGATGTACATCACCACAATGGGATCAGTGGCTCGGGTACGGACTGGCCTTACTCGAGTTTATTTTGCGGGTGACTAGAGGTGTCTATACTGCTCTACAAGCTGCCATTTAGGGTATTTTTACTGGAAATCCTCTCCTTGGGCCCCAGAACTTGCTATATAGTATTTGGTGTCTCAACGACGCCAGGGAGAGGCGTATCTGTCAGAAAATTGTGTTTAGGCCTCCAGAATTTGTTGTATCTTTTTTGTGCCAGGGAACGACGCCACACTGGCACCAGTGGTACCACCTGTCAGAAAAATGTGTGCTTGGTATGGTTTTTCGCGTTTTCCAGCACGGTGAATCGAACGGAGTAACTTTCGAAGCTCTATCAACCATCCTTACAGCAAATGATGAACATTTAGCCATAAAATGGCATGAAAAATTGCTATTATTGAGCGTGGCACAAAGAGCCTATTTTCAAAATTACGTGAGGCACTTGGTCAGCAGACCAATAAGTTATGTACTTGAGTGAATCAAGTCGTTATTGCTGATCAAAATTGATGGCAACACAGTACCATACATTTGTGATATGATATTTTGTGATGCGTAGTGGACCACTCAGTACCAAAATAAAATGGCCTACTACCAGCGAATGGAACCTATACCGTAATCAACGGGAGACTGGTAAGTGAAAAAAACCGATGTATTTGAAACGAATCGTGCTAACATTTTGCAGAAACTGTACCTACCCAGTAGAAATCAATTTCAGTGCAGATGGTCTTATAAGAGTATTCGAGATTCAGGCACATGGTGTCTATGCGATTTGAATGAAAGCATTACATAAGCTATGGACATGCAGACATGCAACAAGACGGAAGAAGGGGCTCACCTTGACACGGAGCATCCCATTCGACTGAGGAGACTGCTGGAGTGACATTCTATGACGCTTATGATATTCATCTACAACCAAAAGAGATAATTGGTAATGGGAAGACAAACTGTAAGTATACATAATGATGATAATACTTGAATTGTATACAAGAAGCGCAAATTGTGCCACGTAATGTCATTCATATAAGGATATGAAATTGAATCAGTAAGCCTAAATTTACGAAAGACTCCGGAGAGGTCATTTCATGGCATACTCAAGAGTCCAGAACAAATTTGGAATGATGCATGCTGCAACACAGCACCCTATTGCCCAGTCAACACCGATAATATTTCAGCGTTCAAAGCTGAATCGTTTAGCAGAAATTTATGGAGAACCTAATACAAGTTTATTGTTCACACAATGTTCAGTACCACGGTCCAGTGATTGACGCTACTTTCAAAACTTGGAATTTATCATTATGTAGGGTTTCACAGTGAATAAAGCCAATATTTTAACCAGCATACAGCATATTCGGGTTCAAAACAGATTTGACTCACGCTCCAAAATTTTTGAAGGGGGGTGGGGGTCCTAACAGTGTACTGATGGGCGAAATTTATGGACGTTTCTGCCCGGTGATGTTTGTCTCACTTAATCATAACATCTGAACCATAGAGGAGTTCACAACTACTGTTGAGGTGGGGTAAAACTGCCACCACATGTTACTGGGGTCGGGACCTCGCAGGCCTCACCGGAGGGGGCCACAGGATTTTGGTGCCTTCCGTAGAGATAACCCAGGGTAATAGGCACAAGGTAACTAAAAAATGGTATCTCTAGACCTTCTTGTTACTCTTATTTAATATATGAAACTCCTTACGTGTTACTATACGTAGCAGCCACGGAATATTTAATAAAAGTTCTCGAGCTCACTTGACGTTTTTATCCTGGTTATTAGTTGCATTCTGTGATATACGGTGAAACGTACCCTGTGATACTGTAAGTTGGGTGCGCCTCTGTGATTATACATGTTTGACTTCACATTAACGTTAGTATTTATGGTGTGTGCAGCTGCCAAGGCGCGTTTTTGTCTTTCTGATCTGGTAGGGGATCCTTGGCCGGCTCGCCTGGCACTGGAAATCGGTACCGTTGATATCGTGTTAGAGCTGCTTCCCCAGCACTGGGGAGGGCTCCTGCTGCTCCTCCTGCTGGGCCACTCTATTGGTGTGGACGTGCACCGGCTACTCATTGCCAATATTTGGCTGCACATACAATTTTCCATTTTTACCTATTAATTTTTCTGGTGAGCCTTGTTTCTCAGGTCTTGTTTCTTTCTCTTTACATCATAAGCCAAGGCATTTTGTGCTCAGCAAATGAAAATAACTGATTGATTGATTGATACACGGCAACAGCTGAGGGTCCTGGTGTCGCCTCCCGAATTGAAATACATTATGGATCCAGTCCAGTACCCAAGTCAAGTGCTGTCCGGTGGCAATGTCGCCGCACATTTACCCTAGTGCAATTTTATGCAACGGTTGTACTTATTCATGTGTCCGAATTGGGTTGAACTGCTGAATTCAACCAAAAATAAATACCAAACCTACACATTTTTTCGGACTGCTTATTTTCCGAGTTATTTCACTTCTCTCGGGTTTTCGACCTTGTGACAGTGAGGAGAGTGACGGGGTAATGAGGGAGGGGGATAGATGCATGCATTATAAAAGGGACAGCATTTTTGTGAAAGGAACTCTTCTGGAAACCTTTGGGCTTATCCTTCTGGTAAGCCCTCAAAAAGTGGATGAAGTATGGTGAATTACTCAGCGCATACTACCAAACCACGCTCTGCTACCATGTGACAGAGTGGGGAGAGTGATGGTGGATCCTCCAGAGTCCCCCTTCTAGACTAGCGATATTATCACCAGTTCAGAAGGGATAGAGATTGGGTTTCAGCCTGACCACCCCCACCTTTACTGGGAGCACAAACAACTCGAGAACTGCTCACCGTCACAACCTTGTGTCACTAAACTGTTCAATTTTCTATGTAAACTCTAAACTGAGGACACCTTTGGAAAACATGTTAAACTTCCTACATCCGTGACGCTAAATCAAATATTTTGAGAGAATTCGATTGGTAAAAAAAGACGTCAAAGAACAAGTTTTTAAAATTTTGCAATACGTAATTTCTTCACCCGTTTACCCGCTTCAAATATCACATGCAGTCTTTTGCAAGTAGCACCCTTTGATCCTTCGACCTATGAAAAGGACCTGAACCCTCATTTGTCTATCAAGGAGGTCCGAGAGTGTGAGCATACGATTCTGCGTGGGAAAAATATGTAAAAGTCGACCCCCCCCCCCCCCCCCCCCCCCCAATCAGCTCTTGAGGGACCATGAAACGTCAAAAAACACTAAATTTCTACGAAGATCCCAAGGTATTTTGCATTCAAACTTCACTTTCTCCACCAATTAGCACAGCAAATTGAAATCTGGTTACCTATAGGTACCGTTCGAAAGCTGTGAAATGTACATAGACATAGGTACCTATTACTGTTTACACACTTTTGGATCAAGAACAGCGCTTTAATGCAACAAGTCAAGAGAATCAAAATACAAACAATATTCACCTCGGGTATGGGAAATATGCAGGCGGGCGTGGGGTCCATGTTTGAGAACCAACATGGCGGCCGCGGCGTCAACATCATCCAGCTCTTCCTCTGTTGAAGGAGGTTCTGTCGCGGGAATTGGGCTAGGACTCCTACCGCATTAATAACGGATGTGTTAGCAACGTTAATAACAACATTTAAATTACTAATGCAGCAACAAGGCTCAAGAGTTTTCAAGTTGGATAGTAATCAGAATAAATTTCAGAGAACTACAGACAGAACGAAATTAAGGATCACCTTCTGAGGTGGGGAGCGGAGTTGTTCTTGTCGAGGTTGGTATAAGGATGGTAAGGTGCCTTCATGAGAGCTTCAACTAATTTAGGCCTTGAGACAGGGTCCACCATCCAGAGTGATCCTTTTCCTAAGTTCTGTTCACAAATTGAAAACGGGTGTTATCGTATTCAAGTTGCCTACATAATTCAGAAAGGAGTCTGAAACATGCCGGAGAAAAAGGCTTCTGTTATCATCAGTCACCAATCACTGAGTTGGATGGCATTTTCAAAGACTTAATCCAACAATTTCTTCTCAATATCTGGTGTGATAGCAACAGGCTATTCTGTTTGCCCAACTCTGCATCACAACCCAAAACCCAAGCAGTTCAACAAATCATGATGAAAATGCAGAAGTATACCTACAAATCTAATAATTACTGCCAAATCAATGATTTTTACCTTCATTGTCTAAGGTAGTTACGAATATGGGGAAAAAAGAGGAACCACTATGATACTTACGGGTGCTTTGTCGACTTTTCTAAAGCATTTGTTTAACGACAAATTATGTCGAACGGAATTCTTCCAACCCGTAGGAGCGTTTCTGTAGTAAGGGAAGTGGTCCAGGATCCACGAGTAGATTTCCTTTACAGGTAAAGCTTTCCCTTTCGAGTCTTCGATGGACATGAAGATTAAGCAAGAGAAGGAATACGGGGGCTTGGATGTTATGTGGATCTAAAACAGTGAAAGGAAAATATTAGGAACTTGGAATTTATTAAGAAAAGTTACTGCTATGCCACGTTGCAGTCACTGAGTGTAGGGATGATAGATTTCATCCCTTCTCTGCCACTTTCAAAAGTCACTCATGTAAGTTGACTAAGGATGAATAATATGAAATCATAAACCTCTCAAGCTGGGAAAAGGACCCAAATCACGACCGCATCGCAAGTCAGGTATCCTTCAAAATGTATGCATGAATAGGAGTCATAACGTTATTGATTAGTAGTGATTAACGCATCCAATAAAAACTTTTGACGTTGAACAGAAAGGTTTTAGACACACACCAAAGACAGCAACAAGATGCAATTTCAGCTGTTTATCCAAGCAATAATTTCGCGTATAGTATTCTTCAGCATGGAACCAATCCTGACAACAGACATGTTTGGGGGACGGGTACCTGCCGATTTGTACTGCATCTGGACATCACCAATATTGAATTCTTATAATGGATCCATAATAATGGCAGTTCTCATTTAGCAACGTAATTTCTTGAGCAGGAGGGTCTTACTACAGCTGTCTTGGAGCGTAACAGCGCTGTTCTACAATACTGCATCTTTGGTCATAACGACGTTTGAATGACAGAGGTATTAGGATGTTTCCAACAGTCAAGATTCCTACAATCCAATTGGAAACACATTCTTTTGCATACTTAGTAACAGCCTGCCAGGGAACGACAAAAGAGGCAGCCCACCACTCGTTGATATCCACTAATGTAAACTTAGGGAAATTCATGCCTCCAATCATATTCGCATGGAGACGATCATGGCACTGATTCGTTGTATGAAAATGTGCTCGGCATGATAGTTCCTGGTCAACCTAATCCAATTTTGATTAAAACTCGGCGCTTCGCGCCTCGCCAGGGGGGCAAGCCCCCCTGGACCCGGATGCTTACCGTTTGGAGCCTGCGGCTAAAAATCGAGAAACATGGAACATGCTTTAGCTATGTCTTCTTTCTCTGTTTGTTTTTTTATTCGAAAAATGTGATCAAATACGAGGTTCTTGCACAACTATAAAGGTTTATAGCACTTATGATTACTCACTATTTCTCACTACTTCTTATAGTTGTCATGAGGGCAATGGATACGATGTATGTTTTCTAATTAGCTTCCCTGGTAATGAAGCTTCGACCCTCGCACATAAGATTGTTTACTAACCATTTATAACATGGCATTGTTGGATTAATATCTCGTAGATAAATATAAAACTGCGACATAAATGCGTGATAAATCGAGAGCTTTCCAACGAATGGAGAACGATTTTTGTCCGATGAAAACTAAAGAAGTTTCATTTCCCTAGAAACGACTCGGTTGTACGTGAAAATCATTAAAAAATTTCGTCACCCATTTTTTGTGACCAATTTTTCGTGACACATTCCGCGTGACATTTTTCGGCTAGTTAGTCCAAGGCTAAAGCATGTTCCATGCTAAAAACCATCGACATAGGAGTGTTTAGTTGTAACCAGCTCTCACTGTCCCTGTACTTGACAAAATTGGTGAGTGAGTCCAATTTTTTTGTATCAAAAACGTAAGACGTTGCGAAACACATCTGCACCATAATCTAGTGCTTCGAATATGAATCTTGAGCCTACCTTTGGATCATAAGGTATGTGGTGGGGGTGTTTATTTTTGGCGGAACTGGTAACGGGAGTCGAATGGGCGGCTGGGCCCAGCGGGGGAACGGGGCTGGAGGAAGCGATGCTGGAGCACGTCGATTCGCCCAGCTCGCTAGGGCAGTCTTCGGCATAGTCCGAGGTAGGAGACTCTTGCTTCATTGACGTCATAGCGGCTCCGTTGACTCCTCCGTTCGTACGAAGATTTATGCCTGAGGGTCAAGTGAAACATGAGAAGGAGTTGGGCAACTGTACAATGCCGACAGCAAGTTGCAGGAAAAATTAGGTAATACAATGCAGGTAAAGTTAAAAATAATGGGCTATGAGCAGGGAAAACAGAAAAATGAATAAAACTTCTTGAATTATCGCCAAGTAAAAACGTTTCAGAGTTAGAAATTAACATATGAAAACGGGTTTGTTTGGCGGGGGTCTGACAAACATGTGAACACCTGAAGTCCCTCATGGATACGGCAACACCGTTGGCTGATCGGGTATCTGGCGAAACCTAGCATCAACAGTGTCTTAGACGTAAGTGGTGAGCTCAATAAAATTCCCGCTTCCGTTTTTCATTTGCCTTTTCTCCGTTTTCATTTCCTCAACTCGTTTCAGTTAGGTCAGTTATTGCCGTATGGATACTGTAAACCCAATAGAATGTCGAGGGTTTACAGTTTACAGGAGGCCACGTGGTGCTCTCCGACCAATCAGAAACTTCGGCAATTCACCGACCTAAAGCGCCTTTCTTTCAAAGGTTTCGATTTTATTTAATTCTGGAAAAATCGAGGAGAGCTGATTTTTTCGGAGGAGCTCATTTCTTTGAAGTTAGTCTGTATCACTAAAAACCACCACTGAAAATCATGTGCATATCCCATTCATCAATAAAATCTTCACATCAAATTTCCCATGATATTACCTTGGTACACTCCAGCAAAGCAATGAGGTTACCTTCCAGAAGCAATTAGGACGGCCTTCCTAATCCTCCTGCCGTGCAATTCATCAGCAGGGACCAGCTTAATTCATCATTCTGAAGATACAAGCTATTTCACTGGAGGAAAAATCGGACATGTTTCACGATAACAGCATGCGTAGGAATGAAACCGCGCATGCACTGCTACGGGCCCGGTAGTCTCTCATGTTGATATCAAGATGGAATCGCATCAAAGACGCAGAAGGAGGGAAAATAATATGAAACAGTGAAAAACAATAACAAGGAAATTCCACTGCGTGGGATGAGAAATTATCATGCCCATTAAAAAAAAAGTACGTAGCAAGTTTGGATACTTTGACTTTTGACACGTTAGGGTATTCCAGACCCTACATAGCCGAAACACTACACTAATCGCACAACTTGGGTAGCTATACGTATTATTTTTAGAACTTGATTTCAAGGCATCAAAATAAATTATGGAAAACAATGGAGTCGGTTGATACATTCAAGAAACGGTAACATTAATCTGGACCTCCAGATCTAGAGAACTGAGAGCTGCTATGATTAGGTTAAATTACGGAAATGTTCGCCTCCCATAAGGTCTTGAATTACGTGAGATTAAAAAAATAATCATACTGAGAGGTGAAGTTGGTAAATCCAGAGTGATATACTAGTCTATTGATGGCTGCTGATGGTTTGTAAGCCAAGTATAAATGAATGAGAATGGTAAGGATGGTATGAACATTAATTTATTTTGCCATAAAGGTCCGTTACCAAATTATCAAAAGCTATGAACTGAGTGAATATCAGCCTTCTGCTTCTAGCTACATACCTGGGTTATAGTTATCTCATTATATAACTATCGAGAATTTGTGTGTGCGTGTGACGGCGAAATGGCCATCAGGGCCAAACGGCTGAATGGATTTTCATGAGGGTGGTCTCATTGTGATCATCGAGTACCGGGCCAGGTTACAGGCTATCGCTCGATCCTCCAGACCTTCTCTTTGGCCGTCCCTAACGACAGCGCCCGAGTTCTTGCTTTTCGTTGCTACGGTCGAGCCCATTTCATGATCACTTTCAACCCTAAGCCAGAATAAGGTGGGTGCTATCGGAAAGTAGTTTTCACTGCGGTTTCAACCCTAAAACGACATAATTTTTGGGACATGCCGTTCAGTATTTGTTCGACGATCATGAGTTCATCGTCAGAATAATAGCGTCGTTGATAGGTGGTTGCCCTCATGTTTCTCACCTTCCCACGTAATGTGAATTGAGTGGCTGGGGTGATAAGTACTTTGTTAGAAGCGGACTTGAAGATTTCTCTACGAGTTCCGGGGAGGCGATGAGATTCATCGTCAGACTAATCGCTCAGAGTACCCACCAGTCATTTTTCCAATCAACATATTACACAGGTTCGCATCTATGAGAAATTTGTGGAACTGCCATTTTCAAGTGCGAATTTTTCGTGGCTTCTTTTCGACGCCTAGCGCTCTGGAGTCCGTTGTATTTGGTACAACGAGCGTTCTTGTTAGTACATTATAATTACCTACGTAGTTCAGAACCTTTCCATGTAATTGAGATAGAACAGGAAATATGATAAAGTGATAAGATATGTATGATAGGTAGGCCGTTATGCGAGCAGGTAACTGCAGCAGTTATAATACGGGACACACGTGGCTTTAAAATAATTTTTCTTGCAGACACGGCCCAATCGATAAGACTGCGGATAAGCAGGTAATACAAGGGAGAGTGACCTATATGTTTGCCGCTGCCGGGCAAAATGTTATATGGCCTGGTTGACTCGATCCGGGAACATGATTGAGCGAATTTACCTTTCAAAAGGTTCTTGTCCTGAAGCCACGAGAGAGACGTAAGGTCATCATCTTCTCCTCTACCGATAGCGGCACCTTCTAATGCTCCATCCCCCTCCTGCAAATCGATAGAAGCACAATGCTGAATGAAACAAAACAGGTAGGTATGTACCTACGAGATTTTTCAGATTTACTTACACCAAATACATACAATATCACATTACCAAACAAGTAAGGAACTCAAAACGCCATTCTGAAATCATCTACAAAGTTTGATTCTGCGCAGCCAGTATACAACAACCAACACCTGTTTTAACTTTCCCAGAAATGAATCAAACTTTGCCAAACTTCTTGAACGAGGTTTGTAGTAAGTAGAACAACTATCGCCAAATTAATAGATAGGTACGGTTTAGTGCGAAAGAAAAACGCTGCAAAGTCCTTGTCACATGGGTTTATTCTTCTATTGGACGTACCTACAGAAATGTTGGCTGTTCATTTATTGTTTCTTTCATGTGCAACAATTGAAATAGCTATTTCTGATGGTTTCCACCAATTTTGGCCACTAAAACTTAAATTAGGTAGGTACGCTCCTTTTTTTTCAAATTATCGTTGATCATTGGTAGTACCATTTAGTCGTATTGATCCACGTGTTGAAACTTTTGCTAGTGTTATTCTACAAATTGATGGTGATTTCAGACGATTTTCCAGGTTTTTGACTTATAAAAAATCAATTTTGGGAGCTGAACATCTGGTACAACCTCAATTTTCCACTCTTTGGTCAAAATCGACTTCATATTCGGTCTTCTCGTCCCCAAAAACATGAAAAACGATACCTCAAAAGCTCATGTTACCAACATGTTGCTAAAACGGAAAAAGTACCTATTTTTACACACATTTTCACTCACAACACCCCTGGGAATATTCCGATCGGGCTGAAAAGTTTCGGGACACAACTAGGGCCCAAATGGAGCATGTGTGCGAAAGAACGAATTTTTTAGACCGAAAATGAAGCCTGTACACGTGATACGGCGGACGGCGGACGGACATTGCATTTTGGTTTATTATTCTGTGAATAATACACCTATGTATTCGCTCAGCAAAAAAATTTTATAACACCCCCTCAAACTTTTTTCTTTTCCGTTTCAAGGTGCGTAGATTCCAAAAATGCAATGTCCGTCCGCCGTCCGCCGTATCACGTGTACAGGCTTCATTTTCGGTCTAAAAAATTCGTTCTTTCGCACACATGCTCCATTTGGGCCCTAGTTGTGTCCCGAAACTTTTCAGCCCGATCGGAATATTCCCAGGGGTGTTGTGAGTGAAAATGTGTGTAAAAATAGGTACTTTTTGCGTTTTAGCAACATGTTGGTAACATGAGCTTTTGAGGTATCGTTTTCCATGTTTTTGGGGACGAGAAGACCGAATATGAAGTCGATTTTGGCCAAGGAGTGGAAAATTGAGGTTGTACCAGATGTTCAGCTCCCAAAATTGATTTTGTATGAGTCAAAAACCTGCGAAATCGTCTAAAATCACCATCAATTTGTAGAATAACACTAGAAAAAGTGTCAACACGTGGATCAAGACGATTAAATGGCACTACCAATGATCAAAGTTAATTTGAAAAAAAAAAAAAAAAAAATGATCGTACCTACCTAATTTGTGTTTTGGGGGCCAAAATTGTTGGAAACCATCAGAAATAGCTATTTCAATTATTTCACATGAAACAAACAATAAATGTACAGCCAACATTTCTGTAGAATAATAAACCCCATGTGACAAGGACTTTGCAGCGTTTTTGGAATCTACGCACCTTGAAACGTAAGAGAAAAAAGTTTGAGGGGGGGTTATAAAAATTTTTTGCTGAGCGAATACATAGGTGTATTATTCACAGAATAATAAACCAAAAGGGTGAATGAAAATTAACGCTAATGAAGTGCTGCCATGTTAGCGTTAATTGTTCTGTAAAACCTTGAAGTATTTCGTTTCCAGGTATCATTGCTCATATCGTAAACCCTGAACAGCGAAACAGTCAACTATCAAAACCAACCACAGACCCTAGCCACTTGGAGGTTTGGTTCAAAACTAGAATTCTACCCCCTTAATAAATTAACAAATTCGCAATCCAAATTAGAACACAAACCTTGCTATAACTACTGCAGCAAGAAAATTGCTGGTAAGCAATGAAAGAATAGGGCACATTGGAGTTAGGTAAGAGTGGGCAAAATGTGCGAAAAACGTGAAAACCATATTTTTGTATGTATTCTGTTACTACATTAGGTATATGATTTTAGGGTATTTTTTCGCGATGTATCACATGGTTATGTCAATTTTTCGATTCCCAATCGTGATTTCATTCTTCAAAACACGTTGCCACATCGAAAACAAAATTTCGACCACTGCAGTAATTTCTCGGGAAGAATTAATAAGGTTGAGTGATTTCTCCATGAAATTTCAGGCAGGATTCGAATTTGCAATAAAATAAGGTTTCCATTCTGAAATAAATGAAACGCGTCAAAATTTCATATTTTTCAAAACTTTTGGCCCATTTACCTTGATAGGATGATCGTGAATCGAAAAATTGACATCACCACGTTATTCAGCGCTAAAAATACCGCAAAACCCCCAAAGTTATGTGTCACATGTCGTACCTAATTATTAAATACATAAAAAACGTAGGGTTTCACGTTTTTAACACAGTTTTCCCCGGAGTGAGGGGTCATCTCTTCATGAAATTACACGCCGAATCCGAATCTGCAATAAACAATGGAGTTTCCCTTCGAAAAAACAAAGTTGTTGTCACAATTTTACCATTTCCATGAAATTTCGATTTCGGATTTGGATCTACGAGAAAAAAACGCTGCAAAGTCACATGGGTCACATGGGCTTATTATTCAATTGGACATACCTACAGAAATGTTGGCTGTTCATTTATTGTTACTTTCATGTAAAATAATTGAAATAGCTATTTCTGGTGGTTTCCACCAATTTTGGCCACTAAAACTTGAATTAGGTACGCTCCTTTTTTTTCAAATTATCTTTGATCATTGGTAGTGCCATTTAATCGTGTTGATCCACGTGTTGAAACTTTTCCTAGTGCTATTCTACAAATTGATGGTGATTTCAGACGATTTCGCAGGTTTTTGACTCATAAAAAATCAAATTTGGGAGCTGAATATCTGGTACAACCTCAATTTTCCACTCCTTGGTCAAAATCGACTTCATATTCGGTCTTCTCGTCCCCAAAAACATGGAAAACGATAACTCAAAAGCTCATTTTACTAACATGTTACTAAAACACAAAAAGTACCTATTTTTATACACATTTTCACCCATAACACCCCTGGGTATATTCCGATCGGGCTGAAAAGTTTCGGGACACAACTAGGGCCCAAATGGAGCATGTGTGCGAAAGAACGACTTTTTTAGACCGAAAATGAGGCCGGTACACGTGATACGGCGTACGGCGGACGGACATTACATTTTGGTTTATTATTCTGTGTTTATTATTCAGCATGATACATGGGGTTCCCATTTTACTTATCCATCGGTTCGATAGATTTGTACACCGTCTCCAGGGCAACATGAAATAAAATACGAAAACTCACTTTGAGGTGGAGAATGGTGTGAGGAGACCTAGTAGCTTCTTGACTGGGGGCGACACCTGTTTCGTCGATTATTCTCTGTCCCCGCTCGGGAGCCATCTCACCTGAAACCAAACAGAAGATACCACTGTGATGATTTTGTTTCCACTTTTAGTACGAGTAACAAAGTTAACTATCGAGTTCGTAAAAAAAAGGTTATTTATTTGTGGCCCCACAAACTGTCAAGACTAATGGTAAAAACTTCAGACCAGGTACAGGCTTATAGCTCCCTCCTCCCTCGCAACTATTATGTATTACACTAGATCTACTATCTTCATTCAAATGAACATTCAAATCCATGCATAGAATCAGATCAGTTGATTCAAACGGGCGACAAAAGTTTATACGATGGCGCAAGCGCAGATTAAAATAACTGCCCGATGTTCACGATTCAGGAGTAATTGGATATCTTCTCAAAATCGCAAAGTAATCGGTGGATCAAAAGTGGACTTATGCGAGTGGCAAGGGCTTCACGTTTGCACATGCTTAGCGGAACGTGACAATCGCTGTTGATTAAACCGATACCGCACCTACCCAAAATTTCAGCTCATCACGACCATTTTTCGAATAGTCAGAAGTCCGAATATTTATGGCTATCACAGGGATGATGAAACTATTCATGTTCGGGTAATGAATACGAAATAACAAGGGAACAAAGAAACAAGTGGGGCGCGACGTTGAGCAGATTGCGTCACCTGAGTCTTTTGAACCAAAAGACGTGGAAAATCCGTTGTCAGGGGGTGCAACGAACTTTTCCAACCATGAAGAAAAATAGAAACGATGGGGCTAAAACAAGATTTCAAAAATATGATTTAACAGTCGAACTGTTGTTTGCTTATTAAAAAACGCTGCAAATCCCCGTACAACGGTTTATTATTTTTGTACAGAATACCCTTCTGTTACAGATCACAGCTCTCTGTATAGATAACCCGTCTATATAATATAATATGTACTAGTCTATACATATTATGTAGATCGCAGACCCTCCGTAGGTTAGTACCTAACCCCGTACTCGTTGCTAGGTAGATACCTGAATCACGAGTTAAACGTTGCTAAAATAATTCTTTCGATGACAAACAGTACCTAACTAAAATGGCGAAAAGAAACGCAAATAATGAAGTTCTGAAGGAAAATTGTTGATGTGGAGTGAAATAGATGCCCCTTCTGCGTAGATCACTGTTTTGTGTGGTCAGTACCTACCTTCATGGTCAAGTATAATGAACCGTTGTGTAATAACTTGCCCATCAATAATACTTCAACGGTTGTTCAAGTTGCAAAAGTACCGATCAACAAAATCCAGCCCCTTCTCGGTAGATGAACCGTTCTGTAATAATTTACCGTTATGTAATAATTTACCCATCAATAATACTTCAAAGTTTGTTCAAGTTTCAGAAGTACCTACCAACAAAATCCAATAGTCCAACATTTATCAAATGAAATAATATCGCAGAACAATCATCTCTTCTTCATACAGCCATCCTTGATTATAATCAGGTGCTCCCTAGCGATGATATCCGGGCCGGATTTATACCGTTTTGATTCAAGATCGTGTTGACGAAGCTTTTTGGTGCACACGAACGGCTGGACGTACAATGCTCCGGGTGGACTCAAAAAATTGTTTAGCTCAAGACAAATTTAATAACGTAAAAAAAACCATACCCTTCTACCGAAAGTTTTCGAGATACGGCGTTCTGAAAATTTCAACCCCTTAGAGATGATGAATGACAGTAACGCCGAGCTTCGAGGACCAACTATAGACCCCGAACGGAACCTATAACCCGAATTTCATCAATTTTTATTCATGGTAACTAAGAAAAGTGGCCAGTACGGCGTACGGCGGACAGACAGAATTTTTTTTTATTGCATTTTCGGATTCTACATACCTTGAAACGTAAACCATCAAATTTTGAGGGGGGTTAGATTTTTTTTTTTTTTCATGCTCGATTCCAGTGAATACCAAACCAAAACGAATTGACATTTCAACGTCTCGTGGTATGTAAAAACTAAGCTATATTATTATATTTATGCAAGAAGTGGGTTTACATGTGAGTGTACCTAGGTGCTTGATGTACTTACTTCAGGTGGGGTAATTAATTGTTAATTCACTAACCATGAAAAAAGCAGGAATGAATATGTAATTGAAAGATCTCATATTTGGCCTCAAAAATCGTCAGCCACTTCAATCCAGATTTTAAAAAACCATTACCAGTGTCATAAAATAATATATGAAGAGTTGTGTTTTTCGGTAGGTGCCGTAAGTAAAACAACAACATTTTCGAGAAATCGAAATTTGGATACTATCGGCAATCAGTACTGGAAATGAGGGGAGATATATCTCAATGGGCACTGATTCACGTAAGGTCGGTTTTCGGTTGAGTGAGCCGCCGGACCGTTTGTCGACGCAGCCCCACGTTGCGTCAATTGATTCGTTATGTAACGAGGTATTTTGTTTGGCTGGAGGAGAATCTACGACGAGAGGGATCTTCAGAATCAGCATCCAAAAGACGTGGAAGAAGGTTAAAAAAAACCATAATTCGCAATTTTCATGATGGTTCAACGAAGAACATTTAAGATGAGTTTTTTTAAACATGTATCATGTTTTAGCCCTGGGATACTAGCATTTTTTGCGCGTCGATTTTGCGAGTCAATTTTGAGCGTCAACTTTTTTCGCGCACAATGCATAGTGGAGAGTCGCTTGGAAACATGGTACATGGTTGCAATTTTTGGTTCTTAAACATAAATCCCGGTTACTTCTAACTACTTTATAGATAGTTGACGCCCAAAATTGACGCGCAAAATCGACGTTCTACCAGATTCCTAGGAAGGTAGTTTTACCGCAGTAGTTCCTCTTTGGAAACAACTTTATAGTAATTTCTGATTTTTATTAATAAATAATTGTGCATCGATGTTAAAATCAAGTTTCCCATAAAAAAGGCCATACTCACACCTTAGCGGAGCCTTGGGTAACTATTTTTTGTTAATTGAAGTACATCCCCTACAAAACACCTATTCAGTTTAGTTCGAGATGGAAAAAAATGATTTGAGGTAAGATACTTCCTTTAAAAAAATGAAATAGTTCAATGTAAAAGTTACATAGCCTATAAACATAAACTGGAAGGAACTACAGGTTAAATGCTTGAAAATATCGAAAACCTGTACTATTATCCCTGTTCTATTCTAACCCCCCTCAAAATTTGATGGTTTACGTTTCAAGGTATGTAGAATCCGAAAATGCAATAAAAATATTTCTGTCTGTCCGCCGTCAGAACGCCGTATCTCGAAAACTTTCGATAGAAGGGAAGGTTTTTTTACGTTATTAAATTTGTCTTGAGCTAAACAATTTTTTGAGACCACCCGGAGCATTGTACGTCCAGCCGTTCGTGTGCACCAAAAAGCTTCGCCAACACGATCGTGAATCAAACGGTATAAATCCGGCCCGGATATCATCACCACGGAGCATCTGATTGTAATCAAGGACGGCTGTATGAAGAAGAGATGATTGTTCTGCGATATTATTTCATTTGATAAATGTTGGACTATTGGATTTTGTTGGTAGGTACTTGAGAAACTTGAACAAACGCTGAAGTATTATTGATGGGTAAATTATTACACAATGGTAAATTATTACACAACGTCAAATTATTACACAACAGTTCATCTACCAAGAAGGGGCCTGATTTTGTTGATCGGTACTTCTGCAACTTGAACAAACGTTGAAGTATTATTGATCTGCAACTTATTACACAACGGTTCATTATAGGTATTGGCCACAGAAAACAGCAGAAGGGGCATCTATTTCACTCCACATCAACAATTCTCCTTTAGAACTTCATTATTTGCGTTTCTTTTTGACGTTTTAGTTACTGTTTGTCATCGGCTGTATTATTTTAGCAAAGTTTAACTCGTGATTCAGGTAGGTACCTAGTAGCGAGTACAGGGTTAGGCAATAACCTACGGAGGGTCTACGATTCACATTTGTATAGAGTAGTACATATTATATTATATAGACGGGTTATCTATACAGAGAGCTGTGATCTGTAACAGAACCCTATTCTGTACAAAATAATAAACCGTTGTGCAGGGATTTGCAGCGTTTTAAAATCCTAATCACGAAACAGGAGGTTCTAAGGTTCCAAACAGAACCACCTCAAGCATTACAGAGAAAAGGATGGGACGTAACTTCTTGATGGAAATAAAAGACTTCACAGTTCTTATTTGCTAAAGTTCTACGGGATTTCGTAAATTCAATTCGTGGAGACATCATCACCAACAAATGACCTAACCAAACCGACTTTCTGCCGACTGAACCATTCTTAGATCGCTTATTTAAAAAATTTTTATACATTTCATTTTGATTTCGAGCGATTCGATTAGAATGTCTTATAATGTTAACCCCTTCAATTTTAATCGATTGGTAGGCATACCTAATAATACACAGGTAGGTACACTAATGGTTTCACCATTCAGACCTACCTCCAAGCATTTCCCGCATTTATGGTAGGTAGATGAACTGCATTTCTACAGCTCCTCTGTCTGCACAGAAGTTTATCTGATTTGTACACTACTTAGCAGATAGAATTAAAGGAAGATCGTTGAGCATAAATCATCATATTTCAGTTTGCTGGTTTATTAATGAGTTTCAAACCCAATAATACTCCCGGTGTTATTTCTCGACCACTATTTATTAAATCTATTATTAAAGCCGGTTATTAAATCTGTCAAGCTTCCTGCATTTTCAATCCCAACAGTCACAAAAAGTAGATACAGAATACGTGCCTACTACTAGAATCATCAGGTTTCGCCTGAGGGAGAATAATTCCACGGCCGATCGTTCGTTTTCGTCATCAAAATCGCGGAGGGTTTCCCCATGATTGTCGCTGTCCGGAGGACAAGCTTGAGTGAGAACCTGAATTCGTTAGGCAACGGCAGACCACAAAGTACCTACCAGCATTACTAACTACAATTTCCTTGAAACTCTTGATAAAAACGCTGTTTGAAATGGCGATCATTAAGACTGTTTGGGAGAAGCAGTTCTAAACCCTTCGTCTCATTCTTTGTTTGATCGGATGGTACGAACCAGTTCCCAGTGATTGGGAAGAGTAGGCAGTAAGTTCATATATGATAATTCATGATCTAATAGTGAAAAACTGTTCGAAGTCAACTTTCATGTTTCGGAAATCGATATAATTTTTAAAAAAACAGGTTTACATAGTGGACATCGTAAATCGCCAGTTAAAACATACCATAGGGTATAACGTACAAAATCTACAGTCCCTTGGTGCAGGAGTGGTAATGCCACTAATGTAAGTATAGATGTAGGTATCACAAATAATAATAATAATAATAATAATAATAACATACATCTCATGACAGAGTACAAATTGGTTAAATCTTACTGAACATAATGTTTTTGAGAAAATGTTGGGAAACAAATACTTCGATTACAAGTCACATTTCATGTGTCGGTTAGCTGAACGTCAGTCCGATCAATTAGCAAATTTTATAACCTCGAATCCCAATAAAATACATTAATTACAAAATACGATTGAGGGAGTCATTTCGTAAATTCGCTCACTTGGTTATGGTGCATGACTTTTCTCGACGGTCAGTTCCAGAACTTCTGTGAATGACCAAGAAATATTTTTCGAAAATTTTGCTCTGTAAGCGATAAAATTATCTTTGGACTGACTGGTGACAAATGGGCAGCCGAACTGTATTCCCACATGACTTACTAATTGTAAGCTGTTTGCAGAACAACTGACCTATTTAGAGGAAGAAGGAACTGACCTGTTTTAAAATTTGTTTTTGCCTATTCAGGACGACAGGACTAATTAATACATCGCGATTCTTGGCTGTAGATAATCAATTGAGGTACCTACCTAGTTAATTTAAAAGTAGACTGTGCAGTGTGTTTTTGTGGGAAGGGGGAAGAAAACTGTCTATTATTTAAATGAAACTAGACGACAGAAGTAACGAGCTGTAACGGTTCTTAGCCATCCAGCTTTCTCTCACAGACACTGAATCCTGAATGTGAATCCCCGGTGAAAACACCTCTGAGCTGCTCTAAATGCTACCATCATTGGAATCCACAGGAAGAGTTGGTAATTACAATACGCGACCGGTACGTTTCGAAGTCCCAGATACCACAGCAGAGGTGTAGAGTTGTACCCAACATAGCAGTTATTAAACATCGATAAAAACGAACTAGAAGAGGCCAGCCCTGAATGTAAGGATCCCAACTTTTCAGTACTCGCGACGAATTATGCATAATTTGCATACAAATTCACGGACGCCTTTCTCGACAATTTCCTCAAAAACTGCCCGTTAGGTACTCAACGTTTTCTTTTCCAGGCATCACCAGGGCGATTCAAGAGGCGAAACAAACCCTATGGAAAGAATCAAGTAGATTAGGGAGTTTCGATCCAGCAAGTTGCGTGCGCTGTACTGTGATAGGCACCTTGAGCCCACAACTACTGAAAGTGCGTGTTAGAGCGCATTTTCATGCTGACCACAACGGCTGGAACCAATGAATTCGCCTTATTCGGATTTTAACAAAAAAATTAAAATGTCTGTACGCTATGGTACATTCCTCGCGGAGCAGTTCGAGTCTAGAGGTTACATTCCATCACAGTTGAGATACTAATTCAATTTAAGATATTTTAAGAGAACTAATACTAATTTAATATATTTTCATTAAAATAGATAGGGCACAAGAACAGTGTTAACTTTTGGTGCCAGTGGGATTGCCAGATTTCATTTTAGCGATTTCCGAAGAGAAAATGATGATGAATCGGGTCCAAAATTGTTAGCAAAAGTTTGAAAAATTTTTTGATACAAATCCGTTTCAGAGCTTTCTGAATCCGTCCCTAGTTGGTGGCATACATATTATATATTTATTGTATTTGCGTCTCTCCAGACGAAATCTTACCTTGGCTACGAGACGAAAAATTCCGAACTTCGCTAAAATGTTCGTAAGGGCGAATAAAACCTGTTTCATTCGACGATGAACTAACAAAGCACCTAGCTGATATGTTTGAATTTACCAATGTCGTTGACCTATGACTTATATAGGTACGGTTAAAGTTTATTCATATGTAAGTCGAAGCCAAGGTTACGGCTCAACATGTAAAATGAAAAAACACAAAAAACAGCCTTTTTCTGCAAAACCAAACTGGAAAGATTAAACTCGTAGCAGTGCTCAGTTCCCCTTATCTCGGTCATGTTCTGATATAATTGTTTCGTTGTTTTCAGCGAGATGTGCATTGTTTTCTCTGAGTGACTCATTGGAAGATAACTCGTAACTTACTACGTACAACATCAGTACCCCTGCCTCGAAATTCAATATACCTACACGTGAAATTCCAACTCTTCAACTGCCCATAAATGTTTATTGAGAGCTGACCTGATCATCATGATTTTGGAATATCTAGATCTTTGCAATAATTTAGAGGCTCAATACTATTTGAAAGTACTCTGCAACGGCTACAACCAACCTTTCAAACAAGTAATAAATTAATAAAGACGAAAACGTAGGACTATGGCGCTGACTCCGACCAGGCTAACCAGCTGGCATCGTACCGCGGCCTCGACGTTAATGGAAACGTCGCATGTTCCATTCCTGCCAATGTCACATTTATTTATTTTATTTTATATCAACAACTTTTTTTTCACTTCATTTTTCCCCCCTTTTTACGTTTCCTCGAGTGCACATACCTAATACATTCGAACAAATAGGTAACTCACATGTTAAGCTCATAAAAAATAAAAATAAAACAGGTTACATGGTCCTCTCCAACCACAAAAGCCTAACTGTGGTAAGTGGGAGCTACCTATTTATATAGAAGTCCCACCAAGGGTCCCTATCCACAATTTTCTTCGATGATAGGTATATAGTGAATGTCCTACGGTGAATGACCTCCGATAAAGGTAAGTACGTTTTTCACTACTTAAATGTCAATCAAGATGGAGGTGAAATCCCCAGTTCAACACTTTTACCGAATATTCAAAGAAAATGCAGCTATTGCGATGGGTTCAAAATTTTCAGAACATGAATTTTTTTAATATGAAAATCAGTGACACCCCTAGATTTTAACATCCTGAATTCATCCCTAGATTTTAACAAAAATTTATATTTAGGTTTTATACATATACATATCGGTATAGCACGTTTTCATATTTTCTCAATTAATACCCAACCTACGAGAAGCCTTCTACCTACCTACTCGGACCTTCGAGGGACGGAGCCTGGAGAGGGAAGCATACCGTAGGGTCCCCCCCACCTTCCTTCTTCGGGAGCTTGATGGTTTGACACTGAGGCGATCAGTATCGTCTCAGACCGAATATACGACACAAGTCCTTCAAATATATCAACTACGTTCAATTTTAAACATTTTTCTTTATTTTCGCCCTCGACTTCTGATTAGAAAACATTCAAATTCTAAATCAGAAGTGGGATTCTATCTGCGCTCACACAAAGAATATTATTTTACCAAACTTTTTTTATATCAGTGAAGTGTTTTCCGTGATCACGGGTTCTTTACTCTCACGTAACGCGATGTCAGACGTGGAGGAACACCAAAATCAAGTGGATTCCGAAGAAGAAGATATTATCATCGAAGACGAAGTTCCACCGAATTCACAAACTCCACAGCAAAACCGAATGGAACAATTAATTGGGATGCAAGCTCAGATGTTTGGTGAGTTACTCAATCGTTTACCAAATATGCCTGCACCAACTCATAAACTGAACTTCCCGGAATTTAATGCTGACGTTGCCAATCCAAAAGGTTGGATAAGAACTACGGAACTTATCATGAGAGAACAACGGCCAAACACTGCCCAGTTAGCCATGGCTCTCACAGACTGTTTCAAAGGCACAGCTTCAACTTGGCTGTCCGAAATAATTGACGAAGAACTGAATTGGGAGAAGTTCGTCGAACTTTACCTAGCAAAATATTGCCACATAGACACCCCGGCGGCAAAACCACCATCAGAGGGGCCATCAACCGGTGGGTTCGCTCACAGACCACCAAAAGATGGTCACGCATAGATGGACACGCTCACAGTAAACGGATGATGGCCAGACCCAACTCCAACGCTACTGAGGAGCTCCTTAGACTGAACCGCAGAGAGCTGAGGCAAATAGTCGGCCTATTAACCGGCTTCCTCCCCCTGCGCTTCCACCTAAACCGCATAGGGGTCACACAACAAACAACCCAATGCAGACTATGTGAGGAGACAGACGAAAAAGCATCCCACATAATATTTGAGTGCCCAGCACTCGCTCAGCGCAGGCACAACCTCTTTGGGGCCTCAACCCCAATGAGGGAATTTCCCAGCGAAAATATAATCAAAAACCTTACAACCCTCACCAGGGGACTGGGGTTATTTGATTAAGCTAGGACACTCAGGAAAAGTACAATAAGCCAATAGGCTTCCGTGCTTTGGGGCAACCGACCCCCATTCCTGAGTGATCCGACTTACAATTTACAATTTACAATTTACCCCGGCGGCAATAATTCACCAGGCCATAACTGCCCAAGTTAAAGACGGCGACACCACAAAACTGGTATCGGAACAATTAATGAAGATCCGTGGGGCCTTTCGAGGAAAGTCGAGTGACGACTGTGGATTGCTTCTCGCTACCGCACTAGCAGCTCGGTACGACCCCGAAATAAGGAAATGGTCGTACACCAACGAAACATTAACGGAAGTCAATCTAATGAAGGAGTTAAAAGCCGTGAAGGCTGGAAAACCGAAATCTTCGTATGGGAGCCCTTACCAAAACCGAGAGACGACCCATCAACAAGGACACGGATCCGGCCAAAAACGCCCTTATGATGGTCCACAGGGTCCCAGCCATCAAAAGAAATGGAAGCCACATTTTAAAAATAACCAGGGACATCACCTACACGTCTCTGGCCAACAACATTTAACGCCAAATCAAGATCAACAATCAAGAAAGAAATGGTGTAGCCGCTGCAAAATGAACAATCACGATTGGGCCGTATGCGGATTCAACCCGAATAATCCCAAGAAATGGACATCGGACAAGACCAGTCAGAAGACGACAACGCATGCCAAACCCCAGGAGAAACGAATTAACGTATGCAACGTTAATCCTGAAGGTCAGCTCCAACACCAAGGTAAAAATTATCCTTTTATTTTTGATTCTGGTAGTGAAGCTTCTTTAATGTCCGTTAAATTATTACCATATTTCTCTGGACAACAATTTAAGAATCCAGTAAATTTAACTGGTATAGGACAGGGAAAATTAGTTGTAAATTCTCAAATCTCCACCTCAATAACCATAAATAATATCGACCTCCCTGTACTGTTTTATATAGTTCCAGAAGGTTCAATAACACATGACATATTATTAGGTCGTGATATACTAGAATCTGGAATAAGTGTAAATATTTTACCTGATCGTTATGAAATAAGAAAAATTGAAAATAAGGTAGCCTCCCAAAAATCCAAAACCAAATATTTGGAACGTAAACGTAACGAAATTTCTCCTCAGAATTCAAAAGTTATGGAAGAAGAAATTAAGAATATTAAAAAT
Source organism: Leptopterna dolabrata (assembly GCA_954871275.1). Classification (NCBI taxonomy): domain Eukaryota; kingdom Metazoa; phylum Arthropoda; class Insecta; order Hemiptera; family Miridae; genus Leptopterna; species Leptopterna dolabrata. The sequence goes on from OX940980.1 coordinate 40,221,473, forward strand.
GATGATGTATGGCCTATCCCTTGTAAATACCCGGAGATAGATCTACAAGTAGAATCAATTTCATCAATTGAAAACGATTCTCAACGTTGTGTTATTCAAGGTTCAACATCAGGTGATTCTAGGTTAGAACAATTTCATCCTGAAAGTGAAAGTATTGACACCGAATTGTCATCGCCTCAAGATATGAAAAGACTAAAATCTATTTTAGTTAAATATTCTGATAATTTTACTAGGGGTTTACCTAAACGTCCAGTGAATGTGGCACAGTTCAAAATAAAATTGAACGATCCAAATAAAATAGTTTACAGGCGTCCATACCCATTACATCCACGAGATCGTGAAATAGTGCGTAGCTATATCAAAGAGTTATTAGATGCTCAAATCATAGAACCATCTACAAGTCCCCATTCATCTCCAATTCTCTTAGTACCTAAAAAGAATGGAAAAATGAGATTATGTACAGATTTTCGTGGTCAAAATTCTAATACAATCCCGGAACGATATATCCACTTCCCCTAATCCGAGATCAGATTAGTAGATTAGCGGGACAAACTTATTTCTCATCTTTGGATTGCGCCAGTGGGTTTTATGCCATTCCATGTGACGATTATACTCGAGAAATATTAGCATTCTCGACTCCTGATGGCCATTACCAATATTGTAGAATGCCATTCGGGGTTCGTAACGCACCTTGCTGTTATCAACGCGCGATTACGAACGCCCTTGGAGAGTTGGCAAACACTTATTGCTTAGCATACATGGACGATCTGTTGGTCGTAAGCAATACCAAGGAAGAGGGCTTTACTCGTCTTGAAGAGGTATTGAAAGTATTGTCCAAAGCTGGATTTTCACTTAATCCAGACAAGTGTAGTTTCCTCAAAACCTCTGTTGTATACCTAGGATATAAAGTTCAAAACGGCGAGATACGCCCCCATAACGATCGTATAAAGGCATTGACTGATCTACCACCGCCGAAGGATCGTACTGCACTCAGATCATTTCTAGGCCTTAGTTCATATTTTCGTAATTTTATTCGAGATTTTGCTCAAATTTGCGCACCTTTGTACGAGTTAATTTCTATGAAAAGTAATTTTACATGGACACCAAAACATGAAGAGATCAGGCAAAACATAATCCATATTCTAACTTCCGAGCCTGTCCTGACCATTTTCAGGCCAGAATATCCCATTGAAGTGTGGGCAGATGCTTCTAGCATTGGTTATGGAGCAATTTTGTTTAACATTATTGATAATCAGCGGAAGGTAGTAGCTTATTTTAGTCGTCGTACCACCCCAGCTGAAGCTAAGTATCACAGCTACGAGCTCGAAACGCTTGCGGCAGTAAAATGCTTCAAGGCATGGGAATCTTACCTTCTCTATCATGATTTTACTCTGGTAACCGATTGTAAATCATTTCAGGCATCCTATGTTAAGCAAAATCTAATTACCCGTGTTCACCGATGGTGGGCATACCTGCAAATGTTTGTATTTACTATTCAATATCGACCTGGATCAAAAATGCAAACGGTCGATTTCCTTTCCAGATATCCCGTAGGTTTGTCATCTGAAGTAAACATTTTTGAAACACAGTTAAATGATTTCCCGCTTCTACACACGTCAGACAACTATGACGTCATAACGTCAAATCTTCCCCAAATTACAGACGTAGAGTACAATAAAATTATTGAGAAAAGAGTCAACCTAGTCGAACTTACTGGTGATTGGTTACTAGTAGCGCAACAACAGGATACAGAAATCAAATTTATAATGGAACAACTTGAAAATAGCAGATTAGCTCCTGACCTAGCCAATACCTACGAAGTACACGAAGGAGTTTTATTTCGTAAATTTCAACATAAAAAGAAAACTAAGAAAGCTCCAATAATACCCAGGGCTTACCGCTGGGTAGTCACAAATTCGGTTCATGAAGCCATCCTACACCTAGGTCTTCCAAAAACCTTGGATGCAATTTTGGACAAATTCTGGTTTTCACACATGAATAAATATGTCAACAAGTTCATTGAAAATTGTATTACTTGTAAAATTGCAAAAACTCCTTCAGGTAAACAGCAAATGAATCTTTATCCCATACCAAAATGTGATGTTCCATTCCACACTGTTCATATTGACATAATCAATGTAAATATCATCACAATCATTGTAACTATCTGTATGTACCTTACTTTATTATTTTTATAATTAAATTAGTCATTAGTCAAACCAAGGTTGAGGTTTTTCCCCCGAATTCGAAATCACATGACGAAATCGGACTTGGGGTTTTCCTCATAGTACAATGTTAGGTAAGGAACAAGCTCCCTAGGTAGGACTAGAATAGCTGCATTGTTAGGACAACTAGTCTCCAATGTAATTTCAATCAATTTACAGGGTATACCAAACCCTAATGCATTTTCCTCAATTTTTTTCACGTGGGACCGTGAAAGGTCAGTATGGCCGTATCGGTATAGCACGTTTTCATATTTTCTCAATTAATACCCAACCTACGAGAAGCCTTCTACCTACCTACTCGGACCTTCGAGGGACGGAGCCTGGAGAGGGAAGCATACCGTAGGGTCCCCCCCACCTTCCTTCTTCGGGAGCTTGATGGTTTGACACTGAGGCGATCAGTATCGTCTCAGACCGAATATACGACACAAGTCCTTCAAATATATCAACTACGTTCAATTTTAAACATTTTTCTTTATTTTCGCCCTCGACTTCTGATTAGAAAACATTCAAATTCTAAATACAATAATATACATAAAATAATATACATATAAACATTTTTGTTCGTATAAATATAGTACCTATATTCGTGTCACTCCAGACATCTATCTGTCCTTGGGTACATCATAGAAATTCCAGATTTCGCCAAAACATTCGTACTGCCAAACGAAAGGATGAGCTCGAGGATGAGCAGTTCTCAAAATTTTTATGGGAGTCAAATTAGAGTTTTTAGGGGTCAAAATTCGGTGAAAACTGATAAAATCGCGAAAAATGTATATAAAATCACTGAAAGTAGTATGGAAGGGAGAGTAATGACAGAAAAATACCATTTCATTTGTTTTTTCAAACAGAACAGGGGTCAAATTAGGATTTTTGGGAGTCAAAAATTGGTACATTGGGCTAAAATCAATATTAATTCACCTGACGTTGTGTGGGATGGTGAATCACGACGGTGGGACCATTTCGATGATAAAAATATTTTTCTCAAAAAAGATTGGGTCAAATTTGACTTTATAAGAGTCAAAAATCGATAATAATTGCTAAAATTTTAAAAAAAGTATATAATTTTATTAAAAGTGGTAGTATGGTTTCTCGCTATAGCATCTTTTTACACAATAGCACGAATGTTTCTTTGAAAATTCGCTCTTACAGCCGTGCTGCATGACTGGAACTTTTTTTTTTCCTTTAGTGTTACAGTTAGGTAGATACTAAGGTAACTAACTATGCCAAAGGTGAAAAGTGAAGTAACAGGGGTTTATTTTATTTTGACAAGCCAATCTCCTCGTAACTCTTACCTACTCAAAAAGGATGGAAATATGAAACCTATCAAAATATTGAGAAGTCACAAGCGAGATTGCAGAGCGGAGTGTTGAGAATGCTCATAAGTGAATAAATAGGAAAGATGCTAATAGTTAATTCATTCACTAGACCTACAGGATTTATGATACAATAATAAATACACGCCGCTTATCAGCTAGACTATATCTATATTTAACTGAAAGTAGGTATAAGTTAATTTCTGAAAGATGAGTTGGAATTCGTTAGTACTAAAATGTGGGTTAAGCAGAAAAAATGGTAGACTTCGTTTTACATTTCTGAAATAATTGATCTGCGATACCTAGGCAGGTGTAGTTTAGGTTTGCCACCCCTACCTCAAAGATCCCTGGACGCGCAAACGCAAAAAACCAGGACATCCCAGGACGCTTTTGAGCCAAAACCAGGACAAAAACCAAGACTCATAGACTCAACCTTTCAAATTAACATCAAATATATTTTAGGAACAAGAGTAATATTTACATACATCTAGAAATATATCCAGGAATGCCATTTAGTGTTGACAGTCTGAAAACATCTTATGAACAGTCATTTACGGGACTTGATGAGTTTTTAGGAACTTACACATTTACACAGTCTTAGACTATGAGCAACTGATTGTTTTAGGGACTCGAGTCATATTCTATGATCTAGGAAGTTACAGAGATACATTTAACCTTCACAATAGGAACTTCACTTCACGTAGCTCAAAATGTAGCACATCTATTATTGATGATTTCAACTAATGTCAGCCAACAATGCGGCAAACGCTGAACACCAGCGTAGTAGTTTTTTTTTAAATTAAGATTTGAAACAGCTGTGCTATGTATTCCAGTAGTGTTCTCCAGTCTGCAGCATGATATAATAACACTTTTGAAGAGTTTTAACCCTGGAACCCCGTATTAGGTAGTTATGATGAATTATTTGTATAACATAAATTCAAATACTTTTTCTCTTCAGAATAATGAAGAAGTATGCGACTCATGATGAAGGGCCTGGAGCACATTAATTTGTCCTTCTTCCCGATTTGGTTTAGACGATTCACGGACGCTATTCATCAGATGTACGTTAGATAGCTACCTCGGTAGAAACCAGAGAAAGGGGAAAAATAATCGTGGCAGTTAATATTAATGTAGGAATTTGAGAAAATCGGGACGCTTCCCAGGACAGGATCCACCCCCAAAACACAAACATGTCCTCGGAAACCAGGACGGACGGCAACCCTAGCGCAGTTTTGTACAGAAAGTACTGGAGTCGGAGAATAGTTGGTACTTACACTAGGTACGTACCAACTAATGGAACAGCACCGTCTTCGCCGTCACAGAAATTATCTTCTTCGGGCAGGCACAATCGTGCTACATACAGATTAGAACTGTCAACACAATAAGTACGAGATGATGAAACAAACGTTACACGCTTAATTTGTACTCAATGACGCTAAATAACTGAAACCAAATACCACTAAATTAATTGCTAAATGAAGCAATTTTGGACTGAAAGTTTGATTGGTTCCTTGGGGACACGCGAAGACTAGAGCGTTTCAGAAATAAATCTCCTGCAATGCGCATTGTAGTGGGCAGATACACATTCCGCTGGGGCATTAGACTTCTTCATTACGAGGTGATCATTATTCATCATGTTGCACTGTCTAAACAGACGTGAAACCCGACGTGATCCAGATATAGTCGAGCAAATAAATCCAGAAGCAGTCTGAATGGAAGAATTGAGTCAAACTTTTAAGGCGAATCATTTTATTGCTGGACAATACTAATAGGGATTGCTAGATGGTGAAATGGCTTCAAAACCGGATGGGTGGGTCAGGAGACGGATCATGGGAAGACGCCAACGCGATGAGATCGGAAATTTCTTTTTACAGCTTACGAAATGTTAGTCAAAAATAGGTAATGGAATCGTACGGTTCTGGACAAGCTAAGGGGAACTGATGACACATATTCACTGACGATACATTGTATCCAATCAATCATGAAGTGTGATTATGCGACCAATAACGACAAACGTATCAGACAAGTAGTTAGAACTCGAGACCTAGGGTAGGTATCAGGTAGCGATTCTGTTATTTGGCAGTCGGTACGTAGGTAGCTAGGTACCTAATGGTAGGTAATATTCTACTTTGAACAAACCTCGAAAAGGCCGAAATCTCGCAGGTTGGCCATAAAATAGCAGTGATGAAGTGGATCACCACGTGATTTAAATCATGCAGCCGGTAGCTTTCCACCAGGACCCACTCATTGAAATCACAAGCACAGGTGGGAGCACTGTATATGGGGCGTGGGTAGGGGAACACATGGGACGTCGGTCCAGGGGGTCACAATAACCCACGATAAACTAACACAGTGATTTTATAATTTAAATTATGCGATTGCGAGATGTTTGGGCGAGGAAGAATGGTTGTTTAAAATAAACAAGTCAAGGTGCGCGAATACAGGACCTCGACAAGTTTTGCACGGGACGATAGGCGAAAAACTGACGGCTGTCGGGACCGAACTCCGATTTCGGTTGGTGGGGGGATGAAGTGGGTCACGGATGTTAGTACCGCGACGCAAACAAAGAGCGCGCTGGGATCGCGGGGCGTCTCGATTCGAAGGCCTGACCCGCGGATGAAGAGGGGAAGAACCCGCGGATGAAGAGGGGAAGAGGTTTAAATGGGAAGAAGCCACGAGGGTAGGGCCTTTAAAGGACAGCAGGCCCGTGACGTCATGACGACCGCGGTTGCGCGTCATATACGTGGCCCAGGCCGCCTTGAGATCGCGAGTCCCCCCCCCATCCGATTCGCGGTTAACTATCCTTTTAAACAACCGATCGCAAGAGGCGACTGAGAGGGTTTCGGTTCAGGAGTTGTGTTACCAAGTAATGGGCTGAGAGATAATTCGAGTGGGTTCAAAGTCCGAAACGCCAGGGTATCTCGGGTTGCGTGCGAGCCGCCTGAAGACAAAAAATGGCACAGCATGATTACCATGTGAAACTGATCGGAGCGACAAAGCTGCTTGCCCGAGACACACCAACTTCTTAATGGAAGACTGTCATCTGTCACAATTATTATTATGGCCCACAAGATACAGCACCAAATGCAACGGAACAATGACTTCATTATCAGATTGGAAATGAGGGCACAACCAGATCAACTACCTTTTAGAGGAACAAGTCAAAGCGATGCTACAAATCCATTGAAGTCAACCTCGAAGAGTTAACAGCAGTTTGCAACACTGAAATCACTAGTGAGAAAAGAAACTGCGGGGATACGGACGATATCAGTGAACTTGATTCAAGTGACGAGGATGCTCAACAAAGGCATAGGCCTCAGTTTATTCTTGCTCAGTCAAAATTCGTTGCCAAGTATTGGAGACCGGTGCCAACATTCATTCACGATCCGTAGAACGCAAGAGTAAGGAAGAATGGAGGATCGAAAACGAATGATCGGAAGGAGCAATCTAACGACAGAGCACTGAGTTATGAGGAGCCATGTGACTGGCAGCAATCCATAAATTTTTGTGTCAAGAGCTTGGTAGCATTGGGGATCTTGGTGGCAGAAATAATGATAAAAATTATCGAGAGCTTAGTGACTACCAAGTCCGCGGCATAAAGCCAATGCTCACAAATATCGGATAGAATAAGATCCAGCATTCCGTGTACATTGTCAACAAGAACATTTCTACAAAATGTACAGGTCACCAATGGGTGCCTTGATGGAACTTCCAGCTGGAATACGTTTGCAATGAAACGTGGAATCAAACTTTTTCTCTGATTATTTTTACTATCCCTACCCAACCCGGAGGTAAATCAGCTTGAAAAAACCAATTTCAAGAGCTCAACTAGGATATCGATTTCCATCCATTTCGATACAAGCCTATGTTATTTAACGAGGGTTTCAATGATAATAATGCATAATAAACAGGAAAGGTATGACAACATAGCCCTAAACCTCGGTTGAAGGTACCGGGACTTTCCTTCTACACTATGACAATGCCGACTTCTCATCATTCTTCACCCTATGAATCCACCATCCATTCATGGGAAGGACAAGGAGGTGCGTGGAGGAATCGCGAATTCGGAGGGACCTCGTCAGGAAGGCCCGAACGCTATCCGATGAAAGTTAGGTCAGTGGACTCTGCGGTTCCCAAACTGGATTTCGGCTCACTCGTCCGCCTCTCACTTCTTTCGCTCACCTTCAAAACCAAGTTCGCGAATTTGCTCAGAACAGGGTGTGTCTTCACGACGTAGTAAAATAATTGAACTTCTAAGAATGGAACACGGGCATAAACCTCACTGGGGCTACAGGAAGATGAGGATGATATCACAGGTTTCTTCCAAGAGATGTGAATACTCTGTGTTAGGACTCATTATACTAGAAGAATCCACAGAGTAGTTGCGAAATTCCAATGGGCTATTTGCATGAAAAATAAAATACGAAATATTTAGGTCAACTTGTGTGTAGACAAGTGTCATGGTAACGAAACGAGAGATTACGTGGCCTGAAAAAATATTAAATTACCAGTCAGAAAGCCCGATGCAGTCCATAAAACAGGCGCTAAGACCGGTTAGATATGGAGCCCACACAGTTTATCAAGAAGGGGCATGCAGTATCACTTATGTCAGTCTCAAGCAGTCCAAAAGGCCTCAGAGTCACTCAGTTGACTTCAAATTAAAGCCCATGAGGGTTGAAAAGGTAAGAAATTAGCTTCAGAGCTCACTCAGCTGATCAGGGCAGGGACCCACTTTGTCATTCTTACCCAGCAGTCCCACAGAAGCTCCACTTCAAATTAAAGCCATGTGGGTTGAAAAGGTAAGAAATTAGCCTCAGAGCTCACTCAGCTTATCAGGGCAGGGACCCACTTTGTCATTCTTACCCAGCAGTCCCATTCCAAATTTGAGCCTCGTGGGTTGAAAAGGAAAGAAATTAGCCTCAGAGCTCACTCAGCTGATCAGGGCAGGGACCCACTTTGTCATTCTTGCCCAGCAGTCCCATTCCAAATTTGAGCCTCGTGGGTTGAAAAGGAAAGAAATTAGCTTCAGAGCTCACTCAGCTGATCAGGGCAGGGACCCACTTTGTCATTCTTACCCAGCAGTCCCATTCCAAATTTGAGCCTCGTGGGTTGAAAAGGAAAGAAATTAGCTTCAGAGCTCACTCAGCTGATCAGGGCAGGGACCCACTTTGTCATTCTTACCCAGCAGTCCCATTCCAATTTTGAGCCTCGTGGGTTGAAAAGGAAAGAAATTAGCTTCAGAGCTCACTCAGCTGATCAGGGCAGGGACCCACTTTGTCATTCTTACCCAGCAGTCCCATTCCAAATTTGAGCCTCGTGGGTTGAAAAGGAAAGAAATTAGCTTCAGAGCTCACTCAGCTGATCAGGGCAGGGATCCACTTTGTCATTCTTACCCAGCAGTCCCACAGAAGCTCCACTTCAAATTAAAGCCACGTGGGTTGAAAATGTAAGAAATTAGCCTCAGAGCTCACTCAGCTGATCAGGGCAGGGACCCACTTTGTCATTCTTACCCAGCAGTCCCATTCCAAATTTGAGCCTCGTGGGTTGAAAAGGAAAGAAATTAGCTTCAGAGCTCACTCAGCTGATCAGGGCAGGGACCCACTTTGTCATTCTTACCCAGCAGTCCGACAGAAGCTCCACTTCAAATTAAAGCCACGAGGGTTGAAAACGTAAGAAATTAGCCTCAGAGCTCACTCAGCTGATCAGGGCAGGGATCCACTTTGTCATTCACCCAGCAGTCCCACAGAAGCCCCATTCCAAATTTGAGCCTCGTGGGTTGAAAAGGAAAGAAATTAGCTTCAGAGCTCACTCAGCTGATCAGGGCAGGGACCCACTTTGTCATTCTTACCCAGCATCCCAGTGTTGAAGTTTACTTGAGATTTCTTGGTTTTCTTGGTGTTGGGTTTACTTGAAGTTTTCTCAACGACATTTCTAGTTTCATACAGTTGTGTGCACCCCGCGCACACAGGTTAAACGGATCATTATGCGCTGTGGAACGATGCAATGATCGACGGGCATATAAGAGAGCTGTGAGAGACCAGCATGGGATCCGACGTAAAAAAATTGTAAGACACAATCCCACCTGACCGTTGGTCGTAAATTCGCCGGCCCCACACTCCTTACTAATCCATACTTTTCTAGAAGGATTGATGGAGGAGATAGTGTTTTTTCCTAGAAGGTGTAAGCTAAGCGAGAATTCACACTGCTGTTGTATTATGAACTAAACCTTATCTGAAGGACTGTAAGCACGTCCAGATACTCATAGGACCCGGCCAGTGGGCCTGAGGGAGCTAACAGAGAAGATCCAACAAGAGATGCATCATAAGAAACGAGATCGCTAACTTGAGTTGATGATACCCAAACTGAAGAATTAAAACGCTGCAAATCCCTGCACAACGGTTTATTATTTTGTATAGAATACCCTTCTGTTACAGATCACAGCTCTATGTATAGATAACCCGTCTATATAATATAATATGTACTATTCTATGCATATTATGTAGATCGCAGACCCTCCTTAGGTTAGTACCTAACCCCGTACTCGTTACTAGGTACCTACCTAAATCACGAGTTAAATGTTGGTAAAATAATTCTGCCGATGACAAACAGTACCTAACAAAAAGAAACACACACAATGAAGTTCTGAAAAGAAATTGTTGATGAGGAGTGAAAAAAGTTGCAAAAGTACCTACCAACAAACTCCAGCCCCTTCTACGTAGATGGTATAATGAACCGTTGTGTAATAATTTACCGTTGAGTAATGATTTACCGTAGTAATAATTTACCCATCAATAATACTTCAACGTTTGTTCAAGTTTCACTACCTACCAACAAACTCCAAAAGAGCCATCATTTTTCAAATTAAATAATATCACAGAACAACCAACTCGACTTCACACTCCGCCAATATAATCAGGTGATCCCTACCAATGATTGGCCGTATTCACAAATTCCTATTGTGGGCGCGTCTCTGGTTACGAGATTTGGTTTGAATTGTATACAATTTCATTCACACTGGAGTCGAAAATGCCTGTCGGTGCAAACTTCGGGGCCTTACTGTGAACGAACGGCTGGACGTACGATGCTCCGGATGGTCTTAAAAAACTCGCAAGTTCAAGAACTATTTAAAACCGTAAAAATATTTACGTAAAAAAATGGTATAGGCGTTTTGAAAATTTCAACCCCTATTTTGAACCCCTTAGAGATGACTCACAGTAACGTCGAGCTTCGAGGACCAACTAGACGCCGAACGGAACCTATAACCCGAATTTCATCAATTTTTTTTCATGGTAACTAAGAAAAGTGGCCCGTACGGCGTACGGCGTACGGCGGACAGACAGAAATATTTTTATTGCAGTTTTGGATTCTACATACCTTGAAACGTAAACCATCAAATTTTGAGGGGGGGTAAGAATTTTTTTTTTCATGCTCGATTCCAATGGTTTATTATTGAAAATAATAAACCAAAAAATAATGCACCCTTTCAGTACAAAATGACATCCTTGAACTACAGCTATTGTTGAAATAGTTATCGATGTGTACCTTCGAAAAGGGTCCCAAAAATACTATTCACAATTCTGACGGTTTCGATTCGCCGAACCAAACCTTGAAACATAACTTCACACGTGTTGTTAAATGTCCATCAATTCGCCCTAGGATACGCGACCGTGGGAAACTACCTGCCGACAATAGGCCTTGTCACAACGAGCATACGATAAGAAGTTTCCAGTCGCATGGGTACAACTTACTAGCATGACATATCACAAAGTGGTGAGATGAAACGTGTGTTTAAAATTACTTGAATCAAGAATGCGGCATATGTATCACCGTTACTTCGGGTACAGACGGATTTTTACTGATTTTACGTGTAAAATGTTCGGTATCAAATGATTCTGAATACGTACACGGAAGTGAAGCTAATAGCTCACCCGAATTCAAACCGACCCTGCACCACTCTCCAGCAGCTAACCCAGGTCGCTGTTCTTGGAAACACTATCATGAGTATGTTTTTCGCTACCTACCCATGCTGTTTCCTTAAGGTTGTCACCCGTGAAGTAGTCGAATACTAACTTTTGGTTTATTATTCTGTGAATAATACACCTATGTATTCGCTCAGCAAAAAGTTTTTATAACACCCCCTCAAAATTTTTTCTTTTCCGTTTCAAGGTGCGTAGATTCCAAAAATGTAATGTCCGTCCGCCGTATCACGTGTACAGGCTTCATTTTCGGTCTAAAGTCGTTCTTTCGCACACATGCTCCATTTGGGCCCTAGTTGTGTCCCGAAACTTTGCAGCCCGATCGGAATATACCCAGGGGTGTTATGAGTGAAAATGTGGATAAAAATAGGTACTTTTTGTGTTTTAGTAACATGTTGGTAACATGAGCTTTTGAGGTATCGTTTTCCATGTTTTTTGGACGAGAAGACCGAATATGAAGTCGATTTTGACCAAAGAATAGAAAATTGAGGTTCTACCGAAGGTTCAGCTGCCAAAATTGATTTTTTATGAGGCAAAAACCTGGAAAATCGTCTGAAATCACCATCAATTTGTATAACACTAGAAGAAGTGTCAACACGTGGATCAAGACGATTAAATGGCACTACCAATGATCAAAGATAATTTGAAAAAAAACGCTGCAAAGTCCTTGTCACATGGGTTTATTATTCCATTGGACATACCTACCTACAGAGATGTTGGCTGTTTATTTATTGTTTCTTTCATATAAAATAATTGAAATAGCTACCTCTGGTGGTTTCCACCAATTTGGGCTCCCAAAACACGAATAAACTACGCTCCTTTTTTTTAAAATAAATTATCTCTGATCATTGATAGTACCATTTAATGGTCTTGATCCGCCTGTTGACACTTTTTCCAGTGTTATTATACAAATTGATGGTGATTTCAAACGATTTCCCAGGTTTTTGACTCATAAAAAATCAATTTCGGGAGCTGAACATCTGATAGAACCTCAATTTTCTATTCTTTGGTCAAAATCGACTTCATATTCGGTCTTCTCGTCCCCAAAAACATGAAAAACGATACCTTAAAAGCTCATGTTACCAACATGTTGCTAAAACGCAAAAAGTACCTATTTTTATACACATTTTCACTCATAACACCCCTGGGTATATTCCGATCGGGCTGAAAAGTTTCGGGACACAACTAGGGCCCAAATGGAGCATGTGTGCGAAAGAATGAATTTTTTAGACCGAAAATGAAGCCTGTACACGTGATACGGCGGACGGCGGACGACGTACGGCGGACGGACATTGCATTTTTGGAATCTACGTACCTTGAAACGGAAAAGAAAAAATTTTGAGGGGGTGTTATAAAAATTTTTTGCTGAGCGATTACATAGGTGTATTATTCACAGAATAATAAACCAAAAGGAGCTAATTTGTGTTTTGGGGGCCAAAATTGGTGGAAACCATCAGAAATACTTAGCTATTTCAATTATTTCACATGATAGAAACAATAAATGAACAGCCAACATTTCTGTAGGTATGTCCAATAAACCCATGTGACAAGGACTTTGCAGCGTTTTTCAATTTGCAACTGTTTGCCATATCCACAAACGTGAATAAGTAAACCCGACATTTTTTGCCACTTGAGTATCACGTCAGGACTGACCCTTGAAACGTGCCCATAATTAGGTTATTCATTGTTTCCTGCTCAGGTTGTTGGGGTACTGTTGAGGGAATAAGCCAAAAATGCTAATAAGACAAAAAAGGAAAGAGTTTAAATATTTTTTTTTTAACATTTAGCAGCCAACGTGTTCCTTGACTGTGATCCTTGCAGCCTTGGGCTCCCTGTCTTGTCAACATCAGCAAGAAAAGAGAGTAATCTGGAAGACATAACCTATAAACCAGCAACTACAAACGTAAAATTTACAATACCTTGAGCCTATTTTAGGAAGTTCTTTTTTTGCAATTTTACGCCAGCTTTGGGCTGAAACTAGACGCCTTTTTAAGGCTGCACACATTAAAAATGTCACCAGCACCTGGCACCAGTAGAAAGTAAATGGTATGGAATGGGATGTAAGGCTGTTCAATGAATCTATTGGAGAAGATCGGAGTGACTGGGATTTATCAACCCCAATGTTTGAAGATGTAGGGAGGTGTTGAGTAGGTACCTACCTATGCTCAAGTAACCATTGCATAGAATTAATAATTTAAACTATAACTTTGAAATAACTTAACCTGACGAAACCATGGTAGTCTCATGGGTAATCCTTTTCTGGTCTGCACTATACGTTCATGTTTTTTTCCTATAAATATACAGAGCCTGAAGAAGGACGCCGGCTTCGTTCGAAAGCGCTCGCTATGAAAAGTGAACTGCTTATTCCCTACAAAACCCCAACATAAAGAGAAACGGACGTAGGTCGGAATTTGTTACTTTTGACCTCAGAATCGGATGCAGCATCCTCAGAAGCCCGATTTTCAGACACGAAATACGAGAAGTTCGGCGGGAATAAGCAAAAATAAAAACGCGTAACATCGTCTGGTATCCAAGTCCATCTCACTCGGTTTCCAAGTGCGTGAGGCGGGAGTTGGAGGGCAACACAATCGCTTTTTCCTTCCCCTTTTGGTTATTATTCTGTGAATAATACACCTATGTATCCGCTCAGCAAATGTTTTTTATAACACCCCCTCAAAATTTTTTCTTTTACGTTTCAAGGCGCGTAGATTCCAAAAAATACCGCCGTCCGCCGTCCATACCTACTCTAACTTCGGTCTGAAAAATTCGTTCTTTCGCACACAGGCTCCATTTGGGGGCTAATTGTGCCCCTAAACTATGCAGCCCGATCGGAATATACCCAGGGAAACGCTACAAAGTCCTTGTCACATGGGTTTATTATTCTATTAGACATACCTACAGAAATGTTGGCTGTTCATTTATTGTTTCTTTCATGCGTAATAATCGAAATAGCTTCTGATGGTTTCCATTAATTATGGACCCTAAAACAAAAAATAAGGTATGCTCCTTTTTTCTTTTTCTTTTTTTTTAACTATCTTTAATCATTGGTAGTGCCATTTAATCGTCTTGATCCACGTGTTGACACTTTTTCCAGTGTTATTATACAAACTGATGGTGATTTCAGACAATTTCCCAGGTTTTTCACTCATAAAAAATCAATTTTGGAAGCTGAACACATTTCCACACAATTTTCCACTCTTTGGTCAAAATCGGCTTCATATTCGGTCTTCTCGTCCCCAAAAACATGGAAAACGATATCTCAGAAGCTCATGTTACCAACATGTTACTAAAACGCAAAAAGTACCTATTTTTGTGCACATTTTCATTCATAACATCCCTGGGTATATTCCGATCGGGCTGAAAAGTTTCGGGACACAACTAGGGCCCAAATGGAGCATGTGTGTGAAATAACGAATTTTTTAGAACGAAGCGAAGCCGGTACACGTGATACTTCCGTAGATTCCAAAAATGCGAAGTCCGTCCGCCGTATCACGAATAACTACTTCCTTTTCGGTCTAAAAATGTGTTATGAGTGAAAATTTGTATAAAAATAGGTACTTTTTGTGTTTTAGTAACATGTTAGTAAAATGAGCTTTTGAGGTATCGCTTTCTATGTTTTTGGGGACCAGAAGACCGAATATGAAGTCGATTTTGACCAAGGAGTGGAAAATTGAGGTTCTACCAGATGTTCAGCTCCCAAAATCTATTTTTTATGAGTCAAAAACCTGGAAAATCGTCTGAAATCATCGTAGAATAACACTAGAAAAAAGTGTCGACACGGGGATCAAGACGATTAAATGGTACTATCAACGATCAAAGATAATTTGAAAAAAAAAGTAGCGTACCTAATTCGTGTTTCGGGGGCCAAATTGGTGGAAACCATCAGAAATAGCTATTTCAATTATTTTACACGAAAGAAACAATAAATAAACAGCCAACATTTCTGTAAGTGTGTGCAGTAGAATAATAAACCCATGTGACAAGGACTTTGCAGCGTTTTTTTCACCCACTTCCGTTGATTTTCGACCTATCATTATAGCAACTTTTTGGAAAGCTCTTCATTAGAACTACAATTTGAAACAATTAAAAAACAATGGACATCCATCCCTCATTAGGTAGGTACCTAATATATATATATATATGTATGAAAGAATGGTCATGATGGTTTCAATAGTTGCTTCCATCTGCGCTTTCGCAAACGTTTCTATTCTATCAAGGGCTTCGTGTGTGGGTGTGGCCCCCCTATCTGGTCTTCTCTCTACGGTGCCGTAGAAGAAGAAATTCAAATTGATTCATTACTCAATAAAATAGAATGAACCCGTTAGGAATTTTTCCCTCGTAAATCCACAAGTACGTACAAGCAGGTAGCGAGAGTTGCCTTGACCTATGATAATGTCAAGGCTATTTCGAGTTAGAACCTTATGTAATGAGCGAATAACTTTTCACACATTAGGAATCCTATACCTAACTCCCGAATTCAGTGACATTATGCTATTCATTCAGTATTCCAACGTCCAACCAAACGGAAGACCTCATCATCAAGGTGAGTAATTTGGAAAATAACGTCGTTAGTACCTCAGCCTCGTAGGTTTCAGAAGGATTGTGGAACTCTGAAAATAAATCCCAAAGTAAAATAATATTACCACACTTCATGTACCTACAACAGTAATTAGGGAAAAGGGCTTGATTACGATTCACTCCTACTAAAAAAGAGGTCGATAATGTAACGCGTGGCCGCCTTTCACATTCGGTTACGTTATTATATATGGACAACATAATTATATAAATTTGCTAATAGCAGAATAGTTTTATCATTACTGGTTTGCGGACTGAGGGAAGAGATTGGGCCTCACAACCATAGTTGGAACCACAACATTTGAGCAAAGATTAAAAATGCTATTGTTTGGCTCAAGATGGTCAGAATCAGATCAAGACTGTCACAATGTCAGGATAACGTATTTTAGTATTTCAGTCTATGTCAGAAGTAGCCAGTATAGCCAGTATATCTAGGTTCCTACCTATTTTTTAAATAATTCACTATACACGCTGAAGGAATATCACCAGCCTCCTGATATTCGTTAAGTGTTAGATCAACATTTAGGAATGATGCAACCCATCACAACAGAAAAACACACTGCCAAGGTGATGGCACAGGAGCTTCCTCGTCACAATCAGAGTGACCCATTATAAAATAGAACAGACTCGGAAGCAAAATAACATAACATAACATAACATTACATTACATTATTACATTACATTACATGAAATATACATATTACATAACATTACGTTCATAATACATTACGTCCATTATACATAATTGCGAAAGTTATGCGTGTTTGAAGAATTTCACGTTAGCGCATGCGCAGGGCGAACCGCTGGCTCTATCATGTTGAAATTTATATGGGACCTCAATGGGCCCTACCCGCTTAATCCCTGAGAATTACATTGAAATTGGGTGAAATCTTTGGTTACTACGGCTGTAACAAGGAAATTGAATATATTTCACGCCAGCGCATGCGCAGAGCGCACCGAGGGTCCGATCATGCTGAAATTCATACTGGAACTCACTAGGCCTTGTCCAAACAACCCTTGAAAATTTGAGCGAAATTGAATCAAAATTGTGAAAGTTATGCGTGTTTGTTGAATTTAACGTTAGCGCATGCGCAGGGCGTACCGCTGGATCAATCATGTTGAAATTTGTATGGGAACTCAAGGGGCCTTATCCGCACCATCCCTCAAAATTTGAGCTGAATCAATTCAAAATCGTGGAAGTTATGGCTGTAACAAGGAAATGCGGACAGACTCACAGACCCACAGACCGACAGACACGGAACCAAATTTGTTCAGTAGGCTTTGAAACGCAAAATGCAAGTGGAAATTTTGATTTCTGAAGACAAAAATTTTTTGGCTCACGAAAGTGAACACAAGGCTTCCGCTGCTTCGCAGACTCGGAAGCAATAAAGGTATATGCGAGGGAAAAATACAATCTCAGGTGAGCACTGAAACACATCAAACTGCTCATCAGTTGGATCCAATTTCCTCCTTACTCAGCCTTCGCTCAACCAACGCCGAAAGGAGAAATTCCCATTAGACCACTTTCTCATGTCTGATCAGCTTGAGGATTTCGCTTGAACCATCTCCTACCAGATTCCGTACAATGAGAGCAGCTCGACGGAAGGATCAGCTAGGTAATTAATAACGGAATGACTTTGTTGCAACAAGACATTCACGGCCGGTCTAAGCGAGGTGAGGGATGTTTTCAAATTGGCGCTTTTCATACAAAGTTCATACTGCTGATAAACAAGGTACTTCTATTGGTTTATTATTCTGTGAATAATACACCTATGTATTCGCTCAGCAAAAAATTTGTATAGCACCCCCTCAAACTTTTTTCTTTTCCGTTTCAAGGTGTGTAGATTCCAAAAATGCAATGTCCGTCCGCCGTCCGCCGTCCGCTGTACGCCGTATCACGTGTACCGGCTTCATTTTCGGTCTAAAAAAGTCGTTCTTTCGCACACATGCTCCATTTGGGCCCTAGTTGTGTCCCGAAACTTTTCAGCCCGATCGGAATATACCCAGGGGTGTTATGAGTGAAAATGTGTGCAAAAATAGGTACTTTTTGCGTAACATGAGCTTCTAAGATATCGTTTTCCATGTTTTTGGGGACGAGAAGACCGAATATGAAGTCGATTTTGACCAAAGAGTGGAAAATTGAGTTCTACCAAATGTTCAGCTCCCAAAATTAATTTTTTGTGAGTGAAAAACCTGGGAAATCGTCTGAAATCACCATCAGTTTATATAATAACACTGGAAAAAGTGGATCGAGACTATTAAAGGGCACTACCAATGATCAAAGATAGTTTTAAAAAAAAGGAGCCTAATACCTAATTCGTGTTTTGGGGGCCAAAATTGGAGGAAACCATCAGAAATGGCTATTCGAATTATTTCACGTGAAAGAAACAATAAATAAACAGCCAACATTTCTGTAGCTATGTCCAGTAGAATAATAAACCCATGTGACAAGGACTTTGCAGCGTTCATATTGTCGGATACTAACAGCGTAGATGACGACCAAGAGATCTGACAAAATCGCTTATTCAAATTGATACTAGCTCAACAGTCATGAGCATTCAACATAGCAGATACCTATCCATGTTTCTAAGTAATACTTCTGGAAGGACAAGGGGTTATCGTTTTGTCAAGGGGAGTCTGGCCAGAGCCCACTCCGGCCGAGGGGGTTCGGCCATTTCCGCCTGTAGGCGCTGCTAGCGACTGACAGAAGTCAGGTGTCTTCGAGATAGATTGGTAGCTGAGTGGTAACGACCCTTCCTGCGAGACGTTAGATCATTGGATCGAGGCTAGGAAGGGAGAATGTTTTTTGTCCCCGACACTTTCGAAAGATCAGTTTTTGTTGCGTTACGGCTTCGAAACCATTATTTTCTTGGCAGACTATTGATTTAAACAGCTTCTATAAATTATTATTTTAATGAACGATTGATGGAGTAGTACTACGTTCTTTACTTTCTAGGTACCTACCTGCCTAAACCAAGCTGTTTAGCCCCAGGTTTTCGCTGCACAATTAATAATCGTTGCCAGATAGGTGACCAAAATTTAGGGGCCATAACCTTAGCGACGACTAAATTTGCAAGGCAATGGTATATTTTTAAAAAGCCATTTTTCTCACACAAGAATTTGGGAGGGCAACGAAATGAAAATAATGGTAACATAAGCAAAAAATATATATTTTATTAATTTACGAGATTACAATTCACAGCTTATTCTTGAGAAATTAGGTACCTATGGAACTTCTGACTAATCCCATAATTATCACAAAATATATAAGTATTTTCCTTGGAGAAATATAAGATAATGACAAAATTATACACTAGTCTCAGAGTATTACACACCCTCTTAAAAATGTTATTCTAGAGAAAGCTTATCAAATCGCAATACTTAGTACAATTTAGTATCTTTTAGGTTATAACTAGGTACTTAGATTAGCTATATTAATTATATTAGGTGATACCTACTGATAATAAAGTGATAAGGATACGCGCCGATCGCGGAGGGCGGGAACGATGGATGGATAAATAGATGGATCCGAACTTCCACGCGGAAATGGCCGAACCCCCTCGGCCGGAGTGGGCTCTGGCCAGACTCTCCTGTTTTGTCACTGAGTAGTTATCTAGCTATTCTCAAACCTAAATGGGTTTGTTTCATTCACTATCATTGATATGACCATTGGTATTGATATATGATTGATATATACATCGTAATATTGTTTTTATTATGAGGCTTATAATTAAACTCTGCACATTGATACCTACTAAATTTCAACAAGAAAACTGCACAGCGGACCTATACTTCCTGTCTGTCGGCCAGCGTATTACCAATACTGCTGCGAATAATTCGACGGTATTAGATCAGAAATGTCGGTTCAACTTGTTGAAAAAAGTCCAACTATTAGATATAATGAACCTGGATATCCACCAACTCCCCAGACCCCTGTTTCTAGAACACTTCCCCAGGACCCTGGTAGACTCTCACTAGGTGGAAGTAGAAAGTCAACGACGCACCAGCCTAGGGGATTAGAGGGCTAACTACAGGCCCCTATTGTTATAGTGATTTTCCCAGATGCCGTTCGATCTAATGATCCGATTTTCAATCTGAAAACGGATTTGGATTCTTCGACTTTTTTGCTACAAAAGTACTAGTTGCGTTAAAAAAAAAAAATGAAATTGAGTAAAACAATCTCGGGAACTCCATGAAATTTTTTTTTTAAATTCAAAACTGAATGTCCGCACTTGTGGTTGTTTATAACGATTACAGAACATTTTACAGATTGAAAATCGGTTGACCCGTTCAAGAGATAAACCGAATATTGGATTGCCCCCCACGGTGCAGCCATCTATTGAAAATATTTCTTACTAAAATCCGTGACATTTACCCTTAAAGTGCAAAAGAACGGAGGCCAACTTTCTTCATATCGTCATTGTGAGTATGAATAAGATATACTAATATTGAATAATTATGCAACAGTAAATGGGTTTACAACCTAATTTCTTTACTGAGGATAAATTATTTCGACAGATCAATACAGAAGTGTGAATATGTATCTTCTCTATGGACATCACTGGGAATACAACAGGAAGAAATGTGAATGGAGACATCCTGAATATACCTAACAAGCATACAACCCATTGAACAGCATATTCAAATCCGAGATCGTTTCAATAACTGCGTTATTTCAGTAACCAGTGCTAGCTAGGACTAAACAGTAACTTTTCGCTCCCCTACGTAACCATAACGACTCGTTCTCAATTGATTGGAGAACCCCGACACTAATTCGAAGATACTTTTCGCAATTATGCAGCCTTTTTAGATCTTACTGATGAGAGTAACTGCAGGTATTTTAACAAGGGTGCAAAAAAAACTGGATTTAAAGCTGGTCGTTAGCCCTACATCAAGAAACAACAATCCAATGCGGGCTCTTTCAAGGTCTGTCTCAATCGAGAATAGTTATCGTCTTTTGTGATCGTAACTTGAGGTTTAACTGAATTATACTTTTTTCAATTGTTGACTCAAGAAGTGGGGAAACTAAAATCATTCCACTACTTCTAAATTTTTCTAATGGCGCAACTGATTATATGATGGAGTTGATACATGTTCCTGACGAATACCACTTGATAACATAATCCCAATAAAATAATCCGGTGGATTGCCCACAACTTCGCTTCTAGCTCTACGTTGATTGAATCGTCAGACTGATAGTTCCGTACTGTCGTACAAGGCCAGAGGCAATGAGATGTTATTCTAATACAGACATGCTCGCTGATTACGTGTACACCCAATGCTAATCAAATAGAGAACACTATTCTCTGGTAGGTATGTAGCTGCATCTCAAATGCAATTAGTTATCACTCGTACTGAGGGGTTTAGTACACTGCAGCTGGAGTAGGTGTTGATCGGCGGTCTATCCATAGCCCAGTTCCATTATTCAAATGCTACTGTACATTAACACACTGTATATTGAACTGTACTGTGTGCTGTGCTGTACTGTACACTTATGCACACTGAATAAATGTACTGGACTCACCATTCGAAAATTCCATCCCTTTTAGGTAGAAACCCCTAAAACAATATGGGACGAGTGATGGTTACAACACACTCAACAGTCCAGTGAAGTTTACATTGTACTGCTATCTGTACGTTCTGTATAATGTAAGTGGTTGTTGTACTTTGCTACTTTAGAAATCAAGGTCGACAACAAGACTTTCAGAGAACTGCAGTCTAACGATGAAACAGCGTATTTTGTTCTCAGTGGAAAATAGACAACGTTTCAATAACTCCGTTTTTATTTGCTGTAACAGTTTTCAGGTTTGCGGTAATAGAAGCGGCCCATCAACTTCTCCAATCACTAACCACTGGATACAAAAACGCACGCAAGGTCAGGACAGAAATATGCCGCCAGTTCAACGGGGTCAGAACAGAGCACATTTCATGCAATTTCCCTGTTCGTCGCGATTCTGACATTTCAGGAAAGTCAAGTTGCACGTGTGCGTCATCACAGTAACTTTATTATTGTAGTCAAAGAGCACCATCGCCATGGAATAGTGTTAAAATCCTATAAAAAGAGACTAAAGTGCAAGACAGTTTCCGTTATCCCAACTTGGCACGGTTGACGACTCATCTCATCCAATTCCCGAGTGCGAACAGCTCTGGAAGTGACCCACTCGGTTTCTTTGTTTTACGATGAATTATTTCAACTCGACAAATGCAGCACATGAATAATCAACAGGAACATCATTTCCAACGATCAGACCAACGACTTTGTGTGTGTGCAGTGTGTTAAGGATGCACATTTAGGAATTTGGAAGCGATTTTCATCAACAATGATTGTTCATTAACGTTTTGAAAACTGGAACTACCAGCAACAATCGGACTGATACAAATGACAAGTCTGAGGAAATTACAATGAGATGAAATATGTTAATCACAAGAGTAGGGAGGGCGAAAACAGACGGACAGAAGACCACAATTCGCCCCTTCCTCGCCTCCCTCAGCCCTCAGTGAGGCGGTATTGCCCATTCTGTAAATCACTGAATCGTAGACAGCAACAAAACTCATTTCCAAAGGTGTAAATGAACGAAAAAGTTTTACTTTCAGATACAAAAAACCATTTTGCTTCCTCGTATGTTCACTTATTCATTTAGTTCATAATCTATTCTCGAAATCTACCAGCATATTTGTTCTTCATCCGAAGCGAGCTAGTTCTATTTTAATAGTCGCCGAATTTTATTGGAACTATTACTTCTTCGTGTCGAGGCGAAACACTATGAACAGGGAAAACGCTCTAATGAATCATTAAACCATAACAATCATTCAATCATATCAATAATTAAATAAAATAATATTGCACTTGAACAACTGGCAAACTAATCGATGGATACCTACACATAAATACTAACTATAGCTGCTATACTCAGTACTTCAGTGACGTGAAAGTGCAAGGAGGCTCAAATACCGCAGTCAAATTTGTCTTTTATCGGGTATTCAATTCGTTTTTGCTTACAAGCGCTTACGGGAAGTGATCATTTCCTTCCTCAGGCCTAGTAAGGCAAAGGAAACAACGAAACCTAATATAAAATTTATTGATTCCCCTTAAAACCTCGTTAAGTCAAACAGGTAAGCAGACATGGTTAACAACTCAAGTAATTTCATTGTACTTACAGGTAGATATTTCATGTGAAGATAACACGAGTCACACAGGAAAACCTTAAGACAGGCAAAAACGTCTGAAAACACTTTTCCCCTCGTTTGATGGCAGTGGATTTTCTGACGTTTTTGCCTGTCTTAAGATTTTTTAATGTGACGCATGAGTGATCTTCATATACAAAATATCTACCTGTAAGTAGAATGAAGTTACTTGAGCTCCATGTCTGCTTACATGTCGCTGTATGGGGAGGTTTTAAGGAGAATCAAGACATTTTATACTAGGTTTAATTGTTTCCTTTGCCTCTCTAGGACTGAGGACGGGAACGAGCATTTCCTGAAAGCGCTTGCAAGCAAAAACGAATTGAATACCCGATAAAAGACAAATTTGACTGCGGTATTTGAGCCTCATTCAAGTCAATGAACACAGCCGCGGTTTTCACAAACACAAGACTCAATACTAGTCAGGCAGGAATCAATACACCTAATTTGCAATGGAAAATGAGGATGATCGCCGAAAAGTAGAGTTTCAGGCTCTTCCTGCATACCTATACTATGAAAGGTCAAAAACCTAGTTTTCTAGTCTGGTACGCCTGGGCGGGTGACCATTAAATTCAGAGTGAAAAATCATGTCCTGAAGTCATGTCAGGGTCATTTGAGCAAAACCCTTGATTTTGCCAGAAAGTCACATTCAAACACCAATTTCTTAGCAAATAAAGATGATTAAAAGTAATTCAACTTTACTATTGGAAAGCTCGATTAACCTGGGTTAATTTCCACTTACAGCCAGTTGAGAATGTTGGATATATTGACTTTTCGCCTATTTCTCAACTCCTGGCTGGACGAGCGACCTTTTTACTACGCCAGTGTGCTTTTCCTAAAAGGATTTTTACCACTTTATCCAACGATATCATTAATTTTTAGTTACACGAGGAAAATCCTAAAACGGAGAAAACTCGACAACACTCAGATACTTCTATTTTTGAACGTACCGCAGTAATTATTATAGTGGTACTTTTTCTTAATAAATGATAGTCTTGGAAATAAGTTGACCGATTGGTGAGCTGACGGGTGGTAGTAGGTGAGATTTTTTTAGGGATATGACGTCCAAAATAGGACACCTGCAGGGTACGGATGTCGGCAACCGACTGACGGCGCTTCCATTTTATTTTTGTAACAGTTGAAAACGAAGTGTCGTTTATATTCATCTGCAACTGCTAAAGCCCTCGCCACGTGGAAGTTTTCCGCGATACCGGGAAGAATTGACGGGCTGCCAGAGCGTGATTTTAGCCCGTTCAACGGATGAGCGGAGAGTATAATGACGACTCGCGAAGGTGGCGAGGGCAGTGAATAATAAGGTGGTGGATGAAAAGCTGCTTGTGCGTATCTGGACAATCAAGGTCTTGATTAAACCGAAGGATATGCCAACATATTTTGCTGGTGAAATAGCAACACGGGTCCTTGAAACCATGGCGGCCAGCCGTCTAGTTTTCGGCCAGACAGTCCCATCTACTGAGGGAATGGCATGTTCCTTTTTTTTAATCAGCGAACCAGTCTGATAAATTATCTGCGCAAATACTCGAAGGGGATGGAAAATAGACGAAGAAGAATAATACGGAGAAGGAATGCTCCCAGAAAATAACAGAAGGACCCTAAGTAGGTAGCTAGTGCGCCCCAGGGCAGTGTTTTGGGACCATTACTCTGCAAAGTCAACACAGCTGAACTGCCAGAAGTAGAAACGAAGACTCCCGCTATAACTTTCATCCTGGCTGTGTATGAAGACTATACTGGATCTGTTAGCAAACTAAACCATTCTCAATCCGAAATTCAAAGCTGCACAATGGATGTTGAAGGAAATCAGTAAAACATCAAGTAGTAGATGCTCATCATAACCTCCTCTACATTCCGAAGTGCGTTAATGAAAATAATTTATTATCCAATGATTTAGGGAATAATCTGATGCCGAATTGGAGTCATCATTGACTGGTAAACTTAGAAGAACAGTTCACCAAGACTTGAGCTGTTATAACTAGTCCTAAACGTTTCTGCTTCCCAAAATCCTCGTTACGAGTATCAGCATCGAAGGATTCAACCAGCATAGATTTATTGCGCCGATTGGTAAACTTAGAAGAACAGTTTACCAAAACTTAAGCTATTATAACAAGTGCTAAAAGTGTATGCTTCCCAAAATCCTCGTTACGAGTATCAGCATTTTAGGAATCAACCATCATAGATTTATGTATGTAATACAAATGTTACAGAATTCGTTTTCATTTTTAGCATTTTTTAATGTATTTTTCAATTAAATTTTGGCCTTTTAGTTTCGTCAAACTTTTCTACACAACAGAATTTTTCTATTGGTATATGGTACTTCGCAGGATCTCTAAGGTACTTACGTACGGTACCTACCTACCGTATGAGCACATTCGACAAACAGTATGAAAGCCTTGATGCCACTCGCGTAAAATGCATAATGCGTAACTGAGTCAAGGTTGGAGATTCGAATGGATTCTCCGGTGTTTGCACAGTGAATTTATCATATCTGCTCCTCAGCCTAAATATTGATAGAACGTCTATACTTGGATACGAGAGCTCTCCCACCCGTAGAAGTCCAGTGCAACTGTAGCTTTGGAACTTCTCAAAATATAAAGTAGGTACGCATTTTTAAATAAAAATCTAAGAACGAACTTATATATTAGGAATAGTTAATTCTTGACGGACGCAATTTTTTATGACATTGTATCAAGTAGAAATGGTGGCCTAAGTACACCTTCACGATTTGGTGACGTCACCTTAGGACAAGGTCACCACTGGAATAAATATTGGCAACTAACCGTTTACAGATGGTAGTTAATAAATATAATATATTTCACGAATGTCTACCTGGGGGAAATAAGACGAAAACGGGAGCAGAATGTTCCGTAATACAAGTAGGTACAACCTATAATATTCCTGACCTGAGTAACTCTTCGTGGAGGGACCTACGTTGAACTGGATACGTCTTTTAACGTACTTTTGTATTGAATGAGTGACACCTCGGTTTTAGGGTGGAGGAGGGTTCAGCGTGGGGCGTGGGAAAGATGTGTAGCACCCCGGTTCACCTGACAATAATAGGACAGCTATTTTTTCCTTGGGTGTACTTCGAACAGGCGCACGCCTACTTGGTAGTTCTACGAGTAAATAAATCTAATCCGTCCTTCAGGAAAAGCATAACGTTGAGTTACCATCTACTGACAATCCCAAGACGTATTCAGCTAAAAGTCCGATTTCGCCAGTTCGTATTTTACACAAAAATCTGGTAGATGAGTCAACGATTACGCGCTTAAATTGGCGCATGCGTTTACCGAAATTCACGATATTTTTTGGAATTTTCTCGATTATATTAGGTTGTGATGATTTCTTGACGAATATATTCAACAGCTTCGCTGAGGACTTAAAGAACAGATTTCAAACATTTAGGTTTTCAAGAGTACTCGTCACGAGGCAAGCACGAGCAAAGAATAGGCACCTAAATTTACAGTCGAGTTGAAGTTAGTACGAGACAAGGAATAAAATTAGTAAGTAGATGAACTGACGAACCTGTTCCTACCAAACCAAACTGTTCCTACTTTTCAAAATCAGCTCATGTGAGTATATGGGGGTGCCCAGAAACTACCCTTTCTCCTCCCTCTTATGTCTCTTGAAGGTTTTCAAAACAGTTTAAAAAATAAACTCCACCGCAATATTTTGATAAAGCATCTGAAATCACCAACTGTCCCAAATAACAAAGAACAGGTTTTTGAGCGCTAACATCCTACTGACAAGCGACTCCCATTTTTCGTCATTTTTTCTAGAGATGGAAATTGGAGCAATTCGTCTTCCCTACATGGTTTGTCGATCTGTACAACTATCCTTGGGTTCACGAAAATGTGAAGAATATCAACCTTGGGATAACATAACCTTCGGTTGTGATAACAATGTTAACATGTTTAATGTTTTAGGGCTGGGGGTCATTCTGTGAATTCCGACACGCAAATATGCAACGTTTTTCATTGGTTACTACACAGTTACTACCTTCTGTTGTAGCAACCATAAAGAATATAGCACTCGAAAGAAACAAGAGTCAATAGCTACGTTTTTCATTGGTTACTACACAGTTACTACCTTCTGTTGTAGCAACCATATGTTGATGGCGAGTTCTATAATAAGTACAGTAAATGCAACATTATACTTGTAGAGTTCAGTGAAATTGTGGCTTTCATTTTTTCTTGACATTAAAAAACTATATCTAATTTCTCCCTTGCGAGGGAAAAACATTAAACATGATTTAATGTTTTTCCCTCTCAAGGGAGAAATTAGATTTTTGATTGGATTTTTATGAAATGAGGCACCGTTGTTCAGTTTGAATTGTTTTAGGGGCTTATTTTTTTGGAGAGGTTTCTGCTAGAACTTATCCAATTCAACAAATTTCATCAGCTTAACATTTGAGTCTTCGGAATACATCAACATTTTTTTGATATTTTTCCGATGATTCGGAGAGGGCGAGATCTTTCTTCGAATAATCTGATTTAGAATGAGAAATAAAGAAATAACATCTCTGGTTCGAGCTATTAATTACATATCTCAACGCCACACTTTACCGACACCCTGTATAAGAGAGGTACAACACAAGCGCAGAATAAAGGCACAGCATGATAACGATGAAATTCGTCTGCGGCCTCCAAGGAACCAACACATTGAAACCCATATATTTCAGCTCAATACGACAGTTTTTTCGTACACATCGGCGTATGGATTACGATATTCGTGTCGATTAGCTGGCAGGGCACTCGGACGAAAAGCCCCAGCCTGAAAAGGCTGTTACTTAGTGTAGATCGGGTATTCGGAGGAAAATATGTTTGCACATGTGCAGACTGAAGTTCGGATTCGATCTTGTTGAAATTGTTGGAGGACCATATCTGGCCAAGATATCCGTACCTGCCTCAAAATTTCAGCTTTTCATGCGCAATAATTGTGATTTTCGAATATGTAGTTAAAGGCGTTTTCTGAGTTACGGACGGTTTTATCCAGATGCCGACGAGAAGGTACAACAGTTTCTAGCTGGGAGACGGGGATGAGAACATTCTAAAGCGTTACAACTTGGCCAGGAACTTTCTACTAGTTTTGCAAAAAGAAAACGCTGCAAAATCCTTGTCACGTGGGTTTACTATTCTACTGGACATACCTACAGAAATGTTGGCTGTTCATTTTATTGTTTCTTCCATGTGAAATAATTGAAATAGCTTTTCTGATGGTTTCCACCACTTTTGGCCCCCAAAACACAAATTAGGTAGGTACGCTCCTTTTTTTTTTTTTTTTTTCAAATTATCTTTGTTCATTGATAGTGCCATTTAATCGTCTTGATTCACGTGTTGACACTTTTTCTAGTGTTATTATAGAAATAGATGATCACTTCAGACGATTTCCCAGGTTTCTGACTCATAAAAAAATCAATTTTGGGAGCTGAAACTTTGGTAGAACCTCAATTTTCCACTCTTTGGTCAAAATCGACTTCATATTCGGTCTTCTCGTCCCAAAAAAACATGGAAAACGATAACTCAAAAGCTCATGTTACTAAAACACAAAAAACAACTATTTTTATAGGCATTTTCACTCATAACTCCCCTGGGTATATTCCGATCGGCCTGCAAAGTTTCGGGACACAACTAGGGCCCAAATGGAGCCTGTGTGCGAAAGAACGAATTTTTTAGACCGAAAATGAAATAGTTATGGAGACGACGGACGGCGTACGCGTAAGGCGGACGGACATTGCATTTTTGGCATCCACGCACCTTGAAACGTAAATGAAAAAAATTTTGAGGGGGTGCTATAAAAAATTTTTGCTGAGCTATTACATAGGTGGTGTATTATTCACAGAATAGTAAACCAAAACCTCGTCGACAACCAGTACGTATACAGAAAGGGAATAATAATTTTGTTACATGTTGACAGTAGGTACGATGATCAATATATCTATGGTGAGTGATGAAATATTCTGGGTGGGCCACGAGTGACAAAGTACCTACATTTTATAGAAATAAACGGCTTAATTCATAAAATACATACGGAAGTTAGCACGTCCGTTGTGGTATCGCTGGAACGGTAAGACAATATCCATCGCCGACAAATGTAGGGCGGCTTACGAAATGAGAAAGAAAACTTCGAGAGGTTTACAAACACATCAAGGCAACAAACACCGGTTCCCGATGCGCAAAACAGTCGGTTTAAACGAGCGTCTACAACTGAACCAGAAAACCACCTTCAGCTGCCCGGCTCGAGTTGGTGAGGGGAATTTCGCATTGGTCCTTGGACCACGTGGTTCGTGAGCTCCCAACAAGATAGAGCCCGATCAACAGCTTCGACAAAACAGCACTCGACGCCCGGGATTATTATATTAAACGACGAGGACATTTGAAAATATTAATATAAACCTACAACGCACCTACGTAAGTTGGAAGCTAAATTGGTTTGTCAAGTTGAGATCCAAGTTCAAAATCGCTGGAAGAAGAAGTGTGTTTCTGATTGATTGATTGATTGACGACAATTTATTTACAATTCTGTATAAATATTGGGCCACGTGGCCCACTCTTCCTATTTATACAGAAACAAATTACAAATAGAAATTTAACCATCGTCAGGTAATACAAAATAAAATACCATAAAATGTCATTAACAAGCAGAAAGGAACAAAACAAAAATAAGTACTTCTGAAGTGTCATAACAACCAAGTAAATAATTCTTCTAAACCAACCCCCGATTTAATATTGGATCAAGGTTTTTCGTCCACCTAAGAATACATCACCAACTTGCTAAATACATAATATTCGTTTCAAGTTTAGTTTTCTTAGTTTCTCCATATATGAATAATTTTTAAAGTTTCAATGACATCAGTATTTTTACAACTTCAAATAATTTATCCGCTATTATCAAACATTCAAAAATAACGAGACTGTACCTATTAGGTTACACACTCTTATTTTGCTCATATAATAGCTTTTGCACATATTTCCTTTTAAATGTTGTTAGGGATTCAGCCTCCACAAATAAAGTCAAATTCGTATTTAATATCTAGTTCCAACTACCGAGAAAGATTTAGCCATAGTTTGAGTCCCATGTTTGAGAATCAGCAACATTTTTCCTTTATTCCTAGTCCTCTGGTAATTCTGATTATTTACTGGTTATTCTGGTAATTCTGGTAATTCTGACAGATAATCTGGCTGCCCTTTTCCCAGTACCGTATACATCATTATTGCTATTGTCTGAAGGAGCAAACAAACCTATTGAAGTCTCACTGTATTGCCTATCTGCTTTTGGAGGATAAACAATTTTCCTTGGACAATGGCTGCACGGTGAACGATGTAGGTAGACAAAAGGACGGGTGTGCCCGCTTTTGGTTTATTATTCTGTGAATAATACACCTATGTATCCGCTCAGCAAAAAAAAACTTATAACACCCCCTCAAAATTTTTCCTTTTACGTTTCAAGGCGCGTAGATTCCAAAAAATACCGCCGTCCGCCGTCCATACCTACTCTAACTTCGGTCTAAAAAATTCGTTCTTTCGCACACATGCTCCATTTGGGCCTTGGGTCCCGAAACTTTGCAGCCCGATTGGAATATATTCAAGGGTGTTATGGGTGAAAAATGGGGGTAAAAATAGGTTTTTTGGTGTTTTAGTAACAACAGCTTGTGAGGTTCCACGTTTTTAAGGTCGAGGAGACCGAACATTAAGTCGACTTTGACCAACGAGTGAAAAATTGAGGTTCTTACGAAATTTCAGCCTTAAGTTTACGTTAAAATTTGGTCTAAAATCGTCGTTCTTCCGCACGCAGTTCCCCATTTGGGAACAAATTTGGGTCCTAGTTGTGCTCCGAAGCACGGCAGCCAGATCGGAATACACCGAGGGATGTTATGGGTGAAAAATGGGTGTAAAAATAGGGTTTTCGACTTTTTTTTGTGAAGTTTTAGTAACATGAGCTTGTGAGGTACCGTTTTCTATGTTTTTTAGGGCGAGAAAACCGAATATGAAGTTTACTCTGACCAAAGAGTGAAGAACTGATGTTGTAACGAGGGTTTAGCTCCGAAAATTCATGTTTTCATGAGTCCAAAACCGGAGAAGTTGTCTGAAATCACCATAAATGTGTATAATAACACTAGAATTAGTATCAACATGTGAATCAAGACAATTAAATGCCTTTATAAAATATAGCTATTTCAATTATTGCACATGAAAGAAACAATAAATGTATTTTCAGCATTTCTGTATTCGTCCAATAGAATAATAAACCCATGTGACAAGGGCTTTGCAGCGTTTTTCACACGAAGGTGTCACCTACTACCCTCACCAACTAACTAATCGGACCAGGTACACTCCTACTTATATATCCTACTGGTATACCAGATACGAGTATACTCGTACTTAGTACGAAGAAATAGAATTACCAGAAAATATCCAACAAAATTTAGGTACCTACCTACCCAGTTGGAAAATATGGTTCATTAAGAAGTAATTTTGTTAAAAATTCTGTTAAAAAATGTGTTTTAGTTTTTGCTTTGTTGCGATCAATAGAACACCATTTAAAAAATGTAGTTTCGAAAAGGTGTTTATGAATTATTTCATACTTTTCAGAGCGTTTTTCGAAGTTTTTAAACACTTTTCTATGCCAAGGCCAATAGTGAACCAGTACCAGCTCAGTAATATACCTCATACTATCACGTGTCAGACACAACCATTACTGGGGCGTCCACAGTCTTTTGCAGGCTCTTTTCTGTCGTCACATCGTGCAATGTCTGTCAAAGCACTAAAAATCGAAGAGTATAACTGGCCTAGTACAACCCAGTACTACTTTCTTACTAAAAGAAACTGGAATGGGACAGCAGGGGGATGATCACCTTTAATTTGAAAAAATATTAATCGAAATTGGCCCAGTAGTTTCGGAACAATCGATGGGAAAAAAAGAAAAGAAAAAAAAAATAAACTGCCAAGGTGATGGCACAGGAGCTTCCTCGTCACAATCAAAGTGACCCATTATACATTACATTACATTGCATAACATTACATAACGTGAAATATACATATTACATAACAATACATTACATTACATAACATTACATTACATAACATTACATTACATAACATTACATGAAATATACATATTACATAACATTACGTCCATAATACATTACGTCCATTATACATAATTGCGAAAGTTATGCGTGTTTGAAGAATTTCACGTTAGCGCATGCGCAGGGCGAACCGCTGGCTCTATCATGTTGAAATTTATATGGGACCTCAATGGGCCCTACCCGCTTAATCCCTGAGAATTACATTGAAATTGGGTGAAATCTTTGGTTACTACGGCTGTAACAAAGAAATTGAATCTATTTCACGCCAGCGCATGTGCAGAGCGCACCGAGGGTCCGATCATGCTGAAATTCATACTGGAACTCACTAGGCCTTGTCCAAACAACCCTTGAAAATTTGAGCGAAATTGAATCAAAATTGTGAAAGTTATGCGTGTTTGTTGAATTTAACGTTAGCGCATGCGCAGGGCGTACCGCTGGATCAATCATGTTGAAATTTGTATGGGACCTCAAGGGGCCTTATCCGCACCATCCCTCAAAATTTGAGCTGAATCAATTCAAAATCGTGGAAGTTATGGCTGTAACAAGGAAATGCGGACAGACTCACAGACTCACAGACCCACAGACCGACAGACACGGAACCAAATTTGTTCAGTAGGCTTTGAAACGCAAAATGCAAGTGAAAATTTTGATTTCTGAAGACAAAAATTTTTGGCTCACGAAAGTGAACACAAGGCTTCCGCTGCTTCGCAGACTCGAAAGCAAAATGTTTTTTTGAAGTCGGTTAAAAACCGAGTGGTTAACTTGATAAGAGAGATCATTTTATATCACATTTTAAACGATTCCTACCCAAGATAACAGCGGAAAACCAAACGGAATCGTCGTAAAAACTGTTAACGGAGGAAACAAGGAATTATTGGAAATGTACAAGGCTATTACACATTTTCATCACGCAAAAGAACTTCGACACAGCAAAATTTTTCACAACAGTTTCATCGTATTATACCTACTACCATATCACATCTCTCTGTATACTTAGACCTTTTTTCAACACGAAGAAATCTATTGACGATTTCCTCGTTATGTAAGCCGGTGGGTGCGGGTGACTGCGGCTAGAGAAACGCCGCAAATTATTACACAACGGCTTAATTATCTCTTCAGGAATTCCTCGGTAACGTTCCACTTCATCGATCACTATCAGTCAACAGTACTGTAGGCACACGCACTGTGAATTTGTACTGGTCCAATTGAGATCTTGGGATAAACGAAACCGTAATAATACACACTTCTGAAAGTACAAACACTTCAACTGGAAACCACCATTAATTCGACTGGAATCAATGGTTTTGTAACATTTATATCAGATCTGGACAGAAAGACTGATTTCGCTCAGTAACTGTTGATTTTCTTGTATTCCAGGAGCAATTTCAGCTTATAAACATGAGCTTACATGAAAAAGGATTTGAAAAAGTAAATAAATAATAATAAAAACGAAAAGAATGAAGCCACAGTTCAAAAAACTACTTTTCTGGCAATAAAGTGAGTTCAATCTTCGAATATTGATTCTAGGTTTTTTTTAAACCCGGAGTGAGACCATAAAATGTGTCTGAGAAAAGTGAATGATAGAATTCTGTAGGCAGTAAGTAAATTTTTACTATATCCCTTGAATTCTGAACAACATTTTTGATTTCGCTTTTCATGTTTATTACTGAACAAGATGCCTGACAGATAAGCGGCATTATACCGAACTATAGTCGAGTCCCGTGGGTCATTCAATAATAGGAATTGCAGATTCCGATCACGTTCCTACAATAATTTGCTGCGAGCCAATGCGATTAAATTCAATTTAAAAGCCCTTCGTGGTTTGAGATCGAGCAATTTCTTTCTCTAACGTGACAAAATCGTGCATGAACGATCCTCTTGAGACCCGCACTTCGCTCGATGGTCGAAACGCCCAACCCGCCGGGCGTTCCCTGGGTAACCGCGTCCAACAATAAATTCACGGCCATACAATACCTAGAATTGAAGAATTAATTCGCATTGTACGCGTCGAATTGAGGAATGGAGCAAGGATTTCCATAGACATACCTAGTCTATGTGGTTTTTGTTAGTAACAAAATTCTGTCAAATCGAGAGTTATTATTATTAGAGACGGGTTACGCATGGAAAAATTCATTTTCAGGTTTGAGAAAATCAAAAGCAATTAACTAAAGATTTTATAAATGGATAACAAACTAAAAGCAGCCAATCGCGAACTTCGTTTGGACAACATATCTAGTGAACCACAGGTAGGCGATAAGAACAGGATTACCAGACAGACTCTTTTTATAGAAATATATTTATTATACTCTTTTTGGCCCCATAATTTCGTGTACTATCATTTTTTCATTTTATAGCTTTTTTCGCATTTTATGGCTTTTTCGCATTTTATAGCTAAATATACTCTTTTGCACTATGATGATGTTCTTGACCGCTGGAATAAATAAGTTAGGAGGTTCCTAAGGTTCGGTGAGTGAAAACCGATTTTCTTCACGCCAGCGTTTCGTTGAATTTATACAACATCTTCAGGACTTAGAGATTATGATGATGAACTGATGATTGATTATTATGATTAGGATGAACAGAAGTTGATGGTGATGATGAAATGTAAGCAATTTGCTGACAATAATATTGTGCTTTGAAACAGGCGTTGCAACAAAAAACAAAACAAAAATTTTTTCCTTTGTTCCTTTGTTTCAAAGCACAAAATTATTGTCAACAAATTGCTTAAATTTCATCATCACCATCAGCTTCTGTTCATCATAATCATAATAATCATCAGTTCATCATCATCATCATCTCTAAGCCCTGAAGACGTCGAATAAATTCAACGAAACGTTGGCGTAAAGAAAATCGTTTTTCAATGACCGAACCTCAGGAACCTCATAACTTATATACTCTTCTGTCTCCTGTCAGTTTAGACCTACATATATACCTACTCTTTTCCTTCTTTCAGTTCAGAAAACCTCTACTACTAATAAAACACCAACCATGTGTTACAGGTTGTAAGTAGGTAGAAAGACCGTTTGAAATGTAGAAGTACCTCTTCCAAGGGAACACCAGCTAAGAGGTTAGCTAGGCAGTAGGATCCTACTTCCTGCTAGGAATGGCTAGAATTTTGAAAATTAATGCTAATAACCAAACGGTTGTTCCACTAACAATTCAGTTGAAATGTAGTTTTATTTTAAAAAGGCAGCCTCTAAGCATTATAATTTTAGTCAACTACCACTTGTTCCTCAAGTCCCATTGTGAACAACAAAACTGAGTTTGAAAAAAGTTAGGTACCCACCTCATAAAATCGTACACCATTCAGCTTGATGATGTTATGTAAGTACCTACCAACTTCATAAAACGACCTAACATCACACAAACATATATATACATATATATATATATATATATATATATATATATATATATATATATTTATTTATTTTCCAAAATCCAAAGGTTTTTGTGAGGGTTATTGAGGTGCGGTCGAGTGAAAAGATTATTTTTCCGACGTTTCGAACGTTTATTCGTTCATCTTCAGGGAATATGAGTTGTAGTAGAACAGTGGCATAACTTGCCTGTTGCAAACCAGAAGGTTCAGTGTCAACTTTGTGCTGTGTAAAAGTTTTAAAAAACCGTGCTAACAGGCAAATTAAGCCACTGTTCTTCTACTACAACTCATATTCCCTGAAGATGAACGAATAAACGTTCGAAACGTCGGAAAAATAATTTTTTCACTCGACCTCACCTCAATAACCTTCACAAAATCTTTGGATTTTGGGAAATTATTATAACTACACGGTAAACAATAACAAATCTATATATATTTATATACACTCTTTTTTTTTAACCAAGGACATACTTTTGGGGGACGGGGGGCAATCTGGTAACCATAGATAGGGAGAGTGTGGAGCATTACGTTCAGACTACGTGCTCAACTCTCACACTGATGAAGGAAATCTGATGTAGATGACTGGACAAGGCCGACAACAGGAAACAGAGGCATCCCCAGTTTATTATATCTGTTGTGCGGATGACTCGTCGGATAAACCATCTCTTAATGTCCCTGGTGGCGGGCCGCGTCTTGGAAGTCGCCAGCAAGAAGAAAGAAAAATGAAGGATTTCGCACGGGCGGGTTGCTCAAGAGCCGGGGTGGAGGCCCTCGTGCAGCTCTGCTATCGGTCGGAGGATAGTACGAGTTCGAGTAGTTTCACTTTTGACGCGATAACGCCGACAAGGAAAAGTGGGGGATGGGCGAGTCCCAGGCTCCCAGTGAAAACGGAGCCGAAACCACGCAAGGATGCAGAGAATCATCATCCGGGACGGGGGGAGGGGGCAATAAAGCAAACGATCCTGATAATCGAGATCACCCAAGGTCCGTCGCAGTAATTGTTCTAAGTACAAACAGTAACAAAATGATGAAGCCGTCAGTCTGCCTACAGCCACAGATGTAGCTAACAGGGGCGTTGCGTCCATAAGGCCACTGCCCCTGCACCCAGAAACACTAACAGTAAAAGAAAACTCAACCATGTGCTCAGTTGGCATTTGAATTTCCCTCCGTACACTGCAACAAACGACTCAACAGAGTTCTCTGACTACGGATATTCAATATGTGGTTCCATCATGTTGGCTCCCTGCAGCTCCACAGACCTCATGTTATCAGAATATAGTGACAGTAATCGATGTCATGCAATCGAAATCGAAACCTAGGCTCCTGAAACTAGGCAGGTCCTGGGACCTGGTGTCGCCATGGCAACCGAGAAAAGTGGCCCATCCGCCCAAGCTCAGTCGAGTAAAAATGTTGTTTGCCACGCCTACATTGGGCCACTGCCCCAAAATCTGATTTCAACCCCAAAATCGTTCATTTCACAATCGATTCGATTCCTTCGATTCAATTTGTCACCTCCATACGAGATGCTTCTGATTTGTTTTTCTCTGTCAGTTTTCTGTTTTCTGATTTGCTATCACTTTCGCTTTCTCTGTCAGTTTTCAATTTTTTTTTTTTTTTTGCGTCAAATTTTGCGCGCATTTTGCGTTCAGTCCGGTTCTGATGAAGATTTGTATTTGTGGTACCTACGTGCGTTTTGTCCTGTTTGCTGTTTGTGGATTGATCGGTGTCAACACACAGATAACACTACCTAGCTTCTAGGCAACAGCTTCTCCATTCAAGATTCAGGTAGGTACCGACCGACTGGTCATTGTTTTGCTGTATTTTAGTTTGCTATATTTTTGTAACACATGAATTCAGTGGCTAATTTTCAGTAGAAATTGCCGACGTTTTCGTACGACAGAGTGTTGATTAAAAGAGATAAGCTTTGCTGAATATCACTGCTATCAGTAAATAAGGGAAGGGTGTTGTTGCCTTGGGGTATTTTGTAGACATATCTGTTGGTTTTGTGTTCTGGTCTGGTGCCCCACCGTTTTCAGACCCCACGCACCGCTACTGGTAGCTAAGTACTTGGTATACTTCCAATTAAAAACGACGTCTCTCAAGGTTGTGGAAAGGTTTGTGACAGAGTGTGAGCAGAGTGACGGTGGGTCCTCGAGAGTCCCCCTTCTAGACTAGTGATATTATCACCGTTTAAGAAGGGATATCGATCAGGGTTCAGCCAAAACCACCCCATCTTCACCGAAACAACGAACGACTCGAGAACTGCCACTGTCACAACTTCCAGTTCAATTTTGATGAAATTTAAAAAGAAACCATGTCCCTGCCAACCCACCACCTCAAAGTACTTAATCGGTTTGATAACAATTGTGTATGCGCGTGTATTTGTTTTTTTAGTTTTTATTTTTTATTTCGAAACCAACCGCACTGTCCGATGATAGGTAGGTAGTAATTTTTCTGTGATTTTTCAAAGATTCCAGACGTTCTATCGTCACTGCACCCCTCGCATGGACGGGACCCCCCCCCCCCCCCAATGTTACGACAGAACTTCCGGAAACTTTGAAAAACCATAGAAATAGAACTACTACCGTAGGGTGCGGTTGGTGTCAAAACTCTACGGACAGGATCTACTTTCATTTAAAAAATAATATTGTAGTATCCACACACATTACTACATCATGTATTTATATTTCTACTTTCGGCAACACGATAGAACGCATTGTTGCAAATAACATAAGTAGACATACAAATACATGATGTAGTAATGCGTATGGATACTATAAATATAAACCGCTTTTCCGACCCACAGTCCCATACCCCATTATGAGCATGGATGTAGAACTACTGGGGGCCTATTCACTAAGCCAAAGAGACATCTCTTTCAGGTCAGACTCTCTCTTTTGGCAAAATAGATTTTTATAGTATCCATGACTGGGTTATTCAGCAAGTTTTAAAAGAGAGTGTTGGCGGCCATATTGGCATTCTTGATCTCTTTCAGAGAGACAGCTAATTAGGTGTCTTTCCTCGAAAGAGAGAGTCTATTTCTCGTTTGTTTCACAGTGATCGTGTAATATCCTCGTTCATCCCCAACCATATCGGTAATTTTGATTGTGTATTTTTTTCATTTCATAAAGTCTTTCATCATAAAGTTTTTCATTTCATAAAGATTAAATTTTTCATTTCAATTTTAATTAAAAACATATACATAATTATTGAGTCATGAGTAAAAACGTCCAAGTACGGGTTGAGGTAGGTACCTACCTACCTAAGAGTGGCCGTTCATTAGGTGTAGATATAATACAAGCATTAAGCCCCCTAATTCGACGTTTTCTGTTTTAATTGAGACTTTTTTCAATTTCATTTAAACTTTTATCCGATTCGTGAGTAAAAACGTCCAAGTATGGATTGAGGTAGGTAGGTACCCATTGAATAGGTATTACTAAGGAATGCGTTCATTATTAAGGAACTGAACTCCCGGGGGCACAAACATCTCGCACTTCATGGATACTATGGCATTTTCGTGTATTAGGATCCATATGTCTTTCTCAAGGTCTCTGGAGCTATTCAGTAAAATAGAAGAACCCGGGAGACATTGGAAGAGACTGTCTCCCAGGGGAAACTATCTCTCACGGAAGATTTTCAAAATAGATAATCTCTTTCCACTATCTATTTTAGTGAATAGGCCCCCTGAAGTCCCAAAATAAAATCATGGGTAAATGGTAGGTACAGATTTTTAATGAAAATGTTGCCATTGTTGTGAAGTTTTGGGAACACTGTTCTTGGGGGGGGGGGGGGGGGATCAATTTAAGTTCGACATTTACAGTCTGCGCTTTTTTCGTAGTACAGTCTTCATTATGATGAATAATTTTTAATCTATACGCAGCTACAAGTTAGCAAATTAGCTATGATTAATGTGAGAGGTCGACAACAGCTGTTATTAATTGGGAGTCTGGGACCCGGGGTAAATATTGATCACTGTGTAAGCGGTTCTATTTGGGTTTCAAGAACTACGGATTACAAGGCTTAATCGTATTACTAATGACTATATTATTATTATTAATACTTTTCACGAGCATTAGGTGCGTCATAATTCCATGACAAATGATATACAGTACACTCTCGCTATAACGAACCTCAAGGTTATATCGAGTTTTCGTTGTAAGAGTTCGTGTTGTCGAGAGGAAACGGAAAAAAACCCGTTTTATCAAGATTCGTGAAAGATGACAGTCCTACTGGAGGACATGTTTGCAACTAAACCAGAAATGATAACCAAAACGTGGTTCAAATCTCGTTATACAGTACAAGTCGCCTATGGTGATCGAATAGGGACCGACTGGAAACAATCACTATACGCGACCGATCTCTATAAGCGACACTGTATAATATACTAGGTGGTGATTTTAGCAATTTTTAACGAAATTGGCGAATTGTGACCCCCCAGAATTGACCTAATTTTGATTAATTACATATTTTTTTGAGGAAATCTTCATTAAAACCGATAGATAAGTTATCTTCTCTTTCGGATCATCGTTCAGTAGGTACAAATTTTGGTGAAAATATACGATTTTTGGGAGATTTCAGCCATTTGAACCCATTCTGCCGACTTTTAACACCCAAAAACTCAAAAAATGATCACTATAACCGCCTTTTGATCACTATAACAGGCCATGTGTTTTTACATACAGCCGAACGGGACCTGACTGTTTCTATCCTTACATTCGACTTATTCGTATAACCGCCTTTCTACTAAGCGGCTCCTACTGTACAGAGAGTCCTGGAGCCCTCAACTCGTTGTATATCTAATATACGTCAATTTTATCGTAATATCAAGGGACCAAGCTTTCACGTCGTTATATCAAGGTTCTCGTTGTACCGAGAGTCGTTACAGCGACAGTCGACTGTATTTTGCCATGATGAACCACGCTTGAGAGACGTATTACAAGTGACCGAGGAAGAAGTGCAACTAAACCAGAAATAATAACCAAAACGTGGTTCAAATCTCGTTATACAGTACAAGTCGCCTATGGTGATCGAATTGGGACCGACTGGAAACAACAACTATACGCGACCAATCTCTATAAGCGACGCTGTATAAGGATGGTGGTGATTCTAGCAATTTTTACCGATACTGGCGAATTGTGACCCCCAGAATTGACCTAATTTTGATGAATTACTTATTTTTTTGAAGAAATCTTCATTAAAAATCTTCAGTTTAAGTTCATCATTCAGTAGGTACCACTTCTGGTGAAGATATACAATTTTTAGGAGATTTCAGCCATTTTTACCCATTCTGCCGACTTTCAACATAAAAAAACTCAAAAACTGATCACTATAACCGACCTTTTGATCACTATAACAGGCCAATTCACTGTGTTTTTACATACAGCCGAACGGGACATGACTGTTTCTATCCTTATATCCGGCTTATTCGTATAACCGCCTTTCTACTAAGCGACTTCTACTGTACAGAGAGTTCTGGATCCCTCAACTCGTTGTATATCTAATATACGTCGATTTTATCGTAATATCAAGGGACCAAGCTTTCACGTCGTTATATCAAGGTTCTCGTTGTATCGAGAGTCGTTACAGCGACAGTCGACTGTATTTTGCCATGATGAACCACTCATGAGACGTATTACAAGTGACTGGGGAAGAAGTGCAACTAAACCAGAAATAATAACCAAAACGTGGTTCAAATCTCGTTATACAGTACAAGTCGCCTATGGTGATCGAATTGGGACCGATTGGAAACAACAACTATAAGCGACCAATCTCTATAAGCGACACTGTATAAGGATGGTGGTGATTTTTAGCCATTTTTACCGATACTGGCGAATTGTGACCCCCAGAATTGACCTAATTTTGATTAATTACTTATTTTTTTGAAGAAATCTTCATTAAAAATCTTCCGTTTAAGTTCATCGTTCAGTAGGTACCGCTTTTGGTGAAGATATACCATTTTTAGGAGATTTCAGCCATTGTTACCTATTCTGCCGACTTTTAACATCCAAAAACTCAAAAACTGATCACTATAACCGCCTTTTGATCACTATAACAGGCCAATTCACTGTATTTTTACATACAGCCGAACGGGACATGACTGTTTCTATCCTTATATCCGGCTTATTCGTATAACCGCCTTTCTGCTAAGCGAGTTCTACTGTACAGAGAGGTCTGGATCCCTCAACTCGTTGTATATATCTAAAATACGTTAATTTATTTTATCGTAATATCAAGGGACCAAGCTTTCACGTCGTAATATCAAGGTTCTCGTTGTATCGTTACAGCGAATTTTGCCATAATGAACCACACATGAGACGTGTTACAAGTGACCCGGGAAGACGTGGGTCGTAAATTGTTTTTATGACTCGCCTTTACCTAAACGTTTTCTTCGCATTTCCTTTGACAACTGTTTTAATTGGCCCAATGATGTGCCAATTCAAACAGGAGTGCGCTAAGGTGGCCCAAGTCAGGGTGTGACGACCTGACGCCGCCTGCGAACGCCACAAGTTGATGTGAACTCAACGCCAGCGCTCTCGTTCGGAGTCGCGCAGAGTCTGAAGTGGGCCAACGATTAAACAACGTAACACGGTAATTGTCAGACGCCAGAGCTCTCCTATCGCAGTTTACTTAGCTCCAACTGCTACGCAAACAATTCGTGAAAAGATGGGCCCGAGTGCGAGTTGATATCACAAGACTGATGGGAACCGATGGAATTCTTTAGGCCGAGCGCACAAGGTGCGACTGTTTTGGGACGGAGGTTTCAGACCTGTTTCACTCCAACTTCTGTCCACACACGGACAAGACTGACTGTGGACGAATGGGGAATTTTTGCAGAATTTTGGTTTATTATTTTCAATAACGGAGAATGAAAAAAAAAAGTTAACACCCCCTCAAAATTTGACGGTTTCCTTTCAACGTTCGAATCCAAAACGCTGCAAATTATTACACAACGGTTTATGATTTACCTGCATAGATGCCCCTTCTGCGTAGATCACTGTTTTCTGTGGTAAATACCCTCGAGCTCCCTCCAGGAAAGCCCTAATCGAGGACTGGAGCCGGCCCCGGAATTAAAGTTTCCGTTGTGTATTAATTTACCTGCGTAGATGCCCCTTCTACGTAGATACTATAATGAACCGTTGTGTAATAATTTACCGTTGCATGATAAATTTACCGTTGTGTAATAATTTGCCCATCAATAATACTTCAACGTTTGTTCAAGTTGGAAAAGTACCTACCTGCCAACAAATTCCAAAACAGCCTTCATTCTTCAAATGGAATAATATCGCGGAACAACCAACTCGACTTCATACAGCCATCCGTGATAATAATAAGATATTTGATATTTGGTCTGAATGTATACAATTTGATTCACCCTCCTGTTGACCAAGCCAGTCGGTGCAAACTTGGGGGCCTTACTGTGAAGGAACGGCGGTACGTACGATGCTCCGGGTGGTCTCAGAAAACTCGTTAAGTTCAAGAACTACCTATAAACGTAAAAAGATTCACGTAAAAAAAAGGTATAGGCGTTCTGAAAATTTCAACCCCTATTTTGAACCCCTTAGAGATTACTGACAGTAACGCCGAGCTTCGAGCCCGAACTAGACCCCGAACGGGACCTATAAACCGAATTTCGTCAATTTTGGCTCATGGTAACTAAGAAAGGTGCTCAGTACGGCGAACGGCGGACGGACAGAAATATTTTTATTGCATTTTCGGATTCTACATACCTTGAAACGTAAACCATCAAATTGGGGGGGGGGGGGGGGGTTAAAAATTTGTTCATGCTCGATTCCAAGGTTCATTATTGA
Source organism: Leptopterna dolabrata (assembly GCA_954871275.1). Taxonomy (NCBI): domain Eukaryota; kingdom Metazoa; phylum Arthropoda; class Insecta; order Hemiptera; family Miridae; genus Leptopterna; species Leptopterna dolabrata. Next base: position 40,265,031 of record OX940980.1, read on the forward strand.
AAATAATAAACCAAAATGCAATAAAAAAATTTCTGTCTGTCCGCCGTACGCCGTACTTAGCACCTTTCTTAGTTACCATGAACCAAAATTGATGAAATTTTGTTTTTAGGTCCCGTTCGGTGTCCAGTTGGTCCTCGAAGCTCGGCGGTACTGTCCTCCATCTCTAAGGGGTGAAAAATAGGGGTTGAAACTTTCAGAACGCCGTAGCTCGAAAACTTTCAATAGAAGGGTATGTTTTTTTAATTGTATTTTAACGTTTTTAAATTGATGTCGAAGTAAAGAATTTTTTGAGACCACCCGGAGCATTGTACGACCAGCCGCTCGTGTGCACCAAAAAGCTTCGTCAACACGATCGTGAATCAAACGGTATGAATCCGGCCCAGATATCATCGCTAGGGAGCACCTGATTATATCAAGGATGGCTGTAAGAAGTCGAGTTGGTTGTTCTGTGATATTATTTCATTTGAAAAATGATGGATTTTTTGGATTTTGTTGACAGGTACTTTTGCAACTTGAACAAAAGTTGACTGGGTAAATTATTACAGAAGGGTAAATTATTAAACAACGGTACATTATTACACAACGGTTCATTATTTACCTTATGCTTCATGAATAACTACAAATAACTAATGATTGAATTATTGAATCCCGCGCATTTGTGTGAAACTTTAATTCCGGGGCCGGCTCCAGTACTCGATTTAGGGCTTTCCTGGTGGGAGCTCGATGGTATTGACCACAGAAAACAGTGATCTACGCAGAAGCGGCATCTATACAGGTAAATAATAAACCGTTGTGTAATAATCTGCAGCGTTTTTTTGTTGGGAAAAAATATACGAAACTATCCACAATCCTTGGAAGAATGGTAGTTTGAAACCCGTTTTCAGAAACGCGGTAGTTTTTAGATGAGGGTGGTTGAAAGTAAAAGTGCGGCAAAAAATGACGTGTCAGGTCTATTGACATCTGATTGGCTGTTGGCCGAAGGAGGCGGAGCGAAGCCAACAACCCAACACTGGAAATGGCAAACCTTCCTGGCAACCTTTCGTGAAACTCCCCTTTGGTTTGATTTTCAGGACATGTTTTCCTAATTTATTTATAAATTTGGGGTTCCATGCACCCATCCACTGCAGCTCTGTAAACTGTTCAACAAGCGTTCTAAGCGGGATTTGAGTTGAACTCCTCGGCGATTTACACGTCATTTCTAGCAGGAATTCAGAAAATCAAATTTCATAGTCGTTTTCTCCCTACTTTCCGACATAAACGCCTAATTATACAGTCAGCAAGAGTTAATTTCCGGTTTTGAACAGAATATGGCCAAAAAAATGAAAATTTGTAACCCATGAAAATTGCCCATTGGCGTTATAATTCGAGCAGTGGAAGTTGGTTTTTCGGTTTTTGCTATGTCAAATTCAGATTCAGATGAGGAAGACAATCATCACTGATTATTATCAATACCGAAGGCTAAGGAGGATTGCGCCGAATTTTAAGCTCAGTTCGTGGTCACTCAATTTTACAAAAACAGAATATTTATACATGTGGCGAACACCAGGTGGGTTCGGCGCAAATTAATACTGCAACGCAACTGCGACTGTTGAAAACGATCGCGTACAACCCATTTGAAACTGATAGCAAACTAATCTCATTCCAATCGCCTCGTGAGCGGCTCCCCCCCTGCAAGGTCACAAAACAATGGACAATTTATTATCGTGTATTAGAAAACCCAATTTTTGTCTGTCTCTGTATTGTTATTTGGAATAAAATAACACACAGTTAAAACGGAAAAAAAAAGATTGAGTCGTTCTGGAGTGGAGAAGACAAGGCCTAAAATCTTAGCCGTTTGAATAGAAAGGCGGCATCCGTTTCAAAATGCGTAGATTCCAAAAATGCAATGTCCGTCCGCCGTACCATGCATATCTTCTTTATTTTCGGTCTAAAAAATTCGTTCTTTCGCAAACGGGCTCCATTTGGGCCCTACTTGTGTCCCGAAACTTTGCAGCCCGATCGGGGTGTTATGGGTGAAAAATTGGTGTAAAAATAGGGTTTTATTGGTGTTTTAGTAAAAACAGCTTGTGAGCTACCGTTTTCCATGTTTTTAGGGACGAGAAGACCGAATATGCAGCCGATTTTGACCAATGTGTGGAAAATTTAGGTTCTAACGAAGTTTTGGCCTTAAATTTACGTTAAATTTTGGTTTAAAATCGTAGTTCTTCCGCACCCATTTTGGGTCCAGTTTGGGAACATTTGGGTCCTGGTTGTGCTCCGAAGCTCGGCAGCACGATCGGAATACACCCAGGGGTAAGTATGGGAGTAAAAATAGGCCAAAAAATAAACGTTCTGTTTACCACCGATTTATATTTATTACGAAGCTTTTCACTCAAATTCTGAGCATCCTCAAGTATATAACTCGCACATAAACACAGATACCAGTTATCCGTGCGAATTTTATACCTGAGGATTCTCAGAATTTGAGTGAAAAGCTTCGTAATAAATATAAATTAGTGGTTTATTTATTTATTTTTTTTTGTCTTATTATTCCACATCGTAAGACTGCTTAACACAAAAGGTTTCCAAATAAATTCGATAAAATGATGTAAAAATACGGGTTTTCAAGTTTAAAAAAAATGTTTTAGTGAACATGAGCTGGTGCGATATCGTTTTCCATGTTTTTTAGGTCGATAAGACCGAATATGAGGTCGATTTTGACCAAACAGTGAAGAATTGAAATTGTAACGAAGGTTCAGCTCCCAAAGTTCATTGTTTATGAGTCAAAAACCTGGAAAACGGTCCGAAATCACCATAAACTTGTATAATAACATTACAAGTTTTATTAGCAGGTGAATCGAGTCAATTAAAATGGCACTATCAATGATCAAAGATAATTTGTAAAAAAAAAGTAGGAGCCTAATTCCTGTTTTTGGGGGCCGAAATTGGTGGAAACCATCAAAAATAGCTATTTTAATTATTGCACATGAATGAAACAATAAATGAAACAGCCAACATTTCTGTAGGTATGTCCAATAGAATAATAAGCCCATGTGACAAGGATTTTGCAGCGTTTTTGGAATGCACCTTGAAACGTAAAAGAAAAAATTTTTGAGGGGATGTTATACAACATTTTTTGCTGATGAATTCGAAGGTGTATTATTGAGAGAATAATAAACCAACACTTCGATGGACCGATGATATCAATTGTCAACCATCGATGGTAGAAACATCGATTATCGATGTTTCTGCCAATACCCCCCCCCCCCCCCCCCCCCACCATCAGGCGTTTGGCAACAACGAAAATACTCTGGCTCTCCGAAACGTGACAACGCAAAAATCGGCAGCCTTGCAGAGCGGGATGAGATTATTTGGAGCAGGCCCAGAAAAGGTCGCCTATTTATGAGACTGCAAAGGACTGTTGGGGACACCTGGCGAGTGACATTGTGACGACGGGTCGAGCAGGTGTTGGTTGTCGTCGAACTGACCCACTGAGGGTGCGGGGATGTCGCAGATGTGTTGCTGATTCGACGGGGAAAGCGTTTCAGCAAGCAGTGACGTGGATGTGGCCCTGTTTACGGGAGTGCAAAAGGACTGTTGGGGGACACCTGGCGAGGGACATTGTGACGACGGGCCGTGCAGGTGTCGTCGTCTAACTGACCCACTGAAGGTGGGGGGGGGGGGGGAGCTTACGTTGTAAAGGTTTGCTGATTTCGAGTGGGGAAGGTTTTCAGCGAGGGGTGACGTGGATGCGGCCTCCCGGGGCTCGAGAATCCCGAGGAGTCCGATAACGGGAAATCGTGCTATGTGAGAATTGTAGGGGAGGGGCGGGAAGGAGGGGGAGCGGGATTCAGTGAGGAATCCGGGGCAGAAACTCGCCGTCGCCGGATGACCTTGCGGCGTCGTTATTCAACTCAATGACTTGAGAGTGAGCTCTGTAGAGAAGAGATACAAGTGACAAACAGAGTACAGTATTGGTGGAGAGGGAGGAGGGGGGAGGGACAACGCTGAGGTCCAAACTAGGGACAATATCAGGAAATGGCACTCACTTTGGATCCATTGTTGGTTGTCATGGGGATACATCCAAAAATTGTTGGACCGGCTCCGAACGTGTGTGACAACGTGGATGCGGGGTGGTGTGGAGGAAGTTTTTGAAAATAACAAAACCCCCCCGGGGGGTGAGGGAAGTTTTTCGACGGGACTCAATCAGATGACGAACGTAAACTAGCGGAGAAAAGGCTCGGGAGCAGGCAGCGCCTGTGAGGGGGCCGTGACGTCACGGTGTATCATGTGGGGATGGTGTTGCCATGGAGACGCTCACGCCGCGGAGGTTCGGGAAGCCGCCGCTGAGCAGCGCTGGTGTCGGCGGCGTCCGGACGGGGGCGGATGGAGACGCTCGTTTTTGCACCTCGCGGCGGCTCACGAGTGGCCAATTCCCACAAACATTACGAAGAATTTCAATTTTATTTTAAATTACCCAACATTTAAACAGAATATTAGACGGGTAAAGATAACAATAGCCATGATGTACGAAAAACGCTTCAAAGTCCTTGTCACACGGGTTTATTATTACCTACAGAAATGTTGGCTGTTCATTTATTGCTTCTTTCATGAGCAATATTAAAACAGCTATTTTTGATGGTTTCCAGAAATTTTGGCCCCCAAAAACTTGAATTAGGCTCCTATTTTTGACAACTTACCTTTAATCATTGGCAGTGCCATTTAATACTACTTCTAGTATTACCATACAAATTTATGGTGATTTCCGACCATTTCCCAGGTTTGTGACTAACAAAAAATGAATTTTGGGAGCTAAACCTTCGTTACAACCTCAATTCTTCACGCTTTGGTCAAAATCAACTTCATATTCGGTCTTCTCGCCCTAAAAAACATGGAAAACGATACCTCACAAGCTCATGTTCACTAAAACCTCAACCAAAAAAAACCTCGGAAAACCCTAATTTTACAACCATTTTTCACCCATAACATCCCTGGGTGTATTTTGATCGGGCTGCCGAGCTTCGGCGCACAACAAGTATCCAAATGTGTTCCCAAATGAGGACCCAAACTGTGTGCCTAAGAACGACGATTTCTGACCAAATTTTAATGTAAATACAAGGCTGACACTTCGTTAGAACCTCGATTTTCCACTCTGGCCAAAATCGACTTCACATTCGGTCTCCTCGTCCTAAAAAAAACATGGAAAACGATACCTCGAAAGCTCATATTCACTAAAACACCAAAAACCCCATTTTTACACCCATTTTTCGCCCATAACATCCCTGGGTATATTCCGATCGGGCTGAAAAGTTTCGGGACACGACTAGGGCCCAAATGGAGCCTGTGTGCAAAAGAACGATTTTTTGGACCGAATTTCAAGTAAATATGCATCATACGGCGGACGGACATTTTTTGGAATTTTTGGAATCTACGCACCTTGAAACGTAAAAGAAAAAATTTTGAGGGGTGTAACAACAATTTTTTTGCTACATAGGTGTATTATTCACAGAATAATAAACCAAAATGAATTTTAGGAGCTGAAACTTCGTTAGAACCTCAATTTTTCACTCTTTGGTCAAAATCGACTCCATATTCAGTCTCCTCGCCCTAAAAAACATGGAAAACGGTACCTCACAAGCTCATTTTACTGAAACATCAAAAAACCGTATTTTTACACCAATTTTCCACCAACAACACCCCCTGGGTATATTATAATCGGGCTGCAAAGTTTCGGGACACAACTAGGGCCCAAATGAAGCATGTGTGCGAAAGAACGAATTTTTTAGACCGAAAATAAAGGTAGATATGGATGATACGGCGCACGGCGGTATTTTTGGAATCCACGCACCTTGAAACGCCAAAGAAAAAATTTTGAGGGATGCTCCAAAAAATTTTTCTGAGCGAATACATATTTGTATTATTCATGGATTAATAAACCAACAGGTTTGTTCGCAGTGACCGTCTGACGGTTCTCTGACCATCAGAAAGGCGTTTGGCCGTTCGCAGTGATTTAGGACGCCTTTCTGACTGTATGGGGTAACCGTGAACAGCTCTGTTCGCAGTTTTCCTGGCAATCCAGTACACAGAAGATAGGGCCGACGAGAATCTGATCATGAGTGCACGGTCAGTTTCCCAACCATTATCAAACTCAAACCATTCTCAAATGCTTATCAAGATGATATTGGATCATGGATGGTTTCTTACGGTTTTCTAGGAGTCACCGAACTATCAGAAAAAAACCTGCGCGAACAAAGCAAACGAACAGTCAGGTAACCTTCGAGTTTACAGATACCTTCCTAATGTTTTTAGTTAATTTATTTTTTTAACTAAATTATCGCAAGTATATCTGTGTTAGGTTTCTACAGACACAATTTTAAACAGTTCAGTTCGAAATATCCCCCCCCCCCCCCCGCCCCACGAGTTCGAGCTCGAACAATTGGGTGGGGAAAACTCGAGGAAACACATTAAATTTCATTTTTATCAACATCAGTCGAGCTTACAGAAAAAACGAGAAGCACAATAAAAATAACAGAATCAATAAAAACAAGAAAAACGGTCTGATTAAGCAAACTTGAGAGATTGTGATTTATATCAGGTACTGCGATTTATAAATATGTTATACAGCGATTTATATTTATATTTCACTTTCATTGGAGTTTGAAAAACCTTTACTTATCTTTGAAAATTTAAGATAAACGTTATTTTATTTGTATTTTGTATATTTATTGCATTTTGAAATACAACTTGTGTTGATAAATTATTATTTACCTACCATAAAACGTTGGCGTTGAAGGGGGATAACTTAACTCGAAGTAACGAATATCCATTCTTTATTATGCTCCTGGCAATAATATAACACAACTAGGACCTAAACCCGAACTACCATCAAAATTTGAGCCAATTTAGACCATTGGGCCGTGAGTTATGGCGGTTCGTAGAAATGCGCGCACACAACTACTGGACGAAGAAGCGGAAATCGGCGTTCAGCGTGGTCGAAAATAGAGAAATCCGTTTTCCCCCCTCAAAAAAATGAAAATTGTCCGAACTACCATCAAAATTTGAGCCAATTTAGACCATTGGGCTGCGAGTTATGGCGGTTCGTAGAAATGCGCGCACACAAAAAAATACTACACGAGGAAGCGGAAATCGGCGTTCAGCGTGGTCGAAAATAGAGAAATCCGCTTTTTCCCCCTCAAAAAAATGAAAACTGTCAAAAAAAGTGTGAAATACGAAAACATAAGGCCTCGGCCACTTCTGAGGGGCCGTGCCTAAAAAAAATCTAAGATGACCCTGGACTTGGCCTTGAAGGGTTGAACTTCAATAAAAATTCTTCCTGATCTATGCCAATCACAGGAACTTACCAGGGTAACCTACCAAGTACAATTTTCTGAAGCTGGGGACAAGAGTTAAATTACTCATAACATCTTAAGCCACCGACATGTGTCTAGACATTGTAGGGCCAAGCCCAGGGTCATCTTGGATTTTTTAGGTTCGGACCCTCAGAAGAGGCTTATTCTTTTTTAGACTTAACTTGACTTTTTTGGCTCAACTTTTTAGACAATTTTCATTATTTTGAGGGAAAAAAGTGGATTTCCCCATTTTCGCTACGCTAAACACGAGCCCATCGGAAAAAATGGAAATTTCAGCTGAAAGATAGTAAATTAGGCATCTATAATACATTAAGCGAATTAGGTATAACGGCACGCAACTCGGACGCACCCAAAACTCCACCTCACATCAGTTAACGTTCTCTCATCAGGCGTAAAAGAACTGAGAATAATCAGACCACCATGAAACAACATACAAGCTATAACACTGAATTAACCCTAATTTCATCCAAATTATATACCTACATGAACCACTGATCGAAGTTTAGAACAAAGGTTAAGTATGGGTGTAAGTTCACCTATTTAATGCCCCTACTCAAAACCAAAAGCCACAATAATAATAATAATATTTTATAAGCAGACTTTAGTACTTAATTTTATTTTGTGATTTTCAGGGTCCAGATCAATTCACATGGGAACGTAGCCAATAGTAACGCGACGCACGCCATCATCTGTACGTGGGTAGCTACTTCGACCTGGACGAGTTGATGAAATCAAATTTTGGTTATTTTTGAGGGACGAATTCCAATGCAAATTCTTACTTTTGATGATTGAGGAGCCATTCAGGAAAATGATGATTCGACCGCCCGGCCGGTGCAGAGCTTCTTTCAACGTGGTCAACTGCCCCCTGATCACTTTGGTTCTAACTACACCGCTCATTATATCAAATCAAATACAAACGGTGTCGCTAATGAAAATAAAAATAAATCCTACCGACTATGAGATGATCACGGTTTCACGCTCAAACAGTAGCCAGTGGTAACTTTTTTCGAAAACTTTCGGCGGAACCACCACAAAAAAAAATATAAACAAATGACAAATAAAAACAGGCATGGCGGGATGGCATGGAAACTCGATGGTTACTGGAGTGGCGCCGGTTCAAATTGTCCATTGGGTAAGTTCGAAGGCATGAAAGCGAGTGGAGACGATGATTCGAACGTTTACGGTCATAACGTGCGGACTTTCTACATTATTAGGTATTGTTAAATGAAATGATCGAAAACACCATGTGTAATTATGATTCTACAAATAAATTTTTACACAAATTTTTACAAATAAATAAATAATTTTTGATTGAATGATTACGTTTACGGTCATGTCGGTGAATTTTTCCGTCATCCAACATGTTCCAAGTAATTAAATTTTCCTTCCTGTTCCTCGCAAAAAAAAAAAAAAAATCTGCGTATTTTTAGTATTTTTGGCAAAAAACACGAAAAATAACAGTAAAATCAAAAAACACTAAAATAAAAAAAACACTAAAATGCTGTAGTAAATTAAATTCTACGTAAAATGAGGCCAACGCCAGCTGACAGTACCTAATGTAGCCGCGATTTTTGGCGAAATTTTGAAGTTTTTGACATGACGATAAAACGCTTGAAAGGAGGAAGGGGAGTGGGTGAGTACGAATGTTGACCCCCAATAATCAGGGACGTGAAGAGTCGCATATCATGTTACAAATTGAGCAGGTGCCGTTTAAAAATGGAATAAGTACGTTAAGAACAATTTTGGGAAATAGCAAAGAACGAGTTTCTCCTCTATTTATTGTCCAAACAACGTCCTTTCTTTTTTAATTTTCTTGTATTAGTCTCAAATTAAGATTAAAACAAACATAATTAAAATTTAAAGCTAAAAACGATGTTTATGGGAGACAAGGAAAGTGGAATTAGTCCCTTTTGCACGAACCCAAGTGAACTTTTGATTCTAGTGAGACTAAAAATGAGTTTTGAAACGTCGTGAGAGGGTGTGGTGCTCACGAAACGGCGTGTGAGAGTTGGATGAACGATGGAGCGAGAGGTTGGATGAAGGCCGATGAAGATGGATGAGGAAGGATGTGCTCCGTAGGAGTCTTTTGCACTAACGCAATGGTTTTCACCATAGCAGACGCTAGAGGTAGTGGCTCCCCGCGGTTTTCACCACAGCAGGTACTAGAGGACAGGAAGGTGTCCCACGGTATTCACCACAGCAGACACCAGGAAGATGGAGGCTAACACCCCGTGGTTTTCACCACAGCAGGCGCCTGGGATGTGGGTGCTAGTCCCCCGTGGTTTTCACCACAGCAGGTACTAGAGGACAGAAAGGTGTACCACGGTATTCACCACAGCAGACACCAGGAAGATGGTGGCTAACACCCCGCGGTTTTCACCACAGCAGGCGCCTGGGATATGGGTGCTAGTACCCCGCGGTTTTCACCACAGCAGGTACTAGAGGACAGAAAGGTGTCCCACGGTATTCACCACAGCAGACACCAGGAAGATGGCGGCTAACACCCCGCGGTTTTCACCACAGCAGTTGTTAGAGAAGAAGGCGTCCCGCGGTTTTCACCACAGCAGACACCTAGAAGATGAAGGCTGGCACCCCGCGGTTTTCACCAAATCAGCTGCCAGAGGAGAAGGAGGTATCCTGCCGTTTTCACCACAGCAGATACCAGGAGAGAGGAGGGCACCCCGCGGTTTTCACCACAGCGAGTGCATGGAAAGGTAAGAGAGAGGACGCGAGAGAGAGGGTCAAGAGAGGAGCCGGGCCAGCAGGGCTGTTTATATAGGGACCTTTCCACCCGTCCCCTGTCCACAATTGGCCGTTAGGACTGATGAGGAGCGATGGCGGTTGATCGAAAAAACCCTTCGGCTACTTTCCTCTTGGCGCTGCCCAGCTCGACGTTCCCGACGTTTATTTGGTTAAATCTTATAAAAATATTATAGGAGTGGTTACTGTGAGGGGAATCACGACATGGAATATTTTACTTCAAGTAACTGTAGCGTAAATTCACTTCTACTCACAAGATATGTGGAACTTCAAAGACGAATAAATCGATGGATTTTTTAAACTAAACATGAGGGCTGAACCAGGTGTTCGTCTATCATACTGACGATTTTATATCAACAGGATAGAGGGGGAACAATCTTTGTCTGAGTAAAGCAACGGCAGCTAAGGCGTTGTGACGCCTGCCTTCACTTAAACAGTTTCAGGAATTCAGGGACTTATTTGGCAGAAATATAACTGTGAAGAGGACGTACAGTGTGGTGGAAGGTGATAATTGTGTAATATAAGAAAGATAAAGATATCGGATGTTGAAAAAGAGCGGGTCCTACGTCTACGCCACGACCGGGCTGTGTGCGCATGTGCGTGCGCGCGACTCCTCGGGCAGGAGCATAGATCTATATATCGATCTATAGATCGATAGATAGATATATAGATCTATGGGCAGGAGTAGCTCAGAGCTCACCACGAAGTCGTGGATTATATAAAACAAGCTGTATCCATAGAAAGGCGGCAACGACATCATCAAACTTCCACATTTAATTAAAAATTAACGGTCTGAATGACAAATATTTACCAGCTCACCAAAGTGTCTACTTTCAGATATTTAAAAAAAAAATTTTAAAAACGCGATATTCCCCACTGAGTAATCGCAATTGAGAAATGGCACCATGAAATTAATTGCTCCCATCTATGCAAAGGAAATACATATTTCAATTCAGTCAAGTTGTGACTTAACAGCTGGCAAGTACTCTATAACTTTATTTGGCTCGTAATGGCCAAGTGGAATTCCAATAGACGCTACAAAGTCCTTTTCAGATGGGTTTATTATTATTATTCTCGCTGAACACGGCACGACTTCAGTGAAGAGACCCACAAAGCTAATATTTGACGGTTTTAATCTCGAATATTAGGTTGCTATTTCTGGCAAATTATTTTCGATCAGTGAAATTGACATTGAACTGTATTGACTCAACGGTTAATAGTACCTCCTGTGTTATTATACAAATTTCTGAAGATTAAAACCATTTTTACAGGATTTTGACCCATAAATACTACATTTTGAGTTAAAACTTCGTTAGAACCTCAATCCTGCATTCAGTGGTCAAAATCAACTTCACATTTGTTCTCCTCACCCAAAAAATCATAGAAAACGACACATTACAAGCTCGAGTTCACTAAAACCTCAAAAAACCTCGAAAACCCTATTTTTACACCCGTTTTTCACCCTTAACACCCTCGGGCTGCCGGGCTTCGGAGCCCAAACAGGGCCCATATGGAGCCTGTGTGCGGGAGAACGATGACTTCAGACCAAAATTTCAGGTAAATTTAAGGCTGAAACTTTGTGTACTTCTAGCGATACTATACAAACTGATGGTGATGTCAGACAATTTCCCAGGTTTTTGACTCATAAAAAATGAATTTGGGGAGCTGAACCTTCGTTACAACCTCGATTCTTCACCCTTTGGTCGAAATCAACTTCATATTCGGTCTTCTCGCCCTGAAAAACATGGGAATCGATATCTCACAAGCTCATGTTAACTAAAACCTCAAAAAAAAAAAACTCGAAAACCCCTATTTTAACACCCATTTTTCATCCGTAACACCCTTGGATGTTTTCCGATCGGGCTGCCGAGATAGGAGACACAACTAAGGCCCAAATGGAGCCTGACTGTGAAAGAAGGATTTTTTTTAGACTGAAAAATAAGGGAGATATCGATGACATGGCGAACGGTCGCATTTTTGGAATCTACAAACCTTGAAAAAGAAAATACTTGGTAGGGGGAGGGGGGGATTAAAAATATATATTCCGAACCGAATACATAGGTTAAACCAAAAGGAGCTCACATTTTTCATTCACTTGGAGCCCAAGTTTCAGATCACCAACTTTTCAACGGCTACAGACTTGAGAGCACAGGGTAAGGTGACCAAGCGTCCCCTTTTGGTTTATTATTCTGTGAATAATACACCTATGTATTCGCTCAGCAAAAAATTTTTATAACACCCCCTCAAAATTTTTTCTTTTCCGTTTCAAGGTGCGTAGATTCCAAAAATGCAATGTCCGCCCGCCATCCGCCGTACGCCGTATCACGTGTACAGGCTTCATTTTCGGTCTAAAAAAGTCGTTCTTTCGCACACATGCTCCATTTGGGCCCTAGTTGTGTCCCGAAACTTTTCAGCCCGATCGGAATATACCCAGGGGTGTTATGAGTGAAAATGTGTATAAAAATAGGTACTTTTTGCGTTTTAACAACATGTTAGTAACATGAGCTTTTGAGGTATCTTTTTCCATGTTTTTGAGGACGAGAAGACCGAATATGAAGTCGATTTTGACCAAAGACGAGGAAATTGAGGTTTTACCAAAGGTTTGGAATCTACGCACCTTGAAACGGAAAAGAAAAAATTGTGAGGGGGTGTTATACAAAATTTTTGCTGAGCGAATACATCGGTGTATTATTCACAGAATAATAAATCAAAAGTGTCAACACGTGGATCAAGACGATTAAATGGTACTATCAATGATCGAAGATAATTTGAAAAAATAAAAATAAAATTAAAAGAATCGTACCTAATTTGTGTTTTGGAGGCCGAAGTTTGTGGAAACCATCAGAAATAGCTATTTCAATTATTTCACATGAATGAAACAATAAATAAATAGCCAACATTTCTGTAGGTATGTCCAGTAGAATAATAAACCCATGTGACAAGGACTTTGCAGCGTTTTTCTTTTCCGTTTCAAGGTGCGTAGATTCCAAAAATGCAATGTCCGTCCGCCGTCCACCGTATCACGTGTACAGGCTTCATTTTCGTTCTAAAAAAGTCGTTCTTTCGCACACATGCTCCATTTGGGCCCTAGTTGTGTCCCGAAACTTTTCAGCCCGATCGGAATACACCCAGGGGTGTCATGAGTGAAAATGTGTGTAAAAATAGGTACTTTTTGCGTTTTAGCAACATGTCAGTAATATGAGCTTCTGAGATATCGTTTTCCATGTTTTTGGGGACGAGAAGACCGAATATGAAGTCGATTTTGATCAAGGAGTGGAAAATTGAGGTTGTACCAGATGTTCAGCTCCCAAAATTGATTTTTTATGAGTCAAAAACCTGCGAAATCGTCTGAAATCACCATCAGTTTGTATAATAACACTGGAAAAAGTGTCAACACGTGGATCAAGACGATTAAATGGCACTGCCAATGATCGAAGATAGTTAACAAAACAAAAAAAAAGGAGCGTACCTAATTTGTGTTTTAGGGGCCAAAATTAATGGAAACCATCAGAAATAGCTATTTCAATTATTAAGCATGAAAGTAACAATAAATGAACAGCCAACGTTTCTGTAGGTAGGTATGTCCAATAGAATAATAAACCCATGTGACAAGGACTTTGCAGCGTTTTTGGTTTGTTATTGTTTATTATGTTGGAATCGAGCATGAAAAAACTATTTTAACCCCCCCCCCCCACACACACACACACACAAACATTTGGTGGTTTCCGTTTCAAGGTACGCAAAATACGAAAATTGAATAAAAACGCTGCAAATTACTACACAACAGTTCATTATTTACTTGGTTTTCTGTGGTCAATCACTACCAGGAAAACCCTAAATCGAGCCCGGGAATTACAGTTTCATAAATATGCGGTAGATTCAATAATTTTAACATTAATTTATTATTATTTGTTGTCATTCATGAAGTATAACGTTTCTTGAAGTTACAAAAGTACCTATCAACAAAACCCAAATAACCGTCGTTCTTCAAAATTTGAACCGATTCTGATTTGTTTTGCATTTAATGAAATACCGGTTTAATACGGCCATGCTTGATTATAATCAGGTGTTCCCTAGCAATGATATATGGGCTGGATTTATACCATTTCATTCGCGATCATATTGACGAAGCCTGTCGGTCCGAACTTCACGGCCTTACTGTGAACGAACGGCTGGCCGTACAATGCTCCGGGTGGTCTCGAAAAATTCCGAAGTTCGGGATCAATTTAAAAACCTAAAAAATCTGAGATAAAGGCGCCCTGGACACCCCTTACGACTGAAAGTACCGCCGAGCTTCGCGCACCAACCAGACCCCAAATGGGACCTACAAACCGAATTTCATCAGTTTCGGTTTATGGCCTCTAAGAAAAGTGCGAAGTACGGCGTACGGCAGAAATTTGTTTTATATTCCATTTTTGGACTCTACATACCTTTAAACAGAACCAATCGAATTTAGAGGGGGGGGGGGGGGGGGTTAAAATACAAATTCTGTGCTGAATTTAGAGGAAATTTTCATCCTTAATTAGAGAGGGAGGCGGGAGGGGTCTCCGCTTTTTGATTATCGAGAGTTGGTCACTTTAGGGTGGGGGAGCCCTAATTAATGGTCTCAACTTTATAATTCAACCAAAGCGTGAGCCCCCCCCCCCCCTTTCCCCTCGGGATTAGACTTTGTTCGTATTTATCGGTGTAGTTGTTTTTCAGTCCTGAGAGATGTGGCAACCCTGGGTCCAACATAAAGGTTGTACATCACTGTGGATCTTCTATTAGGCACTAAACACTGAATCACGAACGCCTTATTTTGGTTTATTATGTTCAATATTGAACCACTGGAATCGAGCATGAAAAAAAAAAAAATTCTACCCCCCCCCCCCCCCCCCTCAAAATCTGATGGTTTACGTTTCAAGGTATGTAGAATCCGAAAATGCAATAAAAATATTTCTGTCTGTCCGCCGTACTGGCCACTTTTCTTAGTTACCATGAAACAAAATTTATGAAATTCGGGTTATGGGTTCCGTTCGGGGTCTAGTTGGTCCTCGAAGCTCGACGTTACTGTCAGTCATCTCTAAGGGGTTAAAAATAGGGGTTGAAATTTTCAGAACGCCGTATCTCGAAAACTTTCTATAGAAGGGTATGGTTTTTTTTACGTTATTAAATTTGTCTTGAGCTACACAATTTTTTGAGACCACCCGGACCAGCCGTTCGTGTGCACCAAAAAGCTTCGTCAACACGATCGTGAATCAAACGGTATAAATACGGCCCGGATATCATCACTAGGGAGCACCTGATTATAATCAAGGATGGCTGTATGAAGTCGAGTTGGTTGTTCTGCGATATTATTTCATTTGATAAGTGATGGACTATTGGATTTTGATGATGGGTACTTGTGAAACTTGAACAAACGTTGAAGTATTATTGATGGGTAAATTATTACACAATGGTAAATTATTACACAACGGCAAATTATTGCACAGCCAAGCTACCAAGAAGGGGCTGGATTTTGTTGATCGGTACTTGTGCAACTTGAACAACCGTTGAAGTATTATTGATGGGCAAGTTATTACACAACGGTTCATTATAGGTATTGACCACAGAAAACAGTGATCTACGCAGAAGGGGCATCTATTTCACTCCACATCAACAATTTTCCTTTAGAACTTCATTATTTGCGTTTATTTTTGCCGTTTTAGTTACTGTTTGTCATCGGCTGTATTATTTTAGCAAAATTTAACTCGCAACTTATGTAGGTACCTAGTAACGAGTAGGGGGTTAGGTACTAACCTACGCAGGGTCTGCGATTCACACAATATGTATAGAGTAGTACCTACATATTATATTATATAGACGGGTGATCTATACAGAGAGCTGTGATCTGTAACAGAAGGGTATTCTGTACAAAATAATAAATCGTTGTGCAGGGATTTGCAGCGTTTTTGTGTGCTGAATTCAAAAATCACCTCAAACTTCGCTGTTCGCTTCCGCGGATGGGAAACGCACGCCCCCTTCCGAAGCTCACGGTCCTGTAGCTGCCCTAATAACCAGTGCCTTGAGCTAATGTGCAGGTTCCGTCGAGTCCCGTTTCCCTACCGTCGAGTCACCAGCCCTAACCCAAAGAAAACCCGAAGAGAACCTCCACACTCCGCTAACCTGCTCATCGGGTAACCCGACACCGACGGTCCCAAAGGTCCTCGGGGCCGCACCCGCCCGAGACGACCAGGCAACTTGCTAAGCTGGCCTTGGACCAACAATCCCATCCCTTGACTCCTGACATCTCTTCCCGAGTTAAACTGGGAACTTCCTGGCGGACATCCAACCAGCTGGCTGGGCCCTACAGGCGCGACTTTCTACATGTTCTTATAAAAGGATTTTCTCGTTATTTTAACCCTCGGAACAATCTGTATTGAAGCCATTTTGTTGACGAAGAGGCGTGAAAACGTGCGTCCCGGAAACACAGGAGCATTCCTGCCTTATACGAAGTAATCAAAGTGCTTCGTCTATGTCTGCATCTTCCACCCCAGTCTTCTACAAGCAGGGGAACACTAATGGAACCCCCACAAATTGGGAATTAGCCGATTTCTTTTTGAATTCTATTTTACAATGACAACTGATGTGTTACAATGAACTGGTTCGAAGAGAATCACCTATAAGCACCTATAAGCCAACCTAGCAAATTGTTTAAGTCTGGAGTTCAGTTATTTTCTGACTAAACATTTGTCGAATTTCACTGATAACCTACGTCAACATACCACAGAATTTAATGTTGAACGCTGTATACCTTTTGTCGTGAGTCCCTCCCGGAACTACAACTCCCTAGCATTTAAGTCCTCGCCAAAATAACATGTGAAATTAAGTTCCGGCGAATAAACGGTAAGAGTGGGGCAACCGACGCAGGATCCGGTACACAACCTGGAGCCCCACTACCAGGGTGGTGGCTTCAGGGTCTATATAACCCCGGATCCTGCGCCATTTTCGCCATTCTACACTTCCTCTAGCTGCTGGCTACTCTCTCTTTATCCTCAACCTCCTCTCTCCAAATTCAACTCACAAATTCTAACACCTCTCATTCCACAGTAAATTCACACACACACACACATTTCATCAGGATTTGGTGGAGGTCTCGCCCTTAACCAATCCCGATGACACACACTACACGCTCGGTGGAGGTCCGCCCTTAACCGCACAAACACACACTCTAAATTCACACACACACATAAATTTAGTCAGCATATGGTGGAGGTCTCGCCCTTAACCGCACACACACACTCTCACCAAATTTCACTCACCTCACTCATCTAAATTCACTCACCTAAATTCACTCCAAACAACATTATCATCACACGCTCGGTGGAGGTCCGCCCTTAACCGCACACACACACTCTCACCAAATTTCACTCACCTCACTCATCTAAATTCACTCACCTAAATTCACTCCAAACAACATTATCATCACACGCTCGGTGGAGGTCCGCCCTTAACCGCAACCACATATAAACCACACACATCAAATTCAACTTTAAATTCACTCCTATCCAACATCCAAACTACCTCCACCTCTCATGGTGAATTTTACATCAACATAAATTCACCATACCTTTCATCTACAGAGTTGTCTTTTCTAATATGCCCTGTTCAACCATTTATTATTCTTGATCAGACCTGATTAATTAATTAATTAAACGAGCATCTCTAAGTATTCACGTCAATAACACGAAACATACAGAAAAACACTATCCGAGAATTCGCAAGGTAAAAATTACAGTACATTATGGTGAGAATCGTTCTTGAATGAATCTCATAATTCCCCGTTCACGGAAACCCAGTGGCGTAGCCGGGGGGGGGGGGGGTGGGGGGGGGGGGGTCATAACCCCCCTCCCCCCCATTGGCTCGAAAAGTTCATCACAAATTAAAATTAAATCTTAAGAATGATAATAATCACGAAAGTAACAAACATATATTATTCAACAATAACAGGTTAAACGGTAAATCAAAAATGATTAAACAGTTAAATAATATTACGCTTATTTGATTACGAACGATCTGTCCCAAAAATTTGACCCGCTCTTTCTGACAAAAATGCTTATCGAAATAGTTCGTCACCGTCACCATCCCACACTTCAAGTGAATAATATTGATTTTAGCCCTTAATACCAATTGCTGACCCCCAAAAATCCTAATCAGACCAGGGGTCTGTGTGAAAAGCAACTGAAATTGTATTTTTCTGTCTTCACTCACTCATCCTTGCTACATTCAGTGATTTTTTGTATCAATTTTAGCAGTTTTTACCTACTTTTGACCCCTAAAAACTCAGATTTGACCTCCTTCAAATTTTTGAAAATTGCTCATCCTTTTGTTTGGCAATAAGAACATTTTGGCGAAATTTGGAATTTTTATCACGTACCCAAGGTCAGATATCGTCTGGAGTGACGCATAAATAAATATATATAATATACGTATAAATGTTTGCTAAAATCTAGGGATGAAATCAGGATGATCTGAAACGGATTTGCGAAAAATTTCAAAAACGTATGTTCTGAAAATATTGGACCCATTGCAATACCTTAATTTTCCTTGAAAATTTGCTAACATTGTTGCCAAATAAATGTTGTATTTCTTCAGTTTAGCTTACCTAACGTTATCTGTAACATTTAGTGTTGTTAAATTCAATTTAAATTCAGCTTTCTTTGTATGTCAAACCTTACTAGCGAATTTTCAAAGAAAATAGAGCTATTGCAATGGGTAACATTTTCAGAACATGAATTTTTGAAATATTTTTATAGGAAAATCCGTTTCAGAGCAACCTCAGTGCATCCCTAGATTTTAACAAAAATTTATATATTATGTATATTTATGTGCCACTCCAGATGATATCTGTCCTTGGGTAGGTACGTGGTAAAAATTCCAGATTCCTCCAAAACGTTTGTATTGCCAAACGAAAGGATGAGTTCGAAGATGAACAATTTTCAAATACCAAGGGGATCAAATTGGAGTTTTTAGAGGTCAAAAGTCTGTAAAAACGGCTAAAATTGCAAGCCATTGCTATAAAATCACTGGAAGTGGTATGGAAGGTTGAGTAAAGACAGCAAAATACCATTTCACTTGTTTTTCACACAGAATAGGGGTCAAATTTTGACTTTTGTGGGTTAAAAACTGGTACTAATGTAAAATCAATATTAATTCACCTGACGTTGTGTGGGATGATTAATCACGACGAAGGGACTACCTCGATGATAAAACTATTTTTATCAAAAGCAACTGGGTCAAATTTGACTTTATTAGGGTCAAACATCGGAAAAAATGGCTAAAATCACGAAAAATTATGTAATTTTAAGAAAAATGGTACGGTTTCTCGCTATATCATCTTTTTACACAATATCAGGAATGTTTCTTTGAAAATTCGCTTATAGCCATGCTACATGACGGGAAATGTTTTTCTATTTCCGATATTCTTTTTTCCCCATTCAACAATCCTGGCTACGCCACTGCGAAGACCACCATGCCGCGCAAAAGAAAGTGACAATGTGGGACCACCACAAAGCTTGCCCTCAAGATTTCTTTCTAGAATTATGATTGATAACAATTGATTTAAGTTCTAGAATTATGAATGACTGATAACAATTGATGGGTTATAATGAACGGGTTAGAAGAAATATCCACTACACCTACCTGGTTTCCAAAATTATGAAAATTCAAACTTCTGGCGTCACACTATGAACATGGGCTCCAGCAATAGCACCGCTCAAGGGGAACGCTTTGCCTGCTCAGCCCCAAACTCCTTTGCTATGCTTCTACCAAATGGATGCTAAAATAAGCATCCATAAGCTTCAACCAAGTTTCACCTCGGTTTTTTGAAGGCAGGGCAACTTGATCTGCTCTTAGCACACTGTTATCATCCCATCTTTCCAAATAACTACGCATGTCTTGTGTAAAAGCGAAATAGGTTCCTACAACCTCGACTTTCAAGGGGCGGGGGTGATTGGGTAAGTAGGTAAACAGCGTTCAGTATTAAATTATGTTTAGTATGTGGACTTACCAGTTAAATTCGACAAATTTTTAGTCAGAAAATAGCTGAGCTCCAGAATAAAAGGTTTGCTAGTACACGCCATTTAGCAAACCTTTTATTCTGGAGCTCAGCTATTTTCTGACTAAAAATTTGTCGAATTTCACTGGTAAGTCCATAATACACAGAATTTAATAGTGAACGCTGTATGGTACCTTTCATTTACGGAGTTTTCTCTTCTAAAATGCCATTTTCAACCATTTATTATTCTTGATTTAGAGAAACAGGAAAACGGAAAAGCCTGATATCAACATCTATTCATGTTCAGCAACACAACACACGCATATACACACATATACACACACAAAATCATCCGAGAATTCGCAAGGTTAAAATTGCAATAAATTATGGTGAGAATCATTCTTGAATGAATCTCATAATTTCCCATTCACGAAGACAACCATCACGCGTAAAAAAAGGGATAATTTAAAAGTGATAATTTGGGGCGACTTCTAAGCTTGCCCTCAAAATTTTAAGACACTAACGTAATAATAAATTATTGGTAACTCACCAGATGAATAGAAGGTGCATAGCAGATTATAATGTCTGGGTTCTGAAGGGTCGAATGGTTGATAAGATTGAAATTATCTGTAACAAAGAAGAATGAACATCGCAATATTAATCCATCGCATAATTTTCTAACCTTTGAAATTTGACTGACCTTTGGAATCAAGCAGAGAAAATTTTGTAATCCATTTTCGGATTCTACGTACCTTGAAACGGAAACCACAAAATTTAGAGCGAGGGGAGGGGGTTAAATTTTATATATTTTTTTTTCACGCTCAATTCCAAAGGTTCATTACTGAAATTAATGAAACAATGTTATTTTAAAATAATAAACCAAAAATTTCTGTCCGTTCGCCGTACTTCGCACTTTCCTTAGTTACCATGAACCAAAATTAATGAAATTTTGTTTGGAGGTCCCACTTGCGGTCTAGTGTGTCCGCGAAGCTTGGCATTACTGTCAGTCATCTCTAAAGGAGTGAAAACGCTGCAAATCCCTGCACAACGGTTTATTATTTTGTATAGAATACCCTTCTGTTACAGATCACAGCTCTATGTATAGATAACCCGTCTATATAATATGATATGTACTATTCTATTATATGCATATTATGTAGATCGCAGACACTCCGTAGGTTAGTACCTAACCCCGTACTCGTTACTAGTTACCTACCTAAATCACGAGTTAAATGTTGCTAAAATAATTCTGCTGATGACAAACAGTACCTAACAAAAAGAAACACACATAATGAAGTTCTGAAAAGAAATTGTTGATGAGGAGTGAAAAAAGTTGCAAAAGTACCTACCAACAAACTCCAGCCCCTTCTACGTAGATGGTATAATTTACCGTTGTGTAATAATTTACCGTTGAGTAATGATTTACCGTAGTAATAATTTACCCATCAATAATACTTCAACGTTTGTTCAAGTTTCACTACCTACCAACTAACTCCAATAGAGCCATCATTTTTCAAATTAAATAATATCACAGAACAACCAACTCGACTTATACTCCGCCAATATAATCAGGTGATCCCTACCAATGATTGGCCGTATTCACAAATTCCTATTGTGGGCGCGTCTCTGGTTACGAGATTTGGTTTGGATTGTATACAATTTCATTCACACTGGAGTCGAAAATGCCTGTCGGTGCAAACTTCGGGGCCTTACTGTGAACGAACGGCTGGACGTACGATGCTCCGGATGGTCTTAAAAAACTCGCAAGTTCAAGAACTATTTAAAACCGTAAAAATATTTACGTAAAAAAATGGTATAGGCGTTTTGAAAATTTCAACCCCTATTTTGAACCCCTTAGAGATGACTCACAGTAACGTCGAGCTTCGAGGACCAACTAGACGCCGAACGGAACCTATAACCCGAATTTCATCAATTTTTTTTCATGGTAACTAAGAAAAGTGGCCCGTACGGCGTACGGCGGACAGACAGAAATATTTTTATTGCAGTTTTGGATTCTACATACCTTGAAACGTAAACCATCAAATTTTGAGGGGGGGTAAGAATTTTTTTTTTCATGCTCGATTCCAATGGTTCATTATTGAAAATAATAAACCAAAATTGAGGCTGAACTTTTCAGAACGCCGTAGCTCGAAATCTTTCAATAGAAATGTATGGTTTCTTTACGTTTTTAAATTGATATCGAACTAAAGAATTTGTTTGAGACGACCCGGAGCACTGTACGACCAGCCGCTCGTTCGCACTGAAAAGCTCCGTCAACATGATCGTGAATGGAACGGTACGAATCCGGCCCAGATATCATTGTAATCACGGATGGCTGTAAGAAGTCAAGCTGGGTGACCTGTGATATAATTTCATTTGAAGAATGATGGTTCTTTTGGATTGCGATGATAGGTACTTTCGTATCTTGAACAAACGTTACGGTTCATGAATAACAACAAATAATAATTAATGATCGAATTATTCAATCCTGCGCATTTTTATGAAACTGTAATTCCCGGGCCGGCTCCAGTACTCGATTTGGGGTTTTCCTGGGGGGGGGGGGGGATCTACAGGTAAATAATAAACCGCTGTGTAATAATTTGCAGCGTCTTTTCCATGAACTTGAATATCCAAATATGAGTTTTCTGTTATTCAGATTAGCGAGAGACTTCAAATCGTGTGTAAATTATGTAATGTAATGTAACGTAATTATGTAACGTCTTCAAGATAATTTAGTGATATTTCACGTAACCATGTACAGTTTTATGATCGTAAGTTGTTCACCTGTCATGTTATGTGCTAGGTATAGTATTATTTGAACATGGTTCATCTAAATTGATGACAATTTTGCATTAACACAGGAGTCCAATATTTGTCTGTAGTTAATAATAATTGTTTATATTTAACAGTATGTTTATGTTTATATTATATTGTAATGACGTCAAAGTTGAGATGTAACAGAGAAATAATTATATATATTTTTTATTTATTGAGGTATCCGGCTGATGTTGCCTGCAATTCTCTAGCACTGAGGCGGTGCCCCTGACACAGTAGTTTAGATACAACAAGGTCACGTGGACGCCACGTGTCCCCCTTCCCATCGCCATTCACCTCATGCGATCATCATCGCTGACAAAATGGTACATCGTCACGTCATGACTGGCCCGACGGAATGAATTGACCGAAAAAACGTGTGCTAGAAGTGAGAAAATTCGAGAAAATCCCGTAAGTTATTTGGACTGTATTTGTGCAGTTCCAGATGAACCCCACCGAATCTCACAAGAGCAATATTTCTCCTAAGAGTACGGCTGGGATCCGCGCGTTCTAAATTTTTCGTAGATAATATCGGTTGTATTCGGAGCTTTGAGCACAAAAACGATTGTTTTAATATATGTAATAAATGTCTAATGCTATTGTGGCGGGGGGTCGTAATTGTTTTCAAGAATTTGAAGCAAGCAACCTCCAGCCACTGGACAAACAGAACCCACCAACAGCGCATACCTCGCCAATAATAAGTTCCTTATAATAACTACAATAATAATAATAATAATTAATTAATAAATAACAATAACAGGCTCTTGGGCCCACCACTCGCATCAACCCGTGGCACTTTTTATCCTCCCACGAGTGATGACCACTGATGAACACCGATATAATTATTATTATTTACCAATTAATAATAATAATTGGCTTTGACGCGTCCATATTGCTTGAGATGCGAAACGCAGTGATACTCCATACGTGCCAAATAGTGAGGATGGTCACTGGACGAGAAGCCTGACTCCTCATAATTACCGATCTGACTGCTCGTATTTAACATTACCTACTAATTAGAGTTACAGTTTTCTCCCTAACCTCCAAGCCGTGAAAAAATTCAATTCCGATAAAATCGAGACAGAAGAAAAAACGCTGCAAATCCCTGCACAACGGTTTATTATTTTGTACAGAATACCCTTCTGTTACAGATCACAGCTCTCTGTATAGATCACCCGTCTATATAATATAATATGTACTATTCTATACATATTATGTAGATCGCAGACCCTCCGTAGGTTAGTACCTAACCCCGTACTCGTTACTAGGTGCCTATCTAAATCACGAGTTAAATGTTGCTAAAATAATACTGCTGATGACAAACAGTAACTAAAATGGCAAAAAGAAACGCAAATAATGAAGTTCTGGAGAGAAATTGTTGGTGTGGATTGAAATAGATGCCCCTTCTCGTAGATCACTGTTTTCTGTGGTCAGTACCTACCCTCGTGGTCAAGTATAATGAACCGTTGTGTAATAACTTGCGCATCAATAATACTTCAACGTTTGTTCAAGTTTCACAAGTACCTACCAACAAAATCCAATAGTCCATCACTAATCAAATGAAATAATATCGCAGAACAACCAACTCGACTTCTTACAGCCATCCTTGATTATAATCAGGTGCTCCCTAGCGATGATATCCGGGCCGGATTTGCACCGTTTGATTCACGATCGTGTTGACGAAGCTTTTTGGTGCACACGAACGGCTGGACGTACAATGCTCCGGGTGGTCTCAAAACATTGTTTAGCTCAAGACAAATTTAATAACTTAAAAAAAACTATACCCTTCTAGAAAGTTTTCGAGCTACGGCGTTCTGAAAATTTCGACCCCTATTTTTAAACCCTTAGAACAAACCAAATTTCATCAATTTTTTTCTTTCATGGTAACTAAGAAAAGTGCTCAGTACGGCGTACGGCGGACAGGCAGACATTTTTTTATTGCATTGTCGGATTCTACATACCTTGAAACGTAAACCATCAAATTTTGAGGGGGGTTACCGTTTTATTTTTTCATGCTCGATTCCAAAGGTTCATTATTGAAAATAATAAACCAAAAGAAAAAATAATAATACATTTATTGGCTACTTTTGTTTAATTAGGCCTCAGTCTTTAACAATGAAAAGTTCCGGAGTGGAGATTTCCACACAATACTTCCATGTTCTTCATAATAGTATGAATGGCGGGAGAAAAGACTTGGCCGCCCATTGCGGCCAGAATGGCCATTCAAATTGGCCTGACAGGCCGATGATGGGAATATACTGTACTGAGCATGGAAATATAATACAATTGCCTTACTTTCAACCACTTCCTGACACCACAGAAAGTGTGCAGTGTTCAATTTAGCTAGTAAACTTAAAAAATGTTGTAGCCAATGACATATTTTATACTGTCAATTAGCCAAATCGAATGTGATCGAGCTCAAAATCAATAATAGGCACGATCTAGTAGACATCCTAACGGAATCTTTGCACGAACCGCACCAATTTTTGTTCATTTTTATGGCAGTTATGGTTGAAAATTGAAAAATTATAAAACTCGTTGACTCCGTATTTTTTCACCTAGAAAGCTCTTTCTCACCTCAAATTGAAGAGTTTAACGACCTGAAAAAAACCCAAAAGCAAATCTGAAAAAACCGAATTTTGAGGAAGTTACCATTTGAAATGACAACATATTATGTACGTAAAGAGCGACATCAAGCGGAAAACCATCTAGAAACTCGTTTTGGGCACTTCTGAACAATATTTCCGTATTCGATAAAATTATATTGCTTATGAACATTATTTTCAGTTTTCACCACAAAACTCAACAGATATTACTGATAATGAAATGTCGTCTATAGTGACTAAGTTCTACAGATAGTTCGTGAAGGCTACTGAATGTAGCTGTACACTTCTGACGGATTTTTATCGCACCTGAAGCTGTCAGGGGACAACAATAACGTAATTAAAACTAACAATAACACTAAATTTTGGTTATTCATTCTTGTAGGTATATATTTATATATATTTTTTTAAACTACATAGGTAGGTATCTCTTTTGGAAGAAGTATTTTTACCTCAGAAACTTCAAAAGGAGGTAGTTCGCGGATATCATGGCATTTTCTATATCTTTCAAAAGGGACGCATAATCAGGTGTCTTTTCTTGAAAGAGATACTCTTTCTTTCTCATTTCTCGTTTGTTTGATGGGTCGTGTGTCATGCTTCGTTCATCAGCCACCGCATCGTTCATTTTGGTCGTGTATCTTTTGGTTTATTATTCTGTGAACAAATAATACACCTATGTATTCGCTCAGCAAAAAATTAGAACACCCCTCACCTCAAAATTTTTTCCTTTAGTTTCAAGGTGCGTAGATTCCAAAAATACAATGTCAGACTGCCGTACGCCGTATCATCCATATCTACTTTCATTTTGTCTAAAAAATCCGTTCTTTCGCACACAGGCTCCATTTGGGCCCTAGTTGTGTCCCGAAACTTTGCAGCCCGATCTGAATATATCCAGGGGTTTTATGGGTGAAAAATGGGAGTAAAAATAGGGTTGTTTTTGTATTCTATTATTATGAGCTTGATAGGTATCGTTTTCCATGTTTTTTTTAGGGCGAGGAGACCGAATATGAAGTCGATTTTGACCAGCAAGCGAAGAATCGAGGTTCTAACAAAATTTCAGTCTTAAATGTACGTTAAATTTTGGTCTAAAATAGTCGCTCATTCCACCAAAAAGCCTCCATTTGGGTTCTAGTTGTGCTTCTAGAAGCTCGGCAACCCGATCGGAATACGCCCAGGGGTGTTACGGGTGAAAAATGGGTGTAAAAATAGAGGTTTTGGAGGTTTTTTAAAAGTTCTGGTGAACATGAGCTTTTGAGGTGTCGTTGTCCATGTTTTTTTAGGGCGGGAATACCGAATATGAAGTCGATTTTGACCAGAGTGAAGAATTGAGGTTGTAACGAGATTCAGCTCCCAAAATTCATTTTTGATTAGTCAAAAACCTGGGAAATTATCTGAAATCACCATAAATTTGTATAGTAACGGTAGAAGTATTAACAGATGAATCGAGACAATTGAATGGCACTATCAATGATCAAAGATAATTTGTCAAAAATAGGAGCCTAATTCGAGTTTTTGGGGGCCAAAATTGGTAGAAACCTTCAAAAATAGCTAATTTAATAATTTCACATGAAAGAAACAATAAATATATTTCCAACATTTCTGTAGGTATGTCCAGAAGAATAATAAACCCATGTGACAAGGACTTTGTAGTGTTTTTCCATTCTCTCCAGGCAAGACGAGTGTTCAAAAAAATATATATAAGTGGGAGCCATTCAGTAAAACAGAAGAACACGGGAGACGACTGGAAGAGACTGCCTCCCGAGGGAGACTCTCCCGGGAGATTTTTCCAAAGAGATGATCTCTTTTCACTATCTCTTTCGGTGAATAGGCCCCACTGGTCAGCGGACTCACTAGAAATGCGATCGAAGTAATTCAAACAGAGCGTAGCGAAATGTTGGTTTTGCGGTGAATCCGATGCGTCGCCTGAAAGAACACGACATTCGGGCGACTCTTCCCCCCCCCCCCCCCTTAAAACCATTCATGCCGGTTGTCCCGGTAAGCCCCGGCACTGTAACTCCGCGCCGTCTCACTGTAGCGCCCCCCCCCCCCCCCCCGTGCCGTCAGAACGTCACCCATTGTGGGGGGGGGGGGGGGGGGCTTACAGTGAAGTGGGTCAAGCCCGATCGAGCGAGTTGCGGTCGCCATGGGAACTGGGAGGCCGCCTCCAGCTCCGCCGCCCCCCACCCACCCTCCGGTACGCTTCCCCACTGCATCCTCTTCCCACCACTCGGCGCCTGCATCCGCGCCTGATCTCCCCGCAGCTTTCGCGGGGGAGCTACTGATAATCCTCATCCAGGATCATAGGAGACGAATTTAACCGCCAAATTTTTATCCAACTGTAAACCGCTGCAAAGTCCTTGTCACATGGGTTTATTACTCCACTGCACACAACTACAGAAATTGTTATTCGTTTATAGTTTCTTTCATGTACAATAATTAAAATAGCTATTTTTTATGGTTTCCACCAATTTTAGCCACCAAAAACACGAATTAGGCTCCTTTTTTTCAAATTATCTTTGATCATTGACAGTGCCATTTAACTGTCTTGATTCAACTGTTGATACTACTTCCTGTGTTACTATACAAATTGATGGTGATTTCAGACAATTTCCAAGGTTTCTGACACATAAAAAATGAATTTTGGGAGATAACCTTCGTTACAACGTCAGTTCTTAACTCATCGGTCAAAATCGACTTCATATTCGGTCTTCTCGCCCACAAAAAACATGGAAAACGATACCTCACAAGCTCATATTCACTAAAACCCCAAAAAACCTATTTTTCACCCGTAACACCCCTGGGTGTATTCCGATCGGGCTGCCGAGCTTCGGAGCACAACTAGGACCCAAATGAAGCCTGTGTGCGAAAAAACGACGATTTTAGGCCAAAACTTAACGTAAATTTAAGGCTAAATCTTCGTTAGAACCTCAATTCTTCGCTCGCTGGTCAAAATCGACTTCATATTCGGTTTCCTTGCCCTACAAAACATGGAAAAACGCTGCAAAGTCCTTGTCACATGTGTTTATTATTCTATTGGACATACCTACAGAAACGTTGGCTGTTTATTTATTGTTTCTTTCATATAAAATAATTTAAATAGCTATTTCTGGTGGTTTCCACCAATTTTGGCCCCCCAAAACACGAATTAGGTACGCTCCTTTTTTTTTTTCAAATTATCTTTGATCATTGATAGTACCATTTAATCGTCTTGATCCACCTCTTGATACTTTTTCCAGTGTTATTCTACAAATTGATGGTGGTTTCAGACGATTTTCCAGGTTTTTGACTTATAAAAAATCAATTTTGGGAGCTGAACATCTGGTACAACCTCAATTTTCCACTCTTTGGTCAAAATCGACTTCATATTCGGTCTTCTCGTCCCCAAAAACATGAAAAACGATATCTCAGAAGCTCATATTACTGACATGTTGCTAAAACGCAAAAAGTACCTATTTTTACACACATTTTCACTCATAACACCCCTGGGTTTATTCCGATCGGGCTGAAAAGTTTCGGGACACAAATAGGGCCCAAATGGAGCATGTGTGCGAAAGAACGAATTTTTTAGACCAAAAATGAAGCCTGTACACGTGATACGGCGGACGGCGTACGGCGGACGGACATTGCATTTTGGTTTATTATTCTGTGAATAATACACCTATGTAATCGCTCAGCAAAAAATTTTAATAACACCCCCTCAAAATTTTTTCTTTTCCGTTTCAAGGTAAGTAGATTCCAAAAATGCAATGTCCGTCCGCCGTACGCCGTCCGCCGTACGCCGTCCGCCGTATCACGTGTACAGGCTTCATTTTCGGACTAAAAAAATCGTTCTTTCGCACACATGCTCCATTTGGGCCCTAGTTGTGTCCCGAAACTTTTCAGCCCGATCGGAATATACCCAGGGGTGTTATGAGTGAAAATGTGTATAAAAATAGGTACTTTTTGCGTTTTAGCAACATGTTGGTAACATGAGGTTTTGAGGTATCCTTTTCCATGTTTTTGGGGACGAGAAGACCGAATATGAAGTCGATTTTGACCAAAGACGCGGAAATTGAGGTTTTACTAAAGGTTCAGCTCCCAAAATGGTTTTTTTATGAGTCAAAAACCTGGAAAACTGTCTGAAATCACCATCAATGTGTATAATAACATTAGAAAATGTGTAAACATGTGAATCAAGACCATTAAATGGCACTACCAATGATCAAAGATGATCTGGAAAAAAAAGCGTACCTATTTCATGTTTTGGGGGCCAAAATTGGTGGAAATCATCATAAATAGCTATTTCAATCATTCCACATGAAAGAAACAATAAATTTAACAGCCAACAAGAATCTCTAGAACTCCAATAGAATAATAAACCCATGTGACAAGGACTTTGCAGCGTTTTTGAATCTACGCACCTTGAAACGGAAAAGAAAAAATTTTGAGGGGGTGTTATAAAAATTTTTTGCTGAGCGAATACATAGGTGTATTATTCACAGAATAATAAACCAAAAGACAAGCTCATGTTATTAAAACATCAAAACACCCTATTTTTACACCCATTTTTCACCCATTACACTCTTGGGTGTATTCCGATCGGGCTGCAAAGTTTCGGGACACAACTAGGGCCCAAATGGAGCATGTGTGCGAAAGAACGAATTTTTTAGACCTTAAATAAAATAGATATGGATGATAAAGCGTGCGGATGGACAGTACATTTTTGGAATCTACGCAGACTCAAACGAAAAAAAAATTAGAGGCTATAAAAACTGCTTGCAAAGCGAATATAAAGGCTTATTATTCACAGAATAATAAACCGATAGTTATTGCAATGCTCATTATCAAACATATTATGATGGATGATGAAGAAGAGAACTACTTACTTAGGGTATAATTTCAGAAAGGAAGTAGATAATAATATCCCCAAGTTATAATAACCAAGTTCTGTTCCAGCTTGTCGCTATATATATATACACTCTTGCATGAAAAGTTAGAAACAACGTTTAACATCATCGTTAAATTACTGAAATTTTCATGTCTTTACTTTGGCACACAAACTCGAAAAGCGCCACCAAAAAGCGACAGGAAAACGCGTTATGCACCATTTCTGATGATTTTCGCTTACAACCGATTCGTTTCTATGGAACTTCATGTTTGCCATTTTTTCATCGAACAAAAATCGTTCACCACTCGTTGGAATCGTGTGATTTTATTGAATATTTTCTTGTTAACCGAACCCCCGTACCTTGCGCGGTTGCTGAGCTGAGCATGGTGAAGAAAAGGTGGGTAAAGAAGGTAGTCAGCAAAATAATTAAACGAAGAGTAATAAATTGTTTACTAGTATCGAATGTGGCGACCTTGCACCACTGTGTAACCCAGATCGTGGACCCGGACCTTGCAACCCGTAAAATGATCCCTAAATTGCTGTATTTCCTTTCAAGTCCTTTGGCCTTACGTAGTGAACCATGGATTCGGCTTTTGGCCAAATGGAAACACACTCTTCAATCATAACAGTTCTGAAGTAAACTACGTTTACTAAACCTACGTAAAACTATTTTAGTAACTTAAATGAACTACGTTTATTAAATAACTCAGTCTAATGGTTAGAAAACATTTTTGTGTGAAAGAGCGCAAAATTAAAAAATCACACCAAACAGCGATAAAATTTCTTTTCTGATGAGGAAGGAAGTACACGCGAGAATGATTCTTAGTTACCTACCTGCTGTGAAGATAAAGCTTGTGATACAACATGAAAATGTCTCACTGTGCTGCGGACTTGTACGCAAGCGTTATGTATGTTTGATAAAAAGCCTGAAAATCGGAAATATCGTCATGACTGGTTAGGAAAGGATTTCAGGGAGGGTTAACGCGTCGTTAGTTCACCCGTTAGATTTTAGGCAGTTGGTGAGTTATTTAAAAATCGTGAAAACGAGGGGTTGTTCAACATTCTGATCGTTAGTCATCTCGTCAATATCGCATCGTTCTGTGCACATTCAATTGGAAGTTCGTCTTCGTCAGCCGAAAAACGCGCATTCGGCACTTCTTCGCCTTTTTGAAATCACTCGCAAACAAAATGTCGAACTATGCGAGAGGTCACAATCACGCAGCGAAGCAGTCAGTCAAAAACGCCGAGCGTATCACGTCAGCATGGAAGGTGTTGCGCTCTGTAGGAAAACGGAAAATACATGGGACCAGCAGGCGACGTAACACGCTGAGCGTATCACGTCCTACACGGCGCAAAAAACGCGTCGCTAGGAAAACAGGGCTTAAGGGGGAGATTTAACCAGCAGCAAGAACAAAACCGCAATCGCAATCCAAAAACGGCAATTTGCTAAAGAAAAACATGCGCTCTGGTACATTCTTAATGACATCCTCCGGATCCTTGGGAGTGAGATTGTTCCAATCCGAAGGAGCCCATTTGCAACAGGCCACCATCATAGGCTACAAAGGCATGTCAAGTCTACTCAACGTTGATCACCTTGGAAGACGACTCCACATGATTTAGTTGTGAAAATTATAGTGATAAACAGATGACAACTATTATCCACACAAAAAAACTGCTCACGTTAGCAATTTTTGCACAATTTAAGAAAAGAAGATCACTTTACTTGTCACGTTTAGTTACATTGGTAGAGACAAAAGGGCAGTGGCGTGGACTGGTACAGGCCCTCCGTTCCAGAAGGAATGACAGGAATTAATAAATAATAATTAGCTAGATGATGATTGTGATGTATTTTCAATTCTTCCCCCAAATGTTGAGACCCACACGTGAGGAGCGAACTCTTATGGTGCCTGTGAGGCTCATACAATAGAAACAATCGGAGTCTCACTCATACAATAGAAAAAAAATCTAGTGGAAGGCTACTATAACACCAGATAGTAATTAGTAATATTACTTGACACAACTAAAAGTGTGATGGAATTAAAAAGAAAGATGACCACATAAAAATAAATAACAGACTCAGTAAATAGAAAGTACAATGAATGAAACTAAGCAACTTGAGATTGCGCAGAAGGTTGTGAAAGAGGAGGGGGGGGGGGGCATAGTTCCATATGGCCCCTCCACTTTCAAGCGACAATTTATGCCACATTTTTCGTTGTTTTTTTTTTTTGGAAAAAAGTGCTTTGAATATTGTATTCTATTGTCTTTTGAAAGGTTATAGTCTAATTTGATTATTTACCTATTTATTATAAGGCCATAAAAAGCTAATTAAACAAATAGGGGGACCCAACGGAACTATTTCCCCGGTGAAGTTCCGTATGCCCCCTCCCCCCATCCACCTTCTGTACACCCGGAATATGTACCCTACATAACAGGAATTATTATTATTATTTCTCACCAGCAGAACTACCCTGCGTTGCCCGGGTATTTATTTCCTAATTTCCTACTGGGCAACGAAAAAAATTAATTTTCTCACAAGTTAATGTAATTATTAACCCCCCCAGTACCAAAGTTTGTCCCTGACGGTCTTGAAACACTAATCATCACAGCGCCCACGAAAACTATGGATTCGAGGTTAACATTAATCACTTCCCATTACTTTCAACCCCTTTCTACTAGTATCGTTTGTGATATTGTTTGTGACTGTAACCTATTTTGAGGATTGATAAATATCGTCCGCAGTGACACATAATTACATACATACACTCGCAAGCATATGAAAACACATTAAACTCCCGAGATGGATTCAGTATACCCTGAAGCGGATTTGTAACGGAAAACCTTTCAAAAACGCATTTACCTAAATAGCTACCGAAAATATTAGGCTCATAGCTTATTTTGTTCAAATATTAGCTTTAAACAAAAAGCTCTTTGGCCACAGCGCCTAACACTCTTAGAAACCGTAGCAACCCTTTCTTGGGAGGCCCGAAGTTGATTGAAAACACTGCATTTCTGGAAATTATGGTAAACCAAAACTGACTACAATTAAGCGCCCGATTCATTGCGAACTGACGCATTCAAAGGTCACTCAATCACCTGTAACAGTATTACTGTACATAACATCTTCTGCATCATCCGTTCATCCGGTTTCATCCGTCTGAAAACCTCACTCAAAAATGCTGTTAGAGAGAAGCTGAAACTCCTCTCGGAAACCTGTTTGTAAATCAGTCGTCCTTGGGTCAGAGCAAATAGCCAAACACAACCGCCTTCCCGTCTCCTCTGCCGCTGCCTTGACGATCTCTGGTGACACCCATATTTTTGTTTTGTTATTATGCGCTAATAAAGCCTTCCTAATTGCACGAGAAATAATGGGATTTCAACCGTCTACAACGCGTTTCAAGGTGTGAAGGATTGACTGGTCGTTCGAATTCATACCTAAGTGATACGAGGATACGAATATACCATGGGAATATATAAATCATTAGGATAACACAAATATACCACTGGAATGGTGTGCACGGATTAGAGTACACTCAGATTATCGGGCAGGTACTGATTAGGAAGCCGGAACTGAGTAAAAACCCTGTTTATAGCCCCTGGTTATAGCTGTTCATTAGAAATTGAAAAGTCAGTTTCAAGGCTCGAAATACATCAAAATGCAATTTTTGTGCTTTACTTGTCAACGCGTGACTCTGGCAGAATATATTACGAAATAATTGGGGACCTTGATATTACCTGCATGCAGTGGCGTAGCCAGGGGGGGGGGGGGTTAGTGGGGGTCATAACCCCCCCCCCCCCCACCTCCATTGGCTTGAAAACTTTATAACAATCACAAAAGTAACAGGTTAACAGGTTAAACGGTAAATCAAACATGAATAAACAGTTAAATAATATTACGTTTATTTGATTACAAACGATTTGTCCCAAACATTTGACCCAATTTTTTTGACAAAAATTCTTATCGAAATACCTGCACCGTCCCCTCAAAGTCCCTCACCGTCACCATCCCACACTTCAGGTGAATAATATTGATTTTAGCCCTTAATACCAATGGTTCATCCCCAAAAATCCTAATTAGACCCCTATTCTATGTGAAAAGCAACTGAAGTGGTATTCTTCTGTCTTCACTCATCCTTCCACACCACTTTCAGTTATTTCATATATCAATTTTAGCAGTTTTAACCAATTTTGACCCCTAAAAACTCAGATTTGACCCCCTTCGAATTTTTGAATTGCTCATCCTTTTGTTTGGCAATAAGAACATTTTGGTGAAACTTGGAATTTTTATCACGTACCCAAGGTACGTATACGTCTGGAGTGACGTATGAATAAATATATGCAATAGACGTATACATTTTTGTTAGATCTAGGGATGAAATCAGGATTCTCTGGAACGGATTTGCCTAGAAAATAATTTCAAAAACTTATGTTCTGAAAATTTTGGAATGTTGAACCCATTGCAATAGCTTCATTTACCTTGAAAATTCACGAACATTATTGCCAAATAAATGTTTTATTTCATCAGTTTATCTTACCTGTAACATTTAGTGCTTTGCTACATTTCATTAAAATTCAGCTTTGTTTGTAATGTCAAACCTTATTAGCGAATTTTCAGAGAAAATGAAGCTATTGCAATGGGTAACATTTTTAGAATATGAATGTTTGAAATATTTTTATGGGCAAATCCGTTTCAGAGCATCACCAGTTCATCCCTAAATTTTAAAAAAATGTTATATATTACCTATGTACATTTATGTGCCACTCCAGATGATATCTGTCCTTGGGTACATGATAAAAATTCCAAATTTCTCCAAAACGTTTGTATTACCAAACAAAAGACTGAGTACGAAAATGAGCAATTTTAAAAAATTTCAAGGGGGTCAAATCGGTAAAAACGGCTAAAATTGCAATAAAAATGACTGGAAGTGTATGGAAGGGTGAGCAAAGACAGAAAAATACCATTTCAGTTGTTTTTCACACAGAATAGGGGTTAGAAATTTTGGTTTTTGGGGGTAAAAATTGGTATTAATAGCTAAAAATTAATATTAATTCACCTGACGTTGTGTGGGATGATTAATCACGATGGAGGGAGTATCTCGATGATAAAACTATTTTTCTCAAAAACAAGTGAGTCAAATTTGACTTTATTAGGGTCAAACATCGGTAAAAATGGCTAACATGACGAAAAACTATACAATTTTAAGAAAAGTGGTGGACTGTCTATAGCAGGAATACTTCTTTGAAGATTCGCTCTTATAGCCATGCTTCATGACAGGAACCTTTTTCCCCATTTCCGATACCCCCCCCCCCCCCCCCCCCAATTCAACAATCCTGGCTACGCCACTGCCTGCAAGAAACTAGTAAACAATACTTCAGCATATCTCGGAGTTGTTTCAAATACATACCTCAACATACTTACGGAATTAAACTGAGCTGTGACTCATGCGGGTTACACCCCAACAGAAGGATCATCGCGGAAGACTAAATGCGATCATGCAGTAGAAAGGCGGAGAGTGACTCACGCCAAGTAAAGCTCGGATTTCATCAGTCGTTTTCGCAGTTCATCTTGCGACCTTTTACTCGACATGGAGTTGTCCATCAGAACACAACTGATTCACCCCAAACCCTAACATACTTTGAATGTGTTATGCTCATCACTCAGTTCGGCAGAACCTGTCTTGCCAGTTCTTTCCTCATTAAGTAATGAAAATTCAGTGGCGCAGTATTGTTGAATCGGAAATAGAAAAAAAGATTCAAAGAAATATTCCTGATATTGTGTAAACAGATGATGTAGCGAGAAACCATACCACTTTTCTTGAAATTATATAATTTTTCGTGATTTTAGCCATTTTTACCGATGTTTCACCCTAATATAGTCAAATTTGACCCACTTGTTTTTGAGAAAAATAGTCTTATCATTGAGATAGTCCCTCCCTCGTGATTAGCCATCCCACACAACGTCAGGTGAATTAATATTGATTTTAGCCACTGCTACCAATTTTTTACCCCCAGAAATCAAAATCTGACCCCTATTCTGTGTGAAAAACAACTGAAATGGTATTTTTCTGTCTTTACTCACCCTTCCATACCACTTCCAGTGATTTTATATCAATTGTTCGCAATTTTAGCCGTTTTTACCTACTTTTGACCCCTTAAAAACTCCAATCTGACCCCCTTGGAATTTTTGAAAATTGCTCATCTTTTTGTTTGGCAGTACAAACGTTTTGGAGAAATTTGGAATTTTTATCATGTAGGTACCCAAGGACAGATATGATGTGGAATGGCACATAAATATACATGATTATATACATTTTTGTTAAAATCTAGGGATGAAATGAGGATGCTCTGAAACGGATTTGCCTACAAAAATATTTCAAAAATTCATGTTCTGAAAATGTTACCCATTGCAGTAGCTCCATTTTCTTTGAAAATTCGCTAATAAGGTTTGACAGTATAAACTAAGCGAATTTTAATTAAATTTAACAAAGCACTAAATGTTACAGGAAACGTTAGGTAAGATAAATTGATGAAATAAAACATTTATTTTGCAACAATGTTCGCGAATTTTCAAGGAAAATGAAGCTATTGCAATGGGTCCAAAATTTTCAGAACGTAGGTATGTTTTTGAAACTATTTTATAGGCAAATCCGTTTCAGATCATCCTGATTTCATCCCTAGATTTTAGCAAACATTTATATGTATATTATATATATTTATTTATGCGTCACTCCAGACGATATCTGACCTTGGGTACGTGATAAAAATTCCTAATTTCGCCAAAATGTTCTTATTGCCAAACAAAAGGATGAGTAATTTTCAAAAATTCGAAGGTGCATGGTATTTGAGTTTTTAGGGGTCAACAATTGGTAAAAACGGCTAAAGTTGATATATAAAGTCAGTGAAAGTGGTGTGGAAGGATGAGTGAAGACAGAAGAATACCACTTCAGTTGTTTTTCACATAGAATAGGAGTCTAACTAGGATTTTTGGGGGTCAACAATTGGTATTAAAGGGCTAAAATCAATATTAGTCACCTGAAGTGTGGGATGGTGACGGTGACAGACTATTTCAATAAGCATTTTTGTCGAAAAATTGGGTCAAATTTTTGGGACAGATCGTTTGTAAACAAATAAACTTAATATTATTTAACTGTTTAATCATGTTTGATTCACCGTTTAATCTGTTATTGTTGTATCTGTTATTTTTATTATTTAATTTGTTGATTTATTTAATTTTAATTTGTGATAAAGTTTTCGAGCCAATGGGGGGGTTATGACCCCCACTAACATAGGTTATTATTAATAACAATCAAAATACTTCTGCCTGGCCTCCATCCAGACTCTGTAGTACCACTCAAAATCTTTCGCTGAAAATTCTTGAACGCCCGAATTCGCGAACAGCCCTGTCGTTTTCAACATGATGTGTCCAAGTACGTTTTTCCGATCCATGAATTCTCTATTGTACGTTCAAAATGTACATTACACTCACCCCCTAACCTTTCTAGTATGTGTGAAGGTAGTAAGTAATGTATTAAATTTCTACAGCAGGAACTTCTTGAAGAAAGCCGGTGTAACACCGGGTGCGGTAGCCCTTGAGAATATTTGAAGAAAAA
This sequence comes from Leptopterna dolabrata, assembly GCA_954871275.1. Lineage (NCBI taxonomy): Eukaryota > Metazoa > Arthropoda > Insecta > Hemiptera > Miridae > Leptopterna > Leptopterna dolabrata. The sequence continues at coordinate 40,303,046 of OX940980.1, forward strand.
AGGAGAAGCGCGAAAGGAGACGCACTTTTAACGCCTCACTTGCTAAAGGGCTCCGAAATTTTTTGAAGGGGCTCCGTCGAGAGTGCTTGGGGAAACCCAAAAGTAGCATGGGGAAGGTATTGCCCTCCTCCTTCACTTCTCCGAGCAATGGAGATGGCAGAGTTAAGTGATACAGTGATGAAGCGCAGGGAAAGAGGAGAGGGGTCTCTTCTCGTCTCCATGGGAACCGCGACAGCGTCAACAATAATTGACTTCCACCTGCCGGTCACACATCCCGTTCCTCTGGTGTCAGAGGGTTAAGTTCACCCTCCATTGTTTTACCACATTCGGCACAACAGTGTACTACGGAAGAGTGATCAAAAAATGGTTCTTGTTTGAATCTGGCGCATCCACCACAAATCTGTTTCCGTAAGATGTACCTACCTAAGTTGGAAATAAGAGCAAAAACAATCTAATAACTCTACGACACAAATGAAATTCCTAAGGAACAGTTTACTCGCAGGATGGAAAATCCCTATTATTTTGGGACTGATTGACAAGAAAAATACCGCATAGTGGAAATATTCTGGAGCACATCAATGTGAACGTTGCCGACAGGGCAGGTGGACGTGGAGCCCCTGCCTGAAATGGCTGTTAACTTTACTAAAAATAGTCTAATAACCGAGAAAATTGATCAGACACTTTCGTGGTCAGGCAGAATGCTCTTCGCTCACTTTCACCTTGACCATACACGGACCACCTAGCACCTAAATATTTCAGGTAAAGTAAATAACTGGACTCAGTGCAGTACTCGATTAGCTAGTGACCTTTCGCAGGTAGGTACGTCGTAAAAAAGAATTCGACAGTTAACCTATCAAGCAAGTACAATAATATAGTTAGGATGGGAAGGACTCATAATGAAAGATGATCACAAAGATGGTTTTGCGAATTAAGTAACTACGCTATTGCAATGGACCCAGATTTTCTGGAAAGCTCTCATCATGATCTTTCAACTGAAAAACCCTCAGGAGGTTATTATTCTTGAATTAATACGGCATATTGGGACCTCACTAAAGAGACCCACAAAGCTAATTTGACGGTTTTAAACTCGAATATTAGGTTGATATTTCTGAAAAATTATTTTCGCAGTGAAATTGCCATTTACTTGTCTTGATTCACCTGTTAATACCTCCTGTGTTATCATACAAATTTCTGATGATTACAGCCATTTTCACAGGTTATTGACCAATAAATATTGAATTTTGAGAGTTGAATTCGTTACAACCTCAATCCGTTACTCAGTGGACAAAATCAACTTCATATTCGGTCTTCTCACCCTTGAAAAACGTGGAAATCGATATATATCTCACATGCCCAAGTTCATTAAAACCTCAAAAATATATAATTTTGCCTCAATGTTTTACCCATAACACCCCTGGGTGTTTTCCGATCGGGCTGCCGAGATGCGGACACAACTAGGGCCCAAATGGAACCTGTGTGCGAAAGAACAATTTTTTTAAGACCGAAAATCAAGGTAGATATCAATGGCACGGTGAACGGGCATTGAATTGTTGGAATCTACACACGCTGAAACGTAAAAGGAAAATTTTTGTGGGGTGTTCCAAAAAAATTCCCAGACAGAAAACATGGGCGTATTATTCAGAGAATAATAAACCAAAATGAAATAAAATAAATAATTGTTGCAAATCTCTTTGGGCCAAATTTAATGAAATATGATACTCATTCAAATCATAAAAAATTACGAACATCTTTGTTACCGTTAACATGCTTTCGTGTTCCCAGATTTGATTTTTGATTTCAAACATTATATGCCATTTCTGAAATTTGCTTCCTTGCTTTTTCAAACTATTTACCATTCAAAGGAGTCAAAATTCACCACAACGCGTCTCCTTGGGCTCTTGAGGCTATCAACTGCGTTCTCACTGTTGGCGAGTTCCAAGACCTTGAGGACGTTTTACTGATATTAATTTGTGGTATTTTTCCGACGACACACTGATACGGTAACCACACGGACCTTGGAGCACTTGAACGTGAAAAAACTGTTGATTACGTCCCGTTGACACTACCATGGTTGAGTAGAACCGGAGATTTGTGTTACAAGGTTTCGATGTTCGCGCATGAACACACACTATTATCATTCAGATCGTTATGAAGTTCTAAGGGGATCATCAGATGATGCCCTGAATCTGTCTGCATGATCCCCGAAAGTGTGAGCGAAACCGGTTGAATAGAACAGGAGTTTTATAATAGCAATAACTTGAAGCAGAAATTTCTTGAACCCTTGAAATACAGCATGAAAAAAAAAAAAATTAAGCCCACTCAAAATTTGAAGCTTTCAATTTCAAGTTACGTAGAACCCGAAAATAGGCATTAAAAAAATTTCTGTCCGACTGCTGTACTGCGTTTTTTCCTTAGTTGCCACATGAACCAAAAGAAATTTGGCTTGTAGGTCCTATCTGCGGTGGTTGGTCCGCGAAGCTCGGCGTTACTGTCAATCTCTAAGGGTAGGGGTGAAAAAACGGTGCAAAGTCCTTGTCACATGGGTTTATTATTCTACTGGACATACCTACGGAAATGTTGGCTGTTCATTTCTGTTTCTTTCACGTGAAATAATTGAAATGGCCGAAATAGCTATTTCTGATACACAATTTTGGCCCCAAAAACAGGAATTAGGTACGCTCCTTTTTTTTCCATATTATCTTTGATTATTGGTAGTGTCATTTAATCGTCATGATCCACATGTTGACACTTTTTCTAGTGTAATTATACAAATTGATGGTGATTTCAGACGATTTTCCAGGTTTTTGACCCATATAAAAATCAATTTTGGGAGCTGAACATTTGGTAGAACCTCAATTTTCCACTGTTTGGTCAAAATCGACTTCATATTCGGTCTTCTCGTCCCCAAAAACATGAAAAACTGTAACTCAAAAGCTCATGTTACTAAAACACAAAAAGTACCTATTTTTATACACATTTTCACTCTTAAAATCCCTGGGTATATTCCGATCGGGCTGCAAAGTTTCGGGACACAACTAGGGCCCAAAAGGAGCACGTGTGCGAAAGAACGACTTTTTTAGACCGAAAATGAAGCAAATGTTCAGCTCCCAAAATTGATTTTTTATGAGTCAAAAACCTGGGAAATCGCCTGAAATCACCATTAATTTGTATAATAACACTGGAAGTAGTATCAACACGTGGATCATTGGCACTACCAATGATCAAAGATAAATTGAAAAAAAAGAAAAAAAAGGGAGCGTACCTAATTCGTGTTTTAGGGGCCAAAAAATGGTGGAAACCATCAGAAATAGCTATTTCAATCATTCCACATGAAAGAAACAATAAATTTAACAGCCAACATTTCTGTAGGTATGTCCAGTAGAATAATAAACCCATGTGACAAGGACTTTGCAGCGTTTTGGAATCTACGCACCTCGAAACGAAAAAGAAAAAATTTTGAGGGGGTGTTATAAAATTTTTTTGCTGAGCAATTACATAGGTGTATTATTCACAGAATAATAAACCAAAAAACGGGTTGACATTTTCAGAACGCCTTAGTTCAAAGTTTTTAAACTGGTCTCGAATTTTTGGAGACCACCCGGTGCATTGCACGTCCAGCCGTTCGATTGAACCGAAAAGCTTCGTCAACATGATAGTGAAACTGGACACATTAGCCAAGATATTGCTATGGAACGCCTGATTGCAATCAGGCATGGCTGTATGAAGTCCAGTTGGCTGTTCCGTGGTATTATTTCATTTGGAGAATGATGGTTCTTTTGGATTTTTTTAATAGGTACCTAGGTATTTTTTTAAATTGAACAACCGTTATGCTTCATGAATAACTCAAAATACTCACGATAGAATTCTTGAAACCACCGCATATTTTTATGAAACTGTCATTCCCCGGCCGGCTCCAGTACTCGACTTTAGGGCTTTCCTAGCGGGAGCTCGAGAGTAGGTATTTACCACAGAAAACAGTGATCTACGCAGAAGGGGCATCTACAGGTAAATAATAAACCGTTGTCAAATAATCCGCAGTTTACGCTTGAGCATTCGCGGTCAAAATTTATGTACGGTCATAAATTTTGTTGAAATTCATATTACTTATGGAACTATCAGTGTAGCAACACACAATAAGTGGGTACTTACCTGCTATTCAAATTTCAGACAGTCGGATAGACCTTTCGATCAGATTATGGTGTCTACAAGGTAATTCGTACATACAGACGGACACGGAACCAAATTGGTTCCTCGATGTCTGAAACACGCAATCCTAGTAGAAATTTCGATTCTGGAGGATTTTTTCGACTCCACATTATTTACGAATGCAATGCTTTCGATGTTCGGTAGTGTGAAGCCCAAGTCAGTGAGAATGAACAATGCTGTTGTGCTCACATCACTTAATGTTTCTTGAACTAGGTAGGTAGGTGCCCAACCCTCACACTAGTGTCGGGGCAGGACGGGTCGCACCGCGGCGGAAAAATGCACCTGGTTCGGTTCAGTTGGTTTATTATTTTCAATAATGAACCATTGGAACCGAGCATGAAAAAAAAAATATATATATATACTATTTCTTATGGAAACGCGCACACACAGCCGGGGCCGAGAGGATGGAATATGCCCTCAGCGTACTTTTCCGTCGGCCCACTGCGACCCGATCCGCACCAGTAGCAGTGTGCGATAACCATCCCCTCTGTTCAAGGAGCACAGTTTCTATAGGAAAGTGTTTGTTTTTCTCTCTAGTGTTTTTATAAGAAAAAAATAAAATCTACTTCAAAAAAGGTAAAGCTAAAAAGTAGGTAAAGCTAATTATAAAACTAAAATGTAAAGAATAATTTTTATGCTGAACAAATGTAGATAATTTATTCAAAGCGGACACAACAAAAATTTTGAAGTGGCGTTAAATTTCATGTAAAAACCCCACGCAGCGTCCCTTGGTTTTTTGGTTTTCATACATTTTAGCTGAAATTCGGCTCCGACTTCAAAAATTTTGTTGTATCGGCTTTGAATACATTACCTATATTTGCTGCGCATTGTAACAGTGCAGCTGTTCTCGATAAATTTTTTCTTCCGGTGGAGACGGGGTTGGTGAGCGGAAGCATAATCGATATCCCTTCTTAACCGGTCTAGGAGGGGGACTCCAGAGGGTCCACCCCCACTGTTACATTCTTTCACAGCATAAAAATTATTCTTAACTTTTTAGCTATGATAACTATTCTTTACTTTTTAGCTTCACCTTTTTTGAATTCGGTTATATTTTTTGTTGACAACTTTTAGCGTGACCAACAGTTTTTAAAAAATTTGTTTCGGAAAGGTGTTTATGATTTTATGAATTATTTTATATTTTTTAGTGCGTTTTTCGAAGTGGGGTTTTTCAAATAATTATTTTTTCATTAGTTACCTACCTACCTACGCCAACATTGAACCAGCACTACTCCCCCCCCCCCCGGTACTTCGCAGTACCAAGTACTGGTACTAGCCCAATACTCCAATACTATATGTCATGCCATCAAGTACCGACAACATCATTACTGGGACATCAACAGTCTTTTGCTGGCTGTTTTCTGTCGTCAAACCGTGCAATGTCTATCAAAGCACCAGAAGTAGAAGAGTATAAATGGCCTAGTACAGACCCAGTACTATTTTTCTCTTAAAAAACTAGTATGCGACCATCGGGGGGATGTTCCTCTTTCATTTGAAGGAAGTTTCATCGAATTTGGTCCAGTAGTTTCGCAATAATCGCTGGACAAACATTTAAAAAGAGAACATAAGAAACAGGTCGAATTAAGAACCTCCTCCTTTTTTGAAGTCGGTTAAGAACATGTATTTTTCACCTATCACTTTACACCTACGTGGTGTTATTATTTTTGATGGTTGAAACCCCGCCCCTTACCCCCTCTCATGCCTTCTAACTAGTCTGGGGAGAAGGATCACATTTAAATCCCTATAACAAGCACCGGCACGAATTTCCAAGTACCTATAGCAGCAGATAAACTTTCTTGCTTGGCTGATTTAGTGCACGTTCGTAACAGCTACCAGAGCTGATTTGCATGAGCAACACGTTTCGAACTCGGAATTTTCGTGGTAACACGTCTATATTTATCCTTGATTCTGCGTCAGATTACTGTGTACAGGTTGCCCTAGTGACCTGCTCGGCACCCGGGATCGATTAGTACGTCCTCGGAGAGTCGATAGTCATAGTACTCGTACTAGCGTACGACAGCCAGACATCGATTCCCCTTCAAGCGATCAGGTCACACACCTTCAACAAGAGTTCCTCATGTTGGCTACTGAGAGCAGGAAGGTACTTCGCTAGTGTTAATTAACTATCCCAGGAGGGCGGTTTTCATTAAACTGGCGAATAACACGAATAATAAGCTGGTAAGCTGTGTTCGTATGAAAGAAAAATTTCACTTCATGATCCTACCCAGTCAGTTGTAAATAACGATGTCTACGTCAACATAAAAGCCACGTTGAATACATGGTTAAGTAATGATGAAAAGCAAGCAACCTGGACGCAATAAGTTCATTTAGAGTTATTCAACGTTCATCACCAGCAAAATAACCTCTGACTCGTTTCAAGACACTGTTACTTCAACAATCGTTCGCAAGTTTAAGTATTCACGGCTAGTATGAATCACTACTGTTACAAACCCATACCAACGTGAGCAGGAAAGCAGCCCGGCACTGCCAGAATCTTCATCATCTCATCCCACAATTCCACTACAATCCACGAGAACAATCTGTGCAGCCACAGATGTGCCATTATACCGTCCTCTCAATCATCGATGGAGCAGGCAAGATGCTGCATTCAGCAACCCTTTCATGTAACAAGCTGTATCAGTTTTCATGTAACCAGCTGCTTACCCATCTATGTAGTAGGCACATCCAACGATATCTGTGACCTCGCCAACCGATTTTAGGTGGCCAGTACATAATCCTGCAGGCTAATAACACTGTTCAAAGTCTCGTATTCCAGCAAACATATTAGCAAGGCAAATGGTCGAATCGGAAGCTTGAGTACATACGGACTTTCCTCAATGTTGAAGCCATCCCGTACGCCAATAAGGCTCACTACTTGGGAATGACGCTTGATGCCAAATTGCGCTGGTTACGAAAAAAGAGCGAGGAATTACTTCTCAAATCCAGAAAATTATACTGGCTTATGGGACGGCACTCGGTTCTGCCAGTTGAGAGCACACTCATGCTCTAAAAACAAGTCCTCAAACCCGTGCGGACGTGTGGGGATCAACTTTGGGGCTGTGCTGCCAAAAGTAACATTGAAGAACCAAGAAAGTTCAAAACAAAGTACTCAGGAACGTTATCAGTGCGCCCTGGTACGTTCGCAATGAAAACATCCGCCGTATGTTGGAGTGGAGGTTGCTCGAGCCGAAATTCACCGATTTGCTGCAGCCCGTCAACAGAGGCTACAAGGACATGTCAGTGAAGAGGCCGTCAGTCTCCTCGACGTTGATGACCTAGAGAGAAGACAGGACGAGGTTGGTGTTGTGGACTTGATCCTGCAAAGTGTCCGGTGAATTATCGTGGCAACAAACTAACAACACTAAACAAAACTGCTCATGTTCGCATGTTTTTTCAACTATAGTAACCTTTTAACAGAACAATATCACTTACTGGTTTTGTATTAACTAGATCGTGATGTTGAAATAATAATAATAAAAATAAAAGGTAGATGCTCTTGTAATGAAACTGATGAAAAATGTCCATGAAACATGAACCAAAATTATTTTTGAGGAGAAGTAAAATAACGAATCACATTCGGGAAATTAGGAACACCGTAACGCATAATTACAATCGAACTGAATCTGAATTGATGGCCAATGTTATTAGAATTAAACTATGTATTTAATATATGGGAGGGGGGGGGGGGGTCGTTTAAATATAACTGTATGAACTGTGTCCACTAATTTCTCTCGATCACATTTAAAGATGAGTACGAATAGACAACAATTTGCACAGCGTGCACTTTCTTCAACCACAACAAAAACCACAAATCATATAACTCACCTACCGAAGAACAATCTTAGCCAACTTACGAGTATTGAGTATATCTTTTTCGCGCTATCTTCTCGAATAACAGTTGATAACCCTCTCAACTCTAATCCTTGGTTGTATTGCTATCTACGAAATAGACACCTACAATCAGCAAGGTTCCTCTAATTAAAAATACGGGTAAAATAAATACTGCATTCGCGCAATAACGATACGAATATTTAGACAGAAATTTTATTTATACCACAGTTTTTGGTAGTAAGTTAACATTCAAAGGTATAGAAGGCGAATCATCTCCAATTTTAAACGTTTATTGAATAGATCTCCCTCACTTTAAACGTTTATTGAACAGTTCACAAAACGTATTTCTCAACTTTGTAATCGGCAGCTACATGCTACGATGACGAGAGATCCCGAAAACCTGAAAATGCACGACTTTCATTTTGAAGCCAAATAAATCAATAAGACTGTAGCCGCACATACAGGTATATATGTATGTACATATATACTCTTTTCAATACTTATCTCATTTGTAGTTGGGTTCACTGGTTCACGGTTGGTAGCACGAAAAGGCCCTTCCATTGGTAAATGAAGCACTAAGCTGTCCTAAAACAAAGTCTTAGGATTTTGAACAAATCAGGGAGTTATGACTTGCTGCAAACTACAAACAGTTTTTCACACACAAACTTTTTTGTTATTCAAATTATACTGTTTGTTGTATATAATTCTTCCCCTACTAGTTTTGTTGATTCTACGGAATTCATTTTCAAATTTGAGAGATTTTAAAGTTGGAGTAACTCAACTTCCGATGTATTTTTCGATACATCAAAGTCAGCAACTTTAAGCAACTTTTGACGATAACAGATATGGCCGCTGAACATTATACCTACCCCTTTCAAGTCCAAAATTATTTCTAATGTGCCTACATTAGAAATAATTTTGGAATTTTCCATTTTTGCAACTACAAACATCCCAGCTAAATGTAGAATATTTTTTAATCCTATAGCCAGTGATGCTCTTTGGAGTGTCACATTCAAAATACATAAATCTGCAATAAATAAATAAACGCTGCAAAGTCCTTGTCACATGGGTTTATTATTCGATTGGACATACCTACAGAGATGTTGGCTGTTTATTTATTGTTTCTTTCATATGAAATAATTGAAATAGCTATTTCTGGTGGTTTCCACCAATTTTGATTTTGGCCCCCAAAACACGAATAAGGTACGCTCCTTTTTTTTCATAAATTATCTCTGATCACTGATAGCCATTTAATCGTCTTGATCCACCTGTTGACACTTTTGGTTTATTATTCTGTGAATAATACACCTATGTATTCGCTCAGCAAAAAAATTTTATAACACCCCCTCAAACTTTTTTCTTTCCGTTTCAAGGTGCGTAGATTCCAAAAATGCAATGTCCGTCCGCCGTCCGCCGTACGCCGTACGCCGTATCATGTGTACAGGCTTCATTTTAGATCTAAAAAAGTCGTTCTTTCGCACACATGCTCCATTTGGGCCCTAGTTGTGTCCCGAAACTTTTCAGCCCGATCGGAATATACCCAGGGGTGTTATGAGTGAAAATGTGGGTAAAAATAGGTACTTTTTGCGTTTTAGCAACATGTTAGTAAAATGAGCTTTTGAGGTATCGTTTTCCATGTTTTTGGGGACGAGAATACCGAATATGAAGTCGATTTTGACCAAAGACGCGGAAATTGAGGTTTTACCATTGGTTCAGCTCCCAAAATTTTTTTTTTTAGTCAAAAACCTGGAAAACTGTCTGAAATCACCATCAGTGTGTATACTAACATTAGAAAAAGTGTAAACAGCTGAATCAAGACCATTAAATCGCACTACCAATGATCAAAGATGATCTGGGGGGAAAAAAAGTGTAGGTACCTATTTCATGTTTTGGGGGCCAAAATTGGTGGAAATCATCAGGAATAGCTATTTCAATCATTCCACATGAAAGAAACAATAAATTTAACTGCCAACAAGAATCTCTAGAACTCCAGTTGAATAATAAACCCATGTGACAAGGACTTTGCAGCGTTTTTCCAGTGTTATTCTACAAATTGATGGTGATTTCAGACGATTTCCCAGGTCTTTGACTCATAAAAAATCAATTTTGGGAGCTGAACATCTGGTAGAACCTCAATTTTCTATTCTTTGGTCAAAATCGACTTCATATTCGGTGTTCTCGTCCCCAAAAACATGAAAAACGATACCTTAAAAGCTCATGTTACCAACATGTCGCTAAAACGCAAAAAGTACCTATTTTTACACACATTTTCACTCATAACACCCCTGGGTATATTCCGATCGGGCTGAAAAGTTTCGGGACACAACTAGGGCCCAAATGGAGCATGTGTGCGAAAGAAAGAATTTTTTAGACCGAAAATGAGGCCGGTACACGTGATACGGCGGACGGACATTGCATTTTTGGAATCTACGCACCTTGAAACGGAAAAGAAAAAATTTTGAGGGGGTGTTATAAAAATTTTTTGCTGAGCGAATACATAGGTGTATTATTCACAGAATAATAAACCAAAAGGGCCCACTGCAATTTTGTACATATGTTTGGTTTGCTAAATATATAATTGTAACATTAAATATCTTGAGAACGACTGTTCTCAACTACGACTTTACTATTATAGATTTGGGTACCTTGTCACAGGCTGGTGCAAATGTAACTGTGTGTGTGTTTTTATATATAGCAAAAGAAAATCCCCAAGGAAAAGAAAATTAGGAGAATAAGTACCTAGTTAGAAAGATAAAATCAGTGTGATAGGGCTCGATATCGAAGGCGAACAAAAACCTGGGTTTCCAAGCGGAAAGGCGAATCGGTACATCTGAAAGCGGACTGATTTAGACTCTTGGCATCACCTACTTGTGGAACCAGATTTGAACCCAACCACTCATGGCTAAGAATTTATCCGGAGATAATTCGGCCAACAATGGAAGAAAAAAACGAAATAACGTCTGCTGGGATGGCAAAGTAGCGTTTCTTCCAGATTCTTTCGTTCATCGTTGTTAAAGTATTTCGATAACATAATCATCGTGAACAAAACTGTCGAAATGAAAAAACTGTCGAAAATTTCGGTATCAAAGGTTTTCATCATCAGCGTTGTAGAATCACCCGCTCGTTGAAAATTTACGAAATCCTCTGATAAAAGGAGATGCCACTAACATGGAATTTGCGCAGGTATTATCACCTATATAGGAGTATAGGTAAGGGGTATTACCTATATGATTTCTACTGAAAGGATCCCAGTTGCTAAACTGGCGTCTAACTCATATGATTACCATCATATTACCATGGCTATTATTATTATTATTGTATGATTAGGATTACTATACCTAGCTATATGTGACGGCGACAGTAGTAAGTATATGGAAGGCAGGAAAGCCGCGTGAATGAATGTTACTAGCTGTATCAATAACCTGCTTCAACTTGATCCGCCGAATCAATAATTCGATAGCCCCACAATCATTCAAGGCTGCCTTTGATTCTTCACTTGAAACCACCGCGAGGTAGAATTGATTTGAAAGGAGCGTCAGAACTAAACAAAACTCTAGTGGTAATTGTTGTAGCGTATTAGGAAATCTTAGGAACAAAATATTTATGAAGTCTTCCCTTTGGAAGAGCCCCCCCCCCCCCCAAACAGCAGGTAGTTTAAGATAGTTTTCTGAGATCGGTCGAAATTTAGAAAAGTAGAAGCTGGAACAAACAGTACCTGAGCTGGGTAAAAATAGTACTGGGTACATCGATAGATTTCTAACATACCAGAGCGACATTACTGCAGACCACCGGATAGGCCATCATCCACATAGACCACCTGACTGAACATCATCCACCAGCTTGATACCACCAGGTAGATACCTATACTTCCCAGTATAAAACTTATTAATATTCATCAACACTTTGATAGTTACATTAGTTCCACGACCGTGTTTCTAACATTAATTTGACAGAAGAAGAAAACTGTTTCTCTTTTCTATAAACGTTTCTCTTTTCTACGTTACAAAAACTAACTCAATCAGTACCAATAAAATGTATGGTATCGGAAAGATCAAGATAAATCTCCATAGCAGGATTCATCCACCTCGTGACAATTGATATACATACGAGTATTTCGTAAAAACTTGGGATTTGTCACCTAGGAATAAGTTGTGATAGTTAATAACATTCAGCGTTTGATTCAATGTGTCTTGAAACAAATCGTAGCGACCGAAAGCCTTTGAAAATTAGCTTGCAAAACTTCATTTTCGAAACTGTGCTTAATTCAAAATTCAATTAGCGTTAATTTATTTCTTATTTTCGTTCTATAGGACCATTTACTATAGTTTTTATTGAACATCCATACAGCAAATTTGAAAGATGAATGCATTTCCTCCATTGCATTACATCACTCGAAAAATGTTTGCTTTTGCATGAAAAATTAAGCAGAAACAGAAAAAAATAGTTTGCCAAATTCAAAAGCCAAAGCGAACAGGGCAGGTGGTCCTGCATGTGACGCTCAGACGGCGGGTTGCTATGGCTACATCCTTTCCACCGCCGATCATTATTTCCCCCTCCCCTAGGCCTTCTGCCTGCAAAACCTCTCGCGAAAACTTATAGGGACGACCCCCCACTACATTGCCCTTGTAACATTATTTTCTTTTGCAAAAACCAAATCGCTTGCCGATGTTAACGTTTACCGAGAAGGCGGTAAATCTGACGTTAGAGTTGCGGTAAATGTAAATCTGTCCACCGTATCTTCAGTATTTCATGGGTGCCACGATTCCCGTTTGCAGTCCGATAACTAGGAGCCTGCATAATCATTCAACGAGTAACTCCATGAAATTTTACGACGTAGTGTACCATCTGTGTGCATCTGTGAATGTACTGTTTATTGAATAATTGGTACAGGAGGAAGGGGACTCGGGGTTTGAATCGAGCACGAGCTCACGTCTAATCTATTTCAGACGCATCTTATTGAAATCTTTTCAACATATACCCACAACATAAGAGGTTCTTCCAACGATGCTTCAAAAGTTGCTTTTCCAACAATTAATACAACTTTTAACCTAAATAATCACGTTTAATGGTCCGATTGTGGAGGGCAAAGACGTGCTATGCTCATTACCAGGAACTAACTGAGAAACTTCTCTTTCCAAATTCCAAATTTTTCCTGAAACGGTCCTCGTCTCTCTTGAGACTCTTGACGATGCTCCTAACACACACTCCTCCGTAGCTGTCATGAAGGTGGGACATCTCTTGCTAGTAAGATCACTCCAACCTCCTTCTACCGAATGATACTCTTGAGACCTCGTGATGATCATCCCACGATACCTCTCCCACTTTAGCCGTCCTTGATCGCTAGATTGTCTAATCTGCCTAGCTCCGACGGTGGACACAATGCGTCTTATCTTCGCTAACTGTTCATCCTTTTGATCTTGACGACAACTTACTCAGATATGTAATATTTTCACGAACTTCACTTCCCCTATGAATGTAAAACAGTAGCGATGAGAGTGGCGTCGTCTTTCCTCACATATCCCAGATTGACATGTTTGAACTGAAGGCACCTTAGATTTGGAGGCTGAGTGTGTTACCTGCATCCATGCTACCGTCCACTTGACCGTCTATTCTAGCACGTACCACTCTGGCTTCAGTCGTGCCTTACCATCAATATTACTCTCAGGCTTAACGATTCCGTATTCCTTGTTAAAACTAATAAATTGCGTTGACGGTTTCGTTCAATGTTCAAGACGAAGCTCGTCGAGTGTCGCGTCACCGAATCTCGATATCAACGGCAAACCACCATAACATGCTGGTCCTATACACATTCATTCATCAATAAGTACATCTAGTAAGGGAGATTTTTGGTTTATTATTCTGTGAATAATACACCTATGTATTCGCTCAGCAAACAATTTTTATAACACCCCCTAAAAATTTTTTCTTTTCCGTTTCAAGGTGCGTAGATTACAAAAACGCTGCAAAGTCCTTGACACATGGGTTTATTATTCTACTGGACATACCTATAGAAATGCTGGCTGTTGATTAATTGTTGCTTTCATGTAAAATAATTGAAATAGCTATTTCTGATGGTTTCCACCAATTTTGGCCCCCAAAACTTGAATTAGGTACGCTCCTTTTTTTTCAAATGATCTTTGATCATTGGTAGAGCCATTTAATGGCCTTGATCCACGTGTTGACACTTTTCCTAGTGTTATTCTACAAATTGATTGTGATTTCAGATGATTTCGCAGGTTTTTGACTCATCAAAAATCAGTTTTGGGAGCTGAACATCTGGTACAACCTCAATTTTCCTCTCCTTGGTCAAAATCGACTTCATATTCGGTCTTCTCGTCCCCAAAAACATGGAAAATGACACCTCAAACGCTCATGTTACTAACATGTCGCTAAAACGCAAAAAGTACCTATTTTTACACACATTTTCACTCATAACACCCCTGGGTATATTCCGATCGGGCTGAAAAGTTTCGGGACACAACTAGGGCCCAAATGGAGCATGTGTGCGAAAGAACGACTTTTTTAGACCGAAAATGAAGCCTGTACACGTGATACGGCGGACGGCGGACGGACATTGCATTTTTGGAATCTACGCACCTTAAAACGTAAAAGAAAAAAGTTTGAGGGGGTGTTATAAAAATTTTTTGCTGAGCGAATACATAGGTGTATTATTCACAGAATAATAAACCAAAATGCAATGTCCGTCCGCCGTCCGCCGTATCACGTGTACAGGCTTCATTTTCGGTCTAAAAAATTCGTTCTTTCGCACACATGCTCCATTTGGGCCCTAGTTGTGTCCCGAAACTTTTCAGCCCGATCGGAATATACCCAGCGGTGTTATGAGTGAAAATGTGTGTAAAAATAGGTACTTTTTGCGTTTTAGCAACATGTTAGTAACATGAGCTTCTGAGATATCATTTTCCATGTTTTTATCTCCCTTCTCCAGACAGGTAGGTATTTTCAAGTGGAGCAAGGAGGTTTCTTCCACCCCTTCCCAAAAACCCAACGCTAAAGCTATGGTTTCCTTGGGAAGCGGGGCCGTATCCATAACGATGTCGAAATGATCTGACAATGTAAATGAATGAGTGGTTTTCTGTAGCGTTGAACCACACTGTCAGGTAAAAATTCGGGGCCTGTTTTTTCTGACGTCGGTCAAAGCGGAACCCAACAGTCAGGTGAACGTTTTCGATCAGAGCGGACAAGTACGGTGAGGTTTTTCTCTTCACAATGAGTTTTTCGGGAGAAGATGATGATAGAATAATCGATTTTGTAAAAAATCACGATTGTATTTTTCATGTCAAGAGTAAGGAGTATGTATAGAAACAGTCAGATTAAAGAAATTATGGTGAGAAATCAGCGAGATGCTCAACAGAACAGGTGAGAATATCAAATGTAATAAAATATAGTAAATTTGGAACACAGCTCCTACGTCAACCTACGTCTTTGAGGAAAAAAAAAATTTTTTTTCCTTACTTTTATCAGTATAATATATAGGTGTACTACTAGGTACCTAGCCGAAGTATGTACCTACCTATATTTTTACTTTCAATCGTATGCATTACGTATCTGAACAACAAGGTCATAGGCAGTCAATGCGAAACTAGACTACACCGTTCTTCTCACCTTCATCAAACCGCCTCAAATATGCAACGAAAAGTGCGAATATATACAAAACGGTCCAAAATTTCCCAGATATATGCAAATGCTCATTTTATGTTTTAAAAAATAACTAAAATCGGTGATAAACGTGTTAGGTAGAAGTAGATAATCAAAAATACTGAATTTATAGTTTTGTAACTTATGGAAGTCGTTAAACTGCACAGTTATGCAACTGAAGGGTTATACACCCTTAAATCATTTAGATTCCGCCTACCCCTGCGACTCGTCATCAATGTCACCCTTTGGAGCCTTTCACCTGAGCTAATCTGGAATCTAACGAGATAACTACTAAAGCCCAATTTCAAGCAAAACGCTGCAAAGTCCTTGTCACATGTTTATTATTCTACTGGACATACCTACGGTAATGTTGGCTGTTCATTTCTGTTTCATTCATGTGAAATAGCCGAAATAGCTATTTCTGATCCACAATTTTGGCCCCCAAAACACGAATTAGGTACGCTCCTTTTAGCGAATTTTCGAAGAAAAGGAAGCTATTGTTCTCGGTCCAAAATTTTTAAAACTCGAATTTCCGAAAGATTTTTATACCAAAATCCGTTTCAGACCATCCTGAATTCCCTGCCGAAAGACACCAAAAATTATATGTATATATATATATATTTTTATATATATTTATATATTTATATATATATTTATATATTTATATATATATATATTTATATATTTATATATATATTTATATATGTATGTGTCATTCCAGACGATAACTCTCGAAAGAATTGAGATAAAAAGTTCAAATTTGCACGAAAAATCTGTCTTGGCAATCGACAGGCTAAGTTCGAAGATGGGCAGAATCGGGTCACCCTAAGGGGGAGTTTTGGGGAGTTTTAGGGGGGGAAAATTACCCATAAATTCCCAAAATGAAAAAGTCTGACAAGTGACACCTCATTTTAAAGGTTTTTGTACGCTGAACACGATGGTGAAATCAGAATTGCGATATCTCATTCCGTTCTCAAACTGGAGCACTTTGAAGATGAAGGAACGTGGTTATTTCTTGAGATGTTCTTCCTGGTTCGTCTGCTCTAATCTGATAACGGAATGGGATATCGCAATTCTGACTTCACCATCGTGTTCAGCGTTGGAAAATCTACAAACCGAGGTGTTACTCGGCAAAAAATGGAACAAAAAATTTGTTACGTACCCAATACCTACTCTTCTGGTATTCAAAACATTTTTAATTTCCCCCTCCCCCTCCTTCCACCCCAAATTTTACTTTGCGTAAAACTACTCCTGTTTTAATTTTGTATGGTATCAAGTTAGGGAAATATTGGCCGAAAATTAATTTTCAGAAAATTTTAGGCGGAGGAGGAAGATGCCGAAAACTTCGAAAATTCGCTCTTATAGCCATGCTGCATGACTGTGGTTTTTTTTTCTTTTTTTTTCATATTATCTTTGATTATTGGTAGTGTCATTTAATCGTCTTGATCCACATGTTGACACTTTTTCTAGTGTAATTATACAAATTGATGGTGATTTCAGACGATTTTCCAGGTTTTTGACTCATAAAAAAATCAATTTTGGGAGCTGAACATTTGGTAGAACCTCAATTTTCCACTCCTTGGTCAAAATCGACTTCATATTTGGTCTTCTCGTCCCCAAAAATGTATGTATGTATTATTCACGGAATAATAAACCATAACAGCTTGTCACACGTTTCCAAAAGCAACTTTTTTCGCCAGTTCCTCCCCCCCCCCCCCCCCGCCTTTTGGCCAGTTTTTCCGGGTTTTAAATTGATTTCAATAATTTCTGGAAATAATGCAAACTTTCGTAAGATATGCAAATTTTCCCAAAAATGCAAATATATGCCAATTTAAATTTAAAATATTTTACTCAAATAGGATGGAAACACTTTAGAACGACAAAGTAAGAAGGCAAACCAACTAAAAAAGAAATACGCAAATATGCCGAATTCCAGGCCCTACTCATCAAGTTGGTCCCTCTTCTATCGCTGCTAGAGGTCATCCATCAACGTTTTATAGCTGTACGACCGTCTTTCCGATATACTGAAACCGAAGCGTAAGGGCGTACAAATACATTAACCGTAAATCAGTCTGCAAAATTTCCCGTTCCTAAATTCCAACAAAAGTTGTATTAGTTGTACTTTTTTCATCTCCATCACTCGATCAAAGCTACCGCTCAGACCGCCGCTGACGAGCCAGCTCAAGAAGCCCCAGAAGGAAGCTTCGTAGGGGGGGCACTCAAAACTATCAAGGAAGCCCGACAATGTGTTTGCAAAAGGCTTCTCCCAGGCTTTACATAGTTTGTCATTGAGGACTCATCTTCGCCGAGTTACGCGGACCAAGTAACGAATCGATTTCTAGATTTTTGTGATTTCGTAACGCAAACCGAGAGAATGTCGGACGAAATCATGGAGAGTTCAAGGTGAGTGAAAATTCAAACGAAGTAGGGTGAAGCAAGATTATCATGTACATCCTACTTATAACTCGGCAAGGCAGGAAGGAACGAGAAGGTACTCATGTTATGTGCATCAACTCAAAATTTAAGAGGTGAAACAGATTTTAGTACGCTGACTAGTGAAGTCAGGATTTGAATTTGGGTGAGCAACAACAGAACTCGTTAATATGGGTTTAGTTCGAAATGAAGATGTGCTTGTGGATGGATACCTACCACGCAGACGCAGGTACGTAAAAGAAGTAGAAATTAGAGGAAAAAACCTCTGCCAATTCGAGGAGGCAGCATTGCTTCCTCACTTGAATCACATGAACGTACAGAATAGTTGGGAAGATTCATTCAGTGGACAGGTGGAGTACGGACAGATGGGCAGACACGGAACCAAAAATGTTCCTTGATGTCTGAAAAATGCGAGTAGAAACTTTCATTTTGGAGGATATAAATTGTTTTCGACTCTTGCACGAATACAAAGCTTCCCTAACTTCGGTAGTGAGGAAGCAAAATCAAATTTTTGCGCTCATACCAAAAAACGCTGCAAATCGGTGCACAACGGTTTATTATTTTGTAGAGAATACCCTTCTGTTACAGATCACAGCTCTCCGTATAGATAACCCTTCTATATATGTACTATTCTAAACACATTATGTAGATCGCAGAACCTCCGTAGGTTAGTTCCTAACCCCGTACTCATTACTAGGTACCTACCTAAATCACGAGTTAAATGTTGCTAAAATAATTCTGTCGATGACAAACAGTAACTAAAATGGCAAAAGGAAACGCAAATAATGAAGTTCTGAAGGGAAACTGTTGATGTGGAGTGAAAAAATTTGCAAAAGTACCTACCAACAAACTCCAGCCCCTTCTACGTAGATGGTATAATGAACCGTTGTGAATATTTACCATTTTGTAATAATTTACCCATCAATAATACTTCAACGTTTGTTCAAGTTTCACTACCTATCAACAAACTCCAAAAGAGCCATCATTTTTCAAATGAAATAATATCACAGAACATTCAACTCGACTTCATACTCCGTGAATACGATCAGGTGCTCCCTAGCAATGATTATCACGGGTCAATTTCCGTTTGTTACCGCGTCCCTAGTGATGATATTTGGGCTGAATGTGTACAATTTCATTCACCCTCCTGTTGAAAAAGCCTGTCGGAGCAAACTTCTGGACCTTACTGTGAACGAACGGCTAGACGTACAATGCTCCGGGTGGTCTTAAAAAACTCCCAAGTTCAAGAACTATTTAAAACCGTAAAAAAAATTCGAGATAACGGGGTCCTAGAGATTTCAAACCTTATTTTTCAGCCCTTAGGGATGACTGACATTAACGCCGAGCTTCGAGGGCCAACTAACTTGACCCCAAATGGGACCTATAAACCGAATGTCGTCAATTTTGGTTCATGATAACTAAGAAAAGTGCTTAGTACGGCGTATGGCGGACGGATAGAAATTTTGGTTTATTATTGTCAATAATGAACCTTTGGAATCGAGCATCAAAGTTTAACCCCCCCCACCCATCAAAATTTGACGGTTTACGTTTCAAGGTATGTAGATTCCGAAAATGCAATAAAAAAATTTCTGTCTGTCCGCCATACGCCGTACTTCGCACTTTTCTTAGTTATCATGAACAAAAATTTACGAAATTTGATTTATAGGTCCCGTTTGATGTCTAGTTGGTCCTCGAAGCTCGGCGTTACTGTCAGTCATCTCTAAGGGGTTAATAAAAACAGGGGTTGAAATTTTCAGGACGCCTATACCTTTTTTTTACGTGATCTTTTTACGTTTTTAAATAGTTCTTGAACTTAGAAATCTTAGAAATTTTGGTTTATTATTGTCAATAATGAACCTTTGGAATCGAGCATGAAAAAAAAGTTTAACCCTCCCCCCACCGATCAAAATTTGACGGTTTACGTTTCAAGGTATGCAGATTCCGAAAATGCAATACAAAAATTTCTGACCGTCCGCCGCACGCCGTACTTCGTACTTTTCTTAGTTACCATGAACCAAAATTAACGAAATTCGGTTTGTCCTCGAAGCTCGGCGTTACTGTGAGTCATCCCTAAGGGGTGAAAAATAGGGGTTGAAATCTCCAGGACGCCGTTATCTCGAATTTTTTTACGGTTTTAAATAGTTCTCGAACTCGGGAGTTTTTTGAGACGACCCGGAGCATTGTACGACCCACCGTTCCTTCACAGTAAGGCCCAAAGTTTGCACTGACAGGCTTGGTCAACAGGAGGGTGAATCAAATTGTATACATTCAGCCCAAATATCATCACTAGGGTCGGTTGTTCCGCGATATTATTTCATTTTAAAAATGAAGGCTGCTTTGGATTTTGATGATAGGTAATTTGCAACTTGAACAAACGGTGAAGCGTCCGTCTTTGTATGAGCCAATGCCCAAGCAGCATGTTCCATCCGATTTTATTGGTTCACTTAATAACTGACGTTTTGGTTTATTATTTTCAATAATGAACCATTGGAATCGAGTATGAAAAAAAATTCTTACCCCCCAAATTTGATGGTTTACGTTTGAAGGTTTTTATAGTCCAATTATGCAACAAACTTATTGGCAGAACAACTGCGATACCTCCACACACCGTCCAGAGGGCAACAGAATGAATCACTAAATTTCTGGACTCTCATGCTCTCAATTTCGAATTCTACAGACTAGGAATTATAATCTCAGGATTAATTAGAAGTGCACAAAATGTTATAGAAAGCTCGATTTGAAAACCTGTAGTCAAGAGCGATCTGACCGTCGCACGACCCTTTACCAAGCTTCATTTTTAAATCTGTAGGTAGTTAAAAAAGCTGTCCACTCTCAACAGATTTTGGTCCATCGTTCACAATGTTCCTTCTTCATGACAGAAGTAGTTATACGTATTTGAACGAAATGTTGTCATGCATGTAAGACATAGGTTGTAAGGGTTGCTCGGAATGTAGCTGTTTTACCACATAATATGGATCACATAGCATGCTTTCCTTTCATTCATTCTGCTTCTAGCACAAAATAGCGTTGCTCTCCCCACGAAAATATCACGGCGAGAGGCAGTAACAAGCAAGGTGTTTTAAATGGTGCTCAGACTCCCATGATTTTCCTAGTCAAATCTGGCGTGACTTAAAACAATGCGGAAGAATATGTGTATTTCTGGACGAGCGGGGGGGGGGGGGGGGGGGGGATTTGGTAGAGAACCTGTAGGAGCAATGCTCCGAAGGCTATTTTTACGCTGGCGGTCTAACATCGCGTTGGCGACTTCGTCACTGGTTGGGTGCAAAAGGTGATGCTGAAGGAGAATAAGGTAATTCGATAGGTTCCAGTTCCAGAGTTCCCTTCGAAACCAACAACCAGAACACTCGGTTAAGGCATATTACGCTAACTTTTGATATGACCTATTATGAGGTCGAACAACTCTCAGTATCACAATATCCACAGAGACAATTCCACCCAGGCACAAATAAAAGGTTTCATCTTCAAGAGATCCAAATTAAACCACTTTTGCCGGCAACCCATGAGTGCCCCACATGTACCAGAAATTCTTTTGATTTCAATAGGTACCTACGACTTCGGTTTATCCGAACTCTTGCAGAATTATGTTCTGAATAGCGGTGAGAACTGAAACAACTGTGCTAAAGAGTTTATTCACGTTTGATTCACTGTCATGATAATGACGTTTTATCGGTTCAAACTTCAAGCCTTTATTTTAAACGAACGGCTGGTGGTAAAATGTTCCGGTTGATCTAGAAAAGAAAAGAAAAAAAAAAAGAAAAGAATCAACTCATATTCGCAGAATAGTAACAGATACCTTCAAAGTTTCCGAGCTACGGCGTTTCAAATTTTCAACCCCTATTTTTCACCTAGGGCTTCGAAAAGTTTCTAGGTCGTCTTCGGCTTAATCGGTTCCAAAGGTTCATTTGGTATTAGACATAATGAAATGAATAAATAAATAAGTTTAAAAAGAAGGTTTGAAAATCCGTAGTGATATCCATTCAAAATGGGGCAACATGGACATTCCGACAGAACCTCATCAGGACGAAGAGCCGAAGAGACAAATCGAGAGGTCCGGCTGGCTCAGGACATCGTTCCTTAGACCAGTGGTCGGCAAACTTATTAGCCAAAGAGCCAAATATGAACATTACGACAATTTAAACAAAATTGGGAGCCAAATCTGCTTGTTTAGTAAACTTTTTTTACACTAAATAAGTAGTAGACTAAATAGAACTAAATTTCTTACTTAATAAATATTTATTAATGCGAACAATGTGCTTGCATCTCCTTGGAATGTTTGAGTAAGTCAGGTTTGTATGTTGTTGTTTTTAATTTTAGGCATGATTCCAAGTTCTCATCAATAAGACGACTTCTCAGTTTAATCTTGATAATGTTCATGCTTGAAACAGATTGTTCGCATATATATGTAGAACCGGAAAGGGAAAGAACAGCAAACGCGAGCTTTTTCAGCTGATCGTAAGAATCAGGAATACTATTCCAAGCGTTGAAAATGATCATGTCTTCCTTCTCCAGGTCATTCAAAGCAGACCACTTGTGTTGTGAACTAAGATCACATTTTTTCTTCTCCAATATTTCCAATTCAACACAAAGAAGTTCGAATTTAGAGCACCATATCTCCTTGTTTTTTAAATCCAGCAATTGTATTTCAAAGCTACCAATGTCAATTTAAAAAGGAGAAAATTTCAACTCGGATATCGTAGCATTAAGAGGATTTTTGACAAATGCTAAAGTTACTCTGCTGTTTTTAAATTCCTGAAACCTGCTGAGAAATGCTTCCCTCATATTTAAAATTATTGTTATAAAATGGTGTTTATCAATAGAGGGATTATTTTCTTGGCGATGCTTCATCAGGCTCGGAAAGTAAAACAATGTTTCCCTTTCAAAATCCTGAGCAAAAATGGATAATTTGTTTTCGAATGTTATTACTTCTTCTAACATCGAAAAAATTAAGTTTCCTTTCCCTTGTAGTTTACGATTAAGCTGATTTAGATGAGACGTAACGCCTACCATGAAATAAAAGTTTTGGATCCACTGATCGTCTGTTAGTTCTGGATAGTGAACGCCCTTCTCAAGGAGAAATGCTTTAATTTCCGGATAAAGGGACGCGAAATGTTTCAAAACGTTCCCTCTTGATAACCAACGTACCTTGTTATTTTGTGTACCTTGTTATTGTTGCCCGCCAAGAGGATTTGAATTTGAAAAACGTCGTTGTACCATAGTCACCCCGGTTTACGGTATCTTTTAGCTTAAACAAAAAACGCTGCAAATCCCTGCAAAACGGTTTATTATTTTGTACAGAATACCCTTCTGTTACAGATCACAGCTCTCTGTATAGATAACCCGTCTATATAATATAATATGTACTATTCTATACATTTTATGTAGATCGCAGACCCTCCGTAGGTTAGTACCTAACCCCGTACTCGTTACTAGGTACCTACCTAAATCGCGAGTTGAATTTTGCTAAAATAATTCTGCCGATGACAAACAGTACCTACCTAACAAAAAGAAACACACATAATGAAGTTCTGAAAAGAAATTGTTGATGAGGAGTGAAAAAAGTTGCAATAGTACCTACCAACAAACTCCAGCCCCTTCTACGTAGATGGTATAATGAACCGTTGTGTAATAATTTACCGTTGAGTAATGATTTACCATCGTGTAGTAATAATTTACCCAACGTTTGTTCAAGTTTCACTACCTATCAACAAACTCCAAATCAGCCATCATTTTTCAAATGATATAATATCACAGAACAACCAACTCGACTTCATACTCCGCCAATATAATCAGGTGGCCCCTAGCAATGATTTTATCTCCGGCTAATTTCCTATTGTCGGGGCTTCCCTGGTAACGAGATTTGGTTTGAATGTATACAATTTCATTCACACTGGAGTCGAAAATGCCTATCGGTGCAAACTTCGGGGTCTTACTGTGAACGAACGGCTGGACGTACGATGCTCCGGGTGGTCTTAAAAAACTCGTAAGTTCAAGAACTATTTAAAAACGTAAAAAGATTCACCTAAAAAAAAAAGTATAGGCGTTTTGAAAATTTCAACCCCCTATTTTGAACCCCTTAGAGATGACTGACAGTAACGTCGAGCTTCGAGGACCAACTAGACCCCGAACGGAACCTATAACCCGAATTTCATCAATTTTGTTTCATGGTAACTAAGAAAAGTGGCCCGTACGGCGTACGGCGGACAGACAGAAATATTTTTATTGCAGTTTTGGATTCTACATACCTTGAAACGTAAACAAATCACATCAAATTTTGAGGGGGGGGGGGGGGGTAAGAATTTTTTTTTTTCATGCTCGATTCCAATGGTTCATTATTGAAAATAATAAACCAAAACTACACATGTTCTCGATTTATAGAAGAATTTTAATTTATCAAAATAAGATGTAATGTTTTTCTTACCAAGTTTTTTTTTTAATGAAAATATTATTGCGCCTTCCGTGGATATTTGTGCCAGAGCCGCACTTGAGGTGTCAAAGAGCCACATGCGGCTCTGGAGCCGCACTTTGCCGATCACTGCCTCAGACAAAAGAGAGCTTTACCAAGTCGTTACAAGTTCGGAGTCTCTGTAATTCTGACAGATTTCAGGAGTCATTTCAATTACTGGAGTGGCAAATGTCACTCAACATTCCCGCAGTTCGACAGACGACATTGCACTTCACCCGGTCCGAGGGCCCCTGGACCTGAAACCGGGCGACGTCATTAGCAACAATCAGTGACGTCACAGGAACAAGCAGCCGTTGCCAAGGCGACTGTCCCAGCGGGGGCGGCAATGGAGCCGGTCGCCACGACAACAGAGGCCCCTAAGATGGAAGAGACCGCCATACGCGAGCGGACATATTTGACTGTTGTGAAAAACCTACAGGTAAAAAACCAACTGAAAATCACCTCCACCTTCCCTTTCCAAGTCTCAAAATCGAATGGGACCACAGGACGCCTGATGCTGAGCGGGATGATCTCTTAGTAGGTCCACACTGCTCTCAACTGCAACCCCTCCCTTGTGTAATCGGCGTTTACTGCTTCTTACAACGAGAAACCTCATTCCTTCATCATCGTGGTAGGTCGTACGAATGTGTTGAAGTACTTATGAGTAAAACTGACAGTAGGTAACTAGCCAAAACGAATCTAAAACGTGGAGTTACAAACTGTGCAGTTTATACTCATATACCCAGAACCTTGTGCAGTCTATACTCATCACCAGAATAAATATGTAATAGACTAAGCATGTACAAAACATCAGCGAGCAGAAACTCCCGCTTCGTTTTCCACTAAATTTGTAAAATGGATGCGTACGTCACTTTTGAAAAATGTAAAATGTAGCAAAAATTTATCATCGGTAAAATACTTGGGGGTAGTAGGTAAAGCTAATGAACTTGATAAATGATAAATTATCAGGAACCTTATCATTTCCTTTACCGGTTATAGAATTATCAGTTACAAGTATCGTCAATCAAATAATTTCTGGAATAGAGGTCGCTCAATATCAGAAATTCGTAACTCTGCACCACAGGCACATCACTGTCCATTGTGCTATTATTTAGAACAAAATGGGATGAATTCTAAATAGATTTTTCTTTCAAGAGGAATGCCACATTGAAAGTAAGAAAAACAATAAATTCCCTCAACGGAGCACGACTAGGAGTCTTCAGTCTAAATGTTAATTGTATTCTAGTGGGTAGCTTCAGAATGATGGTTCAATGATCATCAGTCCCTGAAATCAAGAGTTGGTTGTAGGGGATGATTGTTTAATTTCAACTAAGATTCATAGGAGGCAACATGTGAACAGGAATTCTATCTTTTGAGGGTTCAACTGGAAGATTCTACGGTATTTGCTGCCTCACCTGATACGGGAAAACGAGAGGAGACGATGGTGAACGTGTTGTAACCCTCAAACAGGCAAAATGCAGAGGGTGCTGAGGGGGAAAATGACGCGAAGGGGTAAAAGAGGGGTCCGGCGGGTGCCGCGTCTCCTGTCCGACTGCCTACCCAGAGCTTCCCTGACGGGATCTGTGGACCGCATCCCGCCCCCTGCCGAATACTCCCTGCCCCCGGGGGCCGGTGAGCCCTGGAAAGTGTGGGATACAATCACTGGGAGACTTTGCAGGTCTCAAGTATAAAGCTGAGGCAGGCATTGAAAAACCAAAAACGCTGCCAAGTCCTTGTCCAATAGAATAAAACGCTGCAAAGTCCTTGTCACATGGGTTTATTATTCTATTGGAGTTCTAGAGATTCTCGTTGGCTGTTCATTTATTGTTTCTTTCATGCGCAATAATTTAAATAGCTATTTTTGATGATTCCCACCAATTTTGGCCCCCAAAACATGAAATAGGTACTACGCTTTTTTCTTCTTTTTTTTCCAGATCATATTTGATCATTGGTAGTGCCATTTAAATGGTCTTGATTCACCTGTTTACATTTTAACCTGACCCTTCAGGTTTTTGCGATGGGACCCCCCGCCGAAAAACGACAGGAAAAAGTGAAACCAAATAGTGACAGTGAGACCAAATAGTGAGATAAAAGTAGCGCGAAATTTTCTTATGATTTTCACGTACAACCGAGTAGTTGCTAGGGAAATGAAACTTCTTTCATTTTCATCGGGCAAAAATCGATTTCCATTCGTTGGAAAGCTCTTGATTTATCACGCATTTATTTCGTATTTGTTCTTGGTATTTATTTCCTAGTTTCGTAATATAACTATATAAATGGATGTTATAAATCGATAGTAAACAATGACGCTTGTTTGACCAAATAGTGAGACCAAATAGTGAGATAAAAGTAGCGCGAAATTTTCTTATGATTTTCACGTGCAACCGAGTAGTTGCTAGGGAAATGAAACTTCTTTCATTTTCATCGGACAAAAATCGATTTCCATTCGTTGGAAAGCTCTTGATTTATCACGCATTTATTTCGTATTTGTTCTTGGTATTTATTTCCTAGTTTCATAATATAACTATATAAATGGATGTTATAAATCGATAGTAAACAATGACGCTTGTTTGGTTGTCACTTGGTTGTTTCGGTGTGTATAAGCGTGGCTAAAGCTTATATAATACAACGAGGGGGACAAAAACCTGAAGGGTCAGGTACACCACATTTTAGCCGTCAGGCTTTAAGCGGAAGTCATCCGGGGGTGCAGGGGGCGAAGCCCCCGCCGAAGCGCGCAGCGCCGTGTTTTCTAACGTTATTATACACATTGATGGTGATTTCAGACAATTGTCCAGGTTTTTGACTCATAAAAAACCAATTTTTGGAGCTGAACATTTGGTAGAACTCAATTTTCCACTCTTTGGACAAAATCGACTTCACTTTCGGTTTTCTCGTCCCCAAAAACATGGAAAACGATATCTCAGAAGCTCATGTTACCAACATGTTGCTAAGACGCAAAAAGTACCTATTTTGGTTTATTATTTTCAATAATGAACCATTGGAATCGAGCATGAAAAAAAAAATTCTTACCCCCCCTCAAAATTTGATGGTTTACGTTTCAAGGTATGTAGAATCCAAAACTGCAATAAAAATATTTCTGTCTGTCCGCCGTACGCCGTACGCCGTACGGGCCACTTTTCTTAGTTACCATGAAAAAAAATTGATGAAATTCGGGTTATAGGTTCCGTTCGGCGTCTAGTTGGTCCTCGAAGCTCGACGTTACTGTGAGTCATCTC
This sequence comes from Leptopterna dolabrata, assembly GCA_954871275.1. NCBI lineage: Eukaryota > Metazoa > Arthropoda > Insecta > Hemiptera > Miridae > Leptopterna > Leptopterna dolabrata. The sequence continues at coordinate 40,330,868 of OX940980.1, forward strand.
TAAGGGGTTCAAAATAGGGGTTGAAATTTTCAAAACGCCTATACCATTTTTTTACGTAAATATTTTTACGGTTTTAAATAAGTCTTGAACTTGCGAGTTTTTTAAGACCATCCGGAGCATCGTACGTCCAGCCGTTCGTTCACAGTAAGGCCCCGAAGTTTGCACCGACAGGCATTTTCGACTCCAGTGTGAATGAAATTGTATACAATTCAAACCAAATCTCGTAACCAGAGACGCGCCCACAATAGGAATTTGTGAATACGGCCAATCATTGGTAGGGATCACCTGATTATATTGGCGGAGTATGAAGTCGAGTTGGTTGTTCTGTGATATTATTTAATTTGAAAAATGATGGCTCTTTTGGAGTTTGTTGGTAGGTAGTGAAACTTGAACAAACGTTGAAGTATTATTGATGGGTAAATTATTACTACGGTAAATCATTACTCAACGGTAAATTATTACACAACGGTTCATTATACCATCTACGTAGAAGGGGCTGGAGTTTGTAGGTAGGTACTTTTGCAACTTTTTTCACTCCTCATCAACAATTTATTTTCAGAACTTCATTATGTGTGTTTCTTTTTGTTAGGTACCTACTGTTTGTCATCGGCAGAATTATTTTAGCAACATTTAACTCGTGATTTAGGTAGGTACCTAGTAACGTGTACGGGGTTAGGTACTAACCTACGGAGGGTCTGCGATCTACATAATATGTATATAATAGAATAGTACATATCATATTATATAGACGGGTTATCTATACATAGAGCTGTGATCTGTAATCTATACAAAATAATAAACCGTTGTGCAGGGATTTGCAGCGTTTTTACACACATTTTCACTCATAACACCCCTGGGTATATTCCGATCGGGCTGAAAAGTTTCGGGACACAACTAGGGCCCAAATGGAGCATGTGTGCGAAAGAACGAATTTTTTAGACCGAAAATGAAGCCTGTAGACGTGATACGGACATTGCATTTTTGGAATCTACGCACCTTGAAACGGAAAAGAAAAAAGTTTGAGGGGGTGCTATAAAAATTTTTTGCTGAGCGAATACATAAGTGTATTATTCACAGAATAATAAACCAAAAAGTATATTCCTTATTGTCCCTATTCACCTCATCTCACAGTGAAGACAGGTAGGAGATAGGCGTGTTCTAGTGTGGGAATAACTCCACACTTCTCCTCTACCTATATTTTTTAAGTTAATGAAGACAGGCAAGGTGGGTGCCTATACTGCCAATGATAATCAGTAAGGCCCCTTTACACGTCCCAGTCTCTCTGAAACAGAAGGTTCGTTCGCAGTAAAAATCGCGACTCTGTTCCGAACTCGAGGAGCTCTGGAAAATCTCAAGTTCTCAAGTTCTGAACGGGGTTCCGAATTCCGCAACACTGCGAAGTGCGAACGCTCAGTGCACCTGGAACTGTCAACGTTACTACTAGAGGATATCCTGCGTCTTTCGTGGATGAAAAAAAAAACGCTGCGAAGTCCTTGTCACATGGGTTTATTATTCTATTGGACCTGCCTGCAGAAATGTTGGCTGTTCATTTATTGTTTCTTTCATGTGCTATAATTAAAATAGCTATTTCTGGTGGTTTCCACTCATTTTGGCCCCCAAAAACACAAATTAGGTACGCTCCTTTCTTCTCTAAATTATCTTTGATCATTGATAGTGCCATTTAATCGTCTTGATTCACGTGTTGACACTTTTTCTAGTGTTATTATACAAATTGATGGGGATTTCAGACGATTTTCCAGGTTTTTGACTCATATAAAATCAATTTTGGGAGCTGAACCTTTGGTAGAACCTCTTTGGTCCACTCTCTGGTCAAAATCGACTTCACGTTCAGTCTTCTCGTCCCAAAAAACATGGAAAACGATACCTCAAAAGCTCATGTTACTAAAACTCGGAAGTACATACCTATTTTTATAGCCATTTTCACTCATAACACCCTTGGGTATATTCGGATCCGGCTGCAAAGTTTCGGGACACAACTAGGGCCCAAATGTAGCATGTGTGCGAAAGAGCGAATTTTTTAGACCAAAAATGGAGTAGTTATGCACGATACAGCGGAAGGGCATTGCATTTTCTGAATCTACGCACCTAGAAACGTAAAAGAAAAAATTTCGAGGGGATGTTATAAAAATTTTTTGCTGAGCGAATACATAGGTGTATTAATTATATAATAATAAACCAAAAATCTGGCGGGGTTAGCTATGATAACCATTTCCCTCCTTCTCACCAGAGCGCTCTTGCGTAGCTGTCCCCACAGTTCGAGAAAAAAAACCGAACTCCAGAACTGTGTTCGGGACTTGGAGAAAAAATTACTGTGAACAGCGAATTCAAAACTAGAACTCCGAACGCCTGTTCTGCGAACGCTATGAACACTAGGGCGCCTGCGTGGAACTTGTTAGAACTGTCTGGAACTGCACGGAACCCCACTGAGAACGAAGCTAGAAGCATGTTCACTGATGCGGATTTCAGGGCAGAAGGGGCATGGCCCCAAGCACTCGACCAGTGATCGTGTAAAAGGGACTACAATTAGGCTCATTATTACGAAGATTTTGGACTGCCACGCGCAAATATGAAGTGAATGTAAAATTTTGCACAATGCAGTTTTGAAACTTACTTGGATGCAAACCATTTCTCGTGTGTCCCACACTTTGACGACTGCTGCTGATGGAAAATACTCTGACACCTTTGGCTGCTCGCACAAAGCGTCAATTGGAGCATAGTGTCCACTCATTGACGCCAAGGCGTTCTTGTGAGATTTTACATGCCAAATTCTGATTATTGTGTCAAAACCTCCAGTTATTATTTGGTCCATACCTGCAGATAAATGGTCTCGTTACCCTCCCAGTCCTTTCCAAGCAATTCATTTAATGGTGCCTATCTACAAAATACCACAAAAACCTCTTAGAGCTGAAACGTACCATCAACCACACAAAAGGCATTGGCTCCACGGGTGATCTTGAATTTCTTTAATATCTTCATTTCAACGACATCTATCACAGCCATAGAAAAGTTTACAGAGTTCGCACAAGAAACAATCAATTCCTTCCCAGGCCAAATTGTGCTCGAATACTGAATCTTCATGACCCACGAACCGCTATGAACGATTTAAAATTAGTCAAACTGATTCCAACCTTCGCTTGACCTTCCTGCAATAAGCTCACTGAAATTTAACTGGCGAACCTGAATTTAAATGGCGAACCGGTTTTGAAGAAAAAAACCGCTGCAAAGTCCTTGTCACATGGGTTTATTATTCTACTGGACATACCTACAGAACTGTTGTCTGTTCATTTACTGTTTCTTTCGTGCGCAATAATTGAAATAGCGATTTTTGATGGTTTTCACCAATTTTGGCCCCCAAAACCACGACTTATTTGGACCAAGGCTCCTATTTTTTTACAAAATATCTTTGATCTTTGATAGTGCCATTTAATTGTCTTGATTAACTTCTGACACAACTTCTGGTGCTATTATACAAATTTATGATGATTCCAGACAATTTCCAAGGTTTCTGACGCATAAAAAACATGGAAAACGATACCCCGCAAGCTCATGTTCACTAAAACCTCAAAAATCCCTCGGAAACCCCTATTTTGACACCCATTTTTCCCCATAACACCCCTCGGTCTATTCCGATCGGGGTGCCGAGCTTCGGAGCACAACTAGGACCCAAATTTGTTCCCAAATGGGGAGGCAAACTTTGTGCGGAAGAACGACGATTTTAGAACAAAATTTAACGTAAATTTAAGGCTGAAACTTCGTTAGAACCTCAATTTTCCACTCCTTGGTCAAAATTGACATCACATTCGGTCTTCTCGTCCCAACGAACATGGAAAACGATCATAAAACGACCTCAAAGCTCATGTTACTAAAACAACAAAAAGTACCTATTTTAACACACATTTTTCACTCACAACACCCTTGGTGTATTCCGATCGGGCTGCAAAGTTTCAGGACACAACTAGGCCCCAAATGGAGCATGTGCGCGAAAGAACGAATATTTTAGACCGAAAATGAATCCAGTATGCATCATACGGCGTACGGCGGAATTTGCAATGTCCTTGTGTTATAAAAATTTGTTGCTGAGCGAATACATAGGTGTGTTATTCACAGAATAATGAACCAAAAGGTCAACAGCTTTTCATGGCAAACAATATTAATTGTAAACCTCTACAAAGCAGCTAGATTGAAAACCCGGGTACGCGGTACACAGAAGACAGCCTTAAACAGCAGATCCCCTCATTACAAGACCAAATGGTTCAGTATAATTACATAGGCTGTAGGCCTAATAGCTATTTTCTGTTTTAAATTGAATCTAAATCTAACTTTCGAGAAACAGTATTGCACAGGTACCTAGGTAGCTAATGAGAGACTGAGCTAAGCCCACCCAAGAGATCTTTGGCCACTACACACTTGAAATAAACGACCAAACAAGTATTTCATTTTTCGAGAAGGCTCTTATAGCAGATACCTACCAATGGTGACATAATAAAATCGACTAAGCATAAGCTATCAGCTTCCAAAATCAATACAGCATTCGATAAAAATTTCAACAGCTCGTATTTTTGGGTAAGCCATTGGAGCCAAGCATTGCCACGTGCATTATACGGTAGGTAAAACGGTGGTCACCCTGAAAATTTGAAGTCTTATGACCAAAAATATATTAGCACAGCCGCCTAGGAGCCGCTCCTCCATTCAATCAATAAATTATGAAGGTCCAACGATCACTCAATTCAATTCCGAGGGATCATTCAGTAGTTCGTTTACAGTAGGTAGAAGAAAACCCAAAAATGAGGGGCCTCTCCGACTCACAACTATATCCGAAACTACTTGCCTACATTATTTATACATGACACGGATGCGTGGCCTGTGAGAGCCTATAAATCAGTGCCAATAATACCTAAACGACGTACATGATTTCAGCTGTAATACCCCAGATCTCTAAACAGTATAAATATTGGGTTAGAAGAAGAAACTACCCACAAAATTGATGAGAGACAGAACGGCCATGTGATAGGTACTAGAATAGAGCCATGTGCTGGACTAATGATTCCTTGCTAGATCTCAAATCCAAAATAAAAAATTTGAGCTACGGGTCATTTCTCAATTAAGTTTCACGTAAAATCTGAATCTGCAATGAAAAATGGGGTTATTTTTGAAAAAACAAAGTTGGTGTCAAAATTTCAGTTTTTCAAAATTTACATGAAATTCCTATTTTGGATTTGAGACCTACGTGAAAAATCATGAGAAGCAACCGTTTTCTTTTCTTTTTTTAAACCTCGTTCCTAAGGGAAATATTGGGGTGTGAATGTCCCATGGGACACCCTAGAAAATTAAGTTAACAGGTATCGCATGACTTCTGTCAACTTTTGGATGATTATGGTTGGGACAAAATGTGGAACATCACAAACAAACCTACTTCGATAGAAATCAATCCTGTGCCCCACCGTAATAAATTCATAGAGAGGTCCTGGCGGGAGCCACAGATGTTAACAACTCTCCAGTGCCACCGGCGAGGCAAAACGGCAGGATCTAAAATAGAATGTTAGCCCTGTCTAATGGAAGGAGTTGGAACTAGGAAACTAAGTAGAACGTGAAAGCTTTGTTCAAATCCTACGTACAAATCCGCTAAAATCGGTTCGAATGTCTCCATTTTGGTTTATTATTCTATGAATAATACACCTATGTATTCGCTCAGCAAAAAATTTTTATAACAGCCCCTCAAAAATTTTTCTTTTCCGTTTCAAGGTGCGTAGATTCCAAAAATGCAATGTCCGTCCGCCGTACGCCGTCCGCCGTATCACGTGTACAGGTTTCATTTTCGGTCTAAAAAAATCGTTCTTTCGCACACATGCTCCATTTGGGCCCTAGTTGTGTCCCGAAACTTTTCAGCCCGATCGGAATATATCCAGGGGAGTTATGAGTGAAAATGTGTATAAAAATAGGTACTTTTTGCGTTTTAGCAACATGTTGGTAACATGAGCTTTTAAGGTATCGTTTTTCATGTTTTTGGGGACGAGAAGACCGAATATGAAGTCGGTTTTGACTAAAGAGTAGAAAATTGAGGTTCTACCAGATGTTCAGCTCCCGAAATTGAATTTTTATGAGTCAAAAACCTGCGAAATCGTCTGAAATCACCATCAATTTGTAGAATAACACTGGAAAAAGTGTCAACAGGTGGATCAAGACGATTAAATGGTACTATCAATGATCAGAGATAATTTATTTTAAAAAAAAGAAGGAGCGTACCTTATTCGTGTTTTGGGGGCCAAAATTGGTGGAAACCTTCAGAAATAGCTATTTCAATTATTTTATATGAAAGAAACAATAAATAAACAGCCAACATTTCTGTAGGTATGTCCAGTAGAATAATAAACCCATATGACAAGGACTTTGCAGCGTTTTTTGTGATATTGTTGTTTGATGTCGCCCACATGCCGTGTTAGCAATCGAAATTGGGACCTCGCCGCCGCCAGCCCCCCCCCCCCCCCCCCCCCCCAAGTGGTAGAATGTGAAAATAATACGACTGAATGGAAAGGAGGAAGAGGGATAAAGGATTATTCCCTAGGATCGACTCCACCAGGTTGTCTGAAACTGGGACATCTGGGCCCAGCGGTATCGACGAAGCCTCTTTCCCCTTTCCTCCCCCTACCAAGCGACTACTGCAAAACCACTCCACCCAGATCGTTTTTCAGCATCGATATTCGAGAGGGCAATCCGTTTTTGAAAAAAAAAAATACCTCCCACTTGAATACGCGTCGCTAATGCAGAAAATATTAGACGAGAGAGGGAGCTAAAACCAAGTAACCAGGAGTTACTGCTGAATCTGAGTGCCTACATAAATAAATATTTGTAACATTTATATTTTAATAATAACATTTATAAATAGATATTTGTATCCTTTGTAACATTTACCCCAGCAGTCAGTGCCTACTAACAGATAGGAGTTGGCTAATCTTTGTAATCTTTTTATGTGAACATTCTAGCTCAAGCAATCCATGGATTAATTGGCTCGGCCCGGAATACTGTTGCCGAAATTATGACAGTAAGTCATTCCAAACAATACATTTGGGCAGGTTATTAGAATAACAAATCGACTTCAATGATGAAACACATATATATTTTAAGTACTAAGTACTATTATTTTCCATTGTTAGTAGAGCAAGGAGTGCACATGCTTAATGTTATGTACTGATGTTTCTCCTAATGATTTATATGCCTACAGCTTTTTAGTTAGCTAAATGGTCGAACCATAACAGAACGTGAATACGTTTATTGTGGGATCACCACTAAAAGGTCAAAAATGATGAAAAGCGTGACCCGGAAGGCGAGGTTTGTGGTCGTCTTGCAAGTAGATAAAACGACCACAAGTACCCAGAGGACCAAGAATTTATAAAATTTATAAAAATTTCATCGACAGAGGTCGAAAATTTGCGTGACCGGACTCTTACACTAATCACACGATTTTATGGACGTAAAACACAGTTGAGCTGAGTTAACCTACTTTTTTCAACGTTCACTATATTGATCTCGCATCTGATTGCTTTCTTAAGTTTATTTAGTTACCTACGTTAAGAGAATGTGTTTTGTAAGTGTCACAAGGAAGATGGTATACCTAGTCGCCAAGACGTTACAAGGCATTGAACACACGTAGCATATTATGTGAAAGGAGGAACGAACGACCGCAGCTTCAGTGACAGCGAACGCAGGGCGTAGACAGCTCTAGAAACTCGTCGAGTTCTAACGTAAAAAAATGAAGCTTGGTTGTTCAGCCTGAAGATTTGAAAAAAAAGGCTGTGGGTTGAATCTGACAATATCCAGGACAAGCAGCGGACAAGGGCCATAATACAAGATAAGAATCATAATCATGTTAGTTTCTTAATTTCAGTTTTCAGTAACTGAGCAACTTGAGTAGTAATTGTCAGTACACATAACTAAGTACAATAACATGACAGACAAAGTCAGCAGGTTTTCAATAGTTTTCTGTGGCGTTTTGGATTTGACACCTTACAGCACCACCGAGTAAATAACACAGGTCAATACATTCCTCAGCCGAGCTTAGTTATTTCCCCTGAAGATGTGAAGAAGACGACAGAGAGAGAGAATTTGTTTATTTCTGAACAACAACATAATAACATTTAATTTACGAAATTTTTTACATATTATTTAGATTCAAAAATCCCGCAAAGGCAAGGCCTGACAGTGGGCTATACATTTTTCAGCTTGTTAGGACATAATTATGTTGTTGAATTTAATTTTCCATTATCTGCATAAATTATCTGATATGGAAAGAACTTCTTGGAAGTCGTTAGATAAATGAAGACGTCACTTTTATACAATCCATAATGTCGGATAAACACTAAGATAAATAGTACTAGTGATTTATAGTTATACAACCATACACTAAATTTCTGATTTTTAACAAAGTAGGTATGTTGTCAATGCTGCTATTTTTATATCCGTACCATTTTAGTACTAATTCTTTGTTGATCAACATATTATGGGAATTTAATGTGGAAGAATTTAATATGTACGATTACAAAGGCCGAAATTGTTGTACAGTTTAGGACTGACGTAATTAATTTGTTCTTATGCTAAAGACCACCTTTTACGGGAATATTAAGAGAAATGCATCTGGTATTGCTATAGGTACTGAGTTTCTGGAAACAGATGGACTTTTTTTTTTTAACAACAAATTTAAGTGACATTTGGGTAAGTGTCTGAATGATGACCGGTTTCTTCTTAGACAGCGGATGTTGAGAATCTCTTCTCTTTACCAAGAATAATTTTTAATATACGTTTATGTAGGACTTTTGTTTTTATTTTGTTTATTTAATAAACAAAATAGAAGTCCTACATAAACGTATATTAAAAATTATTATTATTAAAATTATTTTGTTCTTTAGTTATATTTCCCCCAATAGCTGAGACAATATGTACGTATACTCTTAGCCATAGAGTTATACAAGACAATTAGTTTTTCAACTTTAAACACAGGTTTCAATCTAAGAAATAGCACAACAAGCGTAGTTGTTGGCAAATTTTGTCTGTTCGAAGATTCCGCTTTAGGTCGTTCTGGACCATAATTCCAAGATATTTTGTTGATCCAACTCTACGACACATGTTAGCAATACAGCATGGACGTCCTTGCGAATGTATTTTTCAGTTCTGAATCACGCTGTAGTTCTTTATGCTAAAAGTTAGGTAAACTGTCTCTATAGAGTTATTAAGTTATCTCTTAACCAGTCATTCAAAATATTTAAGCACTTTTCAGCTTTCCTTAGTTTCAGTTTCAAGTATACTTGAGGACACAACTATGGCTGAGCCATCAGCGAATGCAAATAAGCTCCCTTCTAGGTTAACACTTCAAATTTGGTTCAGATAAATAAAGATAGGTCCTAGAACAATTCCCTGAGGAACTCCATGTTTCAGTGGAAGAGACGCGTTCAGTACATTATTTATTCGGGTTCATCGCGTTCGGACAGTCAGGTAATTTCCAATCAACTCCAGGGGTTCCTCTCCAATACCCAGGATTTAAAATTTTTCTAACACCAAGCAGTGACTGACCGTATCAAATGCTTTTTGAGCAAGAAGATGAAACGTTAACGAATGAGAAGATGAAAGGTTGCGTCATTAGAGTATAATCTCAGCCGTGGGCAGGGCCATAAACTACGAGACAGCATAATATACCGTTACCATATTTTTCAACCTTGGGTGACTAGTCAGCAAAATGAAGTAGCAAGGTAGATTTTTTCGTATTTTTCCAAGAACGGGATGGAAGGCATGTGCCCATTACCACTTTCCTTTGAATTTTTAGTCATCGACTACCGATTTTTAGGTGAGTGTAGATATTATGGGTGGGTACTCTGGGTTTTTTTTTAATCAGTAGGGCAATGCTTAGAAAAGCTTTCTATTTGAATCAGCTTCAACAAGGAAGGAAGAATATAATGCTGCATTGGTTTTTCAAGAGTTTGATCGAATGCCCAAATAATGGAATACTACCAGGAATTTGGAACCTTTGTAAAACCACCTGTTCTGTTCATCCATGCTACCCATTTTAATAAAAATAGAATATGTGAGTAGATAACACAGTGAGCACTCACGTAAGTTTTCGCAGATAAGTGTATGAAGAAAGTAGGTACAGTCGATGAATTTTCGTTGATCTGATTTTATGGGAATCCAATATTATTACCTAGCACTGAATTTCAACGCAACAAACCACAATCAAACAAAATATACCTCAACTACTGAACAACAACACCGCTTCTCGACTGCTACCTGCTATGCTATGCTCGAACCCACGCATGACGCATGTTTACTTTGGTTTGTTGGTGCGTTATGGTATTACTGGATTTTTGGGTCTAGGCAACCATGGCTGAATTCGGACTGTTTACTCGGCATTTATACACCATTTATATCAAGAAGAAGCTAGTTTTCACGTCATGTAAACACAGACAACAAACCTTGAATTTTCATTAAAATAAGTTTCACAGTTTATTGTAAGGTCGTTTGGAAAGACCACCACCTCAAGGTGTAACTTCCATATTCTTCCACGGAAAGTGGAATATTGTGTCTGCGTGGCTAGGCCAAAAGAAGGTTGATCGATGGGGGTGTAGTTGTGCCACTCGCACATAAATTCACATTTCACGTTAGATTGACATCTTTCTGTTCAAAGAATTTTCTAACCTTTCTTGGTGGGTAACTCATGCTATACAACTATTTTTTTAATATTACATCCGACTATTGCTAATCAACAAGTTTTTCTCACTTTCATGAACTTTCTTATCTGTTATAAATATAAAATAGAAGTTCCACAGTTGGCCACCCTGAAGATTAGATAAACATTTCCTCTGAATAGAATAGATACAAAACAAAACAGCAGTTCACTAGCAAATTTTATTGAAATTGGCAATTTTTTGTTCATTGTTTATTAAATTAAGTTTTGCTATTCATTTAACTGGAGTTCTAATAAAATCTCTGCATAGGTGAATGATGGAGAACCGACCTTCTCGGACCTACCCAGCTTACGAGTCCTGCCAGATTTTGAAGCCTCCTGTTCAGATCGAATGCATTTCTGCATTTGGTAAGAAATTATAAACTTTTATTTTTATTTTAGAGTATGAGAGTCGAGTAGCTATTTTTTCCGCTCAGTAGTTTGGCATTACAACGTATTTCCTGCAGCCCATCACCATCAGGTCCTCCTATCACAACTCGTTATCAATGTTACGATTTATTATGATGGGTGCGCCTAATAAGACGTTTGACGATTTGTTGTCGCCAACACGCCGATTAACTTGGCATTTGGTATAAGTTTTACAAATAAAGTTCTTCCTAGTCATTAGTTATTCAAAACAAACTCTATGTTTCGTACCTACTCAAATTTTAGTCATGTCAAATGGCCTTATTGGGGGAGGCTCCCAGTATGGCCATACTTGAAGATGTTAGGCTTGAGTCTATAAAAATTATTAATAAACAGTAAAAAAATGAATGTTAAAAGAAAAATTTGAATGCATTGTATTTAAAACAGATGGTAGGGTACCCTCATTAGTATCAATCGATCATTCGGTTTTTCTCATGACGCCTCCTAGTTTGGACATTGACTATCCACTGGTTTAATTTAATCGCTCGTGCAGGGTTCAGATTCCTGTGTTTTTCATAGAAATGTCAGGATGGCGATTATGAATTATTTACGAATTCATGAAACCACTTCCCCCCACTCCAACTCTTCACAACTGAAAATGGATGAAAAAGGTGTGAGGCCATTCCAATATGAGCCATCCTGATGATCCTTGAAGTTAACTCTTTTTCTTATTCATAGGTGAGGTATTGTCGAAGGCCAACCCTTTTTCTCCAAATTCAGAACTCAAGTGATGTATTAGAATCCGGTGAGGAATGTTGTAGATTGATACATGAAGCACAAAGAATAAAAACGGATTTATTGAAGGTTCCACTAATCCACGAAAAATACACTGTTATACCGGTTTTGGTGATCAAACCATCGTCAGTAACAAACAGTAACTCACTTAGTTCGTACAAGAAGAAAGTTTGACCCTCATTCCATTCCTCGCAGCAGCCGTAGCTCGCTTCAATTGGTTCCAGACCATAGTCCTGCTATTGCAGGGAGTTATAAGGAACTAAGGAATCGAAAGATACCTGCATATGAATTTAGTTCAATAAATGAAAATTTCATTAATAAATCGCTGGAGGCAAAACTAGTGGAAGACCCCAATAAAGGTACCCTGGCCTTATTAGTCTACAGAACTTTTTCTCCTTCTCCCACTTGTTTTGTGGTTTTTAACAATCGCAAAAAATAAAATCATCTTAAAAACAACCGAAGGTTTCAAATCTATAAAAAGTTTGCCACATAATCACTACCTACTTCATAAATTAACTACAGAAATTAAAGGGGGACTTTTCGTCATTGGGGCGGGGGGGGGGGGGGATTCAGAACTCTAGGAGAAATGATACCCTGAAGCCCGTTTTAAAAAATAAGCGGTATTTTTTAAATGAGGGTGATTAAAAGTAAAACGCTGCAAAGTCCTTGTCACATGGGTTTATTATTCTATTGGACATACCTACAGAAATGTTGGCTGTTTATTTATTGTTTCTTTCATATAAAATAATTGAAATATCTATCTCTGGTGGTTTCCACCAATTTTGGCCCCAAAACACGAATAAGGTACGCTCTTTTTTTTTAATTATAAATTATCTCTGATCATTGATAGTACCATTTAATCGTCTTGATCCACCTGTTGACACTTTTTCCAGTGTTATTCTACAAATTGATGGTGATTTCAGACGATTTCCCAGGTTTTTGACTCATAAAAAATCAATTTCGGGAGCTGAACATCTGGTAGAACCTCAATTTTCTATTCTTTTGTCAAAATCGACTTCATATTCGGTCTTCTCGTCCCCAAAAACATGAAAAACGATACCTCATTATTACTAAAAGCTCATATTACTAACATGTTGCTAAAACGCAGAAAGTACCTATTTTTACACACATTTTCACTCATAACACCCCTGGGTATATTCCGATCGGGCTGAAAAGTTTCGGGACACAACTAGGGCCCAAATAGAGCATGTGTGCGAAAGAACGATTTTTTTAGACCGAAAATGAAGCCTGTACACGTGATACGGCGTACGGCGGACGGCGGACGGACATTGCATTTTTGGAATCTACTCACCTTGAAACGGAAAAGAAAAAATTTTGAGGGGGTGTTATAAAAATTTCCTTCCTGCTTCCTGACAATCTTCAAAAACCTTTGCTGTGACCTTTCGCGAATCTCCCGTCTCTTTGATTTTGGGAACATGTTTTTTAAACATTTATTTATAAATTTGTGGTTCCATCCATCCATCCATTGCGGTTCTGTACAACGTAATTTAAAGTGATGCATTAGCGCTCTAAGCGGGATTTTAGTTGAGCTATTTGGCGATTTACCTGATCCGCCATTTCTAGTGGGAACTCTGAAATTCAAATTTCACACTCATTTTCTTTGTAGAGTTTCCAACATGTAGGTACACCTCATTATGTGGTCAATAAGTGAATTTCCGTTATTGAACAGAATTTGGCAAAATACACTGCATGCAGATACATCTGTACATGGATATGTCTTATGATGGCAATTTAAATGAATCGAATGTAGCGCAGCTATCAATATTCGTGTTTTTTTTGTTTTTTTTACAAACTACCACGCATGTTTAAATAGCCATCATAAGACATATCCTTGGACCTACAGATGTATCTGCATGCAGTGTAGATACTCGTCATCAGTTTACTGATGACTTGCGGGTTTACGATACCCCACGAGCTACATTTGTGTAAGGGTCGGGATAAGAATTGCTTTGCAATTAATACAGTATATCAAATTATAGCGCGGCTTCTTCCAATATTTCTAGATGATCCCTCACTGACTCCAATAAAGATACGTTTCGGGTAACATAATAAATAAAAAACCTCAATAAATAGGATTTGTGGAAAACCCGTCTATTGTTTATTTCAAATGGTGTATTTCATCGAAGACTTCTAATTGAATGGCGTTTCTGATACTCGGCTGAGACTTCCAATCGAAATCGTTCACTCTCTAATTCAAGCAACGGTTTACGTTAATATTGAACAATATTATCTACCTGTACAGGCATCATAAATGTTGAATTTAAGTAGACACAGCAGAGTAACTTCAGTAAACTGCATAAATGAAACTGAGTAAGAAATTATAACAATCAAATGTGATAAGAGCGCTAGTGTCTCGTATTTCCTAGTATTAACAGCGTCATTCAGTCGTGTTGGAAATCGTTTATAGAAACCTATGCATTCATGTTTCTGCCAAACGAAAATTTTGTTTATAGTCCGACCAAATTAGTTTAGGAATGTAGCCAGGTGCGTAAGGAGGGGGAAATGTGTAGCTTGAGATGTGTACATTTTTCACATAAATCAAGAGCTTTCCAACGAGTGGCGAACGATTTCTGCGCGATGAAAATTGCGGAAGTTACATTTACCTACCAACGGGTTGGTTGTACGTGAAAATCGACCGAAATAGAAATGTTGCATTTTTTTGTGTGTCGCAAAATTTTGCAAGACCCCAGGACTAAGACATATCCATGTCAAAACGTAATTTGTAATCCACAAAAATTGCCCATTACCCTGAAGCTTAGGAAACGCGTTCGGTGGAAGCTTAGGGGTAGTCTGCAAAAAGCAACTTTCCATTCTGGAAGTGATTCATGCAATGTCATGGTGCCTCTTTTTATCTCTCATCACTAGGACGCCATTTCTGGTCATGTAGGTGCTGCCATCCAACGAATTTGGCTGAAAATTCCTCATTGTCACACCTGCCTTACCTGATGTTGCCATCATTTAGTAGGGATTAAAAACTCTGGAATTACCTACTGTCCTTATTAGGGATGAAACTGCAGTGCAGTCTAGAGCACCCATGAAATAAAACGGCTTGTTGAAAGTTATCAAATGAGCTATGTAATGAATGCTTGGTTCACAGTTGCTGATGTTGCCCTTGGTAAAGTATGCTGGTCCTTATCTATTGGTTGTTGAAAAACAGCTTGAATGAAGGTGTCTGTGATCTCAGTCATAAGAAATAGTTTATCCCTGTTACAGAGGACAAGCTGTTGGTAGGAACGAAACAGGGCTGCTTGTTGTATTACAGTGTCGACCTCAACCCGAGCGGTGATTCCAAATACGATATCCACCTCCTTTCGTACAACAAAAACTTCAGCAAGAAGCCCATTCAGCAGATAGCTGTGCTTCCAGAACATGAGCTTGTTATCCGTCTGTCTGACAACATCATTTCGCTTCACGATCTGTCCAATTCGAATTTTACTCTCATTAAAGTCATCAACAGGACCAAAGGAGCAACACTGTTCAGTCTTGATGTTCAGGTTAGCATTTATGCTATCTACTAGGTACTTAGTATTTGTTATCACAATATTTAATTCGTGTTTCGGTAATGTTTAATGCTGGCAAAGGTTTGGGTTGGTGTTACCTTCCCTGTGGCATGATTTTTGTTACCGTTTGGTTACCTCTATCGTAAATCATTGGCTCTTCTTAATTAGGGTAGACCTTGTAATTAATAAATTCCGAAATGTTTTATCACCTACTCTTATTTATCTGTACTTATTTATCCATTGTTCCCAGAAACATACAACTCTCAGTGGAGGTTCAACATCCACCGTGCGAATGTGCGTATCAGTCAAACGAAAACTCCAGTTGTACTATCATAAGAACAGAGATTTTCACGATTTAGCCGGTGATCTGACAATACCAGACGCTCCCAGGGCGATGTCGTGGGTCAGGGAATCAATTTGTATTGGATGCAAGGGTGGTTATTACATGGCATTTGTAAGTCCCTCTATTTTTTATAAACTGATGCTATTTCTCAAAAATGTCATATCGTTAGGTGTAGGCCTTGGTGAACTCTGCTGTTGGAGCAGTAAACTCTCATGATCCAAGACATATCGTAAGATTGTGCAATATTTTAGATACTAGCAGACTAGCAGCAACAAAAGTGAGGCTGGAT
The DNA here is from genome assembly GCA_954871275.1 of Leptopterna dolabrata. Classification (NCBI taxonomy): domain Eukaryota; kingdom Metazoa; phylum Arthropoda; class Insecta; order Hemiptera; family Miridae; genus Leptopterna; species Leptopterna dolabrata. The sequence continues at coordinate 40,346,911 of OX940980.1, forward strand.
ATAAACTTGTGTACCATCTGTCACTTATTCATACTATTCAGAAAATGTTTCGTTGAATATCGGCTGATTATCAATGCTAGGCCTATATCTCCCTAATTATGTGTTTCGATCTATAGCAGAACGGAGAAACCCAGGAGCTGTTTCCAACTGGAAAATGTGAACCCCTCGTAACTAAAATCTCAACCAGAGATGATCCCGAGGCATCCTTTTTACTCCTGAATGAAACCCAGGCTGTGCGGTTTGACATAAAAGGAGAAACCAGCCCATCACACCTTATTAGGTGGTCAGACGTGCCTCTCGCCATCGGTAAGGTTTGTTTATTATCTAGTGTTGTACGTATAGGATTCATTGATATATGAACAGAGCAGGACCGCGATGGGCAGCAGAGATTTGAAGGTTAAGTTGTCCTCTCATTGTTCCAAAAGGCTTTGCGCCAGCGTCCTCTTACCTAGCATGAGCATACTACTAGGTACGTCTCAACATGTATAGTAGGAATATGCCCACCCTTACTATCATCGCAACAGTTAGAGGTCTTGCCCATCCTAAGCATAAGAAGTTACGGTATCTGGTGAGTACCACAGATTGATGTATCACTGATGTTATCACATCAGGATAATTCATTGCCAAACATCAATCGACTGAAACAATTTTCAAAGTAAATAAATATGTAAATAACAGAACATGTAAATAATGATTACCATAGAATCAGATCAAAAGGAACAGGTAGATGAATGGGAACTTTGGCCATGAAAAAAGAGAAATAATGCAGTAGCAGTGCGTGGGCTCTGAAAATGGTGGGCCACCAAACCGGAACACAAATTAACAGCTTTTTCTACAAAATACCTGTAAATGTTTTCCAACAGTGGAGTCTTCTTATGACAAATGGGTGGATTTTAACCAACCGCAGCTCTTAGGAAGTCAGAATGTAAGCACTGTGTTCACAATAGTTCTGACCAGTACCCGGGATTACCAGAAGCTAAAAGTTCTATAGCTTCATACTGAGTAATACTCAGCAAAGGCCTGTCTCTTCCTAAACATTTAATCATCACTATCTACCCTCGTAGGAAAACGTCGAAAATTTCTACTGTAAGTTAGCCACCGAGTTCATGTGGTACAAAAATACAGAAGCAAATAAACTAAACAACAACTAAAAACAACAAACTAGACTAAAATACAACGAAGTAATGACCTGCTGGCCAGTACCTACTTGGATGGAGAATCAGACTAGAAGCTAGGTACTTATCTGTGTATGTTGATGTCGATCAATCCACAAGACCACAGACAAGACACAAGGCACTTAATTATCGCAAATCCAAATCTGTCCCGGGAACTCGAATGGGAACATACAAAATTCGAAATGTAAGCTGAAAATTGAAAACTCAACATAGAAACAGAATGGCGAAAGTGATAAGAATTTTTAGGGGAGGACAGATCAAAGGACAAGTATCTCGTATCGAGATGACAAGATGAATTGAAATAATCCAATCGATTGTGAACACAAACGATTTTTGAATGGAAATGTGGGCCCCGGGCCCAAAAGGGGTGTGGCTAACCAAATTTTTACTCGACTGAGCTTGGACGGACGGGCCACTTTTCTCGGTTACCATGGCGACACCAGGTCCCAGGACCTGTTGGTTTCAGAAGCGTAGGTTTCGATTTCGAATGCAAGACACCGATTAGTGTAGCTATATTCCGATAAAATGCTCCATGGAGCTACAGGGGAGCCAACATGACGGAAGCACATATTGAATATCCATAGCCAGAGAACTCTGTCGAGTCGCTGTGAAAAATGCTAGGTACAGTATATGGAGGGAAATTCGAATGCCAACTGAAAAAATGGGTGGCATTTTTTTTGGAGTTTTTTGTGATTCTGGGTGCTGGGGCAGTGGCCCAAGTGGCCTTATGGACGCAACGCCTCTGAAATAATGGTACTGTAGCTCGTAGGATCGACATTTTGAGACCAACTTTTACTAGTTTGAAACTTGACAGCAGAGGAAACAAATCCAAGCATAGAAAACATCAAAAAACCGTGCATGGATGCTATAGTGGTCGAAGAAGAAGTTTTGTGATAAGGTGTTGATAGGTGGTCATAATTTGGTGTGGTGGTGTCCTTCAAGATAAGTTAACATATTTTTACAGATTCGGTAATATCCCACGAAAAACTGAGCTGTGGTTTATTCTAAAATGGTGAACGGAAAGTGAAAGATTTTATCATTCCTTTTTCAAATCAGGTTAATAGGAACACCGTGCAATAGTACTGTGAACACGAATCTATTTGCCTCTTTGATTTGATTGGTCGGTACCTACCTACGTTTTTTACTTCCTCTCACTTCCGAAATATTTATCGTTTACCAAATGGTCTCCAAACAGTGCCAGCATTGGTACAAAACTGCTGATGCTGAGATGGTTAAGGGACTTTTTAATTTATTGTTGTAAAAGGCCCTAATTTTTTCATTTGTTCGTTTGATAATATTTCTCTCTTCGTGTTACCTAACTAATTTCAACTATATACCTATTCGATTTTATTTAAGTTTAACTTTGTTGGTTGAGAAAACTCCCTGTTCGACGTTTTGGGTAGGTAGGAGGTACAAAAAAACCTTAGTAATTTGAATGTATTGTGATAAACAAATCAACAAACATAAACACAACATAAAGTCTGATTAGTTGAACTTGTAAGTAACCTAATACAATTCCTAATATTTTATGGAAAGTTGAAATTGTCATTTTGGTACCCTGCTGTTTGGTGAACATTAAGACATTTTTAAAGTTATTATTACTATTATTTTTTTCTTCCTTTGACCATCATACAATTTTTTTAAACGTAGAAACTGTTCCCAATGACCTACGGCGTTGTTCGATTAGGAAATATATCAAAAACCGCATGATGTCTAGCGTCTCGAGTTACAATGGGTACGCATTTAAATTTATATATATATGTATACTAGCTGTGTACCCGCGCTTCACAACGGTAGAACCGACGCGTGTTGCTGCGATTTAAATAAATGGAGCCAACGGTCATGTATTTTAATATGCCTGTATCCCCCCCTCCTCAACTGATCAGAAACCTTCCCCAATGCCAACCCTAACTGCCTTTAACCCCCCCCCCCCCCCCGTATCCTATGAACCCTCCCTACCTGGTTAGAAACATTCCTCAATGTTCACACAACAAATTCCCAAAGTTGCACTCCAATTGGTCAAGTAGTTTTGAAATTTCTGTAGACCCCCCCCCCCTCTCATAACCTGTACCCCCCTCCCACTAACATCCTGATTGAAGTACCACTTGAATGTACTCGTCGAGCTGAATCCAGAATCTAATTACAATCGGATTTACGTCCAACCGTTCAAAGTTATTATAAGCATAAACGTCCTCATAGAAGTGATTATAACACGTTTTTTAGTAGTATTTCATTCATAGCGTTTCAACGGATGGACAGATTCAAATGCGGATTTTTCATAAACCTTCCCAGAAAAATTCTGCGTCAAATGGTACCAGCCGCAACTTTCTACGTTCAGCCGTTCTCAATTGATGCCGAGTAGTTTTGAAATTTCTGTAGACCCCCCCCCCCCTCATAACCTGTACCCCCCTCCCACTAACATCCTGATTGAAGTACCACTTGAATGTACTCGTCGAGCTGAATCCAGAATCTAATTACAATCGGATTTACGTCCAACCGTTCAAAGTTATTATAAGCATAAGCGTCCTCATAGAAGTGATTATAACACGTTTTTTAGTAGTATTTCATTCATAGCGTTTCAACGGATGGACAGATTCAAATGCGGTTTTTTCATAAACCTTCCCAGATAAATTCTGCGTCAAATGGTACCAGCCGCAACTTTCTACGTTCAGCCGTTCTCAATTGATGCCGAGACAAACAAACAGACACTGTTTTATTATATGTATAGATATGTATATCTACATAATTGTGGCTACCCTATTTTTTATTCATGACTAGCGTATCTCAAGCAGAGTTCAATGCTGAATCGAATGGTACCATTTTGTTTTGTTTTTAGAGTATCCGAAGTGCAATTTTTCCAACGAAAAAACCTCACACCCGTTCCTATTCACATGATTTTGCGGTACTGGTTTCTGAATTAGGAGTATCGAAATGGAAGTATACCTATAGAATACCCTGGCATTAGTCATGGGAAATGGCCCATACAATTTGCTTTCTTCCACGATCTTCGTCTTCGACTCCATTCTGTCAGCTGACCATTGATATTTATGCAGGGCATGACGAGCCATACCTCCTGGGCTTACTCCCCGACTTAGTGGAAGTGAAGGCTTGGAATGTGGACTCTCCACCGTCTCTGGCATCTGTTCCCGTAAAAGGGCGAATGCTGGCTGTCGCGAAGCCAGGTGTAATCTACGTCGCTTCTACGGACAGCATCTGGATGATGCAGTCTGTCCCGGTACACAAGCAGATAAAAATGTTGCTTGCTGATAAACATTTCGAGCTGGCGCTGAAATTAGCAGTGAGTAGCAGACATTGCTGCTAATATTTTGTTCTGTGATACTCTGCTGCGAAATGTTCATTAAATTCCCGAAATGTAGAAGAAACTTTCCATAGAACTCACATCCTCACTGCTTACGATGTATTTGTTTCAATTGTTTCTAGAACATTGCTGATGACAATGTAGAGGAAAAGAAGAAGAATGTTCATCAAATTCAAACTCTGTTTGCTTTCGATTTGTTCCATTCCAAAAAGTTTGAAAGATCGATGGAGGAATTTCTTAAACTTGGAACAGGTAAAGGTGGCCTTTTATGTCAAATTTGAGACCGTGCATCTGGCAAACTAACTCCTCTTATCGTAGATTTTTTAAATCTATCTGATTACAGATCCGTATGATGTCATAAAGCTGTTCCCTGAACTTGTCAGTCGAGATGACGACACTAAGAGCAGCCTGTCAGACCAAGATATGGAAAACGGTTATCTGGCGTTAATTAGATACCTGACTGAGGTAGAATTCGTGGTGTTTATTACTTTAAAATGATAGTACTGACTGTTTAGCATTTCCCATGTATCATATGGCTTCAATGTTTATTGGAATTGACTATTAGGCTGCGAGAATGGCGGAAGAGTGGCAGACATAAACTTGAGTGGCTTAGGATAAAAAAGACTATCTAAGGTTAACTGTCTCAGTCCTTGGTCAACCAGGATCATAATTCTTGCCTGTTCTTCAAGGCCTCTTTTAAAATTATGTGCGATCACTCATTTTTCTCCATCTGACGTTACACATATTATACTAGCCGTGTATGGAGCAATTTATTGGTAGGTATTGCGTTTTCATGTAGGCTGATACTAATAATTAGTATCAGCAAGTAGTAAGTAGTTTTCAAGTACATTAGTAATCATTAAACATGTTCGGAATTATTCCGTGATTCAGGTCAGAGTCAAACTTCTTAGACAGGATAGTGACGGCCATAAATCGAAACCCCAACTGATGCAGATCATCGATACAACACTCCTGAAGTGTTATCTCCAGGTAATCAAATTATACCTTGGTAGGTTCTCACAAAAAGAGTTAATTATTATTTAAATCGGTAATAAGTAGACACGTGAGTAGTATTGACACACTTGTTATATTTTGTAGACTAACGACGTCCTTATCGCTCCTCTGCTTCGTCGAAACTTCTGCAATTTAGAAGAAACCGAGCGGATTCTGAAGAAACATGAAAAATACGGAGATGTTATTGTACTTTACAAAACCAAGGGGCTCCACGAAAAGGCCCTCGACCTCCTACAAAAGCAGGCTACATGTGAAGACTCGTCTCTGTACGGAGTAGATAATACAATTCAGTATCTCCAATCATTAGGTTCGTTATTTCGTCAAATTTCAATGGTTGCAATGCAATGGTTTATTTTCTTCAAAAATTCTCTAAAACTTATTACTAAGATTAGGATTGTTAGATCCTAGTATAGATAGACGAATTACTAGAATAGTATAGGGAACTTTTGTGCATGGGTTAAATTAACCTGAGTTCATCTATGGTTTATGTCTTCCATAACCTTTCTGACTCATGCTAGGAGTATACATCAAATGTACACTAGGATTCGTTTTATTAGCTACCTTGAACTAAAGGAATAGGAAAGTTTGCATACTGCAACTTGGACAGCACTGCATCACCTACCTACTGTGGTTGTACCTACATGTTCAGCCCTACGTTGTACCTACATGGAATCAGTGAATTGTCAATCCGACTTCTCAGGATTATAAACTTAAATCAGGCAGAAGCACATACGAGTACCGGGTCGGCGCATTGGATTATTTAGAATAAGAAATTGAGATTACCTGGTTGAAGATACTGTGTCGATTTTTGTTGACACCGCGTCAGTGTTTTGATGGTATCTCATAACTTTCTCCTCAGCGACATGTTCAGCTTGGTGATAACTCGGAGAAGGAGGGATGAACAACGTAGGTAATTTGGTTAGATGAGTAAACGATAAGAAAGTAAACTGTTCATTCGACAAGGTTTCACCTAACCTAACCTGATCCGTTGATTACGCACTACCTGCCTACACTATACACAACTCAAGGTTACTGTTGCCATAAGTAGCTGTTGCCGCAGTTCGGCACTGGGAGCTCTGCCATTGCTTGCGGCAACGAATCCCAAAATATAGGGTAGGGGGACCAACACGACCAGGTGGGAGGAATGCCCTTTACCACAACTCCAGAGTGAATCAACCTTCCTACCAACTGCACTCCGCCAATGGTAGTTAGGAAAAGCTCGAACCATATCGTGCCATTTCCGCTGTACCTGGGGAGACTTTTTAGAACGCCTTCTAGAAGCTTTATTTTTGAATGAGGGAAGGCTTATCGGTTTTTTTTTGGTGTGTGTGTGTGTGTGTGTGATAAGAGCGAACCTAAGGGCCAGGGCTGACTGTACTTGTATATCTACAAATGTTCAGGATACCTATGTAATTCCAAATAATTCGATAAGTTTTCCTTCCATAATTATGTTCTTTGATGCCACTACTTCATTTTCGTTTTCCTCTGACAGGGAGTGACTATATAGAACTCATTTTGCGGTACTCTGAATGGGTTCTTGAAGCTCAACCGGAAGAGGGCCTGAAGATCTTTACTGAAGAAGTCCCAGAAGTTGAGAGTCTCCCTCGCCCTAAAGTATTAGATTTCCTTCTGCGAATAGGCAAACATTTTCTCATCATTCCGTACGCAGTAAGTAGTTGTACTTTCGTGCTTGCAATTCGTTTTGCAGTTATCCATTCTTGAAGGGGTTTTGTAAAGGGAAGTTTCTCATCTTGGTCCGCCTCATGGTGAGGCTACCCTGAAATCGTTTTTCTTTAGTCTCATGTGTAATATAAATTTTTAGGAACACGCGATACACATATGGAAGGAGACCAATCCCATTTTCCACAACGCTCTGATTCATCAATACCGTGAACAAATTCTAGCCAAGGGGCTGGACGACCCCGCTTCAATTTGCCTCTGTAAGAAACTGAGGGATTTCCTTGAAACATCCTCTCACTACCAGGTGCCAGCTATCCTCAGACGATTCCCTACTGACTGTAAGTGCCATCCTGTCATGACCACATTCAAGGTTCCCATAAATGTAGCTGTGACCAGATACCTATATTTATGTTCTGCATCGTTATTAACAGGTATGTTCGAAGAACGGGCACTTATCTGTGGCAAAGACAAGAAATATGAGCATGCTCTAGGAATTTACCTGTTGGTTCTTGGGGACTACCAAAAAGCCCTAAATTTCTGCGATACAGTATATAATGAAAAAAAGGAAGGTTATGAAAAGGTATGATAACTCACGGAGATTTTAAATTTAAATGGATTGGTATATCTCACATTTAAAGTTACTGTGTCAGGATTAATCGTGGATCATTCCAAAAGTAATTTCCGACTAAAAAACACTGCGAAAACAAATATTTATTAGTTGAAAAAATTATATTGATTCTGCAGGTTCTCAGCTATTTTTTTAAAACATAATCACCTAGGTACCTTTCCATTCGTTTGCGGTGACAGGTTCCAAGCTTCTTGTTTCTCGAGTCTTCCTAGTTTTCTGTCAAATTGACGTAGCCACAAGTGTTTACCGATTTCTTGACTATTAGTCTGAGGAGAGATGGAAAACAAAACCAAATGGTGAAGCAGGGTGTTGAAAAAGCTTCAAGATGGTCAAGGTGTTTTGGGACTAAAACCAATCCCTGGACTTAGCCCTCAGAATTTCTGTATTTTCAGTGCCCAAAAAGCCCGTTGTTCGGTCGGGCCATTGATGTTGATGGTTCGGTCGACTCTGACTAAGTTGAGGCCAGCAGTGACACGGGTGGCCTCCCAGATTGACCCCTGACGAGCTGGCATTCGCCGGCGGATATCATCGACGGATGGATGTGGGCCTGCATTTGGGATATCAGGTGGGAGATGCCAAGAGCAGACAACAGAGCAAACTTCAATATTGGGCAGCCTCCCCGTATTATAGGTCGACCGGAGAAAGTTTACGCTCCGAGGGCGCATTTTGCTGGAGAAGATAGAACTACTTATCTATTATCAGCTCACATACGATAATTTTTTGTACGATGATTTCCCTCCTACAGTTGCGAAAAATACAGGCATTATAGAGCCTTTTACTACGATTTGTAGGACCTTCGTGCATTCCTACCTATTTATGATGTACCTACTAGATGATTACTAGGGTACTTACGTATAATCAGTTGTACCTACTCAAAATTTTCAAATGTTTGTGGTATTTCTTCATTACTTCCATATAAGAACCACCCCTACCAGGCCTATGTACCTACTTACGCCAGACGGCCACAAATATCATTCATGATAAATAATAAAATACCAGGGGAAGTGTAGAAAATTAAGACAGGAAATAGGTACAAACGATCGAAAAACAATTTATTAGTACAGATATTACAACACTTACGTCAATAGTAGGTATAAAAATAAAAAACGTTTTAATTCCCCGTCGGAAAAATCACACTCCGAACTTTCTTCCGACGAACTAGTCCGCAAGCCTTGATTCGTTGGCGGAGATATTCCCTCCCACAATCTACAACTTCATCTCCCTTCAGGGCTTCTAATAACCGTCCGATTGTAGGTACCTCCTTGTGAACTACGTAAAACTCACGAATTTTATTACGGAGAATTGCGTTGTCAAACTCGTCGCACTGTATCTTTTTTGGGTGAGGTTTCGTTTTTTTCGGAGTGATGAATGTGGGGTGCCCACTAGTTTCGATCGATCGTCTCCCTTCACGAATACTGACAGTTTTGGCTGAAACTCCCGTCACTTCACTCGTCAAACCACTGACGTTTATCCGGGAATTCTCTTCCGCCTTCTTTCGGGTGAAATACTGGGCTACGTTAAAGACGATTTCACACGCCTGTCGGCGAAGCACTTTCCCCTTTCCATGGCACTTGGACTAAGATTGCCCAGTAGACGTAGATGGCGTGTTGTTCATAACGAACAGTTGAAATAGAAATGGATGGGAAATTAATCGGAGAAAAAAGACTGAAAGAAAAGAATGAATGAAGAATGAGAATGAATGAATGAAGAATGAGAAAAGAATGAACTGAAAGACGGAAATGAACGATGAATAGGCACACGGACACGGGCAAGGCAAACAAGATGGTGGACGGCGGAACTCACCGAGGAGCCGAACTATTGGGCTACAGTGCAGCCACCACATTGACACGAAATTTCCTACGAAACCCCTTCATCAAGGTTAGTTCAGGATTACACCGCATAGAGGGCGCCAGGAAGAACGTAAACATTCTCCGGTCGACCTATAGAATGTTGCACATTGGCTATAATATAAGCATCCTGCATCGCCAGAAGCTACTATGAGTACGATCAGAATCAAATAGAACCATGCTGGTAGTAACAGAGTAACCCCTGTGAATTTCATCATAATTAATTAACTGCAGATAAGCGTGAGCAAGGTTTTCACATTACTGCGTATAGTTAAATGCATTAAGCGATTTTCAGGCACGGAACCAAATTTATTCAGAAGGTTCTGAAACATTACTACGTGCTGCAATTACTACACAACGGTTTATTATTGTCCTGCGTAGATCACACTGTTTTCTTTGGTCCTCGTGCTTCCCCCGGAAATCCCTAAATTGAGTAAATGCCACCAGTGATCCGAGAGTTTTGCATGCATAATGGGCCATCTAGAAGCCACATTTGAGCAAAACCGGGCCATTGGTTCGTAAGTAATTGATCACCACGTACTTATTTCACGTTTGCTATGCGCATTGGGGTCGTACCAATAAATCGATCGTTTTGAAATTCATAGGTCACTTACCTAGAAGGTACCCAACAAATTTGAACAAAATCGGGCTATTTATTCGTGAGAAATTTCTTACCTCGGATTCGCGTTTGCGCATGCGATGGTCTGTAGTGCGTAGTGTGCAGTCTGGGGCCCAGCCCGCGCGTTTCATCACGAATTGAGAAAGTTATGGGTGGGTAAGGATTTGCGGGGACAGATAGACACCGAACCAAATTCGTTCAAGTTGCAAAAGTACCTGTCAACAAAATCGAGATAAATTTTAAAACGTATATCCCTTCTGTTGAAAGTTTTCGAGCCACGCCTTTCGGGAAATTTCAACCCTTATTTTTCTTCACCCCTTGAAGGTGACTGACAGTAACCCGAGCTTCGCGGACTGAGAAAAGTGCCGCGCACGGCCGGCAGGTAGACATTTTATTTTTATTCCATTTTCGGGTACTACGTTCCTTGAAACGCAAATCATCAAATTTTGAGGTTATTATTGAAAAATAATAAACCAAAAGCGAGTGAAAATTTGGATTTTGGAAGGTTTCACCCAAAAGTAATCACGAGGCATCAGCTGCCTTGATAGATTTGGAAGCAATAGCTGAGACCCTGTAGAATCGCAATATACCATGTTACCTAGCATGTTAGTGATGCTGGCTGGTATTGCCTTGTGCCTAAAAGTGCTCCATGGTAGTAGAACCAATTCCTTCTATGTGGCTCATGCGCCTCCGAGCAGTGAGTGGTAATCTGTGTCTCAAGGCAAGCCACAATGATTGTTATTAGAATCACTTATCAGCTGTTAATCTATAAAAATCGTATAGACGTACCTGTGAATATTCGTGACCTTATCGCTCCTACTATTTGATGGACTTCAACTATCTCACTAACTTTTCTAAACTAACTTTTAGGTATATGTAACAATGTTGAGGCTGCTACTCCACCCACCTGACTGTATTCCGGGTGTGACTGTCCCTTTGGTCACACCCCCGGACGCTCCAGATCCTCTGACGATGTCCCTGGATCTGCTGGACGCCCATCCGGACCGCATCCCCGTCCTGGACGCCTTGGATCTCATCCCGCATAACATTCCCCTCATTAAGCTGAAGTCCTTCCTTATGGCAGGAATCAAGGAAGCTATCAAACAAAGAAGGGACTCCCAACTCCTCAAAGGGCTTTTGAATGCCCAGAGACTTCAAGTGAGGGTGTTTCTATTAACTAGTTTGATCTGCTATGGGATGTGTGCATGGTCATTTGGTTATTCCAATTTACTTAGTGTCACTAGCAAGTCGAGTACTGTGGGCCAGCGCCTTTGTTGTTAGGACATCTAACTGTGCTGTCGAGATAATATTATATGGTCAAGAGGGGGAATGAAGGGAAGTATAAGGTGGGGAATTGCAGGGAGCCAAGGGATGTGAACGGCCTAAAGACTGTATTAGAACACAGGACATCAGAACGCTCGCCTTTTCTAGTGGGCTTGCTAATGATGTCGGATTTGTCCTGAAGGCATATAAATTGAAAGGAAGTGAAAGGTTGTTCGTGAAGGGGTTATTTGTCAATCTTGTCTTGTGGACAATCTTGTCTTATTATAGGTGAACAATGCCTACCAACTAAACGAGAGGGGGTTAGTATCTGAACATAACCGTCCAACTCCATGTGTACCTACTGTGATCGACTTCAAGATAAAATATATACCTAGGTACTTGATTGTATACCGAACTGTAAATTTCTGTCAAAAATCATGGAAAAAGTTAGGAGTGCCTTGGTCGTTTCTTGTGTTGTACTTGTTGTCATTTTGTTTGTCTATGTGAGTTTTGTCTCGCACCACCTGACAGTATACAAAGAAGGACAAGTGACTTACAACTCATGTATACTCACATGGTAGGTGCAAATAGGACGTAGCTCAAACTTTACAGCAGGTGCTAATGCTATCGGTTTGTTCACACTGGCTTTTTCTGATTGGCTGACTCCTAGAAAACCGTACGAAACCATCCATCCAATGTCATCTTCATAAACGTTCGAGAAGGGTTTGATTATTATGGAATCAACAAGGCATATTCAGGAAACACTGTGAACAGTCTGTCATTGATACTGTATATTATAGTCAGAAGAGCCCACGAATCACTGCAAATGGCCCAACGCCTTTCTGTTGATCAGGTAACTGTCAGATGCTCACTGCCAACAAACCGTATACGAACCACATAGTAATCCAGCATGAACTGATTGACATCAGGTTCGTTTGTACCTGGTTACGCTGATGGTTAGCTGACTCCTAGAAACCCGTAAAGGTTCTCACACAGTTTGCGGCAACAGGACAAGAAACGCCGTGGGTAGGACGCGGGATGCCGGCCTGCTCTCCCGGCCTGCGCCTATACGCACGCTAGGCAGGACGTTCCTCAACTATCTTTCCCCCACCGCTCGAGATGCTCCCTTTGTTTCAAGCAAGGGTGTGAGGGTGAACGTGGGGAATGTAAACATTGGACCGCCATTTTTTGCTTCGAGCGATTGTGGCGTAACTCGTCTTGAGCCTACCCCATGCCGTGACCGCCACGTCTCACCTTGTGCTTATCTCCATTCAAATACACGACCAGTGTCCCGCAGATGTTTCCTGTCCGTTCCCGCATAGTGTGTGAGAACCTTGAGAAACCATCCATGATCCATTTACCATAAGCATTGGAAAAGGGTTTGATGATGGTTGGGAATTGAGGAGGCAGTGCATGACCATTTCTCATCCGCCTAGTTTTCTGTGGACTGGAATGACGATCAGAAAACTGGCTTTGAATGAACTTTCAACACTGTGAACAGCCAGTTGTTGATACTGTACAGTCAGAAGAGAGTCCAATGGTTACTGCAAACGGCCCAACACATTTCTGGCGGCCAGATAACCATCAGATGGTGAACAAACCTATTAGAGTTAGCCCCACCAGAGTTGTTGTAAGTATGGGAGTACACGAGTTTAAAAGTTACGTAGGGTATATAAGTTTTGCTCATTTTAGACTTATTTTTCGCTTAATGAATATGTAGATATGTAGACCTAGAGAATCATATTAGAGAGATGTAGTCCTCCTCCTTTGTGAGATTTCAAAACCTTTTTGTAATTTGACAAATCCCCATGGATATAGATTGATGAAGAAATCGAGAATAATGAAACATACCCTACAAAAAAAAATTGTTTTAGAAAGATTGAAGTACATAATAAATTCTTAGACTTTGGACATTAGTTTAGGAAATGGGAATCGAGAGTTCAGTCAGGGGAAGGCTGGATGGATGGATGTAATGTAGGTATGGTATCTCTCCTCCATTTACAAAGGACACTGTTATTCCATATTATATTTTGTACGCTAACGTCACTTCAACTTGCTCTATGACTTTCATGGTTATTACATCTGATGATTCGTCGTTACCATCCGCGTTCGATCTCTCTAAGTGGAACTTAAGTACTTGATATAATTACGAGTATATATGTATGAGAATTGTTAATGAAGTGTGTACTTCATTGACAAATGCGTGACACTGTGACACCCACAAAAGTAAGGACTTGAGCGTGACGCTACTCGAAAACGTGGGAATATACAAACTATGCACATTCCACGTTGGTACACACCATTACCCTAACCGTATCAGTTACCCCAGTGGAAATGGTGTTCAAACCACTTGACAAACTCATACACAAAAGCTCGCCAACTTGCGGACACGCTGACATGCACTAGACAGATGACCACACGCTAACAACACACGTAACACCAACTTACAGCACTCAGCAACCAAGGAGCTCCTTATATTTTCCTTAATATTTGATAGATATTAATTAAAATATCAATGCCCCTATTGAGCTTTAACGTTACGTGCACATTTCAGAATTTTTTTAATTCCGGGAGGAATTGGGAGGTCATATGAAGTGCAACCTTGCACAATGCACGTACCCCATTGCAAGAAAATCATTGCTAATATTGTCTATTTAACGAATACTCTCTTTATATCCTTGGTTTTCAGCTGAAAAAACAGAAAATTGAGCAGGAGTCGAGAAAAATTATCATGACTGAACTCATGGTGTGTCCTGTGTGCAAAAAGCGTTTTCGAAACGAGAGGTAAATCTGTGCTAAATTACTTTGCATTAAGTTTAATATTTTATTTTAATTTTGTCTCCACATGGCCACTCTTGTGGCTTCATTATTGTAATACCTGTTGCTGGACTTTCATGTTTTTCATTATTTCAGCGCTTTCGTCCACTATCCAAATGGGGCTGTGGTACATTACTCATGCCAAGACAAAATGAAGGCGTTTGAAGTCTCCTAGTCTGAGTTACCTGCTCATACCTACATCGTTGATATTAATTTGAAGAGGAATTAAGAGTTTGTTCAGTGTCTTCCTCCGGAAAATATGTGTTACAAAAATATATAGGTACACGTGAACAAAATAGCATTACGCCCACCACTCATGAAGCTTTTAACGACGTTGCCCAGCTTAGATACATCCACGGATCAATCCCTAAATAATATTGGCGTTAAAAACAATTGTAAAATACGCGAATAAGTGTGTTTTCTGGTCTTGAAAATGGTCAGTAGTAAAGCTAAGGGAGGAATCGGACAGAAATCAAAAGACTGGAACTAATGAATGGTTGATAAATTATTTTAATGGCTTTTAAAAAATGTATTGTTCCGATTTTGGAAGTTCCTATTTGAAAAATCAAACGTGTACGTATTCGAAATCTACCCATTTCAAGTTCCCAGATTCCCTCGTTTAATGCTTGATATTACATATTTGTTAAGAGCATATTATAGTGCAATAATTGTACATTATAATTTTTTATTGTCTGTATTTATTATCTGAAACATTCATTTCGTAACTATTATTCAGATTACATAATGTTTTGTTGATAAAGTTTGTGTCATTCAGGTCGCTTATTATTAATCCACGCTCTTGAAATGAGAATGAGTTGAGAAATTCTACAGAAATAGGAAAGATATTGAAACGAAAAATTTAGGTACATAATAGGTACCTACCCTGAAAATCAGTCACTTGCCATCATAGCGTTATTGGAGAATTAGCTATGTAATTTGAGAGGGATATCTGTTTTCCATATTTAAGTCTGTACGTACATAATGATGGAATACCTACGATGGTATGGTGGTATGTCGGTAACTGCCTAGGTATTTCACATCCAGCTTTGAATAGTTGTAGAAGCACTGTGGAATTGTAGGTTGGTTTACTACCTTCCATGATAATCTGTTTAAGCCTGTTCATTCAAATAGTAAAATTTTAAAAATATCTTCCACTCACTCTTTGAAGTAGGTAGCCTATACTTATTTGACCATGCCTACTTGTAAGCCGCATCATAACATTCTGAAGTTAACAGCATATGAAAAATTCCTTCTTGCTTAAAAATGAAATATACTACTAAGTATAAACCAGTCATAATAAATTTATTTCTAAATGCCTGAACAGATACATTTTACTTCTTCATGTAAATCGTTTACCTTATGATGAAATATTTAGGTACATGTAGCTATTTCACAACCAGGCTTTGAATTTGAACAGTGCAAGAAACACTACGGAAGTGTGGCTTCGCTACTACCTTCCATCCGTGTTTTTCAATATTTCATCTGTTCAAACACTGATATTTGAAAGATATACTCTTATCCCCCCACTCGCACTCTAACAGCCTCGACTAAATTGGCCATGCCCACTTTCAGGCCACATCATAACATTCTGAAGGTTGTACAGCTAATGAAAAATTGAGTCATCTCAACATGAAATAAAGTATAGGTATAAACTAGTAATATTTTTTATCACTGTTTTTGCTTAATTCATGATTTCGTTGTTGTTTCATTCAACCTCTCGAATAAATTAATCTTATAATAGAAAATTTCATTTATTTTGTACACAGTGAGGGAACAATAGTTCCTATGTACATTTGCCTTTGAATGAACAAGTACCTAAATTATTTTAAAAAACGTGTAGGTAGGTACCTACCTACAAATATTGTAACCAGTATAATTTAGTGCAATTTCACTTCAGTTATTTCATTGAATTAATTAAATTAAAACTTTATATACTTACATGTCGTAAGGTCGTAACTATTATTCATACTACATAAATGTATTATTGGTTTGTAAATAAAATCTGTACCTACATATATTTCACATTATTAACCCACGCTGTTGAAATGAAAATGGGGAGAAAATCAACAGAAATGGGTAATTCTAGGTTGAAATTAATAATGTAGGTAGGTACCTACTCAATTTGTTACATAGGTATCCTGGAAATCAATTACATAGCGCCAAAATAACTAATTATAATAGTTATAAGGTGTAATTATACGCAGGAGAGAAGTTGCTTATATACCTATATTTTGGTAGACAAGTCCTTCATCTAGGTACCTTCTTCCGATTTTCAAATAGACAGTAAATTATCAGATTGAGTAGATAACTTTAAATATCCTTAGGTATACCACCTACCGGAAAATCGTTTGTTTTGAAATGTCGACATAGTTAAATTAATATAAAGACTCATCGTATTCCTACTGATTAAATTTATGTACCATTGTAGATAAGATATCCATTCATATCCCGAATTCTGTCTGAGGGATCCGCCCAGTTCGTACGTCACGTACCCCAGTGTCAAGTATTCATCCGCACTGCCATCCCCTCCCTTTAATTACTCGATTTCCCGCTCTACTGCGCTGCTGCTGCCTCTTCAAATCAGTTTCATTATTAATAATTGCGATTTCGGAGTTTTCTTACCTACCAGTCTTTCAGACGTATTATTATTTGGTCTGAACCATACGGCGGTTCAGTCCCTCCGCCAGCTTCGTTAAGTTTGTCTCAAATTATTATTGATTTAACACGAAAGGCCAACTCCGGAGGGTCGGTCCTGCGCATGCACTAAGACTACAGCCTGGTCAGTATCGATAGAACGACTATCGATAGTAGAATCTTGGTTACCTGCTCCCGAGATAATTCAAATTGCTGTCGTTTTATCTTTTGTTCTTTCATTCTCGAATTTTTTTAACTTTTAGCGACCTTATTTGAGACCTTATCTTATTGTTTGGTGGTGTTATTCAATGTAAATCAACATCATTCAACGTAACGGACATCATATGTGTGATAAATAATCTACGAAAAGCACATTCATAGTTCTTGAAAGTGCCTACTTACCATACTAGTTACCCATTTTATTGAGGTGGTATAGGTAAGACATATTTATGTCGATCGGTATATGAAGGTACAAGTAATAAGGAATAACTACCAACAGGTTTGATAACGGTTTAACATTTATTTTGTTTTATTTAACAGAACAGGCAAGGCCCAGTTGCACAGAGATGACAGCTACCTAACATTGAAAATATAGGTACTTCAAATATTATACTTAATATTATGCTTCAAATTGAACAATTAGATTGTAACATTAGTGTCATTTCAACTACAATTCGATATAGTTTTGGTAAAGCAGTTTGAAAATAATGAGTACTTAGGTATAAAAAAAACCAGTCATGCAGCATGACTTAATGAGCGAATTTTCAAAGAAATATTCGAATTAATGGCTATGGTTTTGAATAAAGGAAAACTTCGGTCTAAAATTTGGTTTTCTATGTATATTCTCTTCGTATTTATTTTAATTTGTACGTTTTGTCCATCCTGATTCTACCGTTTGTTTATTACGTAATTGTACTAAGTGCTTATTTATTTGATCGCTGTGGGTAAATTCAAGGAGTTGTACTAATCGTTTGCCTCCCCCTTTTTTGCTTCGAACTCTCGTCTTCAATTAATACTTCTCACATTTTTCAATCTGACCACTCTAAGGGGGTGGGGGTAAGAGTTTAAAGATTATCCTAGTTTTGGGTAATTTTTGCGCACTTTAAATGCTCTAATTTAAGAACGGATTTAGATATCTAAAATCCGATTTCACCATCGTGTTCAGCGTGCAAAAACCTTTAAAATGAGGGGTCACTTGTTGGAAAATAACATTTTGGGGATTTTTGGGTAATTTTTGCGCACTTTAAATGCTCTAATTTGAGAACGGATCAAGATATCTAAAATCCGATTCCACCATCGTGTTCAGCGTGCAAAAACCTTTAAAATGAGGGGTCACTTGTTAGAAAATAACATTTTGGGGATTTTTAGGTAATTTTTGCGCACTTTAAATGCTCTAATTTGAGAACGGATCAAGATATCTAAAATCCGATTCCACCATCGTGTTCAGCGTGCAAAAACCTTTAAAATGAGGGGTCACTTGTTGGAAAATAACATTTTGGGGATTTTTGGGTAATTTTTGCGCACTTTAAATGCGCCAAAACCCTCCTTAGAGTAGGCCAATTTCGCCCATCTTCGAACTTAGCCTTTCGATTGCCAAGATAGATTTTTTGTGCAAATTTGAGCTGTTTATCTCAATTCTATCGAGAGTTATCGTCTGGAGTGACACATATATAAATATATATATATATATATATATATATATATATATATATATATATATATATATATATATATATATATATATATATATATATATATATATATATATATATATGCAAACTTGGAAACGGGAAAACACTCTTGGTGATATAATATATAAAATTTGGTGACAGAGGGTAGAAATTTAAAGATCAACAGACAAAAAAGAAAACTTACAATTTCAAAGGGAATATTTCGCCTGCCGGCGTCTTCGGCCCAATGGAGAAACCTGCCTGGTGAAGCCTTCTCTCAGATGTCAGGGTGGTGGTTCTGACAAGTGTCGCGAGGGTGGCGTTGCGCGTGGAGGAAGGGGGGCAAGGATATTTTGGGCAAGTAGAGTGGGTGAGTGTGGAAGATAATGTTGTGTGGAGGTGTGTACAGTATGTGTGTATGGAATGAAAGTATGTCAACTGGAGATTTAAAAGGGGAAAGGAGGAAAAAGAGGAGGGGAAAAAAATAATAAATAAATAATAATACCTAAAAAATATAAAAATAAAATTTATTTATTTAAATAAAAAAATTCATAATAAAATAGAATAAAATGTGGGGATGATGTATGAAAATTTGGAAAAAAAAAAAAAAAAAGGGGGGGGGGGTGGGGGCGTGATGTATGAGATTTCAGTGAAAATTAAATGTGAGGTGTGAGGTGTGTGTGTTGTGAGGTGGGAGTCAGTGCTTCTTATTCAATCCTGGCTGCCTGAGCCCTCCCAGAACTGCAATGTACGAGGACTCCCAAGTATGCCTATCGATCTTTGAGGTATTGGGGGGCAGTGCTCGAGCAACTTGCACTTTAAAGCAGTTGTCAAAATTGCTGTCATGTGATCGGGCATGTGTGGCAACGGGAAGGTTGGGCTTGTTGTTGACAGAATCCCTATGTCCATTCATACGGATGGAGAGAGGTGTGGTTGTTTCTCCCAAATAGAAAGCATCGCAGTTCTGGCACTTCAAATTATAGATCAAATTCGAAGATTTGCAAGTGGCCGACGTTGGAATTTTGTATGTGTTTGGAGTGTTAGGGGTTGCTAAGGTACAGGAGTCATCTATTAGGGGGCAGGTTTTGCAACGTGGGCGATTACAAGGATGGGTGCCAGGTGTCTCAGAGGTGGGGGTTCTATTCAAAATTGTTAGCAAATTTGGCGGTTTCTTGTATACCAGAGCAGGGGGGGATGGCAATAAATCTTTAGTTAAACTGTTGTTTGAAATTATGGGGAATAATGATTTTAAGAGGGGCTTAATATTTTCAATGCCAGGGAAATAAGTTGTTAATAAATTTTGACGTTTAGGGGGTTCAGTACTTTTAGGCTTGGGATGGAAGGAGGATGATGCTGGCAGAATTCGTTTTTGGAGCAGACTAGCAGGGTAACCTCGGGCTTGAAGAGCCTGAGAGAAGGCTTCACCAGGCAGGTTTCTCCATTGGGCCGAAGACGCCGGCAGGCGAAATATTCCCTTTGAAATTGTAAGTTTTCTTTTTTGTCTGTTGATCTTTAAATTTCTACCCTCTGTCACCAAATTTTATATATTATATATATATATATATATACATATAAAAAAGTGTTAAATTTCAGGAATCGTTTTAGAATGGTCTGAAACGGATTTCTATGAAGAAAATTTCCAAAAATTTATATTATTTAAATTTCGAAGCCATTGCAATAGCTTCATTTTCTTTGAAAATTCGCTAAAAAATATTATTGGTTAGTAGGTTGGACGAGTTGCGGATAGGCTATTGTAAATGTCATTTTTGAATTTAGCAGATTTGTCTAGAATATCTATGGATGGTGAGGTGAGAATAATAATACTATATTAAGTTCGCTGCGTTCTGGTGAGAGGTTCATTTGGGGCATACAGGGTTGAGTGAAAAGTCTGGGCTGTCAGACTGTGTATAAAGGGACAAAAAATTTCAGCTTTTCCACTAGGGGTGGGCAGTCAAGTTGGTCGTTGCAAATTAATTTTGTAGAGGGTGATGAGGGCACTGGCTACCCGCCTAGTGGAAAGTGGCAAGGTCTTGAAGTCTGTCAGTATGTCCGAGTAATGGGGTATGTGGTTTTCAAGTGCGAGTACTAACCCTGACTTGTATGCGAGGGATCTGTAAAAACGTCTCTGCACGGATTCTACTTTATATGCAAAGGCACCTGGGAAAATGAGGGTTCCATATGGTGGAGCACTACTCAAGTTTGGGTCTCACTAATGAGTTAAAACGCTGCAAATCCCTGCACAACGGTTTATTATTTTGTATAGAATACCCTTCTGTTACAGATCACAGCTCTATGTATAGATAACCCGTCTATATAATATAATATGTACTATTCTATTATATACATATTATGTAGATCGCAGACCCTCCGTAGGTTAGTACCTAACCCCGTACTCGTTACTAGGTACCTACCTAAATCACGAGTTAAATGTTGCTAAAATAATTCTGCCGATGACAAACAGTACCTAACAAAAAGAAACACACATAATGAAGTTCTGAAAAGAAATTGTTGATGAGGAGTGAAAAAAGTTGCAAAAGTACCTACCAACAAACTCCCGCCCCTTCTACGTAGATGGTATAATGAACCGTTGTGTAATAATTTACCGTTGAGTAATAATTTACCGTAGTAATAATTTACCCATCAATAATACTTCAACGTTTGTTCAAGTTTCACTACCTACCAACAAACTCCAAAAGAGCCATCATTTTTCAAATTAAATAATATCACAGACAACCAACTCGACTTCATACTCCGCCAATATAATCAGGTGATCCCTACCAATGATTTTATCTCCGCCAAATTTCCTATTGTGGGCGCGTCTCTGGTAGTCTGGTTACGAGTTTTGGTTTGAATTGTATACAATTTCATTCACACTGGAGTCGAAAATGCCTGTCGGTGCAAACTTCGGGGCCTTACTGTGAACGAACGGCTGGACGTACGATGCTCCGGATGGTCTTAAAAAACTCGCAAGTTCAAGAACTATTTAAAACCGTAAAAATATATACGTAAAAAAATGGTATAGGCGTTTTGAAAATTTCAACCCCTATTTTACAAAGTAACGTCGAGCTTCAAGGACCAACTAGACGCCGAACGGAACCTATAACCCGAATTTCATCAATTTTTTTTCATGGTAACTAAGAAAAGTGGCCCGTACGGCGTACGGTGTACGGCGGACAGACAGAAATATTTTTATTGCAGTTTTGGATTCTACATACCTTGAAACGTAAACCATCAAATTTTGAGGGGGGGGGTAAGAATTTTTTTTTTCATGCTTGATTCCAATGGTTCATTATTGAAAATAATAAACCAAAAGCGTAATGAATGCCGGTATTTTTTGAAGCTCGCCTGGCGTTGCGCCGTACGAAACCCAGCATTTTGCAGGCAGCACTAGTTGTTTTTCGATGTGCACAGCGTATGCATAGCATATGTATTTACCTTGGTATATAGGTTTAGGCGTAGAATAACGCCCTACCTTCATCACTCTGAAACACGAATAGCAAGTTATTGTCACAAGGGATTGCCTACTAAGTTCGAACTGCAGATAACTGTTTTACTCACCAGGCTCATATAGTTTCCTTTAGGGTAGGTACCTTTGTGAAGGTACTATCGCTGTTCATTAACAGATCGTGTTGAGATTCTTCATAGGGTGACCCGCAAATATTATGCAGCATATAGATAGGTAGGTATACTCGTTATTGCATTAAAATGGAATGTTTTCTCTTCAGATCGTCGTAATTTTTGACGACGAATTTGCCTTAACTTGATTTCGAATATTACCCAAATCGCTTTGATTCGTTGGTGCATAACTTGCTGTGGTCCATCTGCTCTATCCACCCGACTTTGCTACAAGTTCAGAGCGATTTTTAGGTGTGATTTGGAGGAAATCTCTTTCTTTATATTTGTTGACAAGGTTTGGAAAAGAAGGTTTCGTACAAGAAGTGGGAAAAGTAGGTGTAGGCCGGAGGTGGAGTACTGAAATTTTCAATTTTTCTTCTATTTATTTAGTTTTCTTTTTAAAGCTCTAAAAGCCAATTTGGTAGAACTTCTTTTTTTTGCAATGTGTGGAGGTGTGTAGGTAAATGGAAATTCTGTACCAAAACTGCTTGTTTTTGGCTTTGGGCTTTGCTGGGCACAGCACTCTGTGGGCTCATAACCCGGTTTAGATGAAGTTTTCACGGGTCATTTCAAAGGGCATTTCCAACTCTGTGGTCCAGGATGGTCCAATTTAAATATATGTTTGGGATCAAACTATAGCTCTTTATAAAAATCAAAATGCTACTCACCCAACCAGTACTGCTTTCAATCAACCAGTTTAGATGGGACGCTCAGTTGGTACAGGTAAGTACCCCTATTTATGCACGATTTCGGTAATTGCAATCGTTAGGAATATGGACACCTTGTGCTCATCAATAACTTTTTGGGTCTTCTTATGGTCCCATTTTTTGTTTTTTACCCCTCAACTACTCCTTTGATTTCTCAGTGGGCAAAAAATCAGCACAAAGATCAGTATAATTTGTTTCAACTTTGAGAAGTACCTCCAACATGTTTTGTCTAAGGTCGTATCCACATACCTTCCCGCCGTAATCTTCGCGCTCGACATCAATGTTGTAATCGATTCAATTATCGATATAAATATCGAAAGTTCTGGGCGCCACCGCCACATTCCCCCACTCCATACAGGCCGCCCGTCCTTCCAATCGCCTCACTACTTGGCTGACGGGGTTCTACGGTCGGGGTTTTGTCAGTTTTGTGCCGTTTCGGATGTGTTTCACATTTAAATTCTGTGTCCGGTTCGGAAGTGTATAGTGATCAACTATTAAAGGAGAACGGTATTGCGGTAGAGGAAGCTATCACGATTCCTAGAGGACTTCGAAGGTAAGAAATTCTCGCGATGTACCTAAACAGTATTTTTTCGTGGCTCCCCAAAAGCGTCAGGGAGTGAACGGAGTCGATGGCCACTCTATACGGCCTTAGTTTTCCCCAAGTCCTTGTCCCACATTCGGCGGTTTTCGAGCCTTCCTCACACATTTTAATCATCTCATTTACATCAGTTTTCTCAATGAATTTTATCAGATTGATAAGTGCCTGCCTCGTGTTTTATCGGGGCCCGGCTAGTCGTACGGTTTCGCTAAGTAAATTTATGTTTGTTTATCTGGCATGATGGCAGGGAAAGAGGAGTGGCTGATAACATTGGCCAATCTCTCTCACCGTCGTCACCGGTATTTATAGCAAACGTCCTCCGTAAGTAATTCCTTGGGTTTCACTCTCCGCCTGCTTTCAACATTGCTGATTTTATGGCAATTTAATTTTCCCAAACTGCCTTGTTTTTTGTGTAACCAGATGTTCATTAGGCCTAGTGTAGGTAGGTAGGTTAATCTGAATTTGCAGCTGGTAGAAGCCTCACTAATAAATTATTACTCTCAATTCCCACAAACTTGTTCCCTGTTTACTTGTCGATTAATGATTTCTTCAAAATCCTCTTGTTCATCATTAGTAGAGAATGATAGAACTTGCCTAGCGGTGTAACGATGTAACGATCTTAGTTTATGTGCGTTTCCCTAGTACTTGGTAATGTTAGATATTCAAGCACAGTAGGTGTCTACCTATTTGAAAGTAATATGTATGTTAATTCTCCATGGGAGGGGAACCTATAAGTTAATACTATACCTACTATACCTACTTACTATACTTAGGATGCAAATCCTTGAGTGTCTAGGTAGGTGAGTACGTGAATAGGTAGAAGTAGAACCCCTAGTATACCGTTCCCACTTAGTAAGGTATATATGTACGTCCGTACATCGTATGCACGTCCGTTGAATTACGGCAGAATCGATGACGTAAATACTGGCTACCTACGTACCTATAATTTATAAGTAGTTTCTACGTTCACAACTAACACCTTGTGAAGATCTCTCACTTGTTGATCAGTACGATCGAGTTTTGCAAGTTGGGTGACGGTTTGATTTTGATGTCAATGGGTAGTGAATGATGGGCGTTCCCTTGTCCCCCCCCCCCCCCCCCCCCATTACGCTAACCCTCGTGAGAATTTGAGATTCATTTTTTTGTTGCGCCCCAGAAATATCTCAGAATTACCACATACTTAGGTACAAGTTACAAGAGGACTAGTGATTGGTATACAAAATTGTTGTTTGTGCATTTTTATGGCGGTAACTTACAGTGAACATGATACGTAGAGTGGTGCCACCAGTATCGTAGGTACTGTGTAGTGGAGATTTCCCAGTTTTTCTTAATTTTGTGGTGAATTTTCATCTCAGAAGCATTTGGGGAGTCGTAACTTCTAACTTGTGCTCATATTACCTACCCCTCTAATTATTTATAGTTGATCATTTTCGAAACTTTTTTTTCTCGCCAGTTTCATACAAAGCAAAAGTCGGGTGACAGTATGATACACCTGTTGGCTCCGATGTACACCATTTGGCACTAATCCATATTATATACACCATATAATTCTGATCTAATTGATGGAAATTTCAAATAAAATTTGGGCATTGAGTAAACCTAAAATAATCCAAAAAATTGAAAACCTTGAAGTTTTTGAAATTTACCTACCAGTACCTATTATACTTTGCGAATGCCTTTGGGGACTTTGCTGTTTCGTGTCTCCAGTATCATAACACCTCCCAAGAACAGGTTAAAAATCGTTTACCGGGCAAAATAAACCACGAAAATCAAATTTAAAGGTCCTATGGAGAAATAAGAGAAATTAACGTATGGAGAAGAACATGGAGAAATTAACAAATAATTAATGAATTACTGAATCCCTTGGGGCTTTCTTGGGGGTACACTGATGGGTGGGGGGGGGGGGGGGGAGGATATGTGCTGACCACAGAAAACGTGATCTACGTAGAAGGGGCATCTATACGGTTTATTACATAGCGGTTTATTATTTACCTTATGCTTCATGAATAACAACAGATAATTGAATGATTGAATGATTGAATCCCGCCCATTTTTATGAAACAGTAATTCCCGGGTCGGCTCCAGTAGTCGATTTAGGACTTTCCTGGAGGGAGCTCGAGGGCAGGTATTGACCACTGAAAACAGTGATCTACGCAGAAGGGGCAGCTATACAGGTAAATGACAAACCATTGTGTAATAATTCGCCGCTTTTTTTAATCCACTTCATGAATCTAGGACCTCGTATTGAGCGAAATCCCTCTCTTCGAGACCGCTTACAACTTTTTTAATATTTGGATTTCAAGTTGACAATTAATTCATGATACTGGAGTAGTGTACATGAAACCGGTGCCACCCACCCTCCCTGACTTGAAATAGTGAGGGGAAAAGAAAAAAAAGTTCTAGCTACCTACCTGTTTACCAAGTGCTTCCTTCGAACTCATTTTCCCCCAATTCTTCAACTTGTTTAGTCTATTTTTTCGATTGAGGGGTAATTTTTATTGTGGTTAAGGGCATAATTACGTTGAATTGTTTCGGCAAATACTGTACATTGACATTCGCGTCAACATCCTTGTCTATCGGATTGTTGTACCTACAGGTTTTTGAACGCGTGTAGCACAATGTCGAACCAGGCTCCAGAAGTAGGTAAGTCCGGTGGGGCGTTGATCCTTCCAAGGTAATTCGCCTCGGGGCTACGAAAACCGCATTTTGTCAGGGAGTTTGAGCAATAGTCAGATAGATAAATCACCGTTCGTCATAATGTTGCACGAGTACTGATTGTGTATGTAGCGATGTTTGGAACTTGTTTTACACACCCAGTTTGTTGTTTCATATCGTAATAATGAAATAATGGTTCGTACCGGTTCTCGGCTAACTTGGATTAAAATATTCTCCTTCAAAAAATAAACGCAATAAAAAATGTTAGGCCTAAAAGCCTTTCGTACTATTAGCTTGAGGTTCCACGTACTTCAATTTGGATGCTGCTCTCGACATTTCGTGTCGGTATTCTTAGAACATTTATGGCGCAAAATCTACGCTAAAAATTATATTAGTGAGTGTCGATAAGAAAACTACAAAAAGTTGTTTACGATTGATCATGAGTCGAATAGCTCAACACACCCGTGTTAAAAATAACATAGTTGTGTGTTCAAGTTCTGGATGAGATTTAGATTGTAGACTTTTAGCTTCAAAAGAGATGGTTTCCCTTCGGTACTACTACTACTACTTATTCATAAGATATTCCTTGGCCCTAGTTGACTGCTAGTTCAAAAACGCTGCAAATCCCTGCACAGCGGTTTATTATTTTGTACAGAATACTCTTTTGTTACAGATCACAGCTCTCTGTATAGATAACCCGTCTATATAATATAATATGTACTATTCTATACATATGATGTAGATCGCAGACCCTCCGTAGGTTAGTACCTAACCCCGTGCTCGTTACTAGGTACCTACCTAAATCACGAGTTAAATGTTGCTAAAATAATTCTGTCGATGACAAACGGTAACTAAAATGGCAAAAAGAAACGCAAATAATGAAGTTCTGAAGGAAAATTGTTGATGTGGAGTGAAATAGATGCTCCTTCTGCTTAGATCACTGTTTTCGAAGGTCAATATACCTACCCTCGTGGTCAAGAATAATGAACCGTTGTGTAATAACTTGCCCATCAACGATACTTCAACGGTTGTTCAAGTTGCTAAAGTACCGATCAACAAAATGCAGCCCCTTCATGGTAGATGAACTGTTGTGTAATAATTTGCCGTTGTGTAATAATTTGCCGTTGTGTAATAATTTACCATTGTGTAATAATTTACCCTTCAATAATACTTCAACGTTTGTTCAAGTTTCACAAGTACCTACCAACAAAATCCAATAGTCCATCACTTATCAAATGAAATAATATCGCAGAACAACCAACTCGACTTCATACAGCCATCCTTGATTATAATCAGGTGGTCCCTAGTGATGATATCCGGGCCGGATTTATACCGTTTGATTCACGATCGTGTTGACGAAGCTTTTTGGTGCACACGAACGGCTGGACGTACAATCGGGGTCGGGTGGTCTCAAAAAATTGTTTAGCTCATTACTAACGTAAAAAAAAACCATACCCCTCTATCGAAAGTTTTCGAGCTACGGCGTTCTGAGAATTTCAGCCCCTATTTTTAACCCCTTAGAGATGACTGACAGTAACGCCGAGCTTCGAGGACCAACTAGACCCCGAACGGAACCTATAACCCGAATTTCATCAATTTTTGTTCATGGTAACTAAGGAAAGTGGTCAGTACGGCGTACGGCGGACAGACAGAAATTTTTTTATTTCATTTTCGGATTATACATACCTTGTAACGTAAACCATAAAAATTTGGTGATGGGAGGGGGGGGGGGGGGGTTAGAATTTTTTTTTCTTGGCCGATTCTAATGGTTCATTATTGAAAATAATAAACCAAAAGATGAAACCTACATGTATGTACCTACATCTACATTAGTATCCTAATAAAGATAAAACGTAATAAAGTTAAATAAAGGTAAATCCCAAATAAAGCTAATAAAGATCCTAAATAAAATATAGTTAAATCCTAAATAAAGATAAAGATCCTAAATAAAAATGAATAAATAAATAAATAATTAGAGATCCTAAATGAAGATAAACACAATAAGGATAACGTTAACTAGATAAATCCTAATAAAAGGAAATAAAGATCCTAATAAAGATGTATTACCTTCTTTTTTTGGTGGTATATGTTAATTTAAGGGACGGACCTGGTGACATGACTTCTTGGCTTCTCGTACAACTTAAGAAAATGAAGCCCTCCGCTTTTTTCAGAGCAAGTGTAATATAATTGCTTATCCTTTACTGAGTTCTCTAAAACTGTGAATTTAAAATGAGGAACACGTTCCTGTGGATGTTTATGGAAGCTGGTGGTTTTAAATGAAGGCCGTGTCTCGTGAGTGACGTCACTTTTAATCGTGAACGCCGAATCATCCTGTAATTTTTCATCGGGAGACAGGTGACGTTCATTAGATGGGCCTTTGGGCGGAAGCGATAAACTGGAGACCAACGATTGGTTACGAGACGAGCGCTGTCTCTAGGGAGTACTGAAATGTATCTACCAGAGGAAATAGACTCAAAGCACAAACTCAATAGCGGTCAAACTCGATTCAAATGTGAGCTAGTGTGACGGAAATAACGTGCTCGCTTGTGTTACGTCGTGCATACTGCAAACAACCCCCCAGATTGAATGAGAACTCGTCTCAAATTCATTGTACCTCCTTTTTGGTACATTTGGGGTTCTTTCTTCTTGGCATTCGATTCGTTCCGTGGTTTCGCAACGGACTTCAATCTGTCTAATGTCAAAATTTAAAATTTGATCAGAAAATTTCAATGAAGTATTTGTGAGTTTCATATTATGCGTAGTAACGATGAGTGCGAATATCACACGGGTAATCAATTTTTTCCCCTTTGACCCTCTGCGAATTGCAGTATTGAAAGAAAGGTTTGTTATTCTTCCTTACATGTCCGTTTGTTATGCTTGTTCTAAAATACTTGATTCCAAACTGAAAACAAATAGTTGTTGTGTTATTTTACATAACAATTGATCCCGTTCTTTTGGAATTGAGCTTGAGTAGTTAATTAGCATCACAATAGAACAAGCACTCCGTCCAGGAAACACCTGATGTGGAAACGATGAAAGATAGACGCCATTTTGAAGCGGTGTGGCCTTTTAGAATAGGTCTAAGCTGACTTGGTTTAGTGAGGCAAGTTGATTTATTTTCAAGAGGAAAGGGGCTTTTCAACCAATACAACCGTTCAATTCATCGAGTACACAAATGCATTTTTTTAAATTAGAATTTAAATAGTTTAATATATTACTGAAACCTGAGCTGAATGCAGTGGTTTAATCCATTCGAAGTCGACTTCTCTAGCGGTTTTCCTTTCTCTGTTCAGCCAGCTAAATATAGAAACCGATTTCGGACTGATCTCGGATACGGTGTGCGTGTGGTTTCTTATGATAACCGGCTTTGATAAGTGACTCGGAAATCGCCAAGTGGTCTTAAAGTAAATTACATTTTTTTCATTCGGACCATTGCGTTATTTCTAAACCAAACCTGTATTGCAAACTGTGTGGTAGGTAAGTTCATAAGCTTATTCTAAGCTCTGTCCACTTAGGCATAGGTGGTAGCTGATCATTTCGTATTCATTCTTTGAAAGTCTGTAGCTGTATGTTGTATGTATTTCAGCGCAGTCTTGTTAACTTACGT
Source organism: Leptopterna dolabrata (assembly GCA_954871275.1). Classification (NCBI taxonomy): domain Eukaryota; kingdom Metazoa; phylum Arthropoda; class Insecta; order Hemiptera; family Miridae; genus Leptopterna; species Leptopterna dolabrata. Next base: position 40,376,759 of record OX940980.1, read on the forward strand.
AAATGATCGTGCTTGTTGGATTATTAATAGATTTGTTACGGTTTCTTATTTTCTGATGCGAATTTGGAGCATATTTCATAATTTTCGGTTTTGAAATTAATTTGAATGCAGCTACCGGCTAATTAGAATTTTAATCCTAGAACATATGATTGAGAGGATGAATAAAAAAGTATCTACTTGAGTGACTCCCTGCTGTGTTCCCAATCTCCTCCAGACTCCATGGATTTTAGATTGAATTTTAATAGTTTCGCCAATACCTAAATTGTATTTTCAATACTAGTCATCGAAAGGATGAATGGAAAGTACCTACTAACTAGTTTACTTAGTTCTCGCAGTGTCGACGTCACCGACGTGAGAGAACATCTTTCAACCTATAGCACGAGGAAAAACCGCTCGATTCGTCTGCAGACGCATAAAATATTTTTTTAAACGCTGCGAAGTCCTTGTCACATGGGTTTATTATTCAGTTGGACATACCTAGAGAAATTTTGGCTGTTCATTTATTGTTTCTTTCATGTACAATAATTGAAATAGCTATTTTTGATGGATTCCACCTTTGGCCCCCCAAAACACGAATTAGGCCAATTTTTCCGTTTAATTGTCGTGATTGATGGAGTCCGTTTGCGAAAGAACGAATTTTTTGGACAAAAATGGAAGTTTTGGAATCTACGCACCTTGAAACGTAAACAAAAAAATGTTGAGGGGGTTTTCAAACAAGTTTTCGCTGAGCGAATGCATAGGTGTGTTATTCACTGAATAATAAACCAAAACCCACATTGGCAGAGCTCGGAGTGTTCAAGCAATCTTAAATTCCACCAAGTTGACATTTTCGAATTTTGAGGATGCTTGACAAGTTCTAGTGGAGAACAAAACTTGATTTTGTGATATATTCGGACGCTTATCATTGTTGTAAGTGATTCTAATTATTGAAAACCATTTAGCGAATTTTCGAAGAAAAGGAAGCTATTGTTCTCGGTCCAAAATTTTTAAAACTCGAATTTCCGAAAGATTTTTATACCAAAATCCGTTTCAGACCACCCTGAATTCACTGCCGAAAGACACCAAAAATTATATGTATATATATATATATATATATATATATATATATATATATATATATATATATATATATATATATATATATATATATAGTATATATATTTACATATTTATATATTTATATATGTATGTGTCATTCCAGACGATAACTCTCGAAAGAATTGAGATAAAAAGTTCAAATTTGCACGAAAAATCTGTCTTGGCAATCGACAGGCTAAGTTCGAAGATGGATAGAATCGGGTCACTCTAAGGGGGAGTTTTGGGGAGTTTTAGGGGGAGAAAATTACCCATAAATTCCCAAAATGAAAAAGTCTGACAAGTGACACCTCATTTTAAAGGTTTTTGTACGCTGAACACGATGGTGAAATCAGAATTGCGATATCTCATTCCATTCTCCAACTGGAGCACTTTGAAGATGAAGGAACGTGGTTATTTCTTGAGATGTTCTTCCTGGTTCGTCTGCTCTAATCTGATAACGGAATGGGATATCGCAATTCTGACTTCACCATCGTGTTCAGCCTTGGAAAATCTACAAACCGAGGTGTTACTCGGCAAAAAATGGAACAAAAAATTTGTTACGTATCCAATACCTACTCTTCTGGTCTTCTGGTACTCTTTCTGATTTCCCTCTCCCCCTCCTTCCACCCCAAATTTTACTTTGCGTAAAACTACTCCTGTTTTAATTTTGTATGGTATCAAGTTGGGAAAACATTGGCCGAAAATTAATTTTCAGAAAATTTTAGGCGGAGGAGGAAGATGCCGAAAACTTCGAAAATTCGCTCTTATAGCCATGCTGCATGACTGTGGTTTTTAAAAATTATTGTTCATTACATAATTAATTTTATACAGATGGATGACAATAACCTCTACGATTTCATTCGTGCGACAAGGCCCAAGGATGACATCACAGCTCCAATTCGAACCATTCATTAAGATAACACCAACATACCTACATAGATTTGTAGATAGCGCAGGGGCTGGTGGGTTACTAATAGTGCAATTTTACTCGCGACAAAGATGAGACGGTTCGGGAGGTGACGGCACGGGAATTTCAGGTCGCCCACGACCCGACCAGTCGTTTCTGCAATGACGGAACAGCCAGATGTGAATGGATGAACAGAGAGCGGACTCGTGAATTATTCAACGAGAGGAAAAATTAGGAGGAAATATGATGGCGGATGCTGCCACTAGAGGGAGTTTCGTGGCGAAATGCATGCAGATTGGCCGCGGTCCTTGGCTCGCATAGACGCATCACATGTTTAATTGGACACAAGGCCAACTAGTCGATCGTGATAGGCTTTTGACAGAGCTTTTACATCGTGGTTATTTGGAAAGTTCGGGAAGGCAATTTATAGCATTTTCAGCTCAAATTTGTCCTTGTTGATTTCAAATTAACAGTTCTAGTTTTCATTCATTTTTTATTATGTATTAATTAACATTAACTCACGCGTAAAGTTTCCTTGATCATGTTCAGTACAATTTAGGGCTGCTAGCGACTATCGTATTGCTATCGGCCACTATAACCATGTTAGGTGAAATGGGTTTGGAACCGTCGTTATTTCAGATACCTATGTAAATCACAGTCGCCCATGGTGAGCCACAAATGGCGCAAAGAAAGAAAAACTGAAATATAAGTGTGCGTTAGAATTTACTGGAAATAGTAAATTAAAGTCAAACAGCGGCAACCCAGACAACATCTAACAATTCATTCAACAACAACAGTTGTAACAATTCATGTTTTTATATTCCTACTATACTAGAATTCAACGGGATCTCGTAGCTCACATATAAGAAAGGTATTGTCTCTTGGACCTTCATTTCGATGTGTTTTGGTTTATTATTTTCAGTAATGATCCTTTGGAATCGAGCATGGAAAAAAAATGTTTAACCCCCCCCTCAAAATTTGATGGTTTCCGTTTCAAGGTACGTAGAATCCGAAAGTGGAATAAAAAAAAGTCTGTACTTCCTGCCGCTGTACTTCCTTATCACTTCCCTTAGTTACCATGAACCAAAATGAATGAAATTTGGTTTGTAGGTTCCGTTGGGAGTATGGTTGGTCCGCGAAGCTCGGCGTTACTGTCAGTCATCTCTTCCAAGGGGTTGAAATTTTCAGAACGCAGTAGCTCGAAAACGAAAAAGTATGAAAAAGAAAAAGAACGGAGTTATTGAAAGGCTGTCTATTTCCACTAATGCATGTATTAGTGGAAATAGGCAACCTTTCAATAACTCCGTTCTTTTTCTTCGAAATGGGTTTCCACGATTTCGTCGCGAGTGATTTAGTTCGTAGCATTGTACGTCCAGCCGTTCGTTTGCACCGAAAAGCTTCGTCATTATGATCGTGAATGAACGTATATAAATCCGGCCCAGATATTGTTAGGGAACACCGGATTGTAATCACGGATGGCTGTATGAAGCCGAGTTGGTTGTTTTGTGATATTATTTCATTTGAAGAATAACGGCTGTTCTGGATTTTTTCGATAGGTACTTTTGCAACTTGAACAAACGTTATGCTTCATGAATAACAATAATATCTATCAAACAGTGAAAGACGCATAATGGGCATCCATACAGGTAAATAATAAACCGTTGTGTAATAATTTACAGCGTTTTTCTCTATCCGGGGTGCTTGAACTTAATTAAAGACACTGGAATAATTGATTGTGACTGCACAGACAAAGGACGCAAGGGGTACAGCTTACTTTTGAACTGATTCGTGATTGACATTTAAACTTGAATTTTAAATTAATAGTACGGACTTGATCGCATACCGAGCAGGTCCCAACGAATGGTACCTATATCTATAATAGGGATGTAGTTTCATCAAAAAGCTGGAATATTAGGTCCTGGAATATTAAATATGTTCTTTTCCCAGTTGTATTCCCTTCTTGAGTTCAACCTCCAACAAATACCCGATAATACTTCACAACGTTGCGCAAGATGTTCGACTCGACAAGTCGGGAGAAAAAGAATCCCGAGACGAGAGCCAACTCGCGTATCGATCGTCCAGCCAGAGGTTCAGCCCCGCCAGGTTGTCCCTCGTTCCTAGGGTAAACATCTCCGTGTTACCATTGTCAACTTTCGAAGTGGTCGTTACTTTGAATGAGTGGTCCAACACCCTCCTTTTAAGATTGTCTTCTTGCGTTACGTAACTTTTTTCCCCTCTTGACAAGCTGAGAAAACCGCAGACTCGTAGTTCCGAGGCCAAACGAAACAAACTACGCTAAAATCCAGCTTCACTCTTGTTCCTCACAATCAAAAGTAAATATTCGTTAAATATTTTTGCTTCCTCACTACGGAAGGTAGGAAAGCTTTGTATTCGTGCCAGAGTCGGAAAAAATGATGCCCTCCAAAATGGAAAGTTCCACTCGCATTTTACGTATCAGACATCAAGGAACATTTTTGGTTCCGTGTCCGTCTGTATGCCTGTGGTCAATTCCTTGTAACGCCCATAACTACCTGAAATAATGGTCGAAATGGGCTGACATTTGGGGGTTGGTGGTTGGGCCACAGATGGTCCCATACCAGAATCATTGAAAAAGTACTGTAACTTCCTTCTGCGCATGCGCAAACTTGAAATACGTGAAGCGCTCGACCAGGGTCGACCAGGAATAATACTTATAGTTCCGTTTATGAATTTCATTGAAAGTTTACCGTTTCCTTGTAACGCTTCTAACTACGCGAAAAATGGTCGTATACAGCTGAAATTTTGAGGGTACGGGCGGGTTGGATCAGATGGCCCCATCAAAATCATTGAAATCGTACCGTAACTTTCGTCTTCGCATATACAAGATAAGGGCCTTCCTGCCGTTTTAGGGTACACGCTTTGTACTTGCGCATTGTCCCTGAGTTTATATCATTAACCCATGTATGGATACTCCACCTGTACACTGAATGAACCTATCTAACTATGTATATCATACTTTCGTGTGATTTAAGTGAGGAACGTATACTGCCTGTACTCGAATTGGCAGACGTTTTTAGGGGATTTCTCATGTTAGGGGAGGGGGGGGGGGCTGGGGCCATTGAACGATGCAGGACTGATGATTACGTACCTATGTGGTTATTTTCTCATAAACATGAATTTTTAGACAGAATCCAATCGAATTGTATTTTACCGACCACTCAGCACGAATCCCGTGAAAAAAAAATCCCTGGCCCTTGCGTAAAAAACATTACATGACCAGTGAAGTGCAGTCGAATCTCAGTAATTCGAATATCAAAGAAACTTGGAAACAATTCGAATTATCGAGGGTTCAATTTATTGGATAGTTTGAATTCACGAGAGGGAAGCAGAAATTTACTTCTCCTATATGAACGTTACAAACGAAAAATAAATTTCAGTTCTAAAAAATATGGACTGTATACATGAATGCCAATAACGAAGAGTTAATTGTTATTTGAAACCAAAAACTTGGAATTAACGATGCTACTTAATCCTAATTTATTATAGTTGTGATATTGCCTGCTGTCGATGCTCGGTTCACCAGTTTTCCAAGGGACCAGGAAATTGGTTCGAAGTGATCAAGAGATTCGTATTTATATCGATCGAATTATCAAGAGTCGACCCTTACAAGTTTCTTGAAAAGTTGGCCCTAATAAATTTCTTTGAAAAGGAACCTTGATGTTTCGTAGTTTTATGGTGGATAAAGTAAAGTAAAAGTAAAGTAACAGCCATTTCAGGCTGGGGCTTTTCGTCCGACTGCCCTGCCAGCGTCGCGGACGTGATCAGCTGTCCTCCAAAGGAGGATCAGAATTCGATCTGATCATTTCGCTCTTTACTTGGCTACTCATTGCCTCGCCCCCTTGAGTGGAGAGGGGTTCGCCCAACAGCTACAAGGGTCGTGGATCACTGTTTTTCACGCTTGCAAAAAATAGAGTTACGTAGAGCTATTCCTCTAGTGAACTCAACGAATTATTATTGGGGAAATTGGCAAGACTAGGTCGCCGAATAATCAGGCATGTGGGATATTTCGGCTCAGATTGAGTGACGGGCGTCGAAACCGACCACATAGAAGGAAAATCGTTTCGGCCTTGTGCATCTCTCCTTGGGTGCTGAGCAGGGTCCTTGGCTGTTGGTTTGCAGTTCCACCTTCGTACAATCAACATCATCATAATGCCATTCATAATATTCCATTAGCAAGAGCATTGGTCGTACTTCGGAAGTATCTGAGACTCTGATAGCCCCACGTCATGATGGGAAGTATGTAGGTAATAGTTTGTTGTTGCAACACTGAATACATTTCATCTTTTGTGGTGTATCACGAGTCAACAGATTATATCGGTTCACGGTCCCTCTGGGACTTTCATAAACCGCTGAGGTTCCCGTTTCGTATAAGGGCGGAAACCATTTCGGCCCGGATGTTTGTCCCGCTGCGTAAAAAGGTTTTGCACTCAGGTGTTGGTTGTACTGACATGTCTTCGAAGTGTTGGAAGTATGTTATATCTATCATCCTGCTCCTTGTTGTTGTACTCGGCATACCGAGTACTTTTAAATAATCCATCCAGAAGTTCTGACGTTGGCTAAACTAAAGCATTGATTCTGAGGACTACATCATGTAGTATTGAATGGGTATACTAAACAGGGGTAAATCAAGACTATGCCACAAGTCACTTTTGTTTGGAGTAGTCAACAAGTGAAGCTTCATCGTTTATTGAAGCTTGTTTGATAGAAACACCTGTCAGACTAAAATTAAAAGGAACGTTCATTCTTAATCGCCTTGATGAGTTTCAGTTATTATTTTAGAAGTATATATTTATGTACGAATAATAAAGTATACCTTATAATTATTATCAATGTCCAGATATAAAGAAATATTTCCTGCAATTAATTCGTATTTGATTTTGTCATTAATTATTATTGTTACCGAGTCACTGTCTTGAAATTGAATGATTTTTTCATCTCGAAAATGTCGAGTTCGTTTGATAAAATCGTGAGGGCAGCGTTGAAAGGATGACTATTCACGAACTGGTTCTTCGGAGGATGATGTCATTAGTATTTCTAAAACTTTTTACACTAGCATCTTGCGAGAGCGAAGGGAGTAGGTGGAGTACATAATCGGTTTTTAGTGAACAGAATCCTTCCTTGGGAAACGAGGATAGATAATAATGAACACCTTTGGTTTCGGGGGCAATTTTGGTTTATTATTTTCAATAATGAACCATTGGAATCGAGCATGAAAAAAAAAATTCTTACCCCCCCTCAAAATTTGATGGTTTACGTTTCAAGGTATGTAGAATCCAAAACTGCAATAAAAATATTTCTGTCTGTCCGCCGTACGCCGTACGCCGTACGGGCCACTTTTCTTAGTTACCATGAAAAAAAATTGATGAAATTCGGGTTATAGGTTCCGTTCGGCGTCTAGTTGGTCCTCGAAGCTCGACGTTACTGTGAGTCATCTCTAAGGGGTTCAAAATAGGGGTTGAAATTTTCAAAACGCCTATACCATTTTTTTACGTAAATATTTTTACGGTTTTAAATAGTTCTTGAACTTGCGAGTTTTTTAAGCCCATCCGGAGCATCGTACGTCCAGCCGTTCGTTCACAGTAAGGCCCCGAAGTTTGCACCGACAGGCATTTTCGACTCCAGTGTCAATGAAATTGTATACAATTCAAACCAAATCTCGTAACCAGAGACGCGCCCACAATAGGAATTTGTGAATACGGCCAATCATTGGTAGGGATCACCTGGTTATATTGGCGGAGTATGAAGTCGAGTTGGTTGTTCTGTGATATTATTTAATTTGAAAAATGATGGCTCTTTTGGAGTTTGTTGGTAGGTAGTGAAACTTGAACAAACGTTGAAGTATTATTGATGGGTAAATTATTACTACGGTAAATCATTACTCAACGGTAAATTATTACACAACGGTTCATTATACCATCTACGTAGAAGGGGCTGGAGTTTGTTGGTAGGTACTTTTGCAACTTTTTTCACTCCTCATCAACAATTTCTTTTCAGAACTTCATTATGTGTGTTTCTTTTTGTTAGGTACTGTTTGTCATCGGCAGAATTATTTTAGCAACATTTAACTCGTGATTTAGGTAGGTACCTAGTAACGAGTACGGGGTTAGGTACTAACCTACGGAGGGTCTGCGATCTACATAATATGTATATAATAGTACATATCATATTATATAGACGGGTTATCTATACATAGAGCGGTGATCTGTAACAGATGGGTATTCTATACAAAATAATAAACCGTTGTGCAGGGATTTGCAGCGTTTTTTAATATTGATATTTGAAGGAAAATCATAAGTACGAAGAAAAAGTGCATGCTTAGTTTCTAAAATCCGGCGTGTGCATAGCTGATGGATTACAATACTCTCATCATTTACATACTTCTGAACATTTTCGGGAGTTACTCTCGAAGATTGGGGAGAGTTGACAGGTACATATCTGAATCTCACACGTGTTTTGGATGGTGCGAGTAGGTTTTTGGCTGCATGAAATCACGTATGTACCTTTACCTGTTTTCTTGTTATTTTGTATTTTTAATGAGATTGAAGTATGATAATTTACCAAAATGCAGCCGTCGTTTCGTTATTGAGTAATTTTAGGTCGCAGGTTCTCTCGGTAATAGTGGGATGCGTACCGTACAGTTTATCTGGCTTTCGTAAGGTGATATTTTCGAAATGGGGCCGATAAATTTAAATTTTCTTATATTACATTCAAGTCTAATCCGACCTGAAATGTCCTGTACGATTTAAGGTCGCTTTGGAGTGCAATTGCTATTTTTATGAACTGAGTGGGGCAGTTGCCAAAACACACGAGGTTCACTCCCTGCATGTCATTCTTGATGAACTTGACATGATTTCAGTGAATCATATTGAGAAGAGCATGTTTGCTCGAGTAGCATGCCGTGTGAGATATAAGGTTGACCTAGTGATATATATATATAACAACTTTCAGTGTGGATGTGTTGTCTTGAAACGGGCTAAAGTCACTGTTTTTCTGGAGAGACTTGTTTGTGTAGGAGTCTATTAGGGGCAGGTGTGGCAGGAAGACAACTCCTAACTTATGGCTTCAAAGGGATAAAACAAATAACACCATAACCCGCGATGAGTTATGTGGGCGGAATAAAGGCGTTTCTTTCCATACCATCGAGGGAAAGGGGAATGCCCCTGGAGATTTCTGGGGGTCTGCACTTGGCAGTGGGCACAGACTCGTAATGGAGCCTGAGGAATGGAGCGGCCCTGCTATTTCTGGCCAGCCTGAAGGGGTGACCAGCAGGGCCTAAACAGATTCTATTCGAGGATAAGACTAGCAGCGTTCGAACAGCGGATGCCTTTTGAGTATAGAAAGTTCGCGTCTATGTATGTTGAAAACCCATTAGGATTTCAGGTTGGAGTATCTAAGGAGAAACATCCACATTCCACTTATAGAAATAACACTCCACCCACTCAATAAATCCTGTTCTTTCCATTACCTCTAAATCATCTATTAATGCCCTGATTAGATTATTGAGAAATCAACTAGAACTAGTTGTTTGATCTATGATCCATGCGAGACAAAACACGGGTCTATATTCCGGATGTTATTATGGTCTATCAACATACTAGTGCAGTAAGCACTGCTTATGTTGGTCATCCTTGTTTCCTTTTAGTAGATTTCTTGTCATGCTAGTGTTCAATCATCCGACCGAATTTGTTCAGTCACTATCGCAACTTGTTTACAGAAGACCCCTGAGTTAATCGTTGTGAGTTGACGATGTTGAAGGCTGGATACACAAGTATCAAATGAGCTTTGTCTGTGGTGTTTCTGAACTTATTTTATCGAGACATACCTGAGGGTACAGCTGGGTTCACATTGACGCGTAATCGACGTAAAACGCGCAAAACTCAAACGCCTGAATTTGATTGGCTCATCAAAAAATCCAGATATTCACGCGCTTAACGGATCTGCGCGAGGGTTCTGCGCATGCGGAGGCTGCTGGAGCCCAGGCGATGATATATCGCTTTACGTCCCTAGTGTTGGCCATGTGAACGGTTTGACGTTTTTACGCGCTTTACGCCTTCACGGCCTTTGCGTTTTATGCGCTTACGACGATTATGCGCCAATGTGAACCCAGCTTAAACACGAGTTCCTGATTAGTAGTTCATCATCAATCAGATCCAGGTGATCCGGGATAGAACAACGGGAACATGAGGACGGTTGAAACGTTACTTGCAGCGTCGCGTGAATTTATAAGGTCACCCGTGGGAAAAGCGGAAACTCGGATTAGCGACCGGCCGTTTTCACAGATGAAGCAAATGATTACAATGTGTCAGTCGGTAATATTGTGGTTTGACGAAGTAATCCAAGTGTCGTTATTGCCTGTCTACGTCTGAATTCTTTAATCTAAATCGAAAGTGAGTTTAGTTATCTAGTGTCTCTCACCTTTATTGATTTATCAACTTCCCAAGTATTTGTCGTTTCCAACCTCTTCAAGACGTCCAATTTCTTCAGTAATCTTGGCCAGTTCAGTCGCACTTTCCGAAAATGACGCGTACGGATTATGATGGGAAAAATGGATATATCCTATATTTCATGTCTGTCGATCATATTTTTCTGTTGGATTTTTATTTGCTGACGATCTTATGATTATTTCAACTGCGTCTTTCCCGCTGCCAGGAGTGCTCAGCTTTTCACTGACATACAATATTCGGGGTAACACACTTGAGTGTGTGTAGTGCAGAACTTGTGTGTATTGTCGATAGTTTCTTCCAACTTTGATTATACGTCAGCACTTCGTTAGGATTCAGCTGATTAAGAAACGTTTTGAATCATTTGAATCCTATTATGTAATTCGCGAGTTCGTGTGTGTGTGACTGCATCAGAGCCGAACGGCTGAACGACAGCGTCCGAGTTCGTGTTTTTGGTTGAAATTTCAGCTTTTATAATCATAAAATAAAAGCTGACATTTCTGCAGCAGCTCCTTTTGGTTTATTATTCTGTAAATAATACACCTACGTATTCGCTCAGCAAAAAATGTTCAAACACCCTCCTCAAAATGTTTTCTTTTACGTTTCAAGGTGCGTAGATTCCAAAAATGCAATGTCCGCAATACGCCGCCGTATCATCCATATCTACCTTCATTTCCAGTCCAAAAAATTCTTTCTTTTCCACACAGACTCCATTTGTGTCTCGACACTTTGCAGCCCGATCGGAATATACCCATGGGTGTTATGCGCGAAAAATGGTTTTAAAACTTTTTTTGGCATTTTAGTAACATGAGATTGTAAGGTGTCTATTTACATATTTTGTAGGGCGAGGAGACAGAATATGAAGTCCATTCTGACCAACGAGCGAAGAATTGAGGGTCTATTAAAGTTTCAGCCTTAAATTTACGTTAAATTTTGGTCTAAAATAGTCGTTCTAGACCCCAAATGGGACATATAAACCGAATTTCGTCAATTTTGGTTCATGGTAACTAAGAAAAGCACTCAGTACGGCGGACGGACAGAATTTTAATTATTGCATTTTCAGATTCTACATACCTTGAAACGGAAACCATCAAATTTTGAGGGGGGTTAAAAAGGTTTTTTTCATGCTAGATTCCAAAGGTTCATTATTGAAAATAATAAACAAAAACACTGCAAAGTCCTTGTCACATGGGTTTATTATTCTATTGGAGTTCTAGAGATTTTTGTTGGCTGTTAAATGTATTGTTTCTTTCATGTGGAATGATTGAAACAGCTATTTCTGATGATTTCCAACAATTTTGGCCCCCAAAACACAAATTAGGTACGCTTTTTTTTTTAAGATCATCTTTGATCATTGGTAGTGGCATTTAATGGTCTTGATTCACCTGTTTACACTTTTTCCAATGTTATTGTACACATTGATGGTGATTTCAGACAGTTGTCCAGGTTTTTGACTCATAAAAAAACAATTTTGGGAGCTGAACCTTTGGTAAAACCTCAATTTCCGCGTCTTTGGTCAAAATCGACTTCATATTCGGTCTTCTCGTCCTCAAAAACATGGAAAAAGATACCTCAAAAGCTCATGTTACCAACATGTTGTTAAAACGCAAAAAGTACCTATTTTTATACACATTTTCACTCATAACACCCCTGGGTATATTCCGATCGGGCTGAAAAGTTTCGGGACACAACTAGGGCCCAAATGGAGCATGTGTGCGAAAGAACGACTTTTTTAGACCGAAAATGAAGCCTGTACACGTGATACGGCGTACGGCGGACGGCGGACGGACATTGCATTTTGGTTTATTATTCTGTGAATGATACACCTATGTATTCGCTCAGCAAAAAATTTTTATAACACCCCCTCAAAATCTTTTCTTTTCCGTTTCAAGGTGCGTAGATTCCAAAAATGCAATGTCCGTCCGCCGTACGCCGTCCGCCGGATCACGTGTACAGGCTTCATTTTCGGTCTAAAAAAGTCGTTATTTCGCACACATGCTCCATTTGGGCCCTACTTGTGTCCCGAAACTTTTCAGCCCGATCGGAATATACCCAGGGGTGTTATGAGTGAAAATGTGTATAAAAACAGGTACTTTTTGCGTTTTAACAACATGTTAGTAACATGAGCTTTTGAGGTATCTTTTTCCATGTTTTTGAGGACGAGAAGACCGAATATGAAGTCGATTTTGACCAAAGACGCGGAAATTGAGGTTTTACCAAAGGTTCAGCTCCCAAAATTGGTTTTTTATGAGTCAAAAACCTGGAAAACTGTCTGAAATCACCATCAATGTGTACAATAACATTGGAAAAGTGTAAACAGGTGAATCAAGACCATTAAATGCCACTACCAATGATCAAAGATGATTTAAAAAAAAAAAAAAAAAAAAAAAAAAGTGCCTATTTCATGTTTTGGGGGCCAAAATTGGTGGAAATCATCAGAAATAGCTATTTCAATCATTCCACATGAAAGAAACAATACATTTAACAGCCAACAAAAATCTCTAGAACTCCAATAGAATAATAAACCCATGTGACAAGGACTTTGCAGCGTTTTTTCTTTTCCATTTCAAGGTGCGTAGATTCCAAAAATGCAATGTCCGTCCGCCGTCCGCCGTATCACGTGTACAGGCTTCATTTTAGATCTAAAAAAGTCGTTCTTTCGCACACATGCTCCATTTGGGCCCTAGTTGTGTCCCGAAACTTTTCAGCCCGATCGGAATATACCCAGGGGTGTTATGAGTGAAAATGTGTGTAAAAATAGGTACTTTTTGCGTTTTAGCAACATGTTAGTAAAATGAGCTTTTGAGGTATCGTTTCCATGTTTTTGGGGACGAGAATACCGAATATGAAGTCGATTTTGGCCAAAGACGCGGAAATTTAGGTTTTACCATTGGTTCAGCTCCCAAAATTGTTTTTTTTTTAAAGTCAAAAACCTGGAAAACTGTCTGAAATCACCATCAATGTGTATACTAACATTAGAAAAAGTGTAAACAGCTGAATCAAGACCATTAAATCGCACTACCAATGATCAAAGATGATCTGGGGGAAAAAAAAGTGTACCTATTTCATGTTTTGGGGGCCAAAATTGGTGGAAATCATCAGGAATAGCTATTTCAATCATTCCACATGAAAGAAACTATAAATTTAACTGCCAACAAGAATCTCTAGAACTCCAATAGAATAATAAACCCATGTGACAAGGACTTTGCAGCGTTTTTTATTAGTCAGAAACCTGGGAAATTGTCTGAAATCACCGTAAATTCGTATAATAGCACTAGAAGTAGTATTAACCAGTGAATCAGTACAGTTGAATGGCACTGTAAAAGGTCAGATAATTTGTCCAAAATAGGAGCATAATTCGTGTTTTTGGGGCTAAAACTGGTAGAAACCATCAAAAATGGCTATTTCAGTTATTGCACTCGAAAGAAACAATATATGCACAGCCAATATTTCTGTAGGTACGTCCAATAGAATAATAAACCGATGTGACAAGGGCTTCGCAGCGTTTTGTAATAGAGAAGTGGAGCCTCAAGATTGCAGTCGTGGATAGGTTGCCCTCATGTTTCATACTGTCCCACACAATATTCATAATTGAGATCGTGAAAATTTGTGTCCAATCTTGAGAATGTAGTTGCTGGGGTGGTGACACTTTGTTAGAAGCGGAGTTGAAGATTTCAGGAGGCTTCCAGGGTAGCGATGAGACTCATCGTCAGACTTATCAATTATCAGTCGGACTTATCAAGTGCGAATTTTTCGTGGATTTTCTTCGGTGCCTATCGCTCTAGAGCCCGTTGTATTTAATACAACGGGTTTTCGTGCTACTACTAACGATGTTTCTTTTTGTTCGGTCATTGACTTCTAGATGAAACCAAATCGAATAGAAGCATAGTAAAAACGCTGCAAAGTCCTTGTCACATGGGTTTATTATTCTATTGGACATACCTACAGAAATGTTGGCTGTTCATTTATTGTTTCTTTTATGTGTAATAATCGAAATAGCTATTTCTGATGGTTTCCATTAATTCTGGCCCCCAAAACACGAATTAGGTATGCTCCTTTTGGTTTATTATTCTGTGAATAATACACCTATGTATTCGCTCAACAAAAAATTTTTATAACACCCCCTCAAACTTTTTTCTTTTCCGTTTCAATGTGCGTAGATTCAAAAAATGCAATGTCCGTCCGCCGTACGCCGTCCGCCGTACGCCGTATCACGTCTACAGGCTTCATTTTCGGTCTAAAAAAATCGTTCTTTCGCACACATGCTCCATTTGGGCCCTAGTTGTGTCCCGAAACTTTTCAGCCCGATCGGAATATACCCAGGGGTGTTATGAGTGAAAATGTGTGTAAAAATAGGTACTTTTGCGTTTTAGTAACATGAGCTTCTGAGATATCATTTTCCATGTTTTCGGTTCGTAACTTATCCAGACAATTAAAGAAATGTCTAGGTAAGGTAGGTAGGTATGTCTACGTGGCATGGGCTGTGCCACCAAAGGATCGATTCTCCTGATTCAGACAGGTACTCGGAACGGTGAGAACACCGTATAGGTCCCTTATCAGTAGTTTTTGGAAATTCAAGATCGTGTTAACCACGAAGTTCAATCAAATAAGTAGAAACTGCCAAGCAGATACCTAAATTCGTGATTTTACTACACTCGCGTTTATAGTTATAAGGAAATATTACTTACAATCAAGGGAAGTAACAAAGTTGTACTTACCTTTAGTAGCGGATGATCCGGGAATGAAGGTGGTAGAACCCGAATCGCATCACTAATAATCAAAAACACTAGTCAATACGGGCCAACCTGCACTCACGTGAGGTATCGGAGTGTCCATATCACTTCTCGCGGTTATTCGGCGGATAATACTGAGGCGATTCCAGGAGAAAACACACCAAAATTTATAATCTTGTCCAGGAATTATTGTTTAAAGATCAATTTTGACGAAAAACTACCGCATACCAACCAATAGCGGGCGATCTAGGGACTGACTTCAGAAAGTATCAGAGAGACGATTCTCCTGATTCACACAGGTACTCGGAACGATGAGAACACCGTCTAGATCCCTTATCAGTAGTTTTTGGAAATTCAAGATCGTGTTAACCACGAAGTTCAATCAAATATGTAGAACCTCCCAAGTAGATACCTAAATTCGTGATTTTGTTACACTCGCGTTTATAGTTACAGGGAAATATTACTTAAATCAAGGGAAATAACAGAGTTGTACTTACCTTTAGTAGCGGATGATCCGGGAATGAAGGTGGTAGAACCCTAATCGCATCACTAATAATCAAAAACACTGGTCAATACGGGCCAACCTGCACTCACGTGAGGTATCGGAGTGTCCATATCACTTCTCGCGGTTATTCGGCGGATAATACCGAGACGATTCCAGGAGAAAGCACACCAAAAATGATTTATATATAATGTAATCCAGGAATAAAGACGCATTTTGACGACCGCAGCGGGTGATCAACGGACTGACTTCAGAAAGTATCAGCAGGGTGGGCCTTGGTAGGTATATTTACTTAATATTTTCTCCTTTCATTTATCTGAATACTCATTGTATTTTTCGGTTCGGAACTGCTCAAAACAGTTGAAGAAATGTGTAGGTAAGGTAGGTAGGTATGTCTACGTGGCATGGGCTGTGCCACCAGAGCGACGATTCTCCTGATTCACACAGGTACTCGGAACGATGAGAACACTAAAAACTCTTATAGATGGTTTCTGGAAATTCCAATCAAATAGGTCGAAACTTCCAAGTAGGTAGATAGGTACCTAAATTCATAATTACTATCCTCGACATGATAAATTATAAAGAAAATATTACTTAGAATAACCTAAATAACATAATTTTACGGTACCTTTAGTATTGGACGGTCGGAGAATGAAGGTGGTGGAATCCAAATCGCAGCACTGAACACAATCATCATCGGCGCGGGCCGACAATGCACCCACGTTGGTTTTCGAATTGCCCATATCACTTCTCCCGATTAAATCGGCGGATACCGAAGCGATTCGAGGAGAAAACTCACAATAACACAGTAAAATTTAGTCCAGGAATTATTCTTCTATGATGAATTTGGAATAAAAACTACCACTTACCTACCATCCGTCGCGGTTGATCGGGCCAGACTGACTAATAGTGAGGGGTGGCAGCGTGGGGAAGGTGATGTGGCTGGGAGTGGTGGGGTAGGTAGGTATTCACTCGATTTTTATTTATTTATTCATTTATTTTTTTACCTGAATTTTCATTGTGTTTTTCTTTTCCTAACTGCTTCAAACAATCGAAGAAATAATATACAAGTTACTAATCTATGTGGCACTGGTTGTGCCACGAGGGCATCAGTTCACAACATGATTTAGTTACTTGGAACGATTAAAACACCAACTATACAACTATTGGTGGTTTATTGAAATTCAAGATCGCATTAATGACCAATTCCAATAAAATAGATGGAAAATTCCAAGTATTAACCTACATCTGGAGAGTTTAAGCTCTGGCGGGCAGACCCAGTGCCACGTAGATTGGTAACTTCAATCATTTCGTGGATTTTTTGGAAAAGGGTAAAAACAGGTAAAGACAATAAGTCGGGTAAAATGAAGGAAAAATAATTAAAGTTACAAGTACCTAAGTGCCTACTTTCCCCTCCCCACCACCTTCCCCACCTTGCCGCCCCTCTCTATTAGTCAGTCCCTCGCGACCACCCACGACGGATGGTAGGTTTGTGGTAGTTTTTCGTCGAAATTCATCTTTAAACAATAATTCCTGGACTAGATTATTGTGTTTTTGTGTTTTTTCTCGAATCGCCTCGGAATGATCCGCCGATTGACCGCGAAGTGGTATGGGCAATCCGATGAATAACGTGTGTGCACTGATTGGCCCGCGTTGATCAGTGGTTGTGTATGCGGTTAGTGCTACGAACTGGATTCTACCTTCATTCTCGGATTGTGCACACACTAAAGGTAAGTGCGACTTTGTTATTTTGATTTATTGTAAGTAATATTTCTTTAAATAACTACAAAGTCGAGGGTAATCATCATTAAACATACAGGTAATTATGAAACATTTTAGGTAGCAAAACTACTTGTAGCAACGCAGGGGTAGGTGCATTTAAAAAAAACTAAATAGCTATTAATTTATTATCTTGTTGCAAACTGATGAGATACGCACTTTCTCCTAGGTTTAAGCCATAGCAAATGGTAGGATGTGGAGGTGAAACTGGAGAATCCAAGTCAGGAGATCCGACTTTGGTGGCACAAGCAGTTCCAAACTGTGCATTTTCATGATTATTTGGAAATGGTACGAAGATGAACAGGAAAATACTATGGCAGGTCAAATGAAACGGAAAATTTCGTTCCTGCCTACCAACTCAATCAATGGTTGTGTGTTGTGATTTGGTTTTGTACCACCTTCATTCAAGATTCTACCACTGCTAAAGCTCCGTACTATGTTATTCGGTTTTATTGTAATATTTTCGATTATTTTTATTGTAATATGTGTCGAGTTGACGTCTTCTTATGCTCATCGCTTAGTGGCCAGTTACGGTATTTTTTCCCTCCACCGCGCCCTAATTGTCGGACTGGAGTCATATTTCGTACATGCCCTTTCTAGAACCCAAGCCCAAGTCCTATCTGCCCCCGAAACTCTAACCCTTTTTGAGCCCATGAAGAGAGAAATTCGGCATATTCCCATACCTGTATACTTCACCAATAAAAAACTAGGTTTGTACTTGAGATTAAGGAGATTGAACTAATCTACATCACAAAAATATCATTACACTTTTACCGGGTAGTTTTTTTAAATTTTTGGTTTATTATATTCAATAATGAACCATTGGAATCGAGCATGAAAAAAAAAAAAAAAAAAAATTCTAACCCCCCTCAAAATTTGATGGTTTACGTTTCAAGGTACGTAGAATCCGAAAATGCAATAAAAATATTTCTGTCTGTCCGCCGTACGCGGTACTGGCCACTTTTCTCAGTTACCATGAAACAA
Organism: Leptopterna dolabrata; assembly: GCA_954871275.1. NCBI lineage: Eukaryota > Metazoa > Arthropoda > Insecta > Hemiptera > Miridae > Leptopterna > Leptopterna dolabrata. Next base: position 40,395,221 of record OX940980.1, read on the forward strand.
AATTGATGAAATTCGGGTTATAGGTTCCGTTCGGGGTCTAGTTGGTCCTCGAAGCTCGACGTTACTGTCAGTCATCTCTAAGGGGTTCAAAATAGGGGTTGAAATTTTCAGATCGCCATAGCTCGAAAACTTTCTATAGAAGGGTATGGTTTTTTTACGTTATTAAATTTGTCTTGAGCTAAACCATTTTTTGAGACCACCCGGAGCATTTTCGTCCAGCCGTTCGTGTGCACCAAAAAGCTTCGTCAACACGATCGTGAATCAAACGGTATAAATCCGGCCGGGATATCATCACTAGGGAGCACATGATTATAATCAAGGATGGCTGTATGAAGTCGAGTTGGTTGTTCTGCGATATTATTTCATTTGATAAGTGATGGACTATTGGATTTTGTTGGTAGGTAGGTACTTGTGAAACTTGAACAAACGTTGAAGTATTATTGATGGGTAAATTAATACACAATGGCAAATTATTACACAACGGCAAATTATTACACAACGGTAAATTATTGAACATCGGCAAATTATTACACAACGGTTCATCTACTGAGAAGGGGCTGGATTTTGTTGATCGGTACTTTTGCAACTTGACCAACCGTTGAAGTATTATTGATGGGCAAGTTATTACACAACGGCTCATTATACCATCTATTTCACTCTACATCAACAATTTTCCTTTAGAACTTCATTATTGCGTTTCTTTTTGCCGTTTTAGTTACTTTTTGTCATCGACAGAATTATTTTAGTAACATTTAACTCGTGATTTAGGTAGGTACCTAGTAACGAGTACGGGGTTAGGTACTAACCTACGGAGGGTCTGCGATCTACATAATATGTATAGAATAGTACATATATTATATGAAGGGTTATCTATACAGAGAGCTGTTATCTGTAACAGAAGGGTATTCTGTACAAAATAATAAACCGTTGTGCAGGGATTTGCAGCGTTTTTTCTTTTTTTTTTCAAATTATCTTTGATCATTGATAGTGCCAATTAATCGTCTTGATCCACGTGTTAACACTTTTCCCAGTGTTATTATACAAACTGATGGTGATTTCAGACGATTTCCTAGGTTTTTCACTCATAAAAAATCAATTTTGGGAGCTGAACATTTGGTATGACTCAATTTTCCACTCGTTGGTCAAAATCGACTTCATATTCGGTCTTCTCGTCCCCAAAAACATGGAAAATGATAGCTCAGAAGCTCATGTTTCTAACATGTTGCTAAAACGCAAAAAGTACGTATTTTTACACACATTTTCACTCATAACACCCCTGGGTATATTCCGATCGGGCTGAAACGTTTCGGGACACAACTAGGGCCCAAATGGAGCATGTGTGCGAAAGAACGACTTTTTTAGACCTAAAATGAAGCCTGTACACGTGATTCGGCGGACGGCGTACGGCGGACGGCGGACGGACATGCATTTTTGGAATCTACGCACCTTGAAACGGAAAAGAAAAAAGTTTGAGGGGGTGTTATAAAATTTTTTTGCTGAGCGAATACATAGGTGTATTATTCATAGAATAATAAACCAAAAGTTGTCGGAATTACCACGTGAATGAGTTCGAAGGTTGTAAATTGGCTGTTGATTGTTTGGCTGACATTCGTCTATATATGCCCAGAAGTCAACGGCATGTTCCGAACAAGTTCTTGGGACTCTGCAGTATGTTAGGCGCAAACCCTACTGCGCAGGAGAACTGAGTTCCTTGCCGATTGACTCCCGGAACTCCCTGGAGTTCTGAAAATAATCTTTCAGCCCATTTCTTGCGGCTGACACATTTACAACGTTATTTAGATTGGAGAGTCTCAAGGTTATGTTACTGTATCAAAACCACACATTCTGGGCTGGGATTTGAGGTTCAGACGACTCAAGTAGGGAGAAAATCTAATAATTTGACCACTGGCTACGTGTGAGATGGTTGCGACATAATGCGAAATGACGGGCCTGTCCCGTGTGGACCGGGTTGGTAAACCCCGAGGTGGTTTATGTTAGAGTTGATAGTTAATATTGAAAACAAAATGTAGGTGCTTTAATTCGATCATATTCGTGCAGATCCGTCGTAAACCCCGTCCCCTAGGGGTCTCTACAACCTTTGTGTGCCCGTATTTACAAATTGCAGTTCGCGAGGTAGAATTTCTTCACTGGTGGAGGGGTCGGTTTTAATGGAAGGGAGTTTTCGTGACGGAGAGCGTGATTGACAATCGTTGGGGAGCTCAGGGTACTACCGCCCAAAGGCAGGAAAAGAATGATCGTTTCACGAAATAGAAAGCAAAAACAGGGCTGGTGTTAGTACAGCAACAATCTTTGTAACTTTTGTATTATTACAAAATGTATATATGAGAACAAAATATAAAACTGGCCTTGTGGATGGTGCAGAGACGATGTTGATAACTTGATAAATACCGTATATACAGTACTCCCTCGTCAACGCGAACACCAAGGGACCGCAAAATAATGGACGAAAAAATTCGTTAACACGCCGATTCGGTCAAGACAAATTTGTTCGTGTTAGAAGAATGTTGTTTATCAAAATAGGAGCATTATCAAAATAGGAAAATTCCTGAATTCAACATCGAAAACGTCAGAATTATTATGTAATTGTGTTGCAATATTCTATATCATAATAATTTTGTACATACATACATATGTTAGCGTCATATATGATCAAGGAGTAGAGTTGGTTTGAAATAGCGTGTGATTGGTCTCTGGGTGAATGAAGGTTGAAACTGATACGTCTGAACGTGATACCGAGTTATCGGAAGCGGGAGGAGAAGACTAAGTACCTTGTTTATATGTGTACACAGGTGAATGAGTAAAACGGTGCCCCTTGGCCTCTTTTGTTCTTTTGAACCGATGGCCCCAGTATTTTGTTTAAACCGGTAAATTCGTGTAAACCGAGTAAATCAAGATAATCCTTACGTTAAAGTATAGGGGGACCCTCGGGGCCTTGGAAACTGTTCGCGTTAACCGATAATTCATGTTAACCGTGTTCTTGTTAACGAGGGAGGTACTTGTATTAAGAAAAATCTGATAGTTATAAGTTGTATCTATAACCTAGGAAATAATTATTATACCAGGCGAAATTAGGAATATTCTACTTACATTCTATAACTATAGTGCAGAGGCGATGTTGATTACTTGATAAATACCGTATACTTGTATTAAGACAACTATTATAAGTTACATATCTATAACCTCGGAAATAATTATTATACCAGGAGAACTTGGGAATATTCTACCAGGAAAAGCTAGTATTCACGCTGCAACTTCTCAACAGTTTACCATTTTAATTATAGATTGATGATAATCCTTCTGTCTGAAATGTTGATCTGTCCGCAGTAGGTACTCTTGTAATGGGAGTGCTCTTTACTTTCTTCAAGAAGCAATGTTCTTGAGGACCTTGCACATTGATGTTAGGTTATTTAGTCGGTTCTCTAACTAATGTACCAACAGTGAATGATTAATAATTTTAAAACGCTGCAAGTCCCTGCACAACGGTTTATTATTTTGTACAAAATACCCTTCTGTTACAGCTACTACTTATTCATAAGATATTCCTTGGCCCTAGTTGACTGCTAGTTCAAAAACGCTGCAAATCCCTGCACAACGGTTTATTATTTTGTACAGAATACTCTTCTGTTACAGATCACAGCTCTCTGTATAGATAACCCATCTATATAATACAATATGTACTATTCTATACATATTATGTAGATCGCAGACCCTCCGTAGGACCTAACCCCGTGCTCGTTACTAGGTATCTACCTAAATCAATCACGAGTTAAATGTTGCTAAAATAATTCTGTCGATGACAAACGGTAACTAAAATGGCAAAAAGAAACGCAAATAATGAAGTTCTGAAGGAAAATTGTTGATGTGGAGTGAAATAGATGCCCCTTCTGCGTAGATCACTGTTTTCTGTGGTCAGTACCTACCCTCGTGGTCAAGTATAATGCACCATTGTGTAATAACTCGCCCATCTTTTTTTTTGCGTGTGTGGGTGTGGGGCGAGGGTTGGGGAGCGGTGTCATCAGGCGGAGGTTTTGAAAATTCTAGGTACTTGATATGTTCTTGTTTCGAACTTTCAAAACGTGAGCACCCTGAAGTTGGACCTGGGGTGACCAATTGAAAGCATTCGGTGGTCCGAAGCTCAGCTCAAACGACATTAAACGTTGCACTGCATCTCCCGATTTTCCCACTTGCTGCTGCCTGCTGGTAATGGAAGCGTTGAAGAGCGGAGGCGTTAATTCGGGTTGAGCTTCTGCCGATGCCGAGAGAAGAGGAAGCCGATTGAAGCACCAACAGCCGCATCCAAAGGTCACCGGCCTTTGTTCTCTCCCTCTGCCCTTCCCAAGCGGGACCGGGACGTGAAAAACTCGCCGTTCCCTTCGTAGCTGACGGTACCGTTGCCCCCTCCCCACCCTTTGTCAGAAGTCACAACTATTACCAGTGATCAGGAAAGTTGTTCACATTGTTGGTACCACCATTCCCAGTGAACATACCTACTGGTACGACTGTGTGGATATTGTAAATCTGTCAAAATCAGTGCCATAAGGCCCTCCCCCCCCCCCCCCCGCCAGTTATCGTTGCTAATAGTTGTAGGAGATCATAGGCACAATATCCTAACTATGTGTTTACTAAATGGTGGGAGGGATGAGCTTGTCAGAATATTAATTAGACAGAACGCAAGTTCACGCTTGCACAGACGAAAGTTGATCAATCCGCCGCACATTGTTTCGAAAACGGGTTTTTCTGTGTCAAATTAAATGACGAAATTTTTCACTGATTCCGAATATAACCTGCCGTACACTTGAAAATACTCCTTCGAGAAATTTGCATGTTACTCAGTGAACAACATCCGTTTTCAATGGAGTAACTTAAATCACTTGCGGCGGAGTAGTGGAAATCCATAGCAAAAAATTACAGGATAAAAATAGAAATAGTCTGTTTCCACGTAAACTAACAAACTGTAGACCGGTTTCGGTTGTTACACCATTCTATCGTGTACTGATGATGGTGTAAACCGAAACCGGTCCACAGTTAGTTAGTTTACGTGGAAATAGACTATTTCTATTTTTATCCTATAATTTTTTCAATGAAGTGTTGAATATCTGTGTCTTGTGTAGGTACAGGTTGTTCTTGTCAAGAACATGGTGAACACCCGTGAAGAATTGAATTATATACCTGTTATCTATAGATAACATTATTTCCATTGCGGAATGAGTGGGGAAATGAGAATTCCATTCACATTATAGACTGTCTAATACGAAGGTGCTTGGAATTTTGCTTTTAATCGGTCCGAGGCATAATCTGTTCGATAAAATTGAAACATTACGTTCCAGTGGTAGAATGCATTTTTGCAAATTTGAACTGGGATTGGGTCCGTTGATCGTACTTCAGCTTTGCATCTTCCATGAAACTCATAGTGGACTATTTATATGCATTCCGATCGACAGCATGCAGCTATGTACCAATAATATTAGGCCTAGTTATCAAGCAAGGGCTGTTTCACACACTAGAGTGAGATGAAAGGGTCTCTTTGGTTAACAAAAGGAGATAAGAGCATGAAGTGTACATTGTAGTCGAACAAACGTGAGTAAACCCGTTGGAAAAGAGGCGTCTCTTTTTAATCAGATAATTGATGACCATGTTGACAGCGCAACGTAGTTAAAATGTCGGTAACTTGATAGAGCATATCGAGCCGCGATAAACTGTAGTAGACTGCATTAACTATTACATTCATGTATGGTGAAAAGACGGCCCTAATTTATTATTTCACTGCAGCTGGATGGTAGTTAATGATTCTATTCTCTGTATGGTAGTTAATATATTTGTCTGTAACGTCCACAATACCCATGAAATATCCACAACTACAAAATTAATGCCTCAAGTGACACAGAAATTGAACATAATTTGAATGTAACCGACGGATACCGTTCTATCTAGTTTTGAAGCTGCTAATGTTTCAATATTTCAACCCCATTTCATCCCTTCCTTTTGAGTTATGATAAGTTTCCAGTGAAAACTATTTTTCGTCATCCACTGTCCAAATTAGGCACTGGCCCGCATGGCGAATTTCGAAGTTTTTCATGAATTTCAAAAGTGCAAAACTCCACGGCTGGTGGACTGTTTTCGATTTTTCTCTTATTTCTACTTCTTTCTTGTTTGTATTTATTTTGAAGCGTAAAACAACTAATAATTAAGCATGGAAATTACATTCACATCTTATCGACTGGAAAACACCTTGTTTTGTCCTTCCGGGTTCTAGAACCTAAATTTAAAGAACTCACTCAGCTCCTCCGAGTTGTGGAACTGAACCCGTTCTAGTGGTATCTCCATGACAGCTATTTGAAGACGATATACACCTACCTATTCTTGTGAGTTTTTTGTTGTTGAAGACTAGGTAGTTATTTTCTTGTTTGCTGAGCCTTTTACGAAACCCTGTGTATGTGGCAAAAGTCCTGTTTTGATCGATATATTAGGGAAGTACCTACGCCCTAGTAGTACTCGAAAGTTGCCCTAACCACCCACAACGAACTGAAAATTCTTCCGCCGATATCAGCTGTCAACTGAAAAGGTTGAATTTCCCAAGAGGCAGAAGAAAAGGCGAACGTTAAGTGAGAGCAGGGTCAAGAAAAGCCGCGAGACTGCAATGCACCATCTGCTGGCACTTCGCCTCCCACCAGCGGCCACCTGGTTTTGGGCACGTTTTCTCCAGTCATGTCTCGCTCGAAACACTTCCTTTTCAACCTTCTTTCAGAATGTAACTTGGAGAAACCTGAATATTTACACGGTTCTGCGCAGCTCACTGTCGAAACAACTCCCGTAGTTCAGATATTGAAGATACTGAGGTACCAGATGTGGCTATAAACCAAGATCCGCCCTTACGGCGAAGGGCTAAACCACTGCTACTGTGCACTTGAAGCACATGCTTCCTTGATGAACTCAGTTGTTCTCCTTCTAAATGAATACTACTACACATAGTGTACCTTTGACCAAGGTAAGGTATTGCAACCTTGCAAAACTGCCGAAGAGTCTTGGGAATAATGATGAAGGTAAAATACTATTTCAATGGCTAAAATATGTTTGAGCGAGAAATAAATCTAACATATTATTTTTGTATCTCGACAACTACTCAAATTTGGAATTAATTTTGTTAAATCAACAATAATAGAGGAAACGTGTAATTTTAAAGAATTCAACTTCTGTGGTATCAGAAGGAGGGTTTCAAATACAGTTCTACACTGGTTTATTACCTATTGAGTTTTGACCACATCATTTTAAAAAAATTTAAAAATTTATTAAAATAACTAAATATCTGTAAGGTCAATTGTTCAAATTTTTGTGCAATTGGGTAAGATGAGGGAAATGTTGTGCTGTGGTTATTAGTTTATGTAGGAGCGTTAAAAAGAAAAATGGAGTTATGGAAAGGTTGTCTGTTTCCACTAATACACGAAAAATACACTGTTATACCGGTTTGGGTGACCGTCAGTAACAAACAATCACTGAATGAATAACTGAATAAATAACTGAATTCGTGTATTAGTGGAAATAGACAGCCTTTCAATAACTCCGTTTTTCTTTGAAATGGGTTCCGGCGATTTCATATCGAGTGATTTAGGTCGTAGGAACGTTACATCAAAAATTTTCCAACTAGGTTGATAACTTGTGTAGACCAATCGGCGGTCTATGACATAATGTTCAAGGAGGGGATGTTTAAATGACATTAATAGGTATATTGGAGTCATGATTTGTAGTTGAAAGAAGTAATTTTTCCTGATGACTGCAGTTATTGCCTCCAATCTGTTTAATATTGACTCGCTCACGAGGCGAGAAGTTCGATACTGTAAGGGTGGATTAGTACCGTCGAAGCGGATCAGATCTGATGTGAATCCAATTGAGAGTCAACGCCCTTCTTAGCGAAACGGTCGTTGCAGGAATAATGAAGTAGGTAAATGAAACAAAGACGAATAAACGTACCTACGGATTCTGAATACTTACTTGAAATCTAAACTAGGTGTTTGATATACTTAGAAACCATAATTAGATTCTTCTGACACCGAACCTGGCCAACATAATATCGGCATAATGGTTTAACGCCTACATAAACATCCGTTACGTGGGTCACTGGCAGGAATAGCTACTAGATAGTGTGACGTACAAATTTCGACTCTAGTACCTAGCAGTGTGAAATATTTATCCATCACGGTAAATTATTCCCTTTGATCCATCTTCCCATCTGTTGGATATCTGTGCCATTAGTTACTCACCCAACTGATTATTTCGTATTTTCTTTGCAGGTAAGAAGATTGTTGACTCATATGAAAGTTTCATTCGGTGCACTGTGAGGCGATCCGGACACAGTATGTATTGTAGTGATATTCATTCATTCATTTGTATATCCTGAACATGACCTGTTCAGTACCTTTTATTTTATTTTCATAGCGTACCCCACGAATCAAGAGTAGGAATGCTATAATAGGTAGGTACTTTACTAATTTGAATTAGTATGTCTAGAGGAATAATCAAATCAAAACTGCCACTTCTTATTGACACATTTGTGTTTCGAGAGGTAGGTACATGAATCTATGAGATCCATTAGAAATTAATACATATACAGTTTTATGCATATAATATGCAGTTTAGATATTATGTCATGTTTTACCAGCTATCTTATGTACCTAGATGACTGGAACAACATATTATCCAAATTTTATCTCTAATTTATTATTAAATAATCGCTTAATTATTGCGATCAGCACGTAACTACCTGGTTAGGTTAAGGAAAAACTGGGTTTGAACCGTGTTGGTTATCATCCTGAGCGCATACCCCGCCTGAAGGATGGGTAAGATTGCTAGTCGAAAATGAGTTCATCAGTTTGAAACTAAAAGCTGCTGATCCGTCGAAAGCAGCTGTTATTTAAAAAAAAAGAAGATTGTCCAACAAAGAAGTCAAATCGTTTCAGTTTCTGAATGCATCATAGAAAGATGAGTCTTGTGTCTTGATGTTTTTTATTCTTCAGCAGATAGGGGAGGTAGAGAAGCCTAGTACCTAGCTAAATGCCTTCTTTCCATGTGAGTTCCCAGTATTCAGTAACTTTCAAAATTCGTGTGATTCACAGTGTTGTTTTTATTTTTATTTTTTTTTAATTTCTCATGTCCAAAATATTACGTAAATACGATAAATATAGGAACCTGTATATGCGGAAGATTGGAACTTGTGGATTTTTTGAGACCACCCGGAGGGGTGTCTAGCCGTTCGTTCAGTGACGCCCCGAAGTTTGGCTTCGTTGACAGCCCACATATCGTTGCTAGGGAACTGCTGAATGAAATCGTTGTTCGGTGGTATTATTTCAATCGAACAATGATGGTTATTTTGAGTTTCGTTGATATGTAGGCATTTTTGTAACTTGAATAAAATAACATGCGTAACAACATGATAGATATAATTCTTGGATCCGCCCCATGTTTCTGAAACTAATTGCCTGGCCACCTCCATTTCTCGATTTAGGCCTTTACGCACGGCGCCGAGGGTAGGAAATGGGAGAAAACTGATCTACGCCGAAGGAGCATTACACTAAAAATAATAATTTGCAGCGTTTTTTATTTTAAAATACAGACTGCGATTAGTTTTCTACTTTCGGACGAGTATCTTTTTCGGGGTTGTATGTACCTGACATCAGCAGTTTCTTATAAAACTCAGTGATAATATAAAAATCGAAGGTTGTTAGTTTGTGTCTTGAGTGGATGGCCGAACATCTGAACGGACCTTGATGCGGTTTTTTCCGGCAGTCTCTTCAGATGTTTACAAATGTTTACTTTTCGCTGTACCTAAGGCGTGACGTAAGCGGTATAACTTTTGGAAGCGGTTTGGGACAAACAGGATTTGATGGAAAGAGATTTTCTCGCTGATTTCAACGACACCAAAGCGATTTCTGTGCGATGGACCGTTCCTCCTTTATAAGAGTATACTGTAGGGAATGTTGCCTGGTGGGTAGGTGAAAAATGAATATTGGCACTCAGAGATTTGCCTATTCACCGTGCAACACACGAGTAGTCCTGCTAGTTACATTAAAAAATTCTTAAAAATGCTGCTACTGGTGGTCACGTCAAATTTTATCCATGTTTCGGTTGAAGCAGGAGTATCAAGTTCATTATCAAATATGAACACTTTGTAAAACACTTTGTTTCCACCAATTTTGGCCCCCAAAACACGAATTAGGTAAGCTCCTTTTTTTTTCTTCAAAATTATCTTTGATCATTGAAAGTACCATTTAATCGTCTTGATCCACCTGTTGATACTTTTTCCAGTGTTATTCTACAAATTGATGGTGATTTCAGACGATTTCCCAGGTTTTTGACTCATAAAAAATCAATTTCGGGAGCTTAACATCTGGTAGAACCTCAATTTTCTACTCTTTGGTCAAAATCGACTTCATATTCGGTCTTCTCGTCCCCAAAAACATGAAAAACGATACCTTAAAAGCTCATTTTACAGACATGTTACTAAAACACGAAAAGTACCTATTTTTATACACATTTTCACTCATAACACCCCTGGGTATATTCCGATCGGGCTGAAAAGTTTCGGGACACAACTAGGGCCCAAATGGAGCATGTGTGCGAAAGAACGAATTTTTTAGACCGAAAATGAGGCCGGTGCACGTGATTCGGCGGACGGCGTACGGCGGACGGACATTGCATTTTTGGAATCTACGCACCTTGAAACGGAAAAGAAAAAAGTTGGAGGGGGTGTTATACTATTCACAGAATAATAAACCAAAAGAGCGTTGTAACAAGGTGGATGTGAATTAAAAATAGTTTTGAACGAAGAAAAATGCGTTAAACCCAACTGATGGTCATGTTTCGGGCAACATCCAAACTGCGGCGTGTGGCAAGAACTCAACTTGCTGGACGTACTCACTGAATTCACTGCATGCAAGTAGATAATTTTGGAAACCAAGTAAATATACGTTGTTCCTCTTGAATAATTTGGAGTTTCTCATCAGTTAGCAGAGTGAAAAAACGATTCGAAGGGCATGTCAGCCAATTCAGACCGGTGGGTACTCGTAATTGAGCCGATTACCGGGCGAATTGGGCGACCTCTGCCGCACCACCCGAGTCAGCTGACTGCAGTTGGTTCTGACTGCGGGAGATTTCTGGCTCCAGGGTCGCATCGATTCAGAGTCCCCGTCGGCTGATGTTAGCGCAGACCTGAGCCAGTCATTCTTTTTAATGCAGGTTCAGGATTCGGGCCGGGACAGCCGCCGAGTGCTTTTATGTGGAGATATGGGTTTGATTTGACGAGAACATGCCTGTGGTAAGTCTCCATCTCCAGAGAATCTTTGGTATCTTTTTTTACGAGCTTACATCTCTGTCTATACTCGGGCTTCTTCCTTTGTGTTATAAAACTTGTTGCAGTGCTGTGCGGTTTTTAGAATGTTCGTCCTCCCTTTCCAACAAGTCAATTCCAAGTTACTTGTATAGATTTGTTCCGATTCTGGTTATCACCTACCTACCCCTAAAATGCGCCTAAGTGTGCTGATTGTTCGAAATTGATGGAACGGCTCAATGTTTATCTGAAATTCGGGTAACTGTTATTTTGTACTTGAGCTGACTAATATAATTTTAATTTGATCAGAGATTTAGATGTACTTGCCGGTTAAAAAAAACGTATACCTTATAGGTAATAAGCTAAATAAAGTCCCCTCCTGCTAATTCCAAAAAATTCCTTGTTCGTGTTTGAGGAAAAGGTTCTATTCAAGCAAATGAACGAATTTTCAAATTAGCGTTCCTACCTACATAAACTATCGAACATTTTCCGAGTGTTAAGTCAACCACTTTGAACGCTCATTTGTCCCAAACGTTTCTGTTATTCAGATGGTTTATTGCGTTACAAGTAAGTACCACGTAACACAATAAACATCACTTCTCGTTGTTGAGAATTTATTGAATAAAGTTAACCGATTTCGGATAGTAACTATTAGTGAATTGAAATTAAAAACCATAAAATGACAAAAAACTTATTTTTGACCTAATAATATTATTTGTGGGTTGTGAAATAGCATATTCCTGCCTCAACTCATGCTAGACCATTTTGGTGAATTTGAAGTAAATATTGTTTGACAGATTTAACTATTTTTGACGATCATTAGAAATGTTTGACCCACCAAGTCCGATTTTCACCAACGTTTTGCGAGAGACATATTTGGCGATATAAATATATACTACCTACCAATTTGACGTGGAATCATTTGTGCTTTTTCCTTAGAATTTTTGTCCGAGTAATTTTCTAATCAATTTAGTTTTAAAACATGTACGCAGAGAAATCCACGGAGTTGAAAAACATCTCTATAAGACTAGATTTTTGGGACTTCTCTTATTATTTATTGGTGCTTATGACAATATTTGCACTGCTAATAGCTTGTTGAATATCAGATAAAAATCCGCGGAGGTCAGATTATTCTGCTGTTGTGTGGCATGGCATACCCGTTGACCGTACAACTTGGAACCACAAATCAGATACATAGGATCTTATTAGATTGAACTTGAATCAATTGTGATACCTCTGTAATTACAGAATATAATTATTACTCCTTGAGATTCGGACTAACAAGGTCATAATTCCATTCCTTGGGCATTTCTCAACATTGCAACTATGCCGATCACTATGGGTGCTTATATGAATCTTCCGGGGTAAGGAACTTCTGCTTCTTCAAATTATGCTAACATCGGTTCATCATAATATTGTTGAACCTGTTATTGTGCATCGTTACCTCAAATCCAAAATACTGAGAGCCTGAAATCCAAAATCCTGAAGAAATGGTTATCTGACCTTCCCCTCCAGCCCTCAAAATTTGATGTTTTCCGTTTCAAGTTATGTATAGAATCCAAAAATGGTGTACAAAAATTTCTATCCGTCCGTCTATATATTATAAAGTATGCCGTACTTTGTATTTTTATGTACTAAAAGTAATTAAAACTGCAATTAGTTAACACGATCGTGAATTTAACGGTATAAATCCGGCCCAGATATCATTGCTAAGGAACACCCGATTATAATCACGATGGCTGTATGAAGCCGAGTTGGTTGTTCTGTGATATTATTTCATTTGAAAAAAATCAGTCATGCAGCATGACTTAATGAGCGAATTTTCAAAGAAATATTCGAATTAATGGCTATGGTTTTGAATAAAGGAAAACTTCGGTCTAAAATTTGGTTTTCTATGTATATTCTCTTCGTATTTATTTTAATTTGTACGTTTTGTCCATCCTGATTCTACCGTTTGTTTATTACGTAATTGTACTAAGTGCTTATTTATTTGATCGCTGTGGGTAAATTCAAGGAGTTGTACTAATCGTTTGCCTCCCCCTTTTTTGCTTCGAACTCTCGTCTTCAATTAATACTTCTCACATTTTTCAATCTGACCACTCTAAGGGGGTGGGGGTAAGAGTTTAAAGATTATCCTAGTTTTGGGTAATTTTTGCGCACTTTAAATGCTCTAATTTAAGAACGGATTTAGATATCTAAAATCCGATTTCACTATCGTGTTCAGCGTGCAAAAACCTTTAAAATGAGGGGTCACTTGTTAGAAAATAACATTTTGGGGATTTTTGGGTAATTTTTGCGCACTTTAAATGCTCTAATTTGAGAACGGATCAAGATATCTAAAATCCGATTCCACCATCGTGTTCAGCGTGCAAAAACCTTTAAAATGAGGGGTCACTTGTTGGAAAATAACATTTTGGGGATTTTTGGGTAATTTTTGCGCACTTTAAATGCTCTAATTTGAGAACGGATCAAGATATCTAAAATCCGATTCCACCATCGTGTTCAGCGTGCAAAAACCTTTAAAATGAGGGGTCACTTGTTAGAAAATAACATTTTGGGGATTTTTAGGTAATTTTTGCGCACTTTAAATGCTCTAATTTGAGAACGGATCAAGATATCTAAAATCCGATTCCACCATCGTGTTCAGCGTGCAAAAACCTTTAAAATGAGGGGTCATTGTTGGAAAATAACATTTTGGGGATTTTTGGGTAATTTTTGCGCACTTTAAATGCGCCAAAACCCTCCTTAGAGTAGGCCAATTTCGCCCATCTTCGAACTTAGCCTTTCGATTGCCAAGATAGATTTTTTGTGCAAATTTGAGCTGTTTATCTCAATTCTATCGAGAGTTATCGTCTGGAGTGACACATATATAAATAAATATATATATATATATACATATAAAAAAGTGTTAAATTTCAGGAATCGTTTTAGAATGGTCTGAAACGGATTTCTATGTAGAAAATTTCCAAAAATTTATATTATTTAAATTTCGAAGCCATTGCAATAGCTTCATTTTCTTTGAAAATTCGCTAAAATGATGGCTCTTTTGGATTTTGTTGATAGGTCCTTTCGTAACTTGAACAAACGTTATGGTTCATGAATAACAACAAATAAACGACTGAATTATTGAACCCCGCGCATTTTTATGAATCTGTAATTCCCGGGTCGGCTCCGGTACTCGATTTAGGGCTTTCTTGGATGGTCGGCGGGGGGGGGGGGGGGGGGAGAGATGAGTTTTGTTTTCATCTGTACAGGTAAATAATAAACCTTTGTGTAATAATTTGCAGCATTTTTCCACTTGGATATTGACCCGCGAAAATTACCTACCTTGGGATTACTTCACCCAATCATAATCGACTTCGAGATGTATGTACTTATGGCGCAACCTAAATATTGGTTCAAGATTTGTTGTTGACATTTTCATGTCTTTACTTTAGCACACAAACTCGAAAAGCGACAGGAAAACGCGCTATGCACCATTTCTGATGGTTTTCGCTTACAATCGATTCGTTTCTACGGAACTTCATGTTTGCCATTTTTCATCCTACAAAAATCGTTCACAACTCGTTGGAATCGTGTGATTTTATTGAATATTTTCTTGTTAACAGTATCCCCGTACCTTGCGCGGTTGCTGAGCTGAGCATGATGAAAAAGAGGTGGGTAAACAAGGTAGTCAGCAACATAGGTAATGAAGAAAGTCATTGTTTACTAGTAACGAATGTGGCGACCTTGCACCACTGTGTAACCCAGATCGTGGTAACCTTGCAACCCGTAAATGATTCCGTAAATTATCCGTAAATTGTTGTATTTCCTTTCAAGTCCTGAATCAAGATTAAGAAGAGGTTCCTTTGTTAATTGCGGTTACCCGTTTTGTGTGTGAACAGATTACTTTGTAAATTGCGATTACGTAGCGTACGATGGATTCGGCTTTTGGCCAGAGGGAAACACTCTTAAATCATAACAATTTTGAAGTAAACTGTTTACTAAACCTACGTAAAACTATTTTACTAACTTAAATAAACTACGTTTATTAAATAACTGATGCTTTGAAAACATTTTTGTGTGAAAGAGCGCAAAATTAAGAAATCACACCAAACAGCGTTACAATTTCTATTCTAATGATGAAGAAAGTACAAGCGAGAATGATTCTCAGTTACCTACCTGCTGTAAGATACAGCTTGTGATACATGAAAATGTCTCACTGTGTTGCGGACTTGTACGCGTTTAGGCGAAATTGAAGTCGATAATTCGGCTGATTTAAAATTTTTTTTACAAATTATCTTTGATCATCGATAGTGCCATTTAATTGTCTTGATTCACCTGTTGATACTACTTCTAGTGTTGTTATACGAATTCATGGAGGTTTCAGACAATTACCCAGGTTTTTGAGCCATACAAAATTAATGTTGGGAGTTTGTTGAATTATTTGTTGAGGGGTTGGAGAAAGTACTAAAACCCATTCAAATAAGGCAATGTCGGCTTCTTCCAGTTCAATCAATCTGAGCGATGTGAACGGTTTTATTGTTGGAAGTTAAAAGTGGGCGTGGCATTCTTCTCTCTTGATAGGTGCACTGGGAAGAGGTCTAAACTTGGAGTGTGATGCCGGTCGGTTGGAGTGACATAACCCGGAGCCCCAGGATGTGGGCTCTACGAGCTTCCTCTGCCGCCTGATCAACTTGCTCTGATGAGGCCGGGCGAACCTTCCTACTAGCCGTCCTGGAAACGTCGGCGGAGGTTTCAAACGCTCGGCACAGACGCGGCCGCGGGGTTGATTCGGCGTCCCCGGCTTTTTGCCTGACCCAGTTCTTCACTGGTGGAGGGGAGGGGTGGGGAGGGGGTACACCCCGAGTACGCGAGATGAGAGTGTCGTGGTGGAGGGGGATCCGATCAATTGGCGGCTTTCGCTGCTGCCGCCGTCCAGTATCCTGGAATTGAATATTAGATAGCAGAAACTGTGGAGGTAGATGTACAATTGTCAAATTCACTTTTACGTGAAGGTAGGAAGTTGTGAAATGAAAATTTCAGGCAGCATTTTCCATTAGACATCAATTTTTATTTTTTTATTTTTTATTTTTTCAAATTACGAAAACTTTATTGTTGGTTTCCAACACTACAGTTGTGCAGAAAATTGAAATATAGTAGGTAAGTGGATAACCTAATTATTAACATGGAGCATGATTGTAGGTACCAACCCAGTGATTGTCCTACTTCGTTGTACGAGTACAATAGCATTGTGGAACAGTAATTTAACAGGTATAAATGTATAAATTGATTAACAGCAAACAATCATGCTAACAACAAATATAATGAACAAAAGTTTATCACGGGAAGTCTTGAGGTCTTTTTCGTTTTAAGCGACGTTGGTTCCGGGGGGGGAGGGCCGTTGTTACTTAGAACCACAAGAAGTTCATTGGGGTGCTGTCTCATCGATGAGTGGAAGCTTGAGTAGGCGGATTGTAGGACATTATGTATCTCCTGTATGTCCAGATCAGCATGCAATGTAGAAATACGGACGTACCAGGGCGCGTCCGTGATTATTCGCAATACCCGGACATCAATACAGCCGGACAGCAATACCCGGAGACATCAATAAATTGGCATAATCAAAAACCACCATTTTCCTAGTTTTCGTCATTATTCTGCGAATAATACATCTATGTATTCGCTCAGCAAAACATTTTTCGAGCAGCCCCTCAGAATTTTTCATTCACGTTTCAATATGCGTAGGAGCGTCCAAAAATGCAGTGTCCGAGTACGCGAGATGAGAGTGTCGTGGTGGAGGGGGATCCGATCAATTGGCGGCTTTCGCTGCTGCCGCCGTCCAGTATCCTGGAATTGAATATTAGATAGCAGAAACTGTGGAGCTAGACATAAAATTTGCAAGTTCACTTTTACGTGAAGGTAGGAAGTTTTGAAATGAAAATTTAGGCAGCATTTTCCATTTTAGACATCAATAAATTAGCATAATCAAAAACCACCATTTTTCTTGTTTTCGTCATTATTCTGGATACACCTAGGTATTCGCTCAGCAAAAAATTTTTCGAACACCCCCTCAGAATTTTTCATTCACGTTTCAAGATGCGTAGGTGCGTCCAAAAATGCAATGTCCGTCCGCCGCACGCAGCACATTGTACAGCATCCGCCGTGTCATCCATATCTACTTTATGTTCGGTCTAAAAAATTCGTTCTTTCGCACATAGGCTCCATTTGGGCCTAGTTGTGTCTGCCTGATCGGAAGATACCCAAGGGTGTTATGGGTGAAAAATGTGTGTAAAAATAGGGTTTTTTGTGTTTTAGTAACATGAGCTTGTGAGGTATCGTGTTTCATGTTTTTTTTAGGGCGAGGATATGAAGTCGATTCTGACCAACCAGCGAAGAATTGAGGTCGTAACAAAGTTTCAACCTTAAATTCACCTTAAATTTTGATCTAAAATCGTCGTTCTTTCGCACACTTCCATTTGGGTCCTAGTTGTGCTCCGAAGCTCGGCAGACCAATCGGAATACACCCAGAGGTGTTATGGGTGAAAAATAGGGGTTTCGATGTTTTGTGCGAGGTTTCAGTGAACATGAGCTTGCGAGCTATTGTTTTTCATGTTTTTTTTTTTTAATGGCGAGAAGACCAAACATGAAGTTGAATTTGACCGAAGAGTGAGGAATTGCGGTTGTAACGAAGGTTCAGCTCTCAAAATTCATTTTTATTCTCAAGAACCTGGGAAATTGTCTGAAATCACCATAAATTTATATAATAACACTAGAAGTAGTATTAATAGGTAAATCAAGACCAAATTGCACTGACAATGATCAAAGATAATTTGTCAAAAATAGGAGCCTAATTCGTGGTTTTGGGGCCAAGGTTGGTGTAAACCATAAAAATAGCTGTTTTAGTTATTGCACATGAAAGAAACAATAAATGAACAGCCCACATTTCTGTAGGTATGTCCAGTGGAATAGTAAACCCATGTGATAAGGATTTCAGCGTACTGAAATTCTCCCTTCCCTTTACTATTTGGAAGCCCTCCAGCCAAACCCTCCAGAGCTCCTTCTCCCCATGTCAAAATGAGGCAAGCGCAATTGCCCTTCTTAGGATCTTAGGATATTGTCTTAAAACTGGCCTCTGTGTTCCTCCTAGCATTCCTTCGATTGTTGTGCAGATTCGTCGAGAGCCTTGGCGGTTACCAATTCCTTTACAATCGAAGAGTTGAAATGTGAATTCGCGGGGAAGTTACAGCAATCCCTAATGACCTATATTGAAGTGGGCAGCTGCCAGGAAATTGGTTAGGTACCTCCTGGATGGATTGGGCTTTTGCACCCAAGCTTGCGCGGTGAATCATGGAGGACTTTCAACAGTCTGGAATTCCAGCTTTCAACTGAGTTTTGTGCTATGTGTTAACTAGTAATTGTAAAAACGTTTATTTTGAATCAAAACTGTTCGAAAAGTGAATCCTTGTGTTCATAAACTTGATTGGCGCGGTCGGTACGACAGTCACCTCGTACGATTAACACAACATTTTGTTTTCTTAACTTAGGTACTTCTTTAGCACCCCGAGTACCCACAAAAAAACAACCAACTAAAAACACGCTGCGAAGTCCTTGTCAGATGGGTTTATTATTCTCGACTGGATACGGCACGCCTGGGACCTCAGTGAAGAGACCCACAAAGCTATTTTGTCGTTTTTAAACTCGAATATTAGGTTGCTATTTCTGGCAAATTATTTTCGATCAGTGAAATTATCATTGAATTGCCTTGATTTACCTGTTATTATTCCTGTGGTGTTATACCCATTTCTGGTGATTACATCCACTTTCACAGGTTTTTGGCCCATAACTATTGAATTTTGAGAATTAAAACTTCGTTAGAACCTCAATTATTCACTCGTTGGTCAAAATCAACTTCATATTTGGTCTCCTCACCCTAAAAAACATGGAGAGCGGTACCTCACAAGCCCAAGTTTACTAAAACCTCAATTTTGCACCCGTTTTTCACCCATAACACCCCTGGGAGTTTTCCGATCGGGCTGCCGAGTTAGGGATACAACTAGGGCCCAAATAGAGCCTGCTTGCTAAAGAACGATTTTTTTAGATTGAAAATTATGGTAGATCTCGATGATACGGGGGACGGACATAGCAGTTTTGGAATCTACAGACCTTGAAACGTAAAAGAAATAGTTTTGAGGGGGTGTTACCGAATAAATTTCCGAGCCGAATACATAGGTTTGTATTATTGAGAGTATAGTAAACCAAAAGAGATAGTCGATAAGAGCTTGATCATGGCAAACCTATTTAAAAGAACAGGCAATTAAAAGTCGATTAGCGAACCATTTCTATAATGATGCTTGAGTTTGAAACCCTCAGCGCGATGAAATTCTGTTGTGAGCCTGGGTTGTAGAATTGCTCGAAATTGCAGCTGTTGATTTCCACTGTCAATCAGGTTAGTACCAAGTCATCCATGTACCTAATTCGAATATTAATTCTAATCTAGAACTCGACCTACCTGTTGGTTGACCCACAACCCAGGGGTACGCACTGCCCCACACTCATCTCTGCGTCCTCCATCTGTTGCTGTATTTGCCTCCGTGTCAAGAGTTATCAACATGCAAATTCACCCTAACCCTTATCGGTTCAACAATGGATTCATTCACGCTCTGTATCCATCTCTTCATCCGGCCATCAGCGTCCGGGCGTCCTTGCTGACTGTTTTTATCTTGATCGTTCCTATAATAAGCTCCTAATCAATTATGGCTACCCTCCACCGCTGCTGCCATAGATCTCATGGAAACGTATGGTCTAGAGTAATCCATGGATTACATGGCTCGGCCTTAGTACTGTGGGTGGAATTAGTTGTCCGTGTTCCAAATAGGTAAGTATTTTGTAGTATATTTTCTAGGATAGTTCGAAAGAGCTGGTGTTTACGTTTTCGCTTGCGCTACCATTGAAATTTGAGTCTATTTGGACCATTGGGTTGAGTTATGTGGGTTCGACGTTTTTCACATTTGCGCATGCGCAGTGTCCACTACTGATACGAATGCGACAAAATTCATGCGGGACCAATGAGGACCTAACTTCGAGCTACCATCAAAATTTGACCCCATTTGGACGATTGGGCCATGAGTTATGGCGGTTCGCAGAAACACACACACGCGCAGGTGCACGCACGCCTGAAGGAGATGATCCCCCCCTCGGCCGATTCGTGTTCATCGTGGTCATTAGTTGGGAAATACGCTCCCCCCCCCCCCCCCCCTCAGGATAATGAAAGTTGTCTAAAAAGTGTAAAAACGAAAACTTGAGGCCTCGGCCACTTCCGAGGGGTATTCATGTTGTCAGTTCAGAGGTGAAGCCTCGTTACTTTGCCATCTTGTAGGTTATGAGTCGAATTTTGAATCATAATCTGGTCAGTGGTTTTCGTATCGTGCTGGTGTCGCACGGTGTTCATAGAGCGGATCTCACTTAGCAGAATTTCCATAGATACATGTCGTTGAATTACTGCACCATTAGGATTTTTGAACATTGTTTTCCACCTTTGAGTTGCGTCATCATTGATGGTTGTTCATTGAATTAAAACTCCTTTTAATTCGTTGTGGTTGTTATAGCACACCCTTCAGATTAGTTGTAACGATACGAGGGGTATCGTAAAATTATGGTAATGTGTATGGTATTGGTGCTAGGGAAATATTTATATCACGGGTAATCAACCTAGGAAGTCGATGGGGCGGATGCAATTTGATGGTAAACTAAATTATGGGACAAAGCATTTTTTTCTCCTAAGAAAATGTATATTTTGTTGTATGTTTTGTTTTGTGATTG
This sequence comes from Leptopterna dolabrata, assembly GCA_954871275.1. Lineage (NCBI taxonomy): Eukaryota > Metazoa > Arthropoda > Insecta > Hemiptera > Miridae > Leptopterna > Leptopterna dolabrata. Next base: position 40,416,360 of record OX940980.1, read on the forward strand.
TATTGTACATTCAGGGATACGGATTTGACTGTTGATTTCACCGTATTCTTGAAACATGTTGAGTTATCACCGTACTCCGGTAGTGTTTGAAGCACGGCTTTGGCGTTGTTCACATTTTGGTTTATTATTCTGCGAATAATACACCTATGTATTCGCTCAGCAAACAATTTTTATAACACCTCCTCAAAATTTTTTCTTTTCCGTTTCAAGGTGCGTAGATTCCAAAAATGCAATGTCCGTCCGCCGTATCAGGTGTACCGGCTGCATTTTCGGTCTAAAAAATTCGTTCTTTCGCACAAATGCTCCATTTGGGCCCTAGTTGTGTCCCGAAACTTTTCAGCCCGATCGGAATATACCCAGGGGTGTTATGAGTGAAAATGTGTGTAAAAATAGGTACTTTTTGGGTTTTAGCAACATGTTAGTAACATGAGCTTTTGAGGTATCGTTTTTAGCGAATTTTCGAAGAAAAGGAAGCTATTGTTCTCGGTCCAAAATTTTTAAAACTCGAATTTCCGAAAGATTTTTATACCAAAATCCGTTTCAGACCATCCTGAATTCACTGCCGAAAGACACCAAAAATTATATGTATATATATTTATATATATATTTATATATTTATATATTTATATTATGTATGTGTCATTCCAGACGATAACTCTCGACAGAATTGAGATAAAAAGTTCAAATTTGCACGAAAAATCTGTCTTGGCAATCGACAGGCTAAGTTCGTAGATGGGCAGAATCGGGTCACTCTAAGGGGGAGTTTTTGGGAGTTTTAGGGGGGGAAAATTACCCATAAATTCCCAAAATGAAACAGTCTGACAAGTGAGACCTCATCTTAAAGGTTTTTCTACGCTGAACACGATGGTGAAATCAGAATTGCGATATCTCATTCCGTTCTCAAACTGGAGCACTTTGAAGATGAAGGAACGTGGTTATTTCTTGAGATAAAACAGTTTTACATAAAATCAGTTATTTCTTCGAAAATTCGCTCTTATAGCCATGCTGCATGACTGTGGTTTTTTTTCATGTTTTTGGGACGAGAAGACCGAACATGAAGTTGATTTTGACCAAAGAGTGGAAAATTGAGGTTCTACCAAATGTTCAGCTCCCGAAATTGATTTTTCGTGAGTCAAAAACCTGGGAAATCGTCTGACCCTTAGAAACACTAGAAAAAGTTTCAACATGTGGATCAAGACGAATGGCACTACCAATGGTCAAGGATAATTTGGGGGGAAAAAAAAGGGAGCCTACCTAATTTGTGTTTTGGGGGGCCAAAATTGGTGGAAACCATCAGAAATGGCTATTCGAATTATTTCACGTGAAATACAGCCAACATTTCTGTAGGTTTGTCCAACAGAATAATAAACCCATATGACAAGGACTTCGCAGCGTTTTTTTGTTCAGCGTGCCAAAACGAGTTTCTCATGCTTCATTGTACATTTCGTCGAAATTTCCTTAAATGCTTTCATGAACTCGGGACTTGAATGGTATTCTTGGACCATCAGAGACAGTCCTCCGGATCCACAGAAACCAGTCATAGAAAACCGATGTATATTCTTGGTGAGGACGCTGTTCTCTACAGGGTCGGGATCGCTATAAATTGCTGACGAAAATTGTATTGTTGTAACCAGTACGAAATATGTAATCAGTACGAAATATGTAATCAGTACGAAATGTGTAACATTCAATTCTTCATTTTTTCCCCTCTAGAATTAGTATTCATTGAGGAAAATGTGTTGTGTGATGCCTGCTCTAGGTGCTATCAGTTTCTTCGTCGGAACGTTTCGAAAAACATCGAAAAACAGTCCCTTATCTCAGTACAATCACCCTAGCTTGTATTAAACGAAGGAACGAGTAAATGCAACAACATTATGCACTTTTGTCTTTGTTTATTCAGATTATTTATTCTTCACGTTGCGTGGAGACTAAGCACTCTTCATCAGCAGTATAGCAATTCGATTTCGAGGGAAATAACGGAGGCAGCTTTCGAAACTTCGCAACATTTGCTTTTTTTAGTGTGACACGAAAAACCAAAGTCGATAACCATTTGAACCTGGATGAATGAGGAACCTATAGACGGTACCTATCTACCATCTCGACAAAGTTCCTTCCCCAATAAATGTTTCATAAAACAGATAATAATTGAAAGTATATCTTTAAATCTCACATGTACATAATTAGCTTCCGCTCCTCATCTAAACTAAAAGAGTGAAGTATTCGTGTCCTGTAATATGAATTCAATGGAATTCATAATTATCGTCATGAGATGCCGCATTCCTTCTCAGCGAGGAATTTGTTGGCGTGTTTGCTGTATTTTTAAGTAGTTGGAGATTGATCCCGCCTTCAGCGTTTCCTCAGATGCTCGAACCACCCTTCGTAGGCATAGGCATGCTCTGAACCTTTCGTCAAAGAAGCCGGTGAAATGTTTTTTCGTATTTTCCACGATAATTTTTGCATTTCAACCCAAAATTTCCTTCCCTCATTGAAAACGCATGTCAAGGCTTTTGGACATCGCCGGTGTTTGGTAAATTTCGCTTATGCTCAAGTTGATATAGATTCACAGATGATGATATATGTCTGAATATCATCGGTGTGGCAGGTAGTGTGCGCGATCCTTTACAGCCACAAGCTGTAGAAGCATACAATTTTTGACGTGGCTGTCTTGTTTGATGTACAAGCACAAAAGGTTCCCTTTAGAAAGCCCACAGGAAGGAGAATCGAGCAGATTCCGACCGGCATAACAAAGAAAGAACTGGGATCCATCTTTGCGGCGGATGGTGAAAGTGGGGCGAGATCGAGAATCAAGATACGAGTGCTCATCGACGGAGGTTTGTGGTCAGGGGCTCCTCGTTTCAGATCCGCTGTCAATAGAATCACTGGATATCAACATTCAAAGACCTGCTTAACCCAGTGAGGAGTACCCATGACTTCTCTTTATATTTTGAATGGAATTAGATTCCACGTTGCGAATTTTAAGACCAACCTTACTCTTCTACGATGACTAGTTCTTTTTGTTTTATTTCTATGACCTTTCAAATTTTCGGCAAGTGACGTTACACTTTGCAAGAGGGTCCCGCCTGGGCGGGAGAGGTGCAGTGACGTCACTTGTTGACGAAACTGAATGCTCATGGAAAAATAAGTACCTATTCATCGTCGGTTCGACTCACAGTTCTTAGCATGGAACCTGCTTTCATTTAAAAATGGGGAGGTAATATAAACAGAAGTCCTGGGTACTCCTCATTGACTGAGAATTGATGTATTCAAGAAAATAAACTTTTATTCTTCATTGACGAAGGTCGATTAGGCACCAAAACTTTATTGTAATTAACAAATAAGCGAGCCTGATCTCCCAGAGGATTCCCCTAATACCTGTACTTTGCAGATGGTTTGTACCTCGTCTGTCTTGAAGGACAGTGGGGTTGATTTCGAATTGTCTTGAAGGATAGCGGAGGAGGGCAGGCACAGAAAGAATAAATTACCATTAACAAAATTAATGATTTGATACCTACCAATTATTACAAAATTGGTTTCCAAAATTTTGAATTTGGGTATTAATGCATGAAAACATGCCTTTATTGTTAAACATAAGTTCCTGTTACAATATTCTTGTTTAGAAGGTAGCCATTCAATAATAGTGGGCACTTCGGACCGTTGCTTCATACTAAATTCGTGTATATTTTTTTTAGTTTGAAATAACCTGAATAGAAATTACTACCCTTGATAGATAACAACATCTGTTATGCATTACAAAACTGTTACCGCGATTGTGGAAAAACGGTTCGAGGTAGATCCATACTGTTCTCGCAGAAAGGCTCGGAGACCACTCGGGTACCTATTATAGCAAGTTCACATCATATCAGACACTTGATCAAAGTAGAACTGTGCAAAGGAACCACGGAAAAGCACAGATCTGGAGTGAATAATCTGAGATTGTGAATCCGGAGTCTGAAGGTGCTCTTAGAGAGTGGTTCACCGAAAATAGTTTTGAGGCTCTGTTATTCCAGATCTCAGCAGAGCTGAAAAATATGAAGTCAGTCATAATCCGCAGTTGATAAATTACATCCGAGGACGACATTAGGAGTACGGCGTACCTAAATTTTCCGATAAATAAAAGTTGTTGCATCTTTTCACATTCGTTACGTAGGTACGCATAAATGTTGTATTAGAATTATTATATTATGTTACCTATAGCTATTCTCATAGAATAGTAATTATTCACCTACTTACTTTTCAGACAGTAAGGCCAAATTCTGAGGGTGGCCTCAAATTCGGAATGGTTTTTGCAATAATTTCAAGGCTTCTGTATCACCTTTACTATGCACGGGGGTTTTCGTGGTGGTTCACTTTTGAACGTTTTGGTGGGGTGTTGTACTTTTCCCTCAGTACCCACCCTTTTGCCCAGTATGCATGGAGCTCAACGCATTGTTTCTATTATGTTCTCTGAATAATTTAATTACATATTCTTCTGTCAACGTGCAAAACGTATGAGAACGGAACGGGCGGAAACGTAAATGATCGTAACGATTCGAAGTCATTTCAGTAGAGGCGTACTCACACGTTTTGCATATTGATAGAAGAATATGTGATTAAATTATCCAGAAAACATAATAGCAATGTTGGTGAAGTAATCATACAATACACTTCACTAGAATTGATAAGGTGTAAGTAGTGGTTTCTGGTTTCCTGCATCGACCACTGGTGTCTTTGGTACCACAGTAGTTGTTCCTACATCTAAATAGTTTTACACAGCTTGAAAAAATTAAGGAGGGAAGCTGACGAATATTTGCTGGATAAACATACAAAATACGCAAGTCAGAGTTGGAAAAGTAGCTCGAACTCATGCTGGATAGTTAAAAACTGTGAAAAAATACCTCACAAGCTCTTGTTACTTAAACACCAAAAAACTGTATTTTTACTCCCATTTTAAACCAATTTTCCACCCAAAACACCCTTGGGTCCGATCTGGCTGCTGAACGGATTTTTTAGACCGAAAATAATGGTAGGTGTGGATGATGCGGCGTACGGCGGACGGGCATTGCATTTTGGTTTATTATTTTCAGTAATGAACCTTTGGCATGAAAATATTTTTACCCCCCCCCCCCCCCCCCTCAAATTGTGGTTTCCGTTTCAAGGTACGTAGAACTGAAAAACGCTGCAAATCCCTGCACAACGGTTTATTATTTTGTATAGAATACCCTTCTGTTACAGATCACAGCTCTATGTATAGATAACCCATCTATATAATATAATATGCACTATTCTATGCATATTATGTAGATCGCAGACCCTCCGTAGGTTAGTACCTAACCCCGTACTCGTTACTAGGTACCTACCTAAATCACGAGTTGAATGTTGCTAAAATAATTCTGCCGATGACAAACAGTACCTAACAAAAAGAAACACACATAATGAAGTTCTGAAAAGAAATTGTTGATGAGGAGTGAAAAAAGTTGCAAAAGTACCTACCAACAAACTCCAGCCCCTTCTACGTAGATGGTAAGTATACTGAACCGTTGTGTAATAATTTACCGTTGAGTAATGATTTACCGTAGTAATAATTTACCCATCAATAATACTTCAACGTTTATTCAAGTTTCACTACCTACCAACAAACTCCAAAAGAGCCATCATTTTTCAAATTAAATAATATCACAGAACAACCAACTCGACTTCATACTCCGCCAATATAATCAGGTGATCCCTACCAATGATTGGCCGTATTCACAAATTCCTATTGTGGGCGCGTCTCTGGTTACGAGATTTGGTTTGAATTGTATACAATTTCATTCACACTGGAGTCGAAAATGCCTGTCGGTGCAAACTTCGGGGCCTTACTGTGAACGAACGGCTGGACGTACGATGCTCCGGATGGTCTTAAAAAACTCGCAAGTTCAAGAACTATTTAAAACCGTAAAAATATATACGTAAAAAAATGGTATAGGCGTTTTGAAAATTTCAACCCCTATTTTACACAGTAACGTCGAGCTTCGAGGACCAACTAGACGCCGAACGGAACCTATAACCCGAATTTCATCAATTTTTTTTCATGGTAACTAAGAAAAGTGGCCCGTACGGCGTACGGCGGACAGACAGAAATATTTTTATTGCAGTTTTGGATTCTACATACCTTGAAACGTAAACCATCAAATTTTGAGGGGGGGTAAGAATTTTTTTTTTCATGCTCGATTCCAAAGGTTCATTATTGAAAATAATAAACCAAAATGGAGTACAAAAAAAATTCTGTCCGTCCGCCGTACTTCGCACTTTTCATAGTTACCATGAACCAAAATTGAAGAAATCTGGTTTGAAGTCCCATATGGGGTCTAGTTGGTCCGCGAAGCTCGGCGTTACTGTCATTCATCTCTAAAGGGTGAGAAATAGGGGGCTGAAATTTTCAGAACGCCGCGCCGTAGCTCGAAAACTTTCAGTAGAAGGGCATGGTTTTTTGTAGTTCTTAAATTGATCTCAAACTAAAGAATTTTTTGAGACCACCGGAGCATTGTACGACAGCCAGCCGTTCGTTTGCACCGAAAAGCTTCGTCAACATAATCGTGAACGAGGTATGAATCCGGACCAGATATCATTGCTATGGAGCACCCAATTTTAATCACGGATGGCTGTATGAAGTCCAGTTGGGTTTTCTGTGATATTATTTAATTTGAAGGATGGCTCATGGTTCATGAATAAGAACAAAAATTAATAATCAATATTATTGAATTATTGAATCCTGCGCTCCAGTACTCGATTTTGGGGTTTCCTGGGGGGAGCGCGAGAGTAGATATTGCCCACAGAAAACAGTGATCTACGCAGAAGGGGTATCTATACAGGTGAGTAAAAACCCGTTGTGTAATAATTACAGCGTTTTTGGAATCTACACGCCTTGAAATGTAAAAGAAATCACACCTTTTTTTGCTGAGCGAATACATAGGTGTATTATTCGCAGAATGATGAACTAAATGAAGGGAGCGTATTAATAATAAAAAAAAGAAGATGAAAATAATAATTCTACATGTTCTACAGCCTCCAGGCAAAGAAACAACCTTTGTTTCTTAATCATCTAGTCAGGCAGATTGTTTATTTTTGAACATGTAGGTTCTCCCCCCCCCCCCCCCCCCCGAATTTTTGCTGTCTACGACTGCCTACCTTTTCAAATAGCTACGGCGTTTCTTGAAACGCAAGTTTCAAATCTACTTCCATTTACAGTTATTCGATAATGCATCCTCAGGTTCATCGATTGATTACGGAAAGTTCTGTTCTGATAGTAACCTATTACATTTGCAATGATTCACAATTCCTCACATCCCCCGCTGGATAAAGAGGAAGGAAGGAACGAAGTGTCCGGCGAATGTAAAAACGGCAGGTTATTTTCGGACTCAAGGTCTCCCGAAGCGTTAATCAAGAATGAATATTGTGTTCCCAAGACGGTCGCCTAGATGCGATCGCTGTGCCTCATTTCCTGAGGTTTCGCAAAATCCAGCGCACTAGTTTGACTTGGAGAGAGAAAGCTTATCGTCTCCCACTTCCAGATCGTGGCTTCTCTTAATATTTATACGACATTGATAAGGCTAATACGTAACTTAATAGGTATCTCATTATTCTCTGTCCATATACATACTGTCACCTTTTACATGACAACATAATTATGCAGCTGTTTTCAAGTGATTTGAATATCAGGCTCAGTTGATGACTTAGGGAGGCGCGCGTTCAACTCTTGTCTTCAGTCTTATTTTGTTGATTGGATATATTAGCTGTCGTCGGGAATTAGGAAGTGGATTATGAAGTATTACCTTTTGTATTCGAAGCAGCGGATCAGGCGACCAAGTTCCTACTTGTGGATTATGTGAGCTGTGGAATTCACGAAACGTCGAAGTTTTGCTCGTTTGAACAGTCTAAGCTGTTTTATGTGTTTAGGAAAAAGTGTGGACGATCAAATCATGGTTTACTACTTACTACTACTACATAACTGCGAAGAGAACCTGGTCGTCTCATTCGATACGGAATCGGTTGTCTGCAGCTTGCCTGCTATTAACAATAACGTTCATACGTCCGCATCAGACGCACCAAACCCTTTTGATCTCACCTGCCTCGGACAGTACTCGAACCTTTTGTCGCCTTTCCCAGCTTTAGGTTGTGAAATTTCTTTGGATTATCCATTGAGGTGGAGTACCCTGCTTTCTTTTTGCTTCCTCACTACCGAAGGTAGTGAAGCCTTGGATTCGTGATTGAGTAAAAAAAATACATGTCCTCCAAAATGAAAATTTCTACTGCCATTTTGCGTTTAAGACGTCAAGGAACATTTTTGGTTCCGTGTCTGTGTCTGTCTGTGGTAATTCCTTGTAACGCCCATAGCTGCCCGAAATAATGGTCAAAATGGGCTGAAATTTGGAGGGTAGGTGCGGGTCGGGTCACAGATGGTACCATACCAATATCATTGAAAACGTAACGTAACTTGCGTCTGCGCATGCGCAAACGTGAAATACTTGGAACGCCCATAACTACCCTAAATATCGTTGGAAACAGTTCAAACTTGGAGGGTCGATCAGGAATAATATTTGATCGTTCCAAATGAATTTCATCGGAATCGTAATGTAACTTCCGTCTGCGTATCGCGAACATTAAATGTTCGATGCAACACGCGGGTTGGATCGCAGTTGGTCCCATTTCAAAATACTACCTTAAATATCGTTGAAATGAGTTCAGATTTGGAGGATCGATCAGGAATAATGCTTTGATAGTTCCATATGAATTTCATAGGAATCGTACCTTAACTTTCGTCTGCGCATGCGCGAACATTAAGTGTTGACCTTTTTTTCAACGCTTCTAACAACGCAAACAATAGTCGTAGAGCTGAAATTTTGAGGGTACACGCGGGTCGGATCGTAGATGGTCCCGTATCAAAACGAGCCTTCCCAACTATTCTATATGTTCATATGATTGAAGTGTGGAAGCTATACTGCCTGCTCGAATTGGCAGACGTTTTCATTGGCCCTTGTTCGATTTCTCTGAGCCCTTTTTAAAACTAGTTTGAAAACCTTTGGCTAATGTTCTCAGCTTCCCTCTTTTGTTCATTGCGTTGCTCTGTTATCGGTTCTGTGACCCAGGAAGTGGTCGCAAGTTGGGATCGCGATTAAGTAAAACAAGAGTTGTTTTTGGTTTGAATAGAGCGAAGGGGCATCCTCAAGCAGGTCACGTAGATGACTCAGATAGCTGGTTAGCCTTGGCAAGACTACGAAGGCACCAGACATCTCCGCTATCGTTCCATCCTAGCCGTTCTGAGGGGCGACCTCAATAAGTTAAGTGGCTTGTTCCGTAGACATTCCACGGGAGTTTCCTATCAAAGCACCTTCTAATAAGTTGTGAAGACACTGGTAATCAAAAGTAAGGGATCACCCATGAAAAACAGGTTCAAATTTGCGGATGACCGGTAAAAAATAGCGTTCCGCTCCTACGAATTACAGACTAAAAAAAAATATACATCCGGATGAAAGTTTAAAATTTCACCTCATTAGAACGTTCCAATCAGAAATTGCCAACGAACACTTTTCGTTGAAAAAAAAGAAAAAGATTTTTGTCTATTCAAAGAAATAACAATGTGAATGTTTCAAGTGGTCGAATTTAAAAACCGTATAGGAAATCGGAAAGCTCGTCTCATCCCAAAGAATGTTGTTGGGAGGGTCAAATCCGACCGTAGTTGATGTTCGACAACCAAAAGTTCACCAAAAAACGTAAATATTCTTCGAAAGTTAAGGGATTACTGTTTTATACTGCTTTTAATCAAAGTTGTGATTGACAATAGATACCTACACTGCGGAGATCTACACTTATACTGATACAGCAATAAATTATTGTTTCCTACTGATGTCATTTGTCCGTACTTGCAGTTACCAACCTCTTTTGTCTAGCGCTGAAGTTTTAATAGTTTATTATTATGTTAGTTTTCAATTCCTGTCATCAACTGACATTCTCTGGAGAAGAAGGTACAGGAGGCAGACGCAAAAGGCTAGGAAGTTTAGTGCATGATTTTAGTGCCTAAAATATGACTGGAATTTAAACGTCATTGGTTCTCGTTTGCCATTTGTATTCACCTGTATTATAACATTTTTAATGATGCCTTATACACTTTCATGTTTGCTAATACCCCTGTTATATTAGGATTGGCTGTGGCTAAGTAAGGCTTGATCCTTAACTATCGAACTTGAGGACTGTCGAAGCTGATAGGCCTCATTCCGTTATAGAAGTAACGGAAGCAAACGGATATAACAAAAAGCAAGTTGGGACAGGCTCCGTCCCGTTGAGATATATACCATGGTAAAACCAAAGCAGCGGGACTTAGTATTATGTTAACAATTTGGCATCATTTTGCCATTACAAAACGGCAACTAGAGGTACAAAATAGCTGTAGACATGAGGTACGTTGGTAGGGCATTCCATCAATCAAGTGGGGGACTGGGACCCCTTCCAGAACTAGTTAGCCCGTTCAAGGGATTTACACCTCCCGATTGAACAAGTTTATAACAACAATTTATAACACCTCGAAGGAAGGCTGTCACTTGAGTTGGGAGCCGATCACTAATTGTTGTAGTGCACCTGGGCCCATTCCTAAAGAATCTTCAACTTTTCACTTCGCAAGTCTTCACTTGTAGTCTTCACTTCGCGAATTATGAAAAGTAGGAGAACTTTCTTTTCCTAAAGGCTTCGCGCTCCCACTCTGCAGTTCTACTCGATGCGAAAAGTGTTCTGAAGAGTAACCTTCGTTGTGTGGAGTAACCTCCAATATAACTGTTATCGTTCGATTTTCCGATCGTTTTATTCCGAATCCGATTTCATCAAGTCTTCCATCTTTCCATAAATTAACTTACTTGGGATTTGGTTAGGGCGAAACGACTCCCTGAAAGTTGTGTCGCTGACGACGAAATTAATTCGCGCTCGGTGAATGCGGCCGACGGAGGGTCGAGCGTTTTCAACATCATCATCATCATCCTCTGATGAAAAGTATCGGAAAATTTCCATTAAAAACAGTTGTGTAGGTTGTCACTTCTTATCCACTAACTACAACAACCTGTCGCTTCCTAACCTTTCCTTTCTCCCAGATGTAGAGTATTCTGATGGCCTCAGTGGAGCTAAATTCGATGCTATTATATTATATGCTTGCCCTCACAGTAACTGGGCCACCTTTAGACCTAATCGAAAGATTGAATAATTCTCTTCTTTTTATTGGTACTACCAAACACTGAATTTATCGAAGAAATAAAACCTAAAAACCGATTTGAGAAGTATTTAATTCCACCGCAGAGTCATTTGGGACTCTGCAAAAATGTTGTGAACTCTTCACTTTGCACTTCGCGAAAGATGACCTTTAGGGACGGAACTGTTCAAAACAGGGAAACACCCTGCAATTCTACACTTCGCATTTCACTCTTCCTCTTCAAATCAAGAGCGTTCTTTAGGAACGGAAATTCGTTCGCAAAGTGCAGTGTGGGTTTGAAGAGCGCAGAGTGAAGAGTGAAAGTCTTTAGGAACGGGCGGTCATACATAACCTTACTCTCTTGTTCATTCGGAAACGATTCGGAGTTTGCCATAATTTTCCATTCGTTTCTGATTTCTTGTGTTTTTTGTGCTTATTTATAATCACTTGTATCTATGTATGGATAAAGAATCTTCCAACTCTAGCTTTCCTTTTGTTTTTATTATTTTCAATAATGAACCTTTGGAATCGATCATGAACCCCCCCCCCCCCCTCTCCAAATTTTATATTTTACGTTTCAAAGGACGAAAAATACGAATATCGAGTTCGCCGTCCGCGGATTTTTCCTTAGTTCCCATGAACCAAAATTCACGAACACTGGTATCTGGGTCCCCCTTTTTGGGCTGTAATTGGTCCTTGAAGCTCGGCGTTACTGTTACTCAAATTGAAGAGGTGAAAAGTAGGGTTGAAATATCCAGAGTACCTACCCCTATCTCGGAAAATTTTATTTTGAGGTGTGGGTTTTCTCGCATTTTTAAATAGTTCGATTTTCTTCTGAATTTTTGAGACCATCTGGACCATTCTACGATGTCGCCATAAAATTTGCTATACAACTTGCCGTAAAGAGCAGCGTGTATGCAGTTATCAAGCTGGGTTGAGAGCGCACATCACTTCTCTCTCGTCCGGGTGGCCGCCTCCGCCGTAGCGGAGTGGTCTAGGCGTCGGGCCCTTAACCTAAAATCAGAGGTTCGAATCCCGACTCCGGGACCGAACATTTTTCACTTCACAACAGTTTCCCTTCAGAACTACATTTTTATGTGTTTCTTTTCGCCATTTTAGCTAATGCTTGAACAGTAAACGCATGATATTAATTTTTAGTGGCGAATAGGTACTAAACTGCGGAGGGGCTGTGGTCTTTACAGAAGGGTTATCTATACAGAGAGCTGCGATCTGTAATAGAAGGGTGTTCTGTATAGAGAGCTGTGATTGTAACAGAAGGGTGTTCTGTACAAAATAATAAACCGTTGTATAGGTTTATTATTCGCAGCGTGTTTTGTCTTGATGCGCATAAGGATATCAACGGTTGGGAATTTATCGATATTTGAAAACAGTAAAAAGGCGGCAGATGATTGTAAGATCTTTGTCCAGGGAGGTCGAGCGGATTTCCGTGGGTGGGGGGTTCCGTATTTGTTGGAACAACGTTTGGTGTTTAGCGGCAAAAATCAGTATCGTGGGCCGATACTGATGCATCTCATGCCGGAAAAGGGGGTCGACAGGTTAGCACTATGGGATCATAGGGTATCTTATATCCTGTAATCCGACCTATCTACTTTGCTTTTGTTGTATAGACCATTGTGCATGGTTCACATTGTTGATAACTAATGAAAAATTTGATACTTATGGGAAGCCTCACCCTCAACAATTTCATGAGGCGTATGAGTACTACTAATACACTTCACTCAGAAAAACGCAGAAGCTTACATATCGATCGTTGCAACGCATGGGGCGCGCTCGTAGCACTTTATTTTAATGATTCTCTTTCCCCCTCATCATTATACTGAAATGTTGAAAAGAGTGTGAATCATCATTTTTATCCTTCTCACTTTTCAACCTCCTACAAATAAAAGATCTTTATGACTTAGCTCACTATCACGATCCTTCTCACGTTCAAGTAAGGATGGTCTGTGGGAGGACATGGTACAATCCTAATATATGCACCTACACAAAGAGTATCGAAAACGAAGTCTCAAGACGATGCGATTTTAACTCGATAAAGGTAGCCATAGTGTATGTGTGTACTAGGTACTAGAATTGTGATATTTATCTGACTGGGTTGGAACAAATTAGTGATGAATCGAAAATGTTTGAGTCTGTTTAAACTCGCAAATCATACATAGAAACTTCTATTTTCGCCCTATCGTTTCAGCATAACCACGCATTGTCTCCTCAATTGAATTGAGAACAAGCGGGGGAGAGAAGAGAAGCGGATGAACACAGACAACTTCTACCCTCAACATGAATGATGAATATAATTTGGTCCTAAAAAAACTGTTACTATGACCACAACAGCTGACGCACGAAAATAACAAACTTGCTGCTATTACTCCATGCAACATGAAACATTCCACTGCAGACAGTTTTCAGCAATTTTTCAGATTAAAAAAACGCATTATCTTCTTCTTGAGTAGAATTTTGTGATAATTAAAATAAGCTTCTTTATTTATGCGCATTATCTTATAGGAAATTCACCCGACTTATAAGGTAATCTCATAGGTAACTTATACCGTTATAGGCTCGCCGTTATAGGTTCGTCGAATAGGTTTCATTACCTTTTTCATTCGTATACTTTTTTGAGATTTTTCGTACCTAACTTCTGGTCATTATAAACTCAAATTTGACCAATTTTCCGTTCACCTGAATGGCTTGTCTTCGAACTAGTCCTTTCTTTTCCTCTCAAGAAGATCAGAATTTGATCTTTCCTACTATATCTCTCACGGCTACCTATTGCGTCACTTGAAACAGATTAGTATGCAAACACTTGTTCGTCCTGGGGGAAAAAAGAAGAGAATCAATCAAATGCAGTTTGTTGGAAGATTCCTTGATGCTGATTTGGAACATGAATGATGAATGTCAATTGATCCTTAAAAATACTTACTACTAAAGTTCAACAGCTGATGCACGAAAATTAACAAACTTGCTGCTCTTACTCCATATAACATGAACCATTCAACTGCAGACAGTTTTCAGCAATTTTTCAAATTTAAAAGCATTCTCTTCTTCTTGAGCATAATTTTGTGATAATTAAAATAAGCTGTGTTGTAGGTTCATTGCCTTATAGGCAATTCACCTTACATAATAAGGTAAACTCATAGATAATTTATTACCGTTATAGGTTCGTCGAATAGGTTTCATTACCTATTTCATTCATAGAATAGAATAGAATAGAATAGAATATCAATTTATTGACAGAAAGAAAAACAAATCACAGAATAGACAATAGTCTCACAAGAAATCTTTCTTCTGTCCACCAACCTACTAAGTTCTTACAAACTTGTGGCGGCTGGTGGAGCTAATCTCAGAGAAAAACGAACAAAAACCACTAAACATCATTAAACACCTATCGAGCAACTCTCAAATGAACAAAACGTTAAAATAATTACACACACACACCATACTTTTTGTGGGAGATTTTTCGTACCTAACTTCTGCTTATTAGAAATTCAAATTCCGGCATTTTCCGTTGTCCTGAATGGCTTCTCTTCGAACTAATCCTTTCTTTTCCTCTCAAGAAGTTCAGAATTTGATCTTTCGTACTATATCGCTCACGGCTTCCTATTGCGTCACTTAGAACAGATTAGTATGCAAAAACCTGTTCGCCCTGGAAAAACAAAAACAAAACAAGAAAATTATGAATAAATCAAATGCAGTTTGTTGGATGATTCGCTCAAATTCCTTAAAAATGGAAAATGCTTGTGACTAAGCACTGAAAAAATCTACAGGTCGTTATCAACATCTTTTTAATTGGGGTTGAACATATTCATTAAGGATTATATTGTTTTCATGACAAACACTCGGGTAGGGGGCTGTAGAATGTAGTGAGGTATTGTTCGTTGTAACCACCTTATTCTGGTCCCGGAGCCGCCACGGAGGCGGCGCGTTGGATCAATATAGTTCCCCGCCCCCGTCGTTCCATGAGGGGTCAACGCCGCCCGCGGTCCTACGAAAAATAAAAATAAATGAAGAAATAAAATTAAGCCCTTAGCTGAAGAAGGGCCTCAGGGGGAGGGAGGGCTATTTACTTCTTAATCTCGGAAGAGGTAACCAAGGCGTTGAAAAGGAGAAGAAAGCCTTATTACGGACCAGAGTTGATTCAACGGGAAGGTATCGCCTTTCAAGACCGCCAAAGAAAGTCCTGAAAAACGGAAGAATAGAAGAGGATTAAAAATGGAAAAACTGCGTTTTAGCATTTTATGTCTCGTCCGGCTGAGAGAGAAACTGCTTGTAATTTTTATAATATCTACCTACCCAACCCCATAACATGGAGCATATATATTTATACTACTTATTTTGTGCTAAATTAACTTCTTTAGTTGCTGAGCTGTAGGCTTGCGTCAGTTAAATTCTCCAAGGAACTGCGCATGTTTCTATTCATTTGGAGTCAATGGCATTTTCAGGAAACAAGAAGTTTGGGTCCCACATGGCACCGTAATAATTTCAGTGTGGGATCACATTTCTGATCACATTTTCAAAGGTCATACACACAGCCCCTTGTATATCTTTGCGACTGATGCACTGCTGGCAGCGCGTGCGTGCAAACATCCACTAGCATCTCAGTAAAGACAGCCTCCGAAGGTTGTATGAAGTTTTAAAATACCGAAGATGTAATGTATGGCTGAATAGATATATAATCTATACTCAAATACTAGTTTACAATAGCATGGTGCCAGGATGGTATTTTCCCTATTTTTCCCCAAGAGAAATCATTGCTTAACCATGATCTCGCGAAATTCCTTCAAAATTAATTTTCAAGATTCGTGCTCTAGTGATGCATTCTAAACTACTATGTACCTACTTTATCACTTAAACCGAACATTTGAAACTATATTTAATGCCCTTTTATATGTCGTTGCATATTACGTACCGTAGGTAATTATTCTGCTGACATCTTAAACCTTATCTTTTGTGGATACCGTCTTCAAAATACAGTCTTTAACGTGGGCTGCTTGAGTACGCGCCTTGAATGCGGATAAGGAGAACTGGATAGGTACCTATCAAGTTTCGGATGGGCAAACTGGTATTAGCTTGATACCGTGATCACTCAGTGGTTTGTTTACCTTGTATTGAGTTTCACTTTTAATTAGTTATCAGAGCTTTTATCGCATGTGATGTCGACCGAAGAGGGTAAGGTACTTGATACCGACCGCTTTTAAACGCGAGGCTCTTAGTTGATTATGTGTATTAGCAAAAATACACCATCTCTCATTGTAGGTGTTGTCAATGTTGGTGGGAAATCACCTAGATGCCATGAATTTCAACCATGTCCATCCTAAAAATCGGCTTATATACGCTAGGCAAGGTCTTAAAACGAATGGAAGTCTGCCTCTCATTGCATGTCCTGTATAATATCGTTCGCTATCACAGTAGATAGGAAAAGCGCGTTGATGCAACCAACTTGTTGTTTCATATTTTAGGGTGGTTGTTTGGCAGCTCACACCAATATCAACCGGGCGTCCAGAACTCCCGCTGGGCTCCAATTCCATCATCTCGAACCTCATTCTTATCGGTCCAAGCTCTGACGGGCAGTTCTAGGTCGGAAGATCGTTTCATCGATCTGGACGAAACCACGCCCTGATCACACGAGCCGAGGATCGGACACAATTAAACTGTTCCTCCAGTTCCATCTCGTTTGAAGGCTCCTCAAGATGGGATTCACTGGTGGTGGAGTGGGGATGACGTCACCGTTTAAAGTAGGCCTTGGTTGCATGTGCCCCACCCGCTCTGGCGCACCAACCGTTTTCATCATTCCCACACGTTTTGACCAAGCTTGGCCCCTTCTAGCCAGGTCTCTTCCAACTATTTAAACGAACCAAAACGTCGGCATATTCTCAATTGCCTTGATCAGTATTGTCATGAAGAATGTGTAATATATTTTGTTGTTTCAATACGTTCAGTAAATTAATGCAATCAATCGTAATTTCGGCAACCATTTGTACATTTATGTTCGTTAGTTTAGTTATTTCATTTGTATTTTTTTCGTCTACCTTTCGATAGAGTTTCAACCATAGAAGTTTTTTCTGGTCAGTTGTTTTCGCCCCAGTTTGTGTCAACAGTTGTTTTCGCTTATATGGACAGAGATATTCCTTTGTTGTTGTCTCATTTGTTTTCTTATTTTCTTTTTAAATTTATAATTATATACATGGGGTCCTGATTAGTGACTCTTGACCCGCCGCCACGGGCTTCAGCCTTTAGACGGGCAATATTTGTTCTGCAAACTATTTTGCTCATTTTGTACTCCATGTATATTGTGTGTTAGATTCTTGAGTTAGCACCTCTATCATAGGATAGTAGGGTTCAAATATCTCTTCAATTGCGAGTAGACACCTTATCCCATCAAAACTTGTTCAACGTTGGATTTTGTAACGTACATTTCTCATTGTTTGAATTATGATTTATTAAAGGGGGTCGTTGCAGTCATCGATGGTTGTAGTCGTCGTGTGTTACACCCCTGAGCACTTGTACTGGTTACCATGTTTCTGCATTTCAAACATTCAGCTACCACACCTACACCTCGAGTTCTCGTATCTAACTGGTTTTCATCACCGACTTCATTATATTACGTATCTCAAATTTTAAGAGTCACTGGTCTTGAGATGGAAACTTTAAAATATCAAACTATTGTTTAATGCTTCGCCCGCCATTGAATCAATATTTTTCCTCCGTTTTATTGCCCAATAAAACGGAAGTCTAATTTCACCGAGGGGAGAGCCGCTCGGTGCTGTCTCTGAGATTAATGTGTTTCCTCTCCTGGAGTTTCTCGCAGAATCCATCTTCCCGCGACATTAGCCTCTGGCTTGTCCACAAAATATTGAGTATTATAGGGTACAAATCGCATAATAAAAGTATATTATACTCGTAGTATATTATACAAGAATGTCGCATAATAAATTGACTGGTATATTATACAAGTCAACTTTGTTTTCTCATTGAGATGTGATTCTCCCCCCCTCAAGTAATGAATTGATTTCAGTTAGTGACTCTTCATCACTATTCTGTGACTGGTAAATAATCAACAACAGTATTGCGGCATCGTCATATTTCATTGATTATGCCTCGATCGTAGTCTCAGTAATTAAATGCCCGTCCACTACCCATATACCTATAGATTTGAACATAATAATGCGCTTCTCACAGTTGGTTGGCCAAGTAAGCCCGTGATTACGTACTTGCGTACGGGATCTCTGGTACATACCTGCGTACGAGGCCTCAATTTCTCTCCCGCGTAAGCATAACCTGACGTTGTTGCTGTTGACAGCATTGTCTTAGTAGAAACAATAAAATGCTCGATGACCTAGATGCGTGAAAAGCTATTCGTATCGGTCGAGGGAGTTGGTATTTCCAAGACCTTTACAAATACCAACGACACGAAATCCTGTCAACGGTTTCATCCCCCCCTCCCTCGAGGTCGGATTTTTCTAAACTTAATTAATCTGACATTGCCTACATCAGTTTCACGCACCATGTACAGGTGCTTTTGTTTGATAATCTCCCATTCTTCTCAAAATCGTGTGAGAACTCTGGTAATCTTGTAGTTTTCCTACCAGACTGTAGATTGTATACTAGTTACCAGTCCGTGGCCGTGGTTGGTAGTGGTGCCCGTGGCTGGCTCGTGTGGTTACTTGAATCTGATTATATTGTGAAGGGACACAAACTTCTCGTTTACCGATATAATTAAATAATGTAATTTGGTACCTATGTATTCCATAGCTTCCCTTGATGCCTAGTGCATCTAACATGTTCACCCAGAGTTTTTTCTCTCTCTTTATTGGTTGTACTCCACAAAAGGTTTCATATCGAGTCACATTACATTTAGGTATGACGACAACAGATAATGCGGCTTACATTGATTATGATAGTTCATACTTCCGCGTAGGTACTGCTAGTTCAGTTTTATTGTTCCGTTTTTCCCTTCACAAAATCATTCTAGAGTTCTTCGTGAAGTACATACAGCAGTTGTTTTATTTCTTGTTTTGGCCGTTCGCGGTTTCGCACTGATTTCTTCACATTTACGGAATTTGAACGGATGAGAATATTTTATGAAATCGAGCGATAGCCTGTTTTACCGAGGCGAACAAAACATAATGATCTCAACCCTTTTGAATAGGCAGCTGTCGTTTTTTGGGGGGCTCAAACGGTTCCCTGGCAGAGGTGTGAAGGGCGTTTACCCGGCTCCACTTTCCCTATGTGATCCGCCATTCCTTCGCAGCCATGGATGTCGAGATGGCCCAACAGATATAAAACTGGCACGAATTACGTAAGCATCATTTGGTTTTTAAAATTATTATTATTGGCTGTTGGCTTTTATAACATTACGAGCTACACCCGGCATGCGTTGCAATGTCACCCAAAGAAGGAAAGTGCTTGTGTTAAAATTTTGTCTGTTGAAGCGCTTTTAGACGCAATTTTTTCCCCCCATTCGGTGCGTACTTACGGGAAATCGGAAGCTTTTCCGTCGCGTGAGCAGGCCACATACCTACCTGTCCTTGCGGAAAAGGTTCGCGCGCCAAATATTGTAAAATAGTTCTACTAATTCAGAAACCTTCGCGGCTTTGCGTACAAGTCACCTGTTTCATCGCAGTTGGATTAATGGTATAGGAACGCATACGGGACAAACAAAGAACCATATATTGTCATATATATAGGTATATAGATAAGAGTCAAGAGTTATGGTGTGCAGGTAAAGTAGAATTTAGAAACCATAAACGGCTTTCCAGCAACTGGATGAACACTTATTTTGCCCAAAAAAGAGTGATCTTGAAGAACCTACTATGAAAATCACTACCAAAGTGAAATGCCAACCATCCACGGACAAAATATGTCATTACATTGATTTAAGCCCTTCCTCCACCCCAACCCCCAACACATACAGTACCTGCTGGATGTCCCTTGAAGCATTAACCTCTTGAACGTGCGAGATACCTGTCTACTCGATTAGATATCTTATACCTCACCAGCCCCAGCTACATTTTGATGACTAATTTCCAGATTTCTGAAAGGGCAGTTGGATTTTCCCAGTCAATACCACTTGTTATGTTACATAGGAACTGCCACTAAACCAAGATGAAACACATTTCATTTTTAAAATAAATAAAAATACTCGCGCGCCAGATATTGCAAAATGGTTCTACTAATTATTATTTGTATCACAAGTTTATTTTTTATTATTCGGAGTTTTCTTTCAGATGTTGATTTTTGTCTCTGTTAAAACATTGTGGAACTCTTCTACCGTACTGGGACCTTTGCCGTCATGCGGGAATATTTTCTTTTATTACCTTTTACTTGCACTTTCTTTAAATGGGGGGAAAAAATCAAAAACCTTAGCGGGCTTTCGCAAAATTTCACAAAAAAAAGAAAGGAAAAAAAATAACAGAAGCTTGTGGGCGTGCGCACAACAACTCACCAAAGTTCGAAAAGCCGCAATAGGAAGAATAGCAGATATAGGAATTAGGAAGGCATACGGGACAAAGAAAGAAACATGGCTACATTTTTTATATAATGTTGATGAAGGTATGTTGAACCTGCACGTGCTTACATTCCAGAACCACTACGTAATGCGCCAATTCACGCGGTATCGAAACCTACCGTTGACGAGTGTTTAGATTGGACTTAATTGGTTTTTTTTAATGAACAGAACGAATTACAGTTTTTTTAAAATTTTTTTTTCAATTCAAAATTCCTATTCGCCCTCTTCTCTGATACCAAATCCCGCTATTTCTTACTACGTTGTTTGATATTTGGTAACATGAACATTGCAAGCGTTGGAATCGAAACTCATCAAGGCCTCGGGGGGGGGGGGTCTTTGATTTTATCGAACGTAAGTACCTACTTACATGTACTTGAGGGGTGCAATGAATCTGGCCTCGTTTTTACTACCTATTGCCAAAACATCAGGTCGATAGTCACCTGTCTGTCGGAGATAGACAGGTAAATAGAATGACAGATTTCATAGAGATAGACCTGTCAGTCAGTAGGTATCTGTCTGTCACACGCACTCAGTACGATGGCATGTAGATTATTTGTACGAGGAGGTATTCGGATAATTCATTGTTAACACCCTGGTTCGGCTGTATCATCTTGTACTTGGTAGGCACATCGGAGTATGCGCGCACGTGCATCAACCCCCAAGTACGTTTCTGAAAATATCCTTAGTCAACTATAATACCATTATAATTATGTGAATAGAAGCCATCGTACTGTTCCCTTCTCTACTACTCATTCCCTGACACAACGGTCCTCTCCAGGCAGTGCTCAGCATTATATATTATTGCCCCTCTTTGTTATTCTCACCTCGACGCGACTGGCCACGTAGAGCATTCATTCATAGAAAACAATTCTGTGAACCCTCCACGTTTCTTTATTGCCAACATTATTTTTACCAACAACGAATGCCACGGAAGCGTGATCCTGTATCTTATGTATTTCACGACCCCTTGCAGTATTCAACTGCTAACACGTACACAGACCTAAAGGTACCTACATCACTGCTGTTCTTGAAATTTTAATTTTTGATAAATTTGTAGCCACTATATCTTCTAGCGAGTTTTCGTATAAAATGGAACCCTTTGCAGTTGCCTTTTCTTTTTCAATTATGATCATTTGAATCCATCATCGGATTTCAACAAATTTTCATTATGTAGATAAGTGCCTACGTTATATCATGAGGGATTTTCGAAAACATAAACTTGGTCACATTTTAGTTGTTGTGGCTCAAAAATCGTTAAAACTCGCTGAAAGTCACCCACATTTCATGTAAAATAACCTAAATACTATTTCAATGGTCAAAAAATATTTATCTAAAACTGAGTGTTGAATTTGAGTTACTACTTGGGGCGGAAAATCGGTAGTAACCGTCAGAGGGTGATGACACAACAGAAATTCACTATTTCAATTGCCACAAATATATTTTTACTCACAAGTGAAAATTTAGTTCTTTAAATTATTCAAATACAACTAAATTATACGTTTTAGAATAAAAAGCGTTGCAAATCCCTGCGCAACGGTTTATTATTTTGTACAGAATACCCTCCTGTTACAGATCACAGGTCTCCGAATAGATAACCCTTCTATATAACATATATGTACTATTCTACACATATTATGTAGATCGCAGACCCTCCGTAGGTTAGCACCTAACCCCTTACTCGTTACTAGGTACCTACCTAAACCGTTGTGTAATAATTTACCTGTATAGGTTCCCCTTCTGCGGAGATAGAATAATGAACCGTTGTGTAATAATTCCCCCCCCCCCCCCCCCCCCAATACATAATACTTCAACGGTTGTTCAAGTTGCAAAAGTAGGTATGTACCTATCAACAAAATCCAGCCTCTTCTGGGTAGATGAGCCGTTGTGTAATAATTCACCGTTGTGTAATAATTCACCGTTGTGTAATAATTTGCCGGTGTGTAATAATTTGCCATTGTTTAATAATTTACCCATCAATAACACTTCAACGTTTGTTCAAGTTTCACAAGTACCTACCAACAAAATCCAATAGTCTATCACTTGTCAAATGAAATAATATCGCAGAACAAACAACTCGACTTCATACAGCCATCCTTGATTATAATCAGATGCTCCCTAGCGATGATATCCGGGCTGGACGAAGCTTTTTGGTGCTCACGGACGGCTGGACGTACGATGCTCCGGGTGGTCTCAAAAAATTGTTTAGCTCAAGACAAATTTAATAACGTAAAAAAAACCATACCCTTTTATCGGAAGTTTTCGAGCTACGGCGTTCTGAAAATTTCAACCCCTATTTTGAACCCCTTTAGTGATGACTGACAGTAACGTCGAGCTTCGAGGACCAACTTTCCATTCGTTGGAAAGCTCTTGATTTATCACGAATTTATTTCGTTGATAATTGATGATCACGATTTATCACAATAGCTCTTGATTTATCACGTTTTTTTTTTTTTTTTTTTTTTTTTTTTTTAAATGCTCGATTCCAGTGGTTCATTATTGAAAATAATAAAGCAAAATTAGTTTTGGGGCAAAAGGGTGTTTGTTGGTAGAAAACAATTTGGAAAAACGTCGATTATTCAAGTATAATTAAGTAGGTAGGTAGGTAATTTAATGCGCAAATTGCATGATTGGAACTTTCCCCCTAAATATTGAGAGGGTTACATGCCTGTTAAATTCTTTGTTACTGTGAATATTACTGATTATGTACGCTGACTAATAAGTGTTGCTGACTTCGTGTTAGTTTTCTGGCATTGGAGCTCCTCAGTGGGTTGGAACTCATTCACCCTAAGGGCGTAAGTCAACTCGTCTGATCTGAGATCAAACGGTCTTCTGTAGTTTTACATTAATCTGAACAAAATCACGTGGTCATTTTGAAGACTCCACCAGGAGGTTTGTCTGTAATTTGTCCTGTCCTTCCAAACCAGTAGCTAATGGGGCTCGTACACGTATTGGTGGTGGGGGGGGGGGGGGTAGTTTTGGATACAACGATTCGATCAGAAAATCATTACTTACTATCTTCTCTTATTTCTATCTGTATATCCGGAAACTTGATAATAAAAGTCCTACCTAACTCAAATGATGTGTTGGATCAAAAATCTGGAATTTATTCATCATGCTGCCATTTCTCTTTTGGAATACAACTGTTGAACGGCAAGGTTTGTTGGTCTGTTTGGCCTGTAATTTTGATGCCTTTTCTCAGTCGAATAGTGCTGTCATCTAATTTCTTGGTACTTCTTGTCTTTTTCAGATGACGACGGACATCTCGATGGTCCGGTGGGACCCCAGCGTCACCCAGCAGGAAATCGTCGACGATTTCGAATACGACGGCGGAAACTCAAGTTCAAGGCTTTTCGAACGAAGTCGAATCAAAGCTCTTGCTGGTAAGATCTTAGTTGCTCACTGGCTCCTCAAAAACAGTATTCAAATGACCTGAAATTTTGATGGTGTGTACGAGTTCCCGGATGGACCCATATAAATTTCATCAACATCTGACTGTAATATATTTTCATCCACTAACGCGCAAATATGAAACTCCTGATACTCTGGTAGCTTTATTCAACTTATATTTACGGCATTTTAAGGGATCACAAAAATTGCGTCTTCGATAGTGGCGACCGTTGAATTTCAATTTCATGGTGACGAGAATGGCTGTGGCGTCTGAGCATTTGATGTTGCTTGTAAGGAAAGTTAACCCTTATATCTTCTAGTTTTCCGACTCATAATAAATACTTCTGTAGTATAGTTTGGATTATAGTCTACAGAAACCTGTTGTGCTAAACTGACTATACTTCGGCATTATAAGTAATAATGGCATTTGTAGGTGTTTTAGGTATATCGTTATTATTTTTTATCAACTGCTGTAATAGAACCTGTAGAGCTCCCTTATTTATAATTAGCTACACAATCGCCTGAGTCGTCGTCTGATAAAAACGAATGTCCTCGATGCCTTCTATTGTTCTAGTGAAGTTCATCCGAAATGAAATATTTCTCTGTGGTAATTCCAAGTCCAATAATACTATATCTATGGCCGTTTGGGTTAGATCATGGGTTAGAAGTGTGATCTGGTTCCCCATGGGACCAATCGTGGACTAATACTCGTCTCCCTACAGGGAGATGTAAATGGTGCTCATTTAATGTGTACCTGTAACGTGAGTATTCCCAATTACCGTACCACGGCAGGGGTCGAAACATGCACACAGAAAATTGAATATCTTTTTCGTCTACGCTGAAATACTATTTTGCTTTGTTCTACTAGATCTAGCAAGTAGGAATCGATGAGACCTGTAAAAAAATAGTCACATTTATGGTTTTGCATCTGTTATTTCAAATGAAACCGGAAGATACGATCGGCGTATTGGGTGGAGGAAGTGCGAGGAAGGAACATGGTCGAGAGAAATCCGTTGCGTGAGGTTTCATTTCAGAATGATGGAATCCCACTTCCTTGTTTCGTTGAATGAGTTCAGGAAAGGAATAACGTCGCCTTCATTTCTGGACTCCTTTGGGAACTTGGATTGTTCACTAACCAGATATATAATTCATTACTTTATCCAGCTGCCCTTATCCTCTTCATCTTACAATACTTACTTGTTGTTATCCCACCTTTCTTATTAGCGCTCGCCTAAAAAAAAAACCTCATTTTTAATTACCACCTGGGCACCCTCTACCTCTCAAATACTAGAAGTTATAATATTAAATCCGCGCTGGGGGTAAGAAAGATACGACCGAGGTTCGGCTTCCCTTCATCGATCACAAGTCGAATTTTTCTCAATAAGCAAGCTAATTTGTGGGTTTTACTTTACTTTCTTCTTTCTGTTCGTCTTCGTCTTTGATTTATAGCTATAATAGAACGCCATTGAATGTTTCCTAGAAACGGGGTCATGTCATGTCCTGGAATGATTTTTCTTCTTTTACTTCTTCATTCAGGTAATAAGAATATCATCATGTCGGTTTTGATCATTCAAGAAGCCAGTTCCAGACAACAACGAACTTTTTATATTTTCTCTGTGAGATCATGTAGCTTTTTTAGGAAAATTAAAAATTGGAGGTTTTGTTCAGCTAAAGGAACTTACACCAAAAAATCGTGTTTCTCTATAGTATCTTCCTTGTTTAGATTCTTCGTGAAAAAAATATGTAGGTACAGTCTGGTTTTGAATCCCATTTTAAAAAACCACGAGAAATAAGGGGTGTATACATTACTGGGGTAGCCAGCTAGAGGGTAGGTACCACCTTACTTAGCTAGTTAATTTACTTGAACTTCACACATGAAAAGATAGGTTAAAAGCGCTGTTGAAATCCCTCTTGAAATATAATGGAAGTATGAAAGCTTGAGAACCCCTAGATAGAGGTCTGCTCATGGTTCTAATTACTCGTATATTGATACAGTTTTGTTGGTGTAATGTATTGGTCAGTCTTATTTGGATGCTTAATGCTTTCTCCGGTGGAATGATTATTTT
The DNA here is from genome assembly GCA_954871275.1 of Leptopterna dolabrata. NCBI lineage: Eukaryota > Metazoa > Arthropoda > Insecta > Hemiptera > Miridae > Leptopterna > Leptopterna dolabrata. The sequence continues at coordinate 40,442,521 of OX940980.1, forward strand.
TACCGACCATGACTAAATTATTCTATTGGAAATTTTGGAAAAAATGTACGAAATATTCTAAGTCGGTGCGCAAAAATTCCATCGAGGGTTGCAAAATGTTTTCACGAGGTATGTTTGTTAAAAGTTGGGCTGTTCGTAATTTCTTGATTCGAACCCACGGTTAATTACCAATTTTACTTGAATATTCTCACCTTCTATGTTTATTCAATTTTGATTTGGTTTTCAGACGAACGAGAGAGCGTACAAAAGAAAACGTTTCAGAAATGGGTTAACTCTCACTTGGTGCGAGTTAACTGCAGGATTTCAGACCTTTACTGCGATCTCCGGGATGGGAAAATGCTTATTCAGCTTCTAGAAGTACTTTCAGGAGAAAAACTGGTAAGGCACACCTTAGTGAAATGAAGTCTATCCATTAAACAAACGAGTAAAATTTGTTATTTGAAGGAATGTGGGATTTTATTTTTCAAAAAATAAAAAAGCTTTTTAAAAAAAAAAAGTTTTTTTGGGGGGGTGTTTTTTTTTCATTTTTTTTCCATATATTACCCTCTTTATTTGGACTCAGACGACATTAATTAAAATCAATGGACGCATCTCAAAACCATTTCAATCTACAAATTTGGGTGTTGGCCGTATGAAAAAAATCTTTCGTTGAAAATAGGCGTTAGGATGTTGAATGGGCGTCAAAAACTAATTCAGCCCTCACAGTAGTTAACCCCAAACATGAGTTTTAAATGAGTCTCAGTTGATTACAGAATTTGATTGCCCTTTCTTTCACACAAAAACCGTTTAATTGATAAAAAGTGACAATAAATGTGAATTCTATGGTTTTTTGGAATATGACGCCTAATTATTTATTTCAGGTATCTATAGGCTCATGGGTTATATTATTTAGAATCAGCTCAAAGTTCCTTAAGTGTAACCATGGAGCGGAGCTTAGGTTTTATCATCTTGGGCAAAGTGGTCAACAAAACCCCCAAAAGTTGACCGAAATCCGAAAAGTAGTCGTGGGTGAGGTGTTACTAAACTTGTTTTCATGATGTTTTTAGGTTTTTTTTTTCAAGGTTTGATGTTTTTAATCATACTAATATTATTATTATTATTATTATTATTATTATTATTATTATTATTATTATTATTATTATTATTATTATTCATAGCTTTCATGCTTTAAGTGCACTCAGCTAAGATTGTGTTTAGATGATTCTCTTGTATTACTGCCTAACTGAGGGCTGTAGCATCAGGCTTAGCTCACTCCTGAGGGGCCCTGAAAAAATGAGGCTGATTTTGCCTGATTAGGTTTACTGACCTTCTCTTGCTGTACGGCGGAAAATCGGGTTACTCCCCACATTCGTGGGTCTTTATTTTGTATTTCTGGTTCGATGTTTCCGTTTTTCGCTGCTGACGGGTGAATTTCTGTATCGCGTGACTGGGTCGCTGCGGACCACCCCGGGAAATGTCAAGGCTGCCAACCCCCGATCGCCCAGTTTTTAACAACCCCCGGATATTGCCTACTTCTATTCACCCGCCAGCCACTTCCATATCTCTTCAGCTACTTTTCATGTTTCCAGCGTCTTTGGCTTTGTAATAGGCGGTCCGTTGGGTCAATTGTTCCTACTTTCCACATATTAATGAACTTAACCGCCTTCTTCATGCAGTCAGAATCTCGAATCGAACTCCAAGCGGGAATACAAATTCTCTGTCAGTGAAGTTCATCCGTGTAGTTTGCATCCCAACGAATAGTTCCAAAGTCTTTTGGTATTCAGGAGCCTTGATAGTCCTTGAATTGTCGTTATTGCCGTTTTGTTGTTTGGAAACTCAGTGCTCTGAGCTGGGTTGCCCGAAACTAGGATTCACTAGAAAAAATTGGAATTCCATCTCATTCATATAGTTCAGAATCCATGTGTTACTATTAATAAGAACGCAGGAAGTTAAAAGTTTGTGAATGCAAGTACGGTTAGAGAGCCCACCTACTTAGTTCGTGTATAGCTTAGATAGCTGATCCTTCCTAATAGCTCACGTGCTCAGTTCAGTGACTTTTCCATTCCTCAGTCAAGGTTGTGTCGTGCCCAGGAATTGAACAGTTTATCCAGTACTATTGGTAATAATCCTGCTGTATGCTGTCTTTGAAAAATGGCAACTTCATAACCGTAGAAAGTATGATCCTGCAAGATCGTTACTGCCCATGTCTAATAGGGCTCACTCTACGTTGGTACATACCATTTCATTTTTACTTAGTGATATCTTAGATACATTATCTCAAAACATGATTTCAAAAAACCTCAAAGTCAGATTTTGTGAGGCATTTCTGTGTAAATAGCTACTTCATGTTACCTATTCTAAAAAAGGTTGTTCCTTGTCCTTAACAAGTATTCGCCGAAATATATTCTATTTGGGTTGTTATATTGCCTTCCTAAGAAAGACTCTTGTATCTCGCAACACCCAATTTTTCAAAATTAGGTACCGTTTCATTAGTAAATCGGATCAACTTCGTTATCCCTATAATCGAATGCCCTGTTTGAGGCACTTCACGTGCAGATGCAACGTAGAGACAAGAGGAATACCTTTAGTTCCATTTGGCCGTAAATTGAGATACGGGATGGCGGCAGTGTAATTCAATTGATATTATTTATTGGTGCTCATAGAGATCTGGAAACATGCTACTTTCTTGCAGATTTTAGTGATCAGCCTATCAGTATCTTTTATTGATCGATCGATCATTGTAATCAGTTAGTGAAATAATTATAAACGAATCGAACTGAATGGTTCGTTGGAATACTACACGAAATCGCTTTCTGCCTCATTGAGCCCCGCGTTTGGGTAGGGACGGAGAAGTTAATCCTTCAAATAACTAATTTATTTTGAGGATAAACTCGAGAAAGATCAGAAGATAGACGATTTCAATCCCACACAACCTTCCCGATGTTGGTGAGGTCATCCTCTCTAATTTTGGCTCGGAAGCCGAACCAAATTGACTAATCAGCGGGTCTTCCGGATTTAGATGTTAGCGTCATTGGACTTCTTCAGGTGGTGTGTGTGTGGATAGATTTCACTTGGAAATATAAACATAATCCCATTCCCACGGTTTGGCATTTGTGATACTCAACACGATTTAAGGTTATACAGTAAGTAGTCTTGATTTTAAAAAACCTGCCTGCTTGGAGTTCGGGATCCAGCAATAAATAGGTTGGTAGTCATGCGTGGTGTAATTCTTTCGATCCGTACATGATCGTGTAAGTTATTAATGTGGGAATCTCCCAGGTGAGCGCTCACTTGGCATCTTCCTGCCCCGTAACGCGTGAAATCTTGATATTCCGATAGAAAGTTAGAACTTATTGTAGAAACTAGGATGTATGTCTTCCCTCCCAAATCCTGCTGAACGTGTATCTCGCCTTTTCGTTACCCATACTACCCATCTGAAGTATCGAACTTATATAGGGAAATACCAAGATTTGTATTTTAATATTTTTTAAATTTAATTTTTCGTTTTTTATATTTTAATATTTATTTTATATTTATAAGAAAAAAATAGGTTAACTTTCTGAAGGTTGTAACCGGAAAATTATACCTGCGCAAATTAATTTGTGACTATTGACATTCGAATCATGATAATCCCACTAATTTGATGGTACCAGTTGATGATGACACAGGTACTTCCTGCCTCCCCTACTCGAAAATCCACTATTTTACTTGAGTGGTTTCGAATTTTCTGGCATCAACAGTGTATTTCCAACCTAAAAATATTGCTTTTCCAAAGGCCGTTACTCTTTAGTTGAAGGTATGGTCCAGTATTAGTTGAAGGTATGTGCCTGCAAAGTCGGTATGAAAACACCAATTCGTCATCGTTATTAGTGCAAGTACAGTTTGGCAGTCGCCGTCCGTTCCCCCTTTAGATGGGCATGGGGTCAATGACGTCACTGTATCTAAATCAATAATATGTATATTTATTTCCAAGTTCAAAACATATGTACATATCTAATAGGTACACTGATAACAATAATTATTGTTGTGACTATAAACTGTGGTTACAATATATTAGACTGTCTCTAAGCTTGAATTTGCAAGACACATTTTCGTCCACTTGTAATATTGTCATATACTCATCATATCGGCAAGATTTATAGGTTATGAAGTTATGATCTTTCAGGTAAGCAAAGTAGTTGACACCCCACCCCCCCCCCCCCTCCCCATTGCAGTGCTGGTTATTTCGCGTATGTCCAATTAAATTTTTTGTTGATTGTCCACAGCCACGGCCCACGAAAGGCAAAATGCGTATCCACTGTTTGGAGAACGTAGATAAAGCTCTTCAGTTCCTCAAGGATCAGAGGGTGCATCTCGAAAACATGGGATCACACGATATCGTAGACGGAAACGCGAGGCTCAGCTTGGGCCTTATTTGGACCATTATTCTTAGATTTCAGGTGCGTATGTTTAGTCTGTTCACTACGTTTGTACTTGAGCTTTCAGATGCTCGATGTACCTCTGTCATTGGATGAGGGAGGGATTCTCACGTGTAGACTGATGCTGCTCCCTCCTCCTCTGTATAAAGTTTACATGATAATTTGAAGAAATAATTCAGCATAGCAGAGTGCTTGAAATTTTTTTAACTTTATAGTAGGCACCGTGTACATACGAGTATTTAGTCCTTTCTTTCATAAAATCTATTATAAATTACATTTTTTTGAATTGATGATTCCTAGTTTGGATTTATTCAAGTCACAGCTGAAAAAGTGAATTACTGAGTACATCAGTTGCAATTCAACACATACTTTTGTCTTACCCAGATTCAAGATATTACGATTGAACAAACGGAAAATAAAGAAACCAAATCCGCTAAAGACGCGCTGCTGCTGTGGTGCCAGATGAAAACTGCTGGCTACCACAATGTGAACGTGCGCAATTTCACAACATCTTGGAGGGATGGCCTCGCCTTCAACGCCATCATCCATAAACACCGGCCTGACTTGGTGCAGTTTGAAAAGCTCTCCAAGTCTAATGCTATCTACAATTTGAACAACGCCTTCAATGTCGCCGAAGATAAACTCAGCCTTACGAAACTCCTCGACGCCGAAGGTGAGTTTTCAAATGTACCTAATTCTGAATTGTCCCTCAAGAAGAGAAGGAAATTTCTTTCTTTGGCAGTATGAAATTTATGGGGCTGCGTCTATATGCACTTCTCCTGACGTTAGTTGGCTTCTTTTCAAATCGGCCACCAATATGAAAGATCGACCGGTCAGTTGTTGACATCACAGGGCCGTAGAAGTGCACAATTGATATGATAAGGATATGTGTAATGGATAATACTTCTCCTAGAACTCCCTTTTGAGGTCTTACATCTAAGGAACGAAGTAATTCATTAACCCTTGATGGTTACATATCTGGTGAGCGACTTTGAATCTTAGTTATTATCGGGCGAGGGCTTATGCCAAAGTTCAGATTTTTCTTGAATTATGGAACTAAGGCCTTTCCAGCAATTTAGGGGCCTTGCAGAACAAAGCCAGGTTACTTTGTCATTTCCTAATTCTGCTATGAATTTCCATGATTTTGGTAGAATTTTGCGATTAAATTACCAATTTCTGCTTGCCATCATGATATGACGAACCGTCCTTCACCTGAGACTGTGTCCTTCCTGCTGTGGTGAACTGTTCTTCACCTCAGCTTGTCCTGGTCTCTGACCCGTTCAGTATTCATTTCACGTTTGGTCGGTAGCTCTGTCGTAGGTACATTCTGTTACTGGAACATTGGCTGTTTGAAATACATTCCTTGTAACGATTCACCGTCCGTTCCTGTGTTGTTCTTTCACGGTGATGGTACGTTGAAGAAATCTAGCTGTTGAATTGACCTTAATTCCGGCAACGGGCCCGTTCAGAAGCTGCGATAGGAATAGTTGAAGCCTATTTATCTCCGAAATTGCCGTCCTCCTCCGCGTCTCTCCCAATTATACTGTTAAGTGGTAGGACACAGCCATCGGGCCTAATTCATGAGATCATGAGTCTTCCCTTACATCAGTGTCTCACACTCAATAGCGCTTCAATACAATGGTGGAGCTCCCATTTCCTCCCTCCTATTTAAAAGCAGCCCGCAGACGTACCTACTGTTATGTTCCTTCTGTCATTTCTCGGGACAGTCTTGAGGCTCATCCCGGTTCTGCGCATTACTGGGAATGCTAGCAGAGCAATTATGCCCGTCAGTGGGCAATGAAGGACTTGATGAATATGTATGGAGACTTGATGAATATGTATGTGTGTCTGCATGCTCCCGGATGCAGACACACGAATGTGCATATTTTGGATGAGCTTGATATTCACACAAACTAGAACTGAAACGAGGTGAATCTTAGTTAATTTATCATTGAACTGTGATAGAATCAGGAAATCAATGGTGATCTTGGTTATGACTTCATCGAAAGGACATCTGTCCGAGGCAATGAATATAAACTCGTAAGACTTAGCTACTCGTATTGTTACGTGAGTAGCCGTGGGCCGTATAAAAATTCCACTTTTAGCTGGATGAAAATCTGGGCTGTGTACTGTTGCAAACTTCTGTCATTCGTCTGCCCTGTCGCAAGGCTCAGTGGGGACTTACTGAAGTCTATTCACGAACTAGTAATTGCTAATATTACCGTACTTTGCGGAGGAGTCCGTCGTCACTAGCTGGTTGAGTACTGGAGGCGAGCGCACTCGATGTAATGACATAATCACCAGGCTGTCGACAGAATACTCTCGATGGTAATATTACTTCTTACACTAGCGGAAATAACCCTTTAGGTTTAATACTCGTCATTTCTAGGTAGATAATGAGATAAAACGTAATAGAGATCAAAATTTGTAGGCATTCTTGATCTCCGATAGGTACCATGAACAATCCCTACTTTGATAAAATTCCAGATTCAGAAAAATAATATCAATTTTACGTAAGAATAGGTATTCGATTTTTAGCCCACTTAGATAAATGGGTTCAAATTTGAGGCTTCTGTTGGAAAATCGCTGACAGCACTCCGACGGAACCCATAATTTGGTAGTTTACTTCAGTCATATTTTTGTTATGTCTTGTTACTATTTTATGTACTGTTAAATGCATATAATTACTTATTCGAAGGTAGAAGCAACGGCTTGATTGAAAATTTTGGTACAGTCCCAATATACGTAGGCAAAAAAAGAACATCTACATGTTTCATGACGATAGAGCCACGCTATGTGTTACGCGTATCGCCGAGATAAATATTATGATAGGTAACCGTGTCAGACCATGATTATGATAAATCGAAAGTGCTCTAATCGATGTAACCCTCCAAATATTATAAACATCGATTTCCTTCGTTTGAGTGCCTGTATTGGGATTGTACCGAAAATTTCGATCACGTTATTTACATTCTACTGATTCAAGTGAATAACATGAATGTAAATATCTTCTACAGCAGCTTAGCTGTCATTGTATAATTCCTTTGGAGGTAGGTAGGTCCTAGAAAAATGGTCAGTGAACATCATGAATATTGGTCAACACAGCTGAGGTGCGTTTATTAGTAAACTGTAGGTTTTCTATGTTTGACAAAATTTAAATTGCTAAAAGACTAATAAACGCACCTCAGCTGTGTTGACCAATGTTCATAATGTTCACTGACAATTTTTCTAGGACCTACCTACCTCCACGGTATTGGACAATGACAGCTAAGCTGCTGTACAAACCTGCTGTAGAAGCTACTGTAGAAACCCCAAACTTATCCATTTCCACTAGTCCACCACAGTTTGGTATTTTGAAGGTTTGGGGTTCCTGATCCATGTAGGGACTCTTGAATAGTGTAGGTGGCACTTAGTTTGCTCCGTCTGGCCCACTGTCCAATATATAGGTACATTCATTATTCTTGTTTTGCGATTTCTAACAGCCACAACGCCCTTAATCAAGTTCCTGTCCAGCGATTGCGCTCCTCAAACAACGCTATCTATCTCGAAAAAAGAAAACTTACAATCCTTAATATTTATAAAGTGTACTAGATTTGGAGCTCACGATCAAATATTGTCTTCCGTTCTAAAATTATCAGTTTATTCTGGTGTTTATACAACTGATAATGCCTATAGATTCCCTTGAGTCTGCTATTTCCCATCAGTTCCACGGAAAACTACCCGGAGAAACTAACAATTTTTCTATCTGTTTTTTCTTTTTAATTTCACTCTTTGCTTTTTTCCAATATATGTATATGAATGGGTTTTGCAAAACGTAGATTTATTAGAACATTTTAAATACGGCAACATTACTCCTCGTTTGGTTGTTGGTCAAATCCTATGATGATTTCCTATGATTATTTGGGCTATGATTGAATTCATTGCTCTGTGTGATACTAGTTACCTAACCAGAAGATTGTCTAGACTTCGAAATATTGCTCACAATTATAGAAAATACTGTTGTTGAAAGAAGAGAAGTTCAAAAACTCGTTCCAGAAAGGCTTCGTCAGACTCCCAGGGGCTTTGGTTATCCGATTTAAATGTAATTTTCAAGGACATCATTATCTTCTAGAGACAAATGGTCTTTCCATTACAGCTGTCCAGGTTTGTTGAAGCTTGAGTATTTTCTGGGAAAGATACCAGTATTTTATTACACAATATGCACGAAGAATTACATTGGTTGTTTTCGAGAAATACATTCACGTTGTATTTTTTACTTTCAGATGTTTTTGTTGATCAGCCCGACGAGAAATCCATCATCACCTACGTCGTCACATACTATCATTACTTCAGTAAGATGAAGCAGGAGACGGTTCAGGGTAAGCGTATCGGCAAAGTGGTCGGCATCGCCATGGAGAACGACCGTATGGTCCAGGAGTACGAAAGGCTCACTTCGGATCTATTGAAATGGATCGAGGCGACCATCTCTCAGCTTGGTGATAGGCGTTTCGCCAATTCCCTCGTTGGAGTTCAGCAGCAGCTGGCGCAATTCAACAATTATCGTACTGTTGAAAAACCTCCTAAGTGCGTTACTCTGTTTCAATTACTTTTACTCTATTTCCGTTATCACTTTGTTCCTACCTATTGCCTGAAATGCCTCAAATATAGGATTAGGCGAAGCGAGGTAAGAGAGACAGCTTTCAGAAGATATTGCTGGGGCAACAGTTACCGCTGTTTTGGGAATCCACTTGTGGATGGGTATCCTCCCTCCTCTCGGGATAACTCGTCCGTCCACCGAGGTTTCTGACTTGAACGATGCGGATGGACACCTTAATGTCTGGAGATATTCCAGTGACTGCAAGGCGGCTAAATTCACAACAGCCAAGTTAAAAATAAGTTCTATCTGCCTGTGCAGTTTATAAGATACGTGTTCCCCATTACCAAGTTGATCGGTAGGAATGTCCAATGCACCTGCAGATTTTTTTGATATTCATTGTACCTTATAGCGATGGAACTCAAGGAAATATAATAATCATCATCCTCTACGTCAAACTCATGAATGTATTTTACTAACTACTTGTACCACACCACAGTTGCTAACGAAATATTAAACTAGCTACTAGTAACCGTCAGTATCATCTAGTGCGTGGTGTTGATTAACCTTTTTAGAGCAGTTCGTGAAAAAAGTATTAATCATTCGTAAGGATCTCGAGTTTTTCACTAATCATTTCTAAAACTAGTCGAAGGACTTGAAACGTTATAATTTACACAACCTATTATAGAATCCAAAGGCGCTATCTGGCAATAATCATTGTTTATGATCATGCTTAATGGGATTCGTTTTATTTTAAATGATGCATAATTGATTGATTTTCAGATTCGTCGAAAAGGGTAATTTGGAAGTCTTGCTGTTCACCCTCCAATCCAAGATGCGAGCTAATAACCAGAAACCCTATACGCCTCGTGAAGGCAAAATGATCTCAGACATCAACAAAGCTTGGGAACGCTTGGAAAAGGCTGAGCATGAAAAGTAACATTCGTTCAAATCCCTTAATTATTTGCTACCAAATTTTGCAACTAGCACTACAATCTTCTCAATCCGCCATATACTGACGTTCCCCTATTCTCAACATTTTGTTAACAACTCAAATATCAATCTTGCAGAGAACTAGCTCTTCGCGAGGAGCTGATCAGGCAAGAGAAACTGGAACAGCTTGCAGCCAGATTCAACAGAAAAGCCAGCATGAGGGAGACGTGGCTTTCTGAGAACCAAAGGCTTGTCTCTCAGGTGAGATGCTTCTTTCTCTCAGCAGTCAGTTTGAGCCTGTTTTTCGTTTACAAGTTCTGGACTAACGTATCTCAACTTTCCTGTAGGATAACTTTGGATTTGACTTGGCTGCCGTTGAAGCTGCTGCTAAGAAACATGAAGCCATCGAAACAGATATTTTCGCTTATGAGGAGCGTGTCCAAGCTGTCGTTACTGTCAGCCAAGAACTAGAAGCCGAGAACTACCATGACATTGAACGAATCATTGCCAGGTAGTTCTGTTGAACCTATTTTTTCATTTATTGTGTAGTCCCACACAGGTAAACCAGTGCATTATCACGTATTCTGTTGAATGTTCTTAGAAAAGACAATGTTCTGCGGCTGTGGAACTACCTTCTTGAGCTTCTGAGAGCCAGACGCAGTAGGCTAGAGCAGTCTCTGCACTTACAGCAGAACTTCCAGGAGATGGTTTACATCCTTGATTCAACTGAAGAACTCAAGGTTCGCCTGCTCTCTGACGATTACGGTACGTTTGCAATATTTTTCTTTGATTTTATCTTTGAAAAAGTCATGGGGTGTTAATATTCCGTGGAATTAACTAAGCATGCATGATAAAACCAGCAACTGGGTATAATAAAAAACCAAACTGTTTTGAGTTATTGTATTTTTGGTTGCATTAACTATTTGATGCTCGTGATACTTCGAGTACCTAATTAGGAAGTTCTTATTTGTCTTCAGGTAAGCACTTGATGGGTGTGGAGGATCTACTTCAGAAGCACAGCCTAGTGGAAGCTGACATCAACGTGCTGGGTGAACGTGTCAAAGTGGTAGTCCATCAGACTCAGAAATTCAGTGAAGATCAGTCCACCGAAGGCCACAGGCCTTGTGATACTTCCATCATTGAAGAAAGGATTCAGCAGCTTCAGGTAAATCATGCTCCTCAAGTTTTAGTAGTGTTAACATGTATGTTATGTCACAACGTAAAAACTATTGCAGTACTCGATTTCTGTTTGGAGATGCCTCATGTTATGCTTTGTCGTCCTTATCAGGAATCTTACATGGAGCTTGTAAGGCTTGCTGTCGAACGCAGAGCCCGGTTGGAAGAAAGCCGTAAGCTGTGGCAGTTCTACTGGGACATGGCTGACGAAGAGAACTGGATCAAAGAGAAAGAACAAATCGTTTCTCAGGGTGACATCGGCCACGATCTAATCACCATCAATCTTCTACTTTCCAAGCACAAGGTAACATGACCTTCAGTAGATTCAAATACTCTACGAATTCTTGTTAAGAATAACTGAGACATTTTATTTATCATAAGTTTTGGCATGGTTTATAACATTATTTACTTTTTGTAGGCCCTAGAAAACGAGATTCAGCTGCACGAGCCTCAGCTGGCTTCTGTTGTCGCTGTTGGTGAAGATCTCGTGAGACAAGGCCATTTCGGTGCTGAGAGGATCCAAGGACGTCTCAACGACACTCTAGATATGTGGCGACATCTTCAAGAACTTGTTGCATACAGGAGGAAGAGGTTGGAAGAAGCCGTTGACTTCCACCAGGTAAAGCAATATACTGAATCACTTCGAATTCGTGTTAGATGGGGGATTGGATTGGTATGGATTGAGAGTGTAAACTTGAGTGTCAGTCATCTCAGTAGTCATCATGAAGCTAGGAACTCCTCAGGGTTCCCTGCCTATGCCGAAGGATCGGCAGCAGTTTTGGATTCCACAAATTTACTGTCTAAGTAATAATAACGCTCTTATTATTGAACCTATTACCTGTTGTCTCTTTACTCTTTGAAAAGATTCTAATTTTACTGTCACGCTAAATATCTTGGCTGGATAGTCTTCTCATGGAAATTGTTTGTCACAATTTTACAGTTCTTCGCCGATGCTGACGACGTTGACATCTGGATGTTGGATACCCTTCGTCTCGTTTCATCTGAGGACGTCGGACGTGACGAGGCCAACGTTCAGTCCCTACTCAAGAAACACAAGGAAGCCACTGAAGAGCTCAAGAACTACTCGTCTGTCATCGACGCTCTCCATGCTCAGGCCAACAATCTTGGTGAAGACAGCAAAGCATCTTCTGAAGTCATTGAACGGCTCAACTCCATTGATTCTAGGTATAAAATACAGGCGTTGAACGAAACCTGGTAGTAAATAGCTTTCAGTCAGTTGAATCTTGGTCTAGATTTAATTCGATATACTGATGAAATACTTGCGATTTTCTTATTTTGACAGGTACAAGGAGCTTCTTGAATTGGCTAAATTAAGGAAGCAAAGGTTACTTGATGCTTTGTCACTCTACAAACTCTTCTCTGAAGCTGATGGCGTTGAACAATGGATTGGAGAGAAGGTAAAATTATGTTGAAACGAATTATACCTGAACTACATGGTTTTCTTTCAAAAATTTCTCATCGCTACTCCTGTCATTGGTTTAGGACCGCATGCTCGAGACGATGAGTCCTGGAAAGGACATTGAAGATGTGGAAATTATGAAACACCGTTACAGCGGCTTCGACAAGGAAATGAATTCCAACGCTTCTCGCGTTGCTGTTGTCAACCAGTTGGCTCGCCAGCTGCTCCATGTTGAGCATCCCAACTCTGAACAGATCGTTGCACGCCAGAATAAGGTTTGTTTCTTTGTTTTGGTTTTATTCATTATCACGCACTATGTCAACTCCATCCTTATTTATGCTGTTGCTAACATGACGATATCTTGGATTGAAAATTGCAGTTGAATCACGAATGGGCCGAACTCAGAGAGAAGGCTGAGTCGAAACGGGAAGACCTCAATAATGCTCATGGAGTACAAACATACCACATCGAGTGCCGCGAAACTGTTAGTTGGATTGAGGACAAGAAGAGGATCCTCCAGTCTACAGATTCATTGGAAATGGACCTCACAGGCATTATGACTCTCCAGGTAAGTCATACAGCTTTTCTACTTGTAAACCAACCAACCTTATACCAAACATTGCTATAGATTTTCGGTGCTGCATCGCGTGAAACGTAATACTGGATTTTTTCTTTGTATGTACAGAGGCGATTGAGCGGTATGGAGCGTGATCTTGCAGCCATCCAGGCCAAACTGGATTCCCTCGAAGCTGAATCAAAGGCGATTGCCGATACCCATCCAGAAGAGGCTGAGCTTATCAGAGAGAGAATCTCTCAGATCACGACCATCTGGCAAGAACTTACTATGATGGTATGTACCACCATGAGCTTCTGTTCATTAAACCACCAACTACGTACGTCTGAAACAAAGCTCCTAATAATATTAATAATCATACTTACATTGTCGTGCGAAATTCATTTTGATTACGTACAGTCCTGGAACTTCATAGTTTATCCCCATTATTTACATTCCAATTACAGATTCCGCTAATACATCTGCTTTGTCGTTTCCTTCGCTTGCTCTGTGGGCAGCAGGTACCATTTTTCACTGATCCCCTTGCCCCATCGAAATTTATCATTTTTGTTCCTTACCTCTGCCCTGTTGCTAAAAAAAAGATGAAAGAAATTCATAGTTGTTTGTGTTATTTCACGCTACAAAACTTGACGTCTTATCCTCAAAATCATGCATAGATTTTCCAATTATTTTACCTCTAAATGTTGAATTGTCTTACGCCTACACTCGTACCTGTTGTTGCTTCCTCACTAATAGCCTCACATTATGGGGTCTTGGTTACCACTTTCTTATCTGGAATTGGTATATGGCCATCCACGCGGTAGCCCGTGTGAACCTTGTTAATATCATGAAAATCTGTTGAAACTTGTGGAATTTTACGAGTAACAAGGATTGGTTCTGCAGATGTGCTCTAGTAAATCGTAAATTAGTGAGGAAGCTCACTGACCTTGTTTTTTCATTGTATTCTACATATCTATTTCCTCAGTGTTTACCTATGCCATACAAACCCATGCACAAATTTGTTATCTTCTTATTTGATCATTATAAAAACAAATTTCCATTTCCTGTACTCACAAATTCCCTGTAAATCAAAATCAGCATTCTCTATGAATTGTTATCTTTCTTAATCGTGACGATTGTTCCTATCTTTGATGATGCATAGAATGAGGAAGTCATGAAAAAGGATGAAGCCGTGATAGCGACCAACGTATGGAACACAAACATGTTAACATTACCAGAATCGGTTTGAAACCAAAGAGCTAAGGAGTGTTTCCCATGTTTTCTCCTTCTTTTTCCAATTTTAATTTTTATCTGGATTGCTTGTCCACATAACTTATGTTTCGTCCTACAGCCAACTACGTGTTCACAGTTTTAGGTGTTATGATTCTCATACTTTATTTTCTGAACGAACTGTGTCGAACTTTGTGGCGTGATTTCATTTACTACTTCATTGGAGTATGTTCAGCAACCGAATCTAATCATTTCAATTTAATCACAGCTTTTGTTAGATGTTGCTGTTAAGTTCAGTTTCTGTTTACAGTTGAAAGAACGAGATGCCAAATTGGAAGAAGCTGGCGATCTCCACAGGTTTCTCAGGGATCTTGACCACTTCCAGTCTTGGCTCCAGAAGACCCAGACGGATGTTGCTTCAGAGGACATTCCTACTTCCCTGGCCGATGCTGAAAAGCTGCTGAGCCAGCACCAGTCCATCAAGGAGGAAATCGACAACTACACCGGAGATTACACCAAGATGATGGAATACGGCGAACGCATCACTGCCGTATGTTCCATCGAATCATTTTTCAGTTGATTTGTACAAATAAAGATGTATTAATGACATTCATTCTTCCTTAGGTTGTTGCACTTCTCCTAACCCTTTACCCTTACTTTCCTCCTTTGTTTTACGTTTCAAACTTTGTTGTTTTCAGGAGCCATCTACCCAGTCAGATCCTCAGTACATGTTCCTCCGTGAGCGCCTCAAGGCTCTCCGGGATGGGTGGACCGAGCTCCACCAAATGTGGGAAAACAGACAGCAGCTCCTTTCGGACTGGCTCAACTTGCAGATGTTCAACAGAGACGCTCGACAGGCTGAAGTGCTTCTTTCCCATCAAGAACACGTGCTAGCTAAGGATGACACTCCAGTGAGTTGCAATTTCACTCATATCACTATTGATTTTTGATCTGAATAAGCTATAATCAAACCATTTTCACTACCAAAAAAGAAGAACATTAAATTCTATAATTTCATTCTGCAGCTTAACCTTGAACAAGCTGAAAACGCCATCAAACGACACGAGGCTTTCCTCACAACGATGGAGGCCAACGATGAAAAGATAAATGCTGTTGTCACCTTCGCTCAGCAACTTAATGGAGACGGCCATTTTGCAGGTGTGCACAGCCCAGCCATTTTTTTCTGTCTCAGTAGCTGGGGTTCATTCCGAATGCTCTCAGAATTATTTCATGATTTTAAACAGCCGAATCCTTAGTATCTAATGGATTTTCAACCATGTCCAACATTTGCAGGTGACAAAGTAATCAAGAGAGCCGAGAATATTGATGATAGACGTAATAACAACAGGATTAAGGCTCAGGAACAGATGGATAAATTGAAGGACCAGCTTGAGCTTCACCAATTCTTGCAGGTTTGTCGATTTTACATTTTTTCATCACTGCTAGATCGACCTGTGATCATTGAAGTAGTCTGCCTGAGTTTTTCGTGGCATGTTTAAACAATTTTCTCTTGAAATCCAGGATTGCGATGAGCTCAGTGAATGGATCCAGGAGAAGAAATTCATATCTCAAGACGAGTCTTACAGGAGTGCCAAAACTGTGCACTCTAAATGGACACGGCATCAAGCTTTTGAAGCTGAAATTGCCTCCAATAAGGATAGATTGGTCCGAATCCAGCAGGTATATCTTGATTGCATAGTCTATTTGATTCTTAGGTGATGATATCGACATCATGAGTCCATTCACTATCAATGAAGTTTTCAAACTTTTTAAAATGTATTTTAGGCCGGCGAGTCTCTGATGAAGGAGAAACCAGAGCTTGCTGAAGTGGTTTCCCCCAAGATCTCGGATCTCTCCGAACAGTTTGTAGACTTGGAGAACATGACCAAAGAAAAAGGCGAGAGGTTGTTCGACGCTAACCGTGAAGTCCTTATCCACCAGACTTGTGACGACATCGATTCCTGGATGAACGACCTCGAGAAGCAGATCGAAAGCGCCGATGTGGGCAACGATCTCGCTTCGGTCAACATCTTGATGCAGAAACAGCAGGTATTGACAGACTTGATGGTGGGGGGGGGGGGGGCAGATATGACAAAATTTATTTGAAAACTTGATCGTATTTTACTTCTGTTTCAGATGATCGAGACTCAAATGGCAGTCAAAGCTAGGCAGGTGTCTGAACTTGAAACCCAGGCTACTATCCTTGAAAAAGCCCAAGCCGAACCACACAAGATCGAAGAAATCAAGCAGAAGAAGTCTGCAGTGGAGGAAAGGTTCCAGAAACTGAAGGAACCTTTGGTCGTTAGACAGAAACAACTCGAGAAGAACAAGGAGGCATTCCAGGTGACGATTTCCGAGTTTTTCATAGTTTATTATTGTAGCTTGTGGTGCGTGTTTTAGCGGTGATATTGTGCTCTTTTGGTATTATACTTGCTGCATACGATGGTGAGTTGAAATTATTGATAATTTTACTGTTTGTAGTTCCGTCGAGATGTTGAGGATGAGAAATTGTGGATAGCAGAAAAAATGCCCTTGGCCACATCCACGGATTACGGCAATAGCTTATTCAACGTTCACACTTTGAAGAAGAAGAATCAAGTGAGATAACGTATTAATATGTACTGTACTTATGAAAATCTTATTCACATTGGTGATTGTTTGGTGTCTGTATACTCAAAGTTGTGTCTGTATATTCAGGAATGTGTCAAGTTAATATTTGTGACTAATCGATGTATTTTCTTTTATATTCACTCCTACAGTCTTTGGCCACCGAGATTGACAACCACGAACCCCGCTTGCATGCTGTTCTCCGCAGCGGTGAAAAACTCGTTGAAGAGGGCAGCGAAGAAGCTCCGCAGTTCAGGAAGCTCATGGATGAACTTCTGGAAAGATGGAACCACCTCAAGGAGGCCGTCGAATTTAGGAAGAACCAGCTTCTCAACTCCGAAAAGGCCCAACAGGTTGGTGATTTTGAATTTTGCAGTATCGACGTTGCCTCATTAGAAACTTTTCTTTCATTGTATCGCATGCAACGTACAACTTTGTACTATTCATGTCTTCATTGCCAGTGTATGATATAACGCACTTTGTTTTTGTTGATTAGGAGATTTCTTATGGTCCATCGCCACTGCCGTATAGTTTTACAGTCACGGTATTGGGTTCATTCTGAGATCGAATGTCCCGGAGTCGTCCACTCTCACCCCTTCCCAACCTAATCCTCGCTGTCGCTTTGAGAAGTAGTCAAGTGACAGTGTAACGACACAGTCGGCTTATTTCATATCGCTCCGGATATTTGTGCAATTTCAACGTGAATATTTATTTTTTTTTTTCTGACCAAGAAGTGTTATGATGCGTTTATTCAAGAAGATCAACAAAATGAGGAAGGTCTGCGTTTTGTGATGTCCTGTTTGTAGTTATTTTCCCGAATTTTGAGTTCAGTTTTGATGAATCTCACTTGTCCTGATTTTGTCTTTTTTCCCGTTTGGTCATTTTCTATCAAATCAAGTTGGTAGATATGTCACAGTATGAGTTGACCTAAATTATCAAGGCGCGTTTAGGAGTATTTCCTACCACACCTCGTTCATTAAAGCCAACGTATTCATTACCCACCTATCCAGAATTTATGCTAATGCGTAATTTTTCAGTACCTCTTCGATGCTAACGAGGCTGAAAGCTGGATGTCCGAACAAGAGCTGTACATGATGGTCGAGGACCGTGGTAAGGACGAGATCTCCGCCCAGAACCTCATGAAGAAACACGAGAATCTCGAAAACGCTGTAGATGATTACGCTGACACCATTAGGCAACTTGGAGAAACAGCAAGGTCACTTACATCCGAGCACAATCCGCTGAGGTAATTAGGAAAAACTCAATACTTATTCGGAGGCTTTTCTGAAGTCATCGCTCCAGAACAGTCAGTTCTGCACCAAATTACTACTTTCAGCCCTAAACCAAGTACAAAGAGTCGTACAGCCAAAGCAGTGGCCTCATCAGCAGTTACCACCTCTGTGCGCCAAAGCCAGATCATAATACAAGTAAGCTTCATGTATGTAATGAACATTTTCGTCCTTTTCCAGCGATCAAATCGGTGTCAAGCAATCCCAGGTGGACAAATTGTACGCCGGCCTCAAGGACTTGGCTGGGGAGAGACGAGCGAAACTAGACGAAGCTCTTCAGCTGTTCATGTTGAACAGGGAAGTTGATGATTTGGAACAGTGGATAATGGAACGAGAAGTCGTTGCTAGTTCTCAAGAACTCGGTCAAGATTACGATCACGTCACTGTAAGTGTACACTAGTTATGTTGAAATAGAGCCTATGACGAAAATAACCTCAATAATGATCGATGTTGTTGGCTCGAAAGTCACTGAGATTTTCGTTGCAGTCAATTTGCAAGCACAATAGTTCTTTTTTTTCGAAGTTCAAATTTTGGTTCAAGAATGACCAATTTTCATTTTTTTGTAGCTTCTTTGGGAGAGATTCAAGGAATTCGCCCGTGATACTGAAGCAACTGGCAACGAGCGTGTCAGCTCTGTGAATAGCATAGCTGATGGGCTTATTGCACAAGGCCATTCAGACTCCGCTACCATCGCCGAATGGAAGGACGGTCTGATCGAAGCCTGGCAAGATCTTCTCGAACTCATCAACACTAGGACACAAGTAAATCGTTGAATTTCATTTACGTTATTATAACTAGTTTGAGGCAGATATCTTACGGATATTATTTACCGAAATACCAATTATTTACTAACAGAAAGACCTTGTCAACAGATTTACTAAGAAAGTTTGTTATTTCAGATGCTTGAAGCCTCTCGGGAACTCCACAAATTCTTCCACGACTGCAAAGACGTCTTGGGTAGGATATCGGAGAAACAGCATGCAATGTCTGATGAGCTTGGTCGTGATGCTGGATCGGTCTCCACTCTGCAGCGCAAACACCTAAACTTCGTTCAGGATTTACAAACCTTGCAATCACAGGTAAGCCACAAAACTAATTGAAAAATTCCTCAGACTGGCGTTGATTTCACTGGGTAGGTAAGTAGTGGGTGTGACTTCTACAAGTTTTCGGTTTTTAAACTATATTAGTAGGTACATTTCGTTCGTGTTTAAAGTTCAAAAAATGATACCTGGTTTAAGCCAAAATTATGTAATTTAAAAACAAGAATCGTTTCAAGATGTTGCTTGAAAAACAGCATAGATGTTTTGAGTGATCACTTTTACTTTAAACTCACATAGGTAGTTACATTTTAGTTCTACAACCTAAAGGCTTCGACAGAATGAAAATGAACCAAATGCCTAACTGTAAGCTTGGTGCTTACGTTGGGTTCTTGAGATTGTGTGAGTGTACATTCTGGTGATGACACAAATCGTATATTTAAAAAAAACGAGAGCTTGATATGCATACAGTTGAAATGCACAGACATACTAGGCTGGGACTTTACTTCTGCTTGCTGGCATTGAGGGCGTGGTTGACTGTCCTGTCTGGAGGATCAGAATGAGAAATTGTTGCTTTTGACCTCAGAATCAGATTCAGCACCCTCGAAATCCCTGTATCCCAATTTTCAGCTTCAAAGTCTGTGGTTTGGTGGGAATAAGCTTGAAAAAAAAGCGTGACGTCATCTGTTATGTATCTCCCTCACTCGGTTCCCACGTGCGGGAGCGAGAGGGCAGTACATGACAGATGACGTCACACGCTTTTTCCTTACTCCTGTTCACCAACTCCCACAATTTCCGACCCGTCATATAGCATTCTTTGTTGGAAAGCACTCCGTTAAATCTACAATTTGAAAGAATTCAAATTTTAAAGATAGCTTCCTCATTAGAGAGCCTGATTACACTTGGATAATACTCTCGCACACAATTATTACAGTGGACGCTGCTTATATGACTCACGGATGTAAGGTTCAGTCGCCTATATGACTCAGAATCGTCAGGAACGGTCCGGACTATCCAAATACATTGAAAAATGTCTGTTATAAGACTCACCAGTTTGGATACAAGACTCAGTTTTCATGGCTAAATCTTGCTCAAAGACCAGGCTTTACACCTAGCCAAAAGCGTGGAATAATGTTAGTGGTGTGACCATTCAAAACTGCTTTCGGCACGGAGGTTTCGTCAAAACTGAGGAAGAGCTGGAGGAAGATTGTAGCTGCCATACTGAGACGCCAGAAGACCTTACTGCGAGGACTGGATGGATATCGACCACAATCTTCAAACCTCTGAAGCGTGTTCTGAAGACCAAATCTGTCAGACCATCATGAACAAAGCAAGCACCAGCCAAAATGTGACGACATCAGATGTAGAGAACATTTTGACGAGGAGGAGACTGATGAAGCCGAAGTTCCACTTTCACACTCAGAGGTTCTATGGGCTCTAGGAGTATTGAGGAGTGCTGTCAAGTTCCACGGGACCAATTTTGAAAAGCACGACGACTGCGAGCAAAATAACAAATTTTTTAATCGTCCTGAATTCACTTGTTTATGTGAAGGCTTACTTTTATTTTATATGTGAGTAACGCGCTATGTCTACATAATGTATTGTGTTGACGTATAATGAATGTTATTATGAATTGCTTGATGTTTTTCCTCCTCTTCGTCTATAAGGTTCATCAGCTTATAAGACTCGGTTTTTGCTGGTCCCAAAGTCTTACAAGCAGTGTCTACTGTAGTAGGTACTGTGAACGGTGATAGGATTCTTCATGAAAATGTGGGTGCTTGAACCATTTTCTCAGGTCCAAGCCATCTCGGACGAGTCTGAGAAACTCCAGGCTTCCTACGCTGGGGACAAGGCGAAGGAAATCACCAACAGGGAGGGCGAAGTGGTCAGCGCCTGGGCTGGTCTACAGGCTATGTGCGATGCCCGTAAAACCAAACTTGCCGACACCGGGGATCTGTTCAAGTTCTTCAACATGGTCCGAACCCTCATCCTATGGATGGACGACGTCATCCGTCAAATGAACACAACAGAGAAACCAAGGTACTCCCGTTTATTCGTCGATCATAACACAAGGTCATTTTTCTGAATTTCCAACGTTAATATGTGGGGTATGCCGTTGTTTCAGGGACGTTAGCGGCGTAGAACTTCTAATGAACAACCATCAGAGCTTAAAGGCCGAAATCGACACTAGAGAAGACAATTTCACCGCTTGCTTATCTCTTGGACGAGAGCTGCTGTCCAGAAATCACTATGCCTCTAATGAAGTGCGTTGTTACAAAATTCTTTTGAATTTTCGCCTACCTATTTCATTTACCTTCTGCATTTGGGTCTTTATTTTCGTTGGTAACTAATCAACAAATTCTTTTTCGAACCTTGTAGATCAAAGAAAAATTAATGGCACTAAATAACCAGAGAAACTCCCTCCTTACTCGCTGGGAAGAACGATGGGAAAATCTCCAGCTTAGTAAGTAACAGTGTAATCTTTATCGCTTTCGGGTCTACCGGAGCTCAAGAAACTTTTAACTTCCAAATGAAAATGCCACCAAACAACGGTTTACTATTTTCACCCAAATTGTCACATAATTTGGGTGATGCGTTTGCCCGGGAACAAGAACCCCCCTACCAACCCTATCAACCCAACAATATAACCGTCTTTTTTCAAATGAAATAATATCACGAAACAACAAACTCCATAAAGTGATTATAACCAGCTGTTCCCTGTTAATGATAGCTGCCCTGGAGTTACACGCTGTGGGTGGTCTGCGCATTAAAAATCTGAGGGGGAAAAAAGTATGCGTGCTTAATTTATTCCAAAGGTTCTCATCGGGTCCAACTAGTTCCCTCCTTGTTAAATCTAAATTGTCACAAATCAGTTTTCGTTCCATTCTCGTCAACATCACAAACTCTTGTGATGGCAGTTTGTTTGTTCTCAATAAATTGTTCCTCTTGAAAGTTGAAAACTCCCACGATAACTGTTGATATAGGTCTTGACCGCATCTAGAAGAGCAGTCGATGATCCAACAGCAACAACATTTAGATGAACAATTGATGATAATTCATTGATGATCTAATAATCATTACCCTTCGTTCCCCTTGGTGTCGTGATGTCACCGCAATATGGAATTCTAAGTCACTTGGTTATCTTGCTCTCTTGTTTCAATCCATAAAGTTGATCATATGCCTTTGCTGTTGTAAACAGGGCACCAGCCCGTTTCATAATAAATAAATAAATAAATTTCTCGTTTTCAGTTTTGGAAGTCTACCAATTCGCTAGAGACGCTGCAGTTGCTGAAGCTTGGCTTATTGCACAAGAACCTTACCTGCTCAGTCAGGAATTAGGGGTACGCTTATTAATTGCTAATTAATATCATGCAAGTACTAGTTTGATTGAAAATTCGAAGACATTAATTTAATCATGTTGATTTTGTTTAGCACACAATTGATGAGGTTGAAAACTTCATCAAGAAGCACGAATCATTCGAGAAGTCGGCCACTGCGCAAGAAGAAAGATTCTCAGCCCTCGAGAGATTAACCACCGTAAGCCCACCCATTCTGTGGTTTTCTGTATTATATTATATTTTAGAATCATCTTTATCTATAGTTTGGCAAGCATTGTGGTTATTTATTCGATTCTTTTCAGTTTGAGCTGAAGGAACTGAAGAGGAGGGAGCAAGAGGAAGAAGAACGAAAGCGACAAGAGGAACTGGCTAAGAAACAGGTCACACCACCCTCATCGCCTCAGGCAGCAGCAGCTGACGGGTAAATCTCTTATATATAAACTTTCTTCATTTGTAAATTCTCCTTTTATTCAACTATTGCTTAGTAGAGGCGTTAAAACGAAATGTAAGGATTACATAGAAACCATAGCTGTGTCTGAGAGATCCATATAGCCACCATACTAACACATTTTAATGGATATAGCACTAATTCTTATTTTTAATTTTTATTTGTTCATTTTATTTTTTTTTAGTTATTATTTTTTTTTCTTAAAGGCTGGTACCTGTATTGTTTGTTCTGTATAAATCCTTTAATGGACAATTGTGGTTTGGATTTATGATTTCTCTAAAAGATGTTAAAAAAAACTTGATGTGGAGGACGAAAGTAGGGCTTACGAATATCGAGATTCCTCAGGAGCTGTGAACAGGGGGGAGGGGGGCAGCTGTGACGTAATGCTGGGAAGCCTTTGATTGGGTGAGGCATGAAGCGGACTGGGAGCAGCCATTAGCATTTGCCTCGATTAGATTTGCCTAGATGGTTTGTTGGCTCCCAGGATGACATCACTTTATCCACGTCTCCCAGCATCATGTATCCGTCATCCATTTTGCAAGTCCAAATTCTTTGTTTGAATTAGAAAATATGAAACAAAGTTTAGGGCGACTTCGAAAAATTGTGTGGGTTCCGCGATGTGGTAGAAGGCCTCATTAATAAAGCAGAGATTAAAAAGTGAGGTCTTCCATTTGTTGATATTTATACTGATAGCTTACTAGGCTATCAGGATTGTTGATATTTATCCTGGCAGCCTAACAAGCTCAAAAATAATTTGAAATATAATATCAAGAAGACGTGTCACTATTCCTCACAAAAATGTTAACCGCGAATAAAGAAACAGAAGAATTATCATTTCCAACTCGGGAGGGTTTCAGTATTCAATCTTATAGTCTACTCACTATCTCTTCTTACTCAGTGCCCCCTGAACATAGCACAGTAATAGATAATAGAATAGCGTATAATGTAGCATTTGCATACTTTTCACTGTTCTTAGGAATCATTGTGTCGATGTTTTTCCAGGGCTGACGGAATCGACGGTGAACCTCAAACGAACGGAGCCACCACGTCAGAGCCAGAAGCGCGAAAAGGTAAGCGAGTCACCGACTTATCCCGATTACCAAATTCAACCAAGATAACGTCAGGTTCCTCTTTAGAGCGTCGAAAATCATCTGTTTCCCTGAACATACGAACTGCCTTCTACGAACCCCTTGTGAAGCCTGTTGTATATCTGTACTCGTTTGTGTATAACTTCCCGTTATCATTGACCTTGTGACACACATCGCCTTCTTGAAATTTCGAGAGCATGGTCATTCCATCTTTCTATTAATTTTACAACATCAACTTCGGCATGTCAAACTAACCATTATGCGTGACTAAGCTCTCTTGTAACTGGTACTTTCTGAACTGCCTTCTCTCAAGGTTAGATGTTTCTATTTCTTGCGTTTTCCGTGTGAGATTTCTATTCAAGTACCAATTTTCAACGCGTACCTATTATCTCTTCATTTTCTTTTTGTGTGTCCTCAGTCAACACTCATCATAATCAGGTCATCTGTGGAAAAAAAAAACAACCAACAATCAACATTTGTGTTTGTGTTTCTTTTATAAACACTGTGAATTGTCTTGTTTCAAGCTTCTGTCCGCAAGCCTCCAACACAGCTAGACATAACGCCTATCGAGAAACCCGCAGGTTAGAACTCAAGGAAACTCGTGAGCTACTGAAGCTTTCGAAAGAAATCAAATAGTTTTTAACCATACTTGCGACTTAGAAGTCAAGTGCAGTGAATGCTATGTTGAAGAAACAGTCACAGAATTGTTATCCTTACTCTTCACTCGTAGGATAACTGCTTAGTGTAGGAAATTATTTTCTAAAGTAGCCGCTTTCAATCTTGCTAGGCTCGCAGTGCATGCGCTTCTGTTTTCTTTTTCGGTGTAGGGGGAGAAGGAGTGGGTTTGTTTTTGAAGGTAAGTCGCGCATGCCTGTTCTTTTTATAATTATGTTGCTCCCCTACTTACTTTTCCCCTTAAATTTTTGTAGATAGGTCACAGTTTAATACGTTCGTTTCTTGCAGTTTTTTAAAGGTTAATTTCAGTTCTAAAATAATGCCATCAAATGTCAAATTATTGGCTACGTAGACCCGCGCTTTAGATTGCTAGCAATAAAGTCTTCACCAGTCATTAAAAATGTTTGTATGTATCTGCTTTTTTATAGTTTTGTTTCATAAACGTGTGTTATTTTATTTTTTG
The DNA here is from genome assembly GCA_954871275.1 of Leptopterna dolabrata. Taxonomy (NCBI): domain Eukaryota; kingdom Metazoa; phylum Arthropoda; class Insecta; order Hemiptera; family Miridae; genus Leptopterna; species Leptopterna dolabrata. Next base: position 40,467,748 of record OX940980.1, read on the forward strand.
GATTTTCTACTCTCGCCTAAATGAATTATTGTGCTGTCGAACTATGATTTATTTAGTCGATACTCAAATTGGATGAGCCTTTGTTTTCCGTCGGCTCAGTCAACTGACGATATATATGTTCAGATCGGCTGAACACAAAGGAATTAGACAGTGGAGAGTGTACCTAAAGGCCATGATGTCTTGTGGCATCACCCAGACTGGCCGGGGATAAGGGATTGTGCGAATTTTAACCCTAAACCTTTCTGCCTGCAAAACAGCCTGAGCCCTCCAGAGAGCCCAAATGCCTATTGCTCTAGATAACCACATGTAGAGGTAGACGTGGTAACTAAAATCTACACTGACGAGTTCTAAATTCCCTTGGCACACTGAATATGTGCCTATATGAACAAATAGTAAAGAACTTACGGGTTGAGTGAGGGATCCTCAAGCAACAAACTCAGTTTCTTGTAGCACAAATGAATTGAATAGGTACCAAATTTCTCATCAAACGTTACAAATTATTACACAACGGTTTATTATTTTCGTGCACGGATACCCCTTCTGCGTAGATCACTGAATTCATATTACCATAAGACCCTGAATTAGTAGGGTCGTTTTTTGAGGCGGATACCTACTTACCTACGCGCACACGCACACACAACAAAAATTATAGTTGCATAAATTTCCATTTTTTGGTACTTGTCATACGTCCCCTGGAGTCTCATCTATCCAAATAGTAGTATACCCGCCCACCATGCTCTCCTGGTTTCTCGACATGATAATCAATAATCGATTCCCGAAATCGATGATAGATAAGAAGTTGATGACCCCAGGGGACATAATATATAGCAGACAAGAGTTCCACATTTTCAACAGCTTTTGGCCCCCTGAACCCCCCACCCAGTCATTTGTTGATATTCCAAGGGTTGCTGAACCTAAGTAGGACCCTCGACAGATTCCCAAATTGAGCAACAAGAGCAACAAACTTGTACCTACTTATCAACAAATAGGTTAAAAACCTAAAGTAGTTCTTACCTACCAACAAAATCCTAAATAACCATCTTTTTCCAAATGAAATAATACCACGGAACAACAAACTCGATTTCATAAATCCATCCGTGATTTTACTCGACTTTTTCCTGTCAGTGATATCTTCTGGGCTGGAGTTTCGTATAATGTATGACCCACACTCATTTTGTTGAAACTTTTCGGTTCAAACTTCAGCGCCTTACTGTGGACAAACGGCTGCACGTACAGATGCTGGGGGGGGGGTCTCAAAAAATCCCACAGTTAGGAATAAATTCAATAACGTCATAAAAACCATACTAAAAAAGTTATAGGCTACGGCACAGTGGTCGAAAATGAGAATTTAGGAGAGCGAAACGGGAAAAATTTAAAAAGTCGACAACGATAGTTGGCTGTTTGGATGACGACCTTAGAACCCATGTGATACTGGGAAATGGCTATTTTTATCATCCATTATCTTGCTGTTGTGTTTTGATTCGTACAACAGCAATACAGAGAGCGGTTTGATAATAACGTGTCTGGGCAGGCGATGACGCCTTTCACTCGTAACTGAAGGTATGATGAGATCATTCCAAATGTTTACCTTTTATTGTAATGGATACATCCAATGTAGGTCAGAAAATTCCGTTTTCTCAACTAATTATAACATTTTATTTGTTTTACAATGAATTAGTCATCATTTATTAGATGTTGTTATAATAGAGAGTTTTCGCAAAGGTTTGGCTACTAGCCTGTTGACGGGCTAAGGCCTACGTACGAAGGAAAGTGCGAACTGCGCATGCGCACGTTTGGGTGGGAACGACCTAACTTAGCTCGTCAACATTGGATGCCACCCGTCTACGTAAACGACCTAGTACTAGGTCGTATGGGCCGTTTCCCGTACTAACCTTCCACCAAGGAAATCTCATCGTATGGATTGCCTTCTTCCTTGGCATTTGTGATTATTTGTTTGTGTTGCGTAGGTGTACTTTTTTATTTTTTTTTATATTTTTTTTTTATTAGGAAATATTTCTGTGACCCTTGAAGACTGGAAAATGTCAATAAATTGTACCTGGCTAATTTCTCTGTCTGTGGACAACCTTACTGTTTTTTTGCTAATAATGTCCACCTATTAGCCACTAATTTTTGCCAAATAACTTTAATTAGCCAAACCTTTAGTTTTTTGGCTAATTTGTCTCGTGTCTATGGACAGCCCTACATTATTTTCCATTTGAAAATGGTAATAGGAAATGTTTCTGTGATCCTTCAAGACTGGAAAAATCTTAATTAATTGTACCTGGCTAGTCTGTGAAGTACAATTATTGTAGTAGCGAAGATGAAAACTAAAAACGGCTTTTTAAACTGAAATCTTCAAGTGATGAGAATATGATGAGGACAGTTCAACGTTAACGTTAATGTCACCCATCGAATCAGCTTAGGTCGTTCAACGACCTAACATTCACGACCTTCGATCTTTTCATGATCTAAGAGGTTAACATCCGGTTTTTTCCCCTTAGATCGTTAGCCCGGAGGTCCTTAGTCCGTCAACGACCTAGTGGCCAAACTTTTGCGAAAACTCTATTAATGCTTTTGCGGTTTGCCAGCAGTGATATTGATCATTATTGCGTCTAGAAATAATGTAATTCTGTTCTTTAATGTCCCATAAAAGTTCCTGTTAAAGTGAAGTTCCCTGGATTCCCCTAAACGTTGTATGATTTATTTTTAATTTTTACAACGTGGCTGTCCACGCATGAAAATTTTCAGCGTTTGGCGATATATGTTTCCAAATATGGATGGTATTACATCCCTCAGAGCATCCACAAAATTTCAATTCATGGAGGGCACCTTGTGAATAAAGGTGTTTTACCAATCGGTATGATGACCGAGGAAGCTCAGGAGGCAGGGAACAAGGATTCCAAGTGTTTTCTTGAGTTCACATTATGGAGGATATGCTTCATCTCTTGCTGATAACGTCTGTTCCCATCATCGAAGTTGTGGTTGGGAGTTCTTTGCGACAAAATTTCCCCACTATTACCAAAAAACTCCCTAAAGAAGTTCTGGATATGTTACTCTGTTCCCCAGCTCATCTTGAAATTGATTATGAAACAGACACAGAGTCTGAAAGTGGTGAGATTCTACTCCTACGAATCTAGTCACTTTCTGACTCTGTGTCTTCTCATCAGTTTAAAAAAAAATACACGAGTCTAATATATGAACGAGGGGCATTTATGTTAACAAGTTTACTTTTGAGTTAATCACAATAATTATTGTGGTGAATGATAAGTTTGACGTAGGTTTTGGGAAGGTGAAGTTGAACCAGGAGAGAGGAGAGCGAATCCGCGCAGTTTTCACCTCCTTGGATGCATCTCTAGGATAGGAAGATATCCATCCGGTTTTCACCACATTGGATATTGGGATAAGGAAATATCTGCACGGTTTTCACCACCTTGGATATTGGAAAGAGAGGGTAGGATGAAAATATCCATCCTGTTTTCACTACGTTGGATATTCGAAAAGGAATCGTTCGGTTTTCACTGCGTTGAGTGCTGGGAAGGAAGTTCTCGTCCGGTTGATGAGGATAAAAGATGAGTTGATGAGGTAATGTAAGAGATAGAGAAGGCTCTGGTTCGAGAGGAGTCGGTTGAATGTCCAGCTGGACAAGCCGGGCGCTTTAAAAAGGCGCCTCTGCCCTCCCCCAGTCCACCGACGGCCATTGGAAGCCATTGGAGGGAGAGCTACCTGGCCTCGTCCCTTGCATCGCGCAGCTCGACTTCTCCGCGTCTTTATTGGTAACAATCTTACATATTATAGGAATGGTATATTTTAAGGGTACCATGACAATAATAAAATGATTGAATCATGGGACGATTCAATTTTAAATACCCGTTATACCAAAACATATTTGCTCTCCTAAAATACCGTTTGGAACCACTTAAAATCAATAATTTTTATAAACTGACTCAAGATTCTTGTTCTATACTCGAAAATACGCCTAGACTCCAAATTCATTCATCATTCTCCCGTTTTTTGAATTTCGCTCTCCTAAATAAGCGATTTTGACCACTGTTCGGTTTTCTGAAAATTGTGTCATCTATTTTTCACTCCTTTCACGCCGAGCTTCTCGGACCAACTAGAACCCCAGCGAGACGTACACACCTAATTTAATCAATTTTGGTTCATCGTAACTAAGGAAAGTGGTGCAGGCAGAAGGAATTTTTTTAAAATTCCATAACCGGATTATACATACGCAGACCATCAAATTTTGAGGGGGGTCAACAAATTTTCATACTCGAAAGGTTCATTATTGAAAATAATAAACCAAAAATAATCTCACTCCGTACTGTCAAGATAACAAACGATGCGCTCGACGGAAAGTCCATTCCCCTGAAAGAGAAAAATCCTAAGATTCACATTCCTGTCTCACAAAAATTCCGTGCCTGTTGGATCAGTGACGCCTGAAGATATGCAGCAGCCACAGTTTCACAGTTTCAACGGATCTCGAAAGTTTAATGAGCCCGCAATGCGCTTCTTTGATCAGAGCCATGGGTGCTATTTGAACACCGAATCTCTGCTATGACTGCTGCTTGTAGTTTCTTGCCGCAGCTACATAAATTTTAAAAGTTAGAGCGAGTAGTGATGGAAGTTTGATAGATATGAAGTAGTTTGACATTCATGGAAAAGGAATCGATGATCGTTGCTTACAGGGCATGCGGTAGTACAAGTTATACCCAAGGGTTCCCTATGCACAGTATTTTTTATATCCATAATTCTTTTTTTGTTGTCTATTATTGATTGTGACTAACTGCTAAGTTTAATCTTGTACTTTCATGGTATTTGAATGTACGTGTATTATGGTCCTACCATCTTAATGAGAGGAAAATATGGTAGTTGAATCCATGAGAAGAAGAGTTGACTTACCAGAATATAATACTTGCGTATGCTGTGTGGTATGCAACTCATAGGCACTTAATTCGACAGCACTATTCCAAATTTTGTTCTAAACCATGTCTGAAATTTGCATTTTCGTTGGCATTATTTTCCTGTTTCACTTATCTCTGATACTACTCCTCTTCATGTTGTCGGCTGATCTACCTACCTGCCCTATATTATACATTTTGAAAAACCTATTCCTGAAAGGTGGTGCCTTTTGTTTTAATTAATTTTGCTTGTGTTTACAATTTTTTCTACATTTTGACAACTTGTTCTTTTCATGTGAGTTTCAAACGAATCTTCTTTTTCCTCTTCAAAATCTGTTTTTTCTGTTTTTTACAGCCCGTCCTGGGAGTTTGTTATTAGGTATTCATATCATAATAAATAATTTTGTATGGCTAAAATTTCTTTAATTGGCACTGTTTATGTATCACAAAATATGTATGGGTAACTTTCACTTGTATTTTGTTGATTGTTAGCGCTGATAATTCAAGGCACCACCCTCTTTGATATATGTGTAGCAAAAACATCTAGGCAACTTCTCATTCATGGTATTACTGAAGTATTTTAGTTGATTGGGTGTTTTGTTATCTCAGCTCTATTATCTTGATTCGAAATTATAAATAGAAGTAACAGTAATGGTTGTTTTTATTACGCGTTTATGCAGTTGAGAAGTTGCCAAGAAGTAGGTATTCGAATTTCCCCTTCTCTATTGCATGGTTGGTAAGACTGTTGAAAGATCTTCAGCGTCAGAAGTGGTGGAGTCGAACCCCTCTCGATTTTATCAGTATGAACCTTGCATGTTAATGCATGAACTCACTCTAGCGTTGCATGATCTAACGGAGGATGATGATGTGGACATGGAGGGCGTCCGCACTCCGCCTTCGACCCCGGTGGTGGAGGTTAGAGAGGTTGTTGGAACGGCTGCCGAGTCGCGGAAGCCGTCCTCGTCAAAGAGCGCCCCAACTACTCCAAAGACGCCTAAATCGCCCACTTCCAGAACAGCTCCAGGTAACACGAGTCTGTCTCTTGGCAGACTTGCGCTAGTGGATGCCTATGTGTTTGTGCCATTACCACACAACACAGATTCAGCAGTTTCATGACAAGTTTTCTTGCTCTCCTCGTGCTTCAACTTCGTCACTCAACATTCGTTACAAGTACTTCAATTCATACAAGTACAGTAGTCACCTATACCGTTATTTTACAGTGCTCCATCAAATTTGACTTTTCTTATCACCACCACTGAGCCTTACCACTAGCAGTCCCTGTGGCAGAAATCATCTATATTTTCTTTAGTGCACATTTTAGCTGATATCACTCTCTTCCCTCCAAATTTTGTTCGTTAATAATAGGTTTTATAGCCTAACTAGTCTGGATACATATCAAAATGGTGTAGTTCGACTTCCTATATGACCCTTGTATCCGTAGCTGCAGAGTAGAGGGATGCTCTGAGTGTTGAACATCATGAATGTTTATAAAGCAGTGGGAGGGATATCTAATACCAAGTTTGGTATTGATACTGATATCCAGTCCGGTATCAAATGAGGAAGATCGATACCGATGCATATCAACGTATCATGTGTCGATACCAATCAGCATCGCTTGATGCTTTCTAGAAGGAAAGAAGAATAACGGAAGATCTTATTTATAGTATCCACGGCCATAATGATAAAGTGATAATTGAGACAATCTTCTTCTTCTTCTTACTATATTTTTTTTATTTGAAAGAAGAGCTTGAGACGGGATCGTAACTATTTCACTTTTGTGGCAGTGTGTTGTTGATTTTATTTAAAAATTGGGATGTGTGGGCGAACGCGTTTCCTGCCTTCCCCCACCCTGTTGCCATCGCTCAAGTCCCTGAGTTGCCTGTACAGCTGTGTTTTCAAGCTTTGTCACTTGATACGTTATCAGTTGTAAAATGGTTTGAAAACTAGTGACTCAAATACCGTTACAGGGCATTGGTACAGGCAGAGTATGTTAGAGAAATCATCGGTGAGTACCTGTCCACCCAGTTTTATGCAATCCACGATGGATATCCTGCTAGACGGTAGAGTGTCTGCAGTCTGATGTCACAGGTTTGAGTTAGGTACTTCACGTAAAAAGTTGGGTAAATAATGGCTATTCCGACGAACTCATTTGATTTTTCCTACTGAATGATAACCTGCCCAGTGTAGGAAGAAAGGTTAGCACTTTTGGCTGTGGACCAGCTTGCACACTGTGGACTTGCTATGAGTTCATACATTAGTGCCGATTCTTTGGACGACATAATGACAGGTTCCGTCGAATTTGGTGTCGAGAAACTGCTGAACAAAGACCTTAAGCAACAACTTACGACAGTTTCATTCACGAATGAATAGTAAAATTATGAGCTTTATATTGTTTTATATAGAGTACAGGTACCCAAATAGTTCGCTAATGATTCTTGATGACAGTGATGATGATAGTGTCGTAATTGTTGGTGATCATACTAACATTGGCAGAACACACACATTTTAACAGACCCACTTGTCAACATAACACTCGAATATAAACTAAACAGCTCTTCCTGTAGTCTGGGCTCAGGCGAAGACTGCAGCATTGTGGAAACAACATTAAGTGTGGGAACACCATCGGTGGCGGACAGTTAAGGTATGTGTTAGCCGGGCTCTTGCTTCCTCCAAAATCGATTACCACATGGTGATAGATCAGTGCATAAGTGGTATTAAATTGTTTGAAATTTTCTGGATTCATTGGTCCTGGTCAAAATGATCTCGTACAGATGTTGCTGATCAAAATTTGATTTCTGTCAAATGGATATCTTGCTAGTAAATTTGCTATCAATTATTTGAACAGTTCATCGACTCTGTGACTTGTACAGCTAACTACTATCTTCACCATGTGGTTCACGAATTGCAAAGGAAACTTGTTCCTCGAGCCCGGCTGTAGATTAGTCTCCCTGCATGTGCTATAGTATTTTACCCCATTACCCGTAGCTTCCATGGAAACACCCAGGAGAGCGGATACCCTTCCTAGTGGCAGTGGGGGCCCAGGAGGATCCAGAAAGAAGAGGTCCCGCTCCAAATCGCCCTTCAGGAGCTTCAGAAATCCTTGGAAGAAATCCAGTCCTGCTATGAAGTCGGGGGCAGCCAGCGATGATGAAGACAACTTGGCGGCTGTTGCTGGTAAGACGTCCTTTCCAACAGAGGTGTTGGAGGAAATCACGCTCGCATTTTTCACTCCTGACAAAGCAATGCTACTACTGTTCTCAGTTCTAATTTTGTCACAGCTCCATTATTTGAAATTGGTTTTAATAGATTATTATAAAACCCTCCATATTGAAAAACCTCGGTAACCACAAAATGATAATTCTTCTCCCATGATTTCACCGATTTCTCTTTCCAAAGTTATGGCCTATCTGCCTCATTGTAAGCACCTACAGCCACCGCAGAGTATTCTTTGGTTGGTTTTTTGCCCCAGATATAGAGATCTGACTTCTTGTCTGGTTGCATTTTCTGATCTACCTTTGTCATCTAGGTCTTGGGATCAACAAAGCTTCTGTGCTGTTTTAAAGACCTGTGCTGAGCCCCTTCCCTCAGGTACTCACAGAGACCATTGAGATGTCAAAAATTTTATATGCTTGTTGTGTTGAGCTTTCTTATTCATCTCTCATCGGCTTGGTATAACCTAAATTTCATGGTTACCTTCAACGACGCAGGACTTCGGTTAGGGACACACAGTGCGTTTTTCCAACGGACGTTGGTGCGTTGGGCATCGTCCGTTGATTTTTCTTAGAGGCTACACTTACTGCGTTAACGCAGAACTGAAGAGTGGGATACGTCTCTCTCCTCACAACAACCAGTTCAGTCTGTTGTATTCCTCTACAATGATTGAATTTATTTTCTAATAATACCGATTGTGAACAACTATTAGTACCTACCTCAATTTATTGTTGCATATTATTAAACACCTACTAATATGTACCTATTTTCTTTTTGTATAGGTACTCACGTTGCACATTTCTTTGTGATACAGGCAGGTCCTCCCATTTCTCATCAAGAGCTTTAGCAATTTCCATCCAGCACTTTTCTTTAACTGTCCTATCTTTGTATAGTTCGTTGCTTTCGTCCCACAATGGAGCTTTCTCGTCAATAATTGCAATCAACTTATCGCAATCCATTGTGAAAAAAAACAAACAAAAAAACCAATGGAACTTGAATGAAATGCAAGTAGATACCTACACAGCGGACGTTGAAACACAACTGATGGAGCCAGCTCCATTTGATTCTTTGGGTTATGCCTCCCCACCCCAACACACCTTTGTGCGTTCCTACCGCAACCTGTTGACGTTGGAAATTTCCACCGGACGTTGATTTTGCAGCAACGCAAGTGCGTAGCCCATCCCATTGCTTAAGCCATGTTCCCGTTGCCCTGCGTTAACGCAACGCACCAACGTCCGTTGGAAAAACGCATTGTGTGTCCCCAGCCTACCTTTTCAGGCAACTCATTTCTGAGGATTCAGATCCAAGTGAAGATATTTTTTGATCCCCTCCTCCTCCCTTACAAGTCTGTATTTTAGATTGATGGGTTTTTTCTTTTTCTTTTAAATCCGAGTGCTCCTCCGTACAATTTGCTGTTATTTAACATGTTTTCTGCTGTAACCGCTAATAGTTGTGCTCAGCGCAGGCCACGGTAGATGTTACTTTTGTTTGTTAGTGAAGGCCACTCAGTCCATCTCAGAATCCCATTACTCAAACCCATATTCAAGAAACGATCAATATGACTGAATTTGTTTTTTACTTCCAACGTCTTCAAGACTATAATACCCAATAAGAATACCCATTTATATCCAGGATCCCCGTACTATTTTCGTACTGCATGAAAAATTCGTTAGGGGTATTTTCCGATGTAGAGTGTTGGGATTATTGATAGAAGCACCGATCTACTCTTTTATTCCAGATTTGATGTAGTGTAGACCACCCAAAATTTAAACTTCCTTCCGTATTTCCATTGATAGTGGGAGAGGGTATGCATATATTCCTCCCACCGATCAGTAACCTCATCGATATTATTAGTAACTGGGAACAGTTGCATGTTTTGTTGGTACGCGGTAAGTAACCACTATTTCCATATTGTTTGCTCTTGATAAACACTTGTCAGTCTCCCTACGTGTTTCGTTCTATTTCATAACGTTATGGTAGTGTAGTTCTGTCCTAGTTTTTGGTTTGGTTTTAAACTATGACAAATTATCACCCAACCTGTGAGTAGATGCAGCCACAAGTAAGTAAAAATAGGTTCGCTTTTCATTGAATTTTTTTCTCTTCCAAATTTGGCGTGTGAAAAAAAAAACAGTGGAAACAAAACCGTAAAAATTGCTTGTTTGAAAAGAAAATCAATTTACGACCGATGGTGTCCCGTTTGACAGTATCGTACGAGAGCGACGAATTCAGCCTTGAAAAAGCCTTTAGAGCGGTAGGAGGCGGTGTAGCATGGCAGTTGTTACTTTTTATCCTACGATAAGTTGTGCTGTACTCGGGACCTGTCACTGAAGCTCATCCCAGCCCTGCATGCCTCTCACACTTCACCCATGGCATGTCGACACTACTCATTCATCAAATTGTCCCGTACGTTTTGTATATTCGTTAGCTTTTACAGTGATTTCCTATAAACGGTACGTCGTTGTTTATGCTGGTTTGTGATTGGGCAGTCCTCCATAATATTGAGGATGACAATCACTTCTGTGTGGTCCATCAGTACTTTCTATCCATTCCAATTGATCCCCAGCGATCCATCCCCAGCGTACCATCATTTTGTGTTTTCATCCTTGGCTGAACTGTCAACTAACATTCATCTTGAACATATTCGGAGTATGCATGAGGACCGTGAAGTTTGCTGAGATCGCATTACAGGATCCATATTCTATTCAATATTCAGTAGGTTATTGCATTACAAACGAGGTTATTTTCTTGCTATACCTGTACAGAATTGTTAGATTCTTCCTCAACCAAGGACTATAAATAGCGATAATTCTGATCATACTTCCAGCGAAAACCCTCATTTCAACCGATGTAGCACTGACGTAGTGATGTGACCTATCGCATTTTTTGACATTAAAGTGTTCGCATGGTTATTTTTCCATTTGTTCTAGTGAAGGATCTCACCGAGAGCTTTGGAAAAAGCTATACGAGGGGTCCCACGTTGAGTGAAATGTTTATTGAAAAATAAGGATGATCTCTATTTCTGAAGTAACAGCGTTCCACACGTTTTGTGGCTCAACCTGATGGAATTTGGAGCTGAAAATTAGGTTATAGATGCTTTTGATGATGCTGAATCAGAGTTAGAACATCCTCATTATTCAAGCGTTCGTATTTTATTTGGAAATAGAACCTCTGGTCAACGTTTACAACGAACGCTGCGACCCTAAAATGTCCAGAACAAAGAATTTCTGAACTAACATACGAAGTAAAGTGTATACGAATCGACTTCCATTTGAACTACGTATTCTCCAAGTACTACAAGTAGGCACCTGAGTTAAAGTTGGGGTATATAATAAGTAGAAAATGTTCACATATGTATGTATATGTGGCATTAATACAAGAGGTCACTTCTCGGTCACACATCAACAAGCAGTAAGTAGGTGGGATCATCACGAGTAATGACAGCTGCCGAGACACGGGTTGGTTTCCCGTGGGAGGGATTAATTAGGAAATGGTTTCAATAGCTTATCGTGATTAACAACCAGCATCGTTATCGTTACAAAGGAAGTAATTTTCCGCCGTATATTTGCACTCAGTTCAACAGGTTTTTAAAAGAAGAATTTTTCAATGTTTTGCAAATTTGATCCGGTCAAAAATTAGTTACCCACCCATTTATTTAGTATCAAGGGATTTCATCGGATTTTTGAGCTCGAATTCTCATTTGCCGATTCTTAGGGACGCCCCTTAGAAGCTTCGCGGAATCGTCAAAGGATTCTTGTAGTCAGGAGGGCGACCCTATTGTTTTCTACTTCGGTCGCAAGGGGACAACACTCAATGGAGAGAAAAAATAACCAACTACCGTAAATGCTTTTCAGATCATTCTTAAACTGAATACGTCGGGGAAAAAACCATTGGTGTGTGTGCGCGTATGTGCGCAAATTTTGTATCCGATGCCCTGGCCCACAATTCTCAACCGATTTGCGTGGTTATTTTTTTATTCGAGGGTGATATTAAAACTGATGCCCAGCAATTATCATGTATCCACAGAAAGCAAACAGAGAATGATAATTGCCCATTTTGAAATGCATTCCATATTGGTGGAGGGGTAACGGAAGGGGACATATTGAAAATGTATGCAGTTCTCAACCGATTTTCGTGATTCTTTTTTATTTGAGTTTTGGATCTAGTGTTGTGCACTGCAACGGACTTTCGAAATTCACTTCATGATTGGAGGAAGTCGAGGGGGGCAGTGGAAAAGTATTCATGTTGCGTGGTTGATGAACAGTAAACCACCAAAAAGGGTCCTGTAATGCATGCATTACTTAACAATATGTTTGAATCATGTACGTCACATTCTTATGTTTATCTTTGGGGTTATAATCAAGGAAATAATAACCGGAAATGTGTTTGAAAAACTAACCATCTCCTGGTGATCGTCAATTTATTTATGAACATTTCTAATGGCTATCTAATAATAACAATAAATTAGCGCCCTGTGAGATGATTTTTACCTACCCCGCCTCATACTTTATCTCAGTTAGGAATCCATCTAGAAGTGAATGGGAGAGATACTATTTCTACAATTATAACCCCCCCCCCCCCCCCTCCCCGCCATAATAAGTTGTTGTAAATGTTAGGTACTGCAATATAATTACATATGTGGGGGGATTCATTATTTGTATAGGTCGGTCTCTATATTATCGCAATATTATAGGTTGTACCTGAAATGGTTTTTTCCTTCGAGTTTCGCGGAGTGGCGGTTGCAAACTTGTGATATCTCTCGTAGCGTCCCGAAATATAATTGCTATTACGTAGTATTTCAAGATGGCGATTAAAAAAACCCATAAATTTATACTGGGTAGGTAACCTGCTCAAAATAATGAATCGCTGCCCATGAAATGCAGATTTGAAATCGTCAGCCAATTTGCCATTCACCCGTTCCAGTTAGGTTTATGTGCATGAAGAAGGTATGGGCGCGGCGAATGGCGTCACTCATTGATAAGAGTTTACTCGTTTTAACAAGAGTCACTGTCACGGGTTTTCCATGAATACTTAAGTGATAACTTGTCAACCGTTCTTACTTATCGAGTGAATAATAATTATACGGTATTGGGCCAAAATGAATAACTCAAGGGGACGGTTGTCTGTGGGTATGTCGGTAGTTTATATCATCAAAGGTTTTTCTTCTTCTGGGATTGTGCGATGTGAATTCAATAAAATATGATGACTCTGTCAATCTTTTTATATCGTTGCTCTCAAGTCGTTAGGTAGGAATTTCTCTGAAAACGGAGAATAAATAATAAAATGGAACAAAATCCTTCTTGAGATCTGCTAGCCATATCAATTCTCCCCAGCGTTGCCAACCCCTTAGGTACCTACATTAATCCCTATTCTGACCCCCAAAACGTGGTAACGTGGTAGGTTCAGGACAGTAATCCGTAAATAGTCAATGATTATGCTAAATTGCACTTCATAAGTTCAATAAAAATGATGAATGTAACAGGAAAAAACTCTTCTAATGTACCGACCTATTATTTCTTACTTAGGTAATATTAGGTAGGTACCTAGGTACTTTTTTTTCAAGACGTGTGCCAAAAAGACAAGTAAGGCAAAAGACGTATGCCAAAAAAACAAGTAAGGCAAAAGACTACTCATTTTAATAAAAACCATTTTAATAAAAACTACCACAGTTAAATACTTAAACCATATTCAAGGTAGGTACGATTGTGATGAAAAATCTACAAATTAAAGCAGCGATTTTTCCGTCACCAGCGTACCTATCTTGACATTCGTTGGTACTGTGGGCCTTAATTTGTACTATGTTCAAATAATTGAGGTTGCTGTACAAAATCATTGGTACTCACATAACACGCGGAATCCTAGACCGTTAACAACGAACAAAACAAGAAATCGATGTAATAAAATAACGCGTTCATGTTGCAGATTCATTGTTCGGTATTTGGATTTGATGTTTGAAATTAGACAGAATAGTACCTACTTACACTCTCAAAGTCAGTACTGAAGGACTCGAAACTACTTAACAATCTTTTGATACACCATTCCCAGTCACAAACATGCTAAACACATTTTGGATACACCAGTCGGGTGAAATTAACAAAATATTTTATATAGAAATTATTTTATATAGAAATTTGTCAAGTTCACACACACACACACACACACACACACACATCAATGTCACGGTGACATCGTTTTTGTTTTAGGGCCTTGTCTAATAGATTTTGAACATGAAAATTGGAAGAAAACTAGTGAAGTAGTAACTAAACATAGAAAAATCCATAGGCCCTCGTACAGATCTGTAGGGTTGGCAACGGTGATTCTTGCCCTTATTCTACAAGTAGTTCTACGTTTGTTCACAGTGACCATCTGATGGTAATCTGACAGTCAGAAAGGAGTTTGACCGTTAGCAGTGATCTCACTATATTTGGACTGTATGGTATCCATGGCCGGCTGTTCGCAGAGTTTTCCTGACTATCCAAAGCCAGTTTTCTGATCGTTATTCCAGTACACAGCGAGAAAGTAGAGGGACGAGAAACTAAACGTGCACTCACTGCCTTCTCAATTCCCAACCATTATCAAACTATAACGCGTATCAAGACTGTATTGGATCATGGATGGTTACTTACGGTTTTCTGGGAGTTGGCTAACCGTCAGAAAAAACCAGTGCGAACAGACCTATTAGTACATTGTAGAAAACCTACCTGGTATTTACCCAAGTAGGTATTAGGTTTGCGCGTATAGCAATATTAATAATATGGGTAAGAAGATTATGAAAATGTAAAAACTGGGTAGATTTTTGTGAACAATGAAAATAGCTTGAGCAAGTGCAATTATCGTGTATGAGAAAATCCAGTTTTTTCTGTCTTTGTTTTGTTAATTATATGAAATCAAATAACAGTTAAAATGAAGAAAAAAGTAATTGTTCTGAAGTGGAGAAACCTGGGCCTAAAATCTCAGCCTTTTGAATAAAATGCGGCATTCCGAAGGCTGTGGAGAAACTCTTTTCTCACGTCGCAAGAAGGAAACTGAACGGCAAGTGCACTGTGAGCTCCATGAAATTTAAAAAAATATGAAAACTAAATGTGAACCAAAATGCGTCGTGGTTGCAGAATATGGAGGAAGGTTGGCGGACGGGGAAATGTAAACGAGGAACTCAAAGAGAAGATGATTTATTATAACTCCATCTTGTTTTGCGTATGGTTCGGTTGGCCTCACTTAACGGATTGGCCAATGAGAGACGACAGTTGTGCTTGTCGCTTTCCTGCCATAGAACAAAAATGTCAATATTTCAAAACATTTTCTAAAATGGTAGATAAAGGTTTGTTAGCACTGGCTTTTTCTTATGGTTAGCTGACTCCTAAAAAACCTTAAGAAACCATCCATAATTTTACACCATCTTGATGAGCGTTTGGGTTGATAATGGTTGTGAATCGAGAAGGCAATGCATAGCCAGTTTCTCGTCTGTCCTGTTTCCTGTGTACTAGATTAACCATCAGAAAACTGGCCTCCGACAATAGGGAAAACGCACCGTACACAGCCATTTATAGATACTATACAGTATTATATGGGTACTATACAGAACCAGTACGAATGGCCAAACCGCTTTCTGATGGTCAGATAACCGTCACATGGTGACTATACGAACAAACCAACAAACGCACCGTTTTTGTCCTACTACTTCATTATTATTTATTGTTTAAGCCATTTCAGAAAAAATAAAATGAAACAAAAATGGATGAAAATTGCACATTGGTAAAACTCCTCAAATAATCAACTTGGAATCGCTACTTTGTGTATTAGTAAACACATTAATCGCTTTTCAGCAAGTTTATGTAGGATATTTCGATGTTCCTTACGTATTGAGAAGAACTATTACAGACCTACCAATTTTTCGTATTGAGCAAAAGGCAAGATTTGCTCCACCTGGGCCACTCGGCTCCGGTGGCACGGGTTCGACTCCCGGCTGAGAGACGAAATTTTCTCAGGGAGAGGGCTAATCGTTTGCTAGTTACGCCGTAACTATTGTGGATTGGGGTACCACAAGGTTAACGAACTCAGTATTTATTTATTTATTTATTTTATATAGTCCGCTATTGAATGATGAGAAAATGAAAATCAGATTCTGTGAATTTAAGGAGTTTAGGGCGGGTTTACATCACCAGCAAGCTCTTCAGCATCATGAATATCGTTCTTTTCAATAATGGACCAGTGTGCTGACCGGATCCTCGATTTATTCGCGTCTTGCACATTCGCAGCGTCTTATTGAAGATTGTTTTTACAGAACGCCCGAGCCCGCAAGCAGGTGAAGTTCTCATTGAAGGCAACCTCGTGAGGAAGCATGTTTGGGAAGCGATGAAAAAGGCATCCAACAGGTAAGGTGTTTCATGGATATCATCTTTTATTGCGTAGATAACCCACAGCTGCCTTCATAGATCGTTATATAAGTACTGTTGAATGTTTGAATGTGTGTTTCATTTAATTTGTATTGAAATTGGGCATTTGCCCGTGACATTTACAATAAAACAATAAAATAACAGTAAGTGGTGTCAGAATGTGCCGCACTTGTCAGTTGATACGATCCTAACACAGACGCCAAAACCATAGATTGAATAAACCGTATTGTTAGTTTGTTTCAATTTTTTTGCTTAAAATGGACCTTTCCATGGCATCATGAATATTACTCTCGTTCACATCACTGTTAATTTGACATTGACATCAAGTAAGTTAATGTTGGTTCCAGTCAATATTTCGTACATATACTTATTTCCTCGTTGTTAAACTTCTATCTCTTCCCGTCTCACGAAGCCATAACTGCTGGTAAGCGGTGATGAATTAATTCCAACTCTTCGATCATTTACGGCTTCTGCCAGCGGGAAAAAATATCTTGCGCAAACATCGCCTGTTAAACGTAGTTTATAACTCTTGTTTCTTTTCCAACATAGCCCACTATTTAGACCAACATTCAGGTTGAGCCGGTACGTATTTTACACCCCGTTCCCGTTTGATCCAAACATCCCTACAATTCTTTGAAAATTATTCAGGTCTTCATTTGAGACTTCCGCAGGATCAGAAATCCTCATTGGCGTGATCTGCAAATTCCTTTGTTAGATTTTGTTAAAATTACCCTGGTTATGCTTATTCTTGATGGCAGTCCTCAGTGAAGTCAACAGGATACAGACGAACTGTCAGAAATATTATTTATAGATGTCCATTCCATAGAAAACTTCCAATTATCTATTCTTCTATTTGTAGTAGCACACGTTCCCGATGATCTAATTGAAATCCCAAGAATTTGTACTTTTGATGACCTATTCAGACAAGGTTTCAGTGCCCGTTTCACATATATCCTTCATTTTATCCTTATTTGTAGCTGAATACCTAACCTACGTTCGATTCCTACCTACGAAATAGGAACATATTTCCTGGGTAGTCATACTTGTGAACTTGATCGTGTGCAGTTATGGGCATAGGCTATGTCTTCCACCTTCCCTTCCCGTAATTTGCGTAATTGCTCCATTTGCTTGCCAGTATCATTATTTTGACTTTTGTTGTGTGTCAAGAAATTAATTTCAACTGATGAGTGCAAAACGCGTCCCAGTTGTGTAGCCTTACTTGATTTGTTCATGTTTACACACGCTAGCTGCCATATATCTGCCCTGGGGAAGGGGTCTGTGTTTGCCAACCTGGGACAACATAAATGCCTAAGCGTCTTTTCAAACCTCTGTCTTCATGCCAGTAGCCCGATTTCTCACGATTTCTGCGTCTATGTGACTCGGGCTGGATCCGAAGTGAGATGCCAGAAAAGAAAAACTTCATGTTGACCACAATTGAGGAGAAATAGATGAAGTAGAAGTTGTATTTCAACATAAGGAAGGCTATTTCATGGAGGATTGCAATAAATCTTTGGAATTATTTTTTGGGCCTCCATGGTTTCTAGTTGAGAGTTCATTTAGTAGTACATTGAGTAGATTAAATGTCCACCATGGCTGCACATTTCAATAATAAACGAGAAAAAAGAAGACGAACATAACCTTGTTTTGGTTGTGCAGTGGTTGGAAGCAGTGGTGGGAAGTACAGTTCACTTGAAGGACTGGGAATATCGTTCACTCAATAAGAACTGCTGCTGAACTGCAATTCTCGTTCCTACTCCCCCCTCTCCTGCCTTCAGCACTCTTCGTTCCAGCTGGAACTCGTTCCCGATGTTTGTGGATTTGTCATATATGAACTGCAAAGTGCAGTTCTCAACAGCCGCTTCTGATTGGTCCGAGAAGAAGGTCCATAGACTGTATTGCATAACGGCGGTCAGTGTACAATAGGCTGGGGGAGAGGTGGCCATTAGTTGGGTACCTGATCCTAACTGGGCCCATTCGCAGTTCCCGCGTAGATATTTTAGTACGAAAATATGCATCGTTCCGCCTGTATGCTGATCACACAACAACACTTGAACGATCTACTGAACGATCCTCGCAGTTCCCAGTCAAAGCAGTTCACCTCAATGAGCAGTTCTTAAAGAGCACTTCCAAGTCACAATCCCCATCACTACCTTGAAGGTGGCTATTGTAATGTTGACTTGAAACGAAGAGGTGGGTCATTTATTGTTTGTTGCCTTTGTAAAACTGTTTTAGTTTTACCGACTGCTATTTACTGTTCTGTTACTGCCAGAACTTAATTTTCTGATTATGTCCCATAATATGTACGTACTCACGGTCACCTGGTAATGCAGGCCTCGTGAACAAATTTGGGTCTCAATTTTAATCAAAAACCACTCAGCAGTTGATGAAACAGGTACAACGTTGCTCAAATAGGAAATATATAATTTTTTTTTAAATGTGCTCGGCTCCTTGGCAGATTCTCACTTTTTTGGCGTGGCAGCTAACGTGTTGGGCAAATAAGGGTGTTCGTACGTGCATGTTAATTGTGAAATGTGTTGTTTCCATCTGGTGTAGTACTTTATTTCCTGTCAGTCTGATCTGGAGGATGTGGTAGGTACCTACCGTGAGACGCACCTAGTTTTGAAATTTGTTATCTATAAAGCAACATATGAATCATAGAAACGTGAATTATAGAAAGTTCGGTAGTGAAATGCTAGCTTATATAAGGGCAACACTAACAAACATGATCTACACGAACCAGAATTGTATTAATCACAAGAGGATACAGCGAATACAACTCAATGAATCAGACTCACGAACCACGTCAGTCTCACAACAATATTGACACTGCTTGGTTACGTTTGGTAGCAACTATGGGGTTACTACCATCCACTACACTACTCCCCTCTTCGGGGAGCATACGGCCTTCATTGGGGTAAGTCCTCTTCGTCGAGATTCGGTTGGATGTTCTCCTCGATGTCGAGCGCTCCTGTACGTCCCCTCAAATGGTCCGCATGTTTGTTGGTGGTTCTTCCATCAATCATCACCTCGTATAGAGTGGAACCAAGCCTCCTCATGATCGTTCCCGGAACCCAGATCTTTTTAGGACGGTCTCTGCACCACACTTCGTCTCCCCCTGTGAATTCCCGAAGTTGTGTTCCACGATCATGGTATTCTTTTTGAGACCATTTTCTGCGTTCCATTTCATCTCTTGGGTCGGGTATCATGTTGTCCATTATTGAGGGCAGTATTATTACATCGATACCCCGATGGGAGTGAAAGGCCCATCTACTATGCGTCCCGAACGTTGAAAGAAGCAGAGAAACACTATGCACCAATTGACCGAGAAGCGGCTGCACTGGTATATGCAGTGTCGAAATTCCACCAATACATATTTGGTAGAAAATTCACGTTGATAACGGACCATAAACCATTGGAAAGATTGTTTGGTGAAAAAAGAGATTTATCCAAGGTTACAAGCAACAGACTGATTCGATGGGCACTGACACTGAACGCCTACCATTATGAAATTTATTTCAGGAACGGAAGAGACATAGCGATCGCTGATCACCTGTCACGTTTACCTGTGGAGGAAGGAGAAGCCAAAATACTTATGATAAAAGCAGGGCGTCCTGATTGTCTCAATGTAGTGATATCAAAAGAAGCAGTTCAGAAAGAGACCAAGAGAGATCCCATCCTCGTCGCCATTGAAATGCTAGCTTATATAAGGGCAACACTAACAAACATGATCTACACGAACCAGAATTGTAATAATCACAAGAGGATACAGCGAATACAACTCAATGAATCAGACTCACGAACCACGTCAGTCTCACAACAATATTGACACTGCTTGGTTACGTTTGGTAGCAACTATGGGGTTACTACCATCCACTACAGGTAGTACTAAATATTACACAGCTTTTAGGGCTTTTGACGGATGCTGCATTCTTCTATTGATGTACTTCCAATAAGTCCACAAGGTACCGAACTGTACTGCTGTCTGAGCTTGTTTAGTCAGAGAGGCTGATTACTATAATTTACCACATCTTGACAGTACCGTAGTCATTATTTGTTATCTGTACGCAGGTCATGGCATGAGATGTTCGTGATCGTCAAAGGAAATCTTCTTCTATCATACAAAGACTCCAAGTCTGCTAAATCCTCTCCAGACTCCTACTACAAAGGAGAAACTCCCATCTCTCTCGCTGGTGCTACTGTCGAGATTGCTACTGATTACACTAAGAAAAAGCACGTTTTCAAGATAAAGTGAGTATTCAAAAATGTATTTTCATTCCTTCATTAAATGTGGAACACTCGCTGCATTTATCAATTCGACACAGCTTTTATTCGATCAGCAGCCGCTCTATAACCATCTAGAATTCGTTTCACATGGTGCATTCTTGAGTGCAATCCAAATATTTCTTGGAATTTCATTATTTTTGGCGCTGTACACGCCAGAGGTACCTAACAGGATTGCCCAATTACCAACTCATTCTAGGACTGCTGGAATGTTAATACAACATAGTTCTATATATTTGGATTTGAGTAAAAACGCTGAAAATTGTAACACAATGAACCTATAGCCCTTTCCTATTATTGATGGTTTCCACCAATTTTGGCCCCCAAAAACACGAATTTGACAAATAGGCTCCTGATTTTGACAAATTGTCTTTGATCATTGATATTGCTATTTAGTTGTCTTGATTCACCTGTTGTTATACTCAGTGTTATTATACAAATTTATGGTGATTTCAGACAATTTCCCAGGTTTTGGCTCATAAAAAACGAATTTTGGGAGCTGAACCATCGTACAGTCTCAGTTCTTCAATCTTTGGTCGAAACCAACTTCATATTCGTCTTCTCGCCCTAAAAAACATGGAAACCTCACCTGATGTTCAACAAAACCTCGAAACCCCCCATTTTCACGCCCATTTTCCCCCCATAACATCCCTGGGTGTTTTCCGATCGGGCTGCCGGGCTTCGGAGCACAACTAGGACCCAAATGTGTTCCCAAATGGGCCCCAAACTGTGTTGCGGAAGAACGAGATTTTAGACCAAAATTTAAAGTAAATTCAATGCTGAAACTTCGTTAGATCCTCAATTCGGGCTCCTCTACCTAAAAAACATGGGAAAACACAAAAAATCCCTATTTTAACACCTATTGTTCACCCATAGCATAGCACCCCTGGATATGTTCTGATCGGGCTGCCAAGTTTCGGAACACAACTAAGTAGGGCCCAAAGGGAGCCCAAAAGAACGAAGTTTTTAGGCCGAAAATAATGTAGATATGGATGATACGGCGGACGGACACTGCATTTTTGGAATCTAGGTGCGCACCTTGAAACGTAAAAGAAATATTTTGAGGGGATGTTATAAAAATTGTTTGCTTAGCGAATACATACGTGTATTATTCACATAATAATAAACCAAAAGTAAAACAAAAAAATTTTATGCTCAGCAAACGTAATTTATTCAAAGCCTATGCAACAAAATTGTTGAAGGCGCCAAATTTCAGCTAAAACGCCCACACAAACAGAGCCTTAATATTGTATCCCTTGGTTTTTGATTAAAATGTGGAGCCGTCTTCAAAGTTTTGTTACTTCGGCTACGAATGAATTACGTTTGTTGAGCATAAAAATTAATGTTTACCTGTTTATTACACCTTATTTTTGAAGTCGGGGTTTTTCGTTGGAAACATCTTGTATAGCATTTAATTTTTGTGTGCAGTGGCACACAATATTTTAAAATTAAAAATTTAAATTTAAAATTAAAAAAGTGGGTCATCAGGCTCTCTGAAATTTATTTAAAATAAATGGAGCAGATATTGAGCGAGGAGACAAATATAATGAAAGAAGGGAATGGAGATGGGTTCACTTGTTTCTGTCTCTGTAAATCACGACAGGCTTTGTTCTATAAACAGTAAACATTAATGTTCACGGTGGAACTCCACAAATCGGTGCAACTTTCCACCTCATTTTCTACTATACTTCACAGTGTTAATATGGTTCTAATAAATTTTAGGTGTAAAACCTCGAAAAAATGTTCTTATCAATTACGACTATTTTTTCGCCCTTTACAGGCTTTCTAACGGCTCAGAGTACCTCATGCAGGCCAAAGACGACGACGAGATGAGGAGATGGGTCGAGGCTCTCGTACGAGCCACCGAAGCGACTGCTGGAACCTCACGTGCACAGACTCTCCCCGCTGGTGCTGTTCCAGAAAAAGGAGAAGGCAAAAGAAGGAGCTTTTTCACTCTTAAACACTCGTAAAGCAGCTGTAAGTACTCAAGAAGTCATGAGTTGTATGGCCGTTATTCACTTAGAGTTGATTCAGGCACATCGGATCATGCATGACACCACGATCGAAATAGGGCAAATCTTATAAGTAAATCGAAGAACCACGAAGACGTGAGGACTGATTGACGTCCGAACTACGCCAGTATCAGTCTTGATGAAGAGGCGTCTTCCACGAAGTAAATCACTCGCAAAGAAATCCTGGAAACCGATTTCGAAGAAAAAAGTAGTTATTGAAAAGTTGTCTATTTCCACTAATACATGAAAAAACGCGAAAAATACGCTGTTAGGTATACCGGTTTCGGTGATTAAACCATCGTCAGTAACAAACAATAGCGTAAACAAGTTATTGTTTATGTAAGTTTACGTAACACGCGTTACGTAAATAACAAACGTAACGTAACTAAATTAACTAAACTAAACTAAATTAGGTTAACTAAATAATGTAAGTAACAAGCAATAACGTATATAAGTTATTGTTTACATAAATTTTACGTGTTATGTAAATAACTTATTTACGTTACTGTCGATGGTTTGATCCCGAAACTGGTATAACAGTGTATTTTTCTCGATTTTTCGTGTATTATTGGAAATGACTATTTTTCAATAGCTCCGTTTTTCTTTGAATAGATGTCTTCCAAGTTCCCAACGTCCCATCTAATGAGATTTGTTTGTTTCAGTTGTGTTGTCAATGATCCAATGTAGTGTTTGGGTGGTCGAAAGAACGAGGAATTGCAGGGTTTTCCCTCGCGGGAGGGGCTCACTGTCTTCGCGTTCATTCGCCATCTCGAAAAATGATGTATGAAGTTCATATTTAATCCCTGATGGAAAAAATCAGGTTTCAGTGACTGCACCATTCAGTCGTTTTGACAGAACTGAGCCACTCGCTCGGGGATCGTTCCCCATCACGTGTGTTAAAATAAACAAGGATGAATCTTCCCCACTCTTCAATATATTAGGGCATAACAAAACACATTCCGTTTCCCTGCTAAGTATACGACAGTAGTTTCGATGCAGAGTATCAACTTCGAGGTGTAGTTTTTATTATTTTCAGGAATAAACCTTTGGTATCGAGCTTGAAAAAAAAAAAAATTAACCCCCCTCAAAATTTTATGGGTTCCGTTTCAAGGTATGTAGAATCCAAAAATGGAATAAAAACGCTGCAAATCCCTGCATATCGGTTTATTATTTTGTACAGAATTTCCTTCTGTTACAGAGCACAGCTCTCTGTATAGATAACCCGTCTATATAATATTATGGACTAGTCTATACATATTATGTGAATCGCAGACCCTCCGTAGGTTAGTACCTAACCCCGTACTCGTTACTAGGTACCTATCTAAATCACGAGTTAAATGTTGCTAAAATAATACAGCCGATGACAAACAGTAGCTAAAACGGCAAAAAGAAACGCAAATAATGAAGTTCTAAAGGAAAATTGTTGATGTGGAGTGAAATAGATGCCCCTTCTGCGTAGATCACTGTTTTCTGAGGTCAACACCTATAATGAACCGTTGTGTAATAACTTGCCCATCAATAATACTTCAACGATTGCAAAAGTTGCAAAAGTACCGATCAACAAAATCCAGCCCCTTCTTGGTACCGTTGTGTAATAATTTACCGTTGTGTAGTAATTTGCCGTTGTGTAATAATTTACCCATCAATAATACTTCAAAGTTTGTTCAAGTTTCACAAGTACCTACCAACAAAAGCCAATAGTCCATCACTTATCAAATGAAATAATATCGCAGAACAACGTACTCGACTTCATACAGCCATCCTTGATTATAATCATCTGCTCCCTAGCGATGATATCCGGGCTGGATTAATACCGTTTGATTCACGGTCGTGTTTGTAAGATCCCAATTTGGCACTAGGATTCTTACACTGATTAACAAACGAAAAGAGTAAAAATCAATAGGAAGAAGCTACGGAAATTCAATTTAAAATTAATTTTCTTCGGTGCCCGAAATTCGCGTTCGCGACCGATTGCATTTGGCGGGTTAAATTAAGGGTGGATCTGACGTTTTCCGTAGAGACTCCCTGGTAGTTGTCCTCTCCGGGAAATACTTCTCGGCTGGCTCCAAGACGGGACAGCGTGAGGAAAGGCGGCAACGGTGGGCTTCACTTCCAACAGCACAGCTCCGCGGATTTTCGACGACCGACCTCGATCGTATTGTTCTATCGGGTTTTATGCGATTTTTCCGTAGCTTCTTCCTCTTGATTTTTACTCTTTTCGTTTGGTAATCAGTGTAAGAATCCTAGTGCCCAATTGGGATCTTACATGTTGACGAAGCTTTTTGGTGCACACGAACGGCTGGACGTACAATGCTCCGGGTGGTCTCAAAAAATTGTTTAGCTCTAGACAAATTTAATAACGTAAAAAAACATACCCTTCTATCGAAAGTGTTCGAGCTACGGCGTTCTGAAAATTTCAACCCTTATTTTGAACCCCTTAGAGATGACTGACAGTAACGCCGAGCTTCGAGGACCAACTAGACCCCAAACGGAACCTATAACCCGAATTTCATCAATTTTGTTTCATGGTAACAAAGAAAAGTGGCCAGTACGGCGTACGGCGGACAGACAGAAATATTTTTATTGCATTTTCGGATTCTGCGTACCTTGAAACGTAAGCCATCAAATTTTAAGGGGGGTTAGAATTTTTATTTTTTTTTTTCATGCTCGATTCCACTGGTTCATTATTGAAAATAATAAACCAAAAACCAGCTACTCGACAGTCATGGGTTGTCTGCCTTAAGTAGTAACATTATGCAATACTAGCTGGATTACTCGTCCGTTGCTGTGTGAAAAGGAGAGAAATTGATGTTATCCGCTGGTATTTGAAGAGCTCGCCGGAAAAAACCGCATCAAGATCCGTTCATTCGTGTCGTCATCCTTTCAAATACGTACATACATATAGAGTTTTATATAATTTGGTTATAATATTTATTGTTCATCATTAGTGACTGATTGTTCTGTTCTTTCCACAGCTTTCCCGTGCAGTCCTTACGGTACGTTCCATTCAACCGGACCCCATCGATTTTATTTAACTTATAGACTCTTCTATAAATACTTATAAATAATATAAATAATTAATTTTAAACTTAAATTTAGGCTATTTAAAAAGAACTACGAAAGAAAAGAAATTTTAAAAACTAGAACTTGCAATATTTATAGCCTTTTTAAGAAATAACTGCCATTTTTTTTGTTTTATCATTTTTCTTAATTCTTCAAACGTCTATGATAATGTGAAACTGGAATAGTTTTTCGATGTCCTTGCGATTGTATATTTAAAAGTAAATAAAAAATATTAAAAAAAAAACAAGATAGTGAACTTTTCTCATGAGGAAGTTGTGTATAAAAGAAATGTTAGAAGAGAAAAAATCGAGATGTTTAGGGTTATAGAGAGAATATATATATATTATGATGTAAAATTTAGGTATAAATGCGATATTTTGGAAGTTATACGCATTTCCGGAAAAAAAAAATTAAATGGGTTGGGTGGTCGTATAGTTTTGTATTCCTCCGCTTTTTTTGCCAAGTATTTGCTCCTTTTTGGTTGCATTGTATTGTATTATTTCCCTCCGAAACAAATATGATATTGGTATTGTTGCTTGCTCTTTTTTCGTTTACGCGAAGTGGTAGTCGCTTCGTGTTCGAGGTTTATTCCCTCGGCCATCCCAATCAAATTGTAATTATTATTGTGCTTCAAAAGGAAAAAAATTAACTAATGTTATTCGTGTGTTGGTGCGAATGGGAGAGAATGTGTGCGCGCCGTGTGCGCAGTGCTTTTTTCATTGGCCCTCCCCTCTCTACCCCCTTCTATTGTTATAAATTATGCTTTAATGGCTTATAAATTTTTCACGGATATTGTAGAGGAGCGCCCCCTGCACAGTTTTAGTTTTTACTGCTTCTCTTTTTTTTTTTTAAATTTTAAAATCATGGAACTCGCGTTCTCACAATATTTTATACATCTTGTATCAAGTATTTTAGTTTTCCTCTCCTTTTAGTTGTTACTTTGGAATTCAGCTGTTACAGTGTTGTGGCGATGACAGAAAAGAAAAACAAATAATGTTCCCTTTTGACAGATTTAATGATAAGATTTTGTGTTCGGTTCTCGCTAGGTATTTATTTATTTAAACCTGGAAAATACTATAAACAGCCCAGCTTGTTCCAAGTTGAACATACACATAGGATGACGCTACAGTTGTTCTTCAAGTCTCCATTATTCACAGCTAGTCACGAGGGAACCGGATGCTCTTTATTTCTAGCTGTTCAAAACACAAAGGAATAAATTTAAAAAATAAAAATAAATACAGATGATTTAAAAAAATGTTTTATGTATTTGTAAAATTATAGTTTTTGCAAAAAAAGTATTATTTTTTCAAAATGATTGTTGGTATTCACTGCACTGGTATTCACTGGGGCTTAAATGTTTTTATGTTTCTGATTTACTTTTGTAAGCCAAATTCTACTTAAATCCTGACAAATCTTTCTGAGGTATTCTTGGCTTTCTTTGAGTTACTATTTGAAATAGAGTATATAAATACATTCTCGAATTGTTCATTTTTTTACCTTCCTCCTTATTTCCTAAGTTAAATCATTGGTGGGGGGGTCGTGGTGATCCCAACCCAAGTTAATTTATCAGGTGTATGCGGACCTGGAAAAGTCTGGGAATTTTTATCAAAAAGAAGTCTGCGCACCTATCTGTAGCGGGAGAATAAATAGGAGTTACCCACATTCGCCGACTAGGTAATAAAAATGCCATTGTTACCATCGTTGCAA
The DNA here is from genome assembly GCA_954871275.1 of Leptopterna dolabrata. NCBI lineage: Eukaryota > Metazoa > Arthropoda > Insecta > Hemiptera > Miridae > Leptopterna > Leptopterna dolabrata. The sequence continues at coordinate 40,495,312 of OX940980.1, forward strand.
CTTTCGCTACCCAAGATGGTGCCTCGAAAAATCGTACGGTTTTCATTTTATTGTACGGCAAGGAATAATTTGAACACGAATTGGAATTAGTTAGGTATTTTTAAATATAAAGATTAGTTATTGAAATAATATTAACAAAAAAGTCAAAAAATAGTCAGTAACCTATTCTTGAAAGTGATGAGTACTCAATACAAAAATATTTAACTAATATAATCACTTGGATGTAAAGTTCCCTTTCAGACTGTTACTGAATATTTCTTTGATGTAAGTATAGACCTATAGGAAAATGAAAAATAATTATCTGTGTACGTAAAAATTATATTCATTCGTGTGTACGTAACTTACTGCTAATTCTTCTTACAAAATTTTGAGGTCAGCAATATCCTGCAATGGAAGTGAACTACCTACCTTTGAGGGCCTTGAACAAAATAAATCTTCCTACGCCTTTTTTTCATTGATCAACTCTGCAAGTGCGCATAATGATCTTGTCGTATCCCCCCGCGGAGATTTTTTTTTGATAATAGGTTTGTTCACAATGTTCATTCCTACTAGTCTCGGATGGTGGTGGGTTATAGAGTAATACAGTTAGTTCACGCCTTGAAAGGAGGAATGCCTTGAACACATGAACAAAGCTAACGTGTGTTTATTACACGAAAAATTATTTTCCGTATGGGCCTGTTGACTTGGAAATGTGTGGGTCCTACTTGTTAAACAATCGGAACTTGACGTAGGTACCTACGTTTACTGGATGGCTCTCAGGACTCAATCATCATTTTGCAGGTAAGCATAAATGCATGAATAAATAATGCATTAATGCATGGTGAGCATAAATGCTCATTCATCATAAATGCATTTTTTCTGCCAGAATTTCTCGTTTACGGATGCTGTGACAACTTGGAACGGTAGCCATCAGTAGGAGGAGTCGAGGGGGTATCATTGCCCTCAGTCTCCAGCTCAACTACCTGTTGCAATTGAGGCCAAAATATTGTGCGCCCCCTACATAACCCCCTACTTAAACTTCTGCAATTTTTCTCCCAAAAACTCAAATTTGAGCTCCATGTGTTAATTTTCTTGTGATTATTGAAATAAAATTTTTCTGCGTAGATTCACCATTTTAGGTACGAGTAGAACTGTGTAAAGCCAACTTTTAGCCATTTTTATCGATTTTCGACCCCAAAATTGATGATGATAATGATTTGTATAATGCTTTAGAGAGTAGGTGAGTATCATCATTTATGTAGAGTTTTAATTATTATTGAAGACCATGTTTACCTTGATCAAATTTCACAACAACAACAAAAACACAGAAAGGTTGCACAAACATAAGTGTGTACTGTGAGTAATTTATGCAAGGGTTTGATTGTTTTTAATATTGTATTTTATTCACTGGTATTTTGTAGTATTTACATACCTACTTTAATTACCTTTAAACATATCCTTTACTTTACTGCCATTACTAGTATTTTTGCGAAATAGTTTGTCTAGTAGCCAAGATGTGATGCTGTCTGGAAAGGCATACCTACATACTAAAAAATCCAGACTTCAACTCAGAATGCTCTGAAACGGAAAAGAATCGCAGTTTTTCTCAAAATTTAGATAAGATTACTAATCATTTTGGGCCCATTGCAATGAGGTTTTCGAAAATTCGATAATAATGAAACTAGGGAGCACTTATTAATAGGTAGGTAGGTACAAACCGGTCAGTCCCTACCTCCCTTGCCCTTCCCGTAGACACCAAGGTACGTAGGTACCAACTAAACTACTAAATCACTAGCGATGAAATCGTGGAAACCAATTTCAAAATAAAGAATGGAGTTATTGAAAGGTTGTCTTTTCCACTAATACACAAAAAATATACTTTTATACCTTTCAATAACTCCGTTTTTTATTTTGACCAAGGTCAAAATAAAGTCCGGTGTGGAGATTGCCGCACAATGAGTACTTCCATGTTCTTAATAATGTATGGATACAAGTTTCGAGGTAGAGGCCGCCCATTTCGGTCAAAATCTGAAAACGTGTAGAAATCTCACTTTCTGACACCCACCGACGTCATTTAGCTAGTAAACCTAGAAAATGTTGGACCCGTTATTTTTTGCTGTCATTTAGCCAAGTCAAATGCAATCGAGCTCAAAATCCATAGGCATTTTGTTTTATACCAACCGCACCAATTTTGGTAAGTTTTTACGGCAGTTATCATTGAAAATCGAAAAAATTAGAAAACCCGTCATAACTCCCTTATGTTTCCACCTAGAAAGCTCTTTCTCATCTCAAATTGAAGAGTTCAACGAGCTGAACGGACCCCAAAAAGAAAATCTTAAAAATACCCTATTTTGAGGAAGTTATGACCATTTGAAATTCCAACAGACATACGAACCTAGGTACGTACAAATACGGAGCGACAAGCGGAAACCCGTTTAAAAACGCTGCAAATCCCTGCACAACGGTTTATTATTTTGTATAGAATACCCTTCTGTTACAGATCACAGCTCTATGTATAGATAACCCGTCTTTATAATATGATATGTACTATTCTATGCATATTATGTAGATCGCAGACCCTCCGTAGGTTAGTACCTAACCCCGTACTCGTTACTAGGTACCTACCTAAATCACGAGTTAAATGTTGCTAAAATAATTCTGCCGATGACAAACAGTACCTAACAAAAAGAAACACACATAATGAAGTTCTGAAAAGAAATTGTTGATGAGGAGTGAAAAAAGTTGCAAAAGTACCTACCAACAAACTCCAGCCCCTTCTACGTAGATGGTATAATGAACCGTTGTGTAATAATTTACCGTTGAGTAATGATTTACCGTAGTAATAATTTACCCATCAATAATACTTCAACGTTTGTTCACGTTTCACTACCTACCAACAAACTCCAAAAATTTTCAAATTAAATAATATCACAGAACAACCAACTCGACTTAATACTCCGCCAATATAATCAGGTGATCCCTACCAATGATTGGCCGTATTCACAAACTCCTATTGTGGGCGCGTCTCTGGTTACGAGATTTGGTTTGAATTGTATACAATAATTTCATTCACACTGGAGTCGAAAATGCCTGTCGGTGCAAACTTCGGGGCCTTACTGTGAACGAACGGCTGGACGTACGATGCTCCGGATGGTCTTAAAAAACTCGCAAGTTCAAGAACTATTTAAAACCGTAAAAATATTTACGTAAAAAAATGGTATAGGCGTTTTGAAAATTTCAACCCCTATTTTGAACCCCTTAGAGATGACTCACAGTAACGTCGAGCTTCGAGGACCAACTAGACGCCGAACGGAACCTATAACCCGAATTTCATCAATTTTTGTTCATGGTAACTAAGAAAAGTGGCCCGTACGGCGTACGGCGGACAGACAGAAATATTTTTATTGCAGTTTTGGATTCTACATACCTTGAAACGTAAACCATCAAATTTTGAGGGGGGGTAAGAATTTTTTTTTTCATGCTCGATTCCAATGGTTCATTATTGAAAATAATAAACCAAAATCGTTCTGAGCGCTTCTGAACAAGATTCCATGGTTTTCTCGGACACCTATTTTTGACGGTATCACCTACTTCCATTCCTTTGTAATACAATCATAGTAATTGGAAGTAAAATTGATAGTATCCTTTTCTGAATTATTACTGTGAGTTTTTCAATGTTATTTCTAATTTTTCGAGCGGTCATTCACTCAGGAACGATTTCGACTCCAATTTCTGCGTGGAAAAATACACGGGGATAGCCTTTTCTAGTGCCTAAAATCAAAGTTTTTTCCACGTTTCCCGTACAATACTTCCAGTGCACTGTGCGCTAGTAGGGAGGTGGGGAAACAAACTTTGACGAATGGTACGCTCACGATACCCACCTGTCACGGTATCCCTTGGGTATTCAGCATTCTGGGCTTCTATCGGAGGCTTTCACTTTTTGGTTTGTTATTTTCAATAATGAACCATTGGAATCGAGCATGAAAAAAAATCCAACCCCCCTCAAAATTTGATGGTTTACGTTTCAAGGTATGTAGAATCCGAAAACGCAATAAAAATATTTCTGTCTGTCCGCCGTACGCCGTTGGTTGTTCTGTGATATCATCTCATTTGGAAAATGATGGCTCTTTTGGAGTTTGGTGGTTTGGTAGTGAAACTTGAACTAACGTTGAAGTATTATTGATGGGTAAATTATTACACAACGATTCGTTATACCATCTACGTAGAAGGGGCTGGAGTTTGTTGGTAGGTACTTTCGCAACTTTTTTCACTCCTCATCAACAATTTCACTTCAGAACTTTATTATGTGCGTTTTTTTGCCATTTTTTGGATACTGTTTGTCATTGACAGAATTATTTTAGCAACATTTAACTCGTGATTTAGGTAGGTACCTAGTAACGAGCACGGGGTTAGGTACTAACCTACCTAATATGTATAGAATAGTACATATTATATAATATAAAGGGTTATCTATACAGAGAGCTGTGATCTGTAACAGAAGGGTATTCTGTACAAAATAGTAAACCGTTGTGCAGGGATTTGCAGCGTTTCTTTGGTTTGTCATAACCTAAAAACGCTGCAAAGTCCCTTGTCACATGGTTTTATTATTCTGCTGGACATACCTGCAGAAATGATGGAAATACATTTTTCTTTTTTCTTTCATGTGCAGATATTGAAATAGCTATTGTTGGATGGTTTCCACCAATTTTGGCCCCCAAAAACACTATAATAATAAGCTCGTATTGTTGACAAATTATCTTTTATCAGTGATGGTGCCATTTAACTGTCTTGATTCACCTGCTGAAACTACTCCTATTGTTATTGTACAAGTTTATGGTGGTTTCAGACAATTTCCCAGGTTTTTGACTCATACAAAATGAATTTTGGGAGCTGAACCTTCGTTACAACCTCAATTCTTCACTCTGGTCAAAACCAACTTCACATTCGGTTGTAAGAAACATGGAAAACCTACCTATACATAATTACACATAATAGGAACATATGTATAAGTAATACGGAGTTACTGAAAAGTTTTCTATTTCCACTAATACACGAAAAATATACTGTTGATACCGGTTTCGGTGATCAAACCATCGTCAGTAACAAACAGTAGGTGTCAAGTTATTGTTTCTTACTGACGATGGTTTTATTTTGAAATGGGTTTCCACGATTTCATCGCGAGTTATTTAGTCTGTTTGACCAATACAAGGTAGTTCCCAAATCCCCGAACTTTAGTACCCAAACGTGGAATTAGATTTGAATAAACTTGACATAATATGAGGGCCCACCTAGAACTCGTTGCATTGTCTATGCAAACAAAAGGTTGTAAATTAGAATATTGAGCCTCCCAATAACTTTATATTCAAATGTCAGTATGTTTTGTGATTCTACTGCTGCCACATTCAAAAATAACGAACGACCTAATATATACACGTACAGCATCGTTATACTGCATTTTTATGATACCCGAAACACATTGTAATAATTTTAAGGGGACTTCATAAAATGAACGCTCCCCACGCAGGTAGTCTGAATATTTTAGGTGTTGCCAAACGGCTTTTTCGTATTTTTCCTCAAAAAATAAAACGAGCGAATGTAGGGAATAGTCCAAGGTTAAGTTACTAAGACGAAAATGTTATGTCATTGCAGACCCTGGAACAGGGCAATTTACATGCATTAGGAAGGTAGGTATAGCTTCATCGCTGTCGGTGAACTTCTTTTTTGATTTCTAAGGTCAAATGGTCACGAAAGACTGGACGAAGGTCAAATGCTGAAATTCCTATTCCAAGTGTGATGTTAGAGCCTTCTATCAACTCCTGCACTTTTGTCTGAAGGTTTAATGAAAGATTCGATAAATCTCGGAAGGAACCAACTTCGGGGATGACTGCCTGTTGCTTCTCTCCTATAAATCCGTCCGATGACTTATAACTGAATCGTCCGTTCCGAATTTGGATGTAACGGCCACGGGGCATTTCGTTGTGTGATGGACTGTCACTGTAACGACAGAACTTGGTTTGCAATCGTGAAGATTGTTCAATAACTTGCCGCAAGGGGTTGCTGGTCGGTGAAATGCAACTCGACGAAGAACTAGTAGGTAAGGTGCTGTACCTTGAGCCACTTTTTGGATTACGATTTTTCCTGAAGTTAATAATGATCCGATTTCATGGGTACTGGTCCACATCCATTGAGAAACTAGTTGGCCACAATCCCCAGTCATTAAAATATTTTCCTCATCATTCCTGTACGTGCAGCATCCATTTTCCTAAACCCTTCCAAAGTAGCTCAAGGTACAAACATAGTTGTACCTGGAGCCACCTATGAATGTACCTTGAGCCACCCTTGTTTTATAGTTAGTTTTCGAATAATAGTAGGGAAATAAAGCAAGCATTACAGAACAAGATTTTTTAAATTGTAAATTGACTAAAAATTAATAGTTTAAAAAAATTAGTTTGCCTGAAAAACTTGACTTAGAAAGACTTGGAAACTACGAGTACAACCCTTGCACCTGCGAACATCCTTACAAATAAATATGTCATTTTTCAATGAACAAAAGAAATGAACGACGACTTAAATTATCAGTCTTTTAAGTCGTAAAAGACTTATCAGTCTTGCAATATTGAAATAGTCAAAAACTTGGTTGATTCATTTTGAATCTATTTCCAAAATAGAAATAAAGGTAACATATCTAGTTGTCATCCTCCACAATCGAATAAGAACAAAAAGGAACTTAATATAATTACATTACACGTAACCCATGGAATGAGAGATCAAATATTATATCTCCTCTCCTTCCAATTTTCGGAGAGGGGAGAATCTTCAAAATCGGCAATTCTTACCTGACACACGTCTTCAACAACAGGCCAGATAAACACTGGCCCTTTCTTTCTTGCAAACTTGACATTAGCTTGGAAGTTATCATAGATGCCCATGATTTGCCCTACATAAAATTTTTGACCATTCGAGCACAAGAATTTAACAAAGACCCATTTGCCCACATTGTTGTTAGGAGACTCTTCATCCCAAGCAATATCATCTGCACTTTCATCATCATTCAGGATTTCCGAAGCTACTTCGTCAAAATCAAGCTCGCTTTCAGAAGAGGAGTCACGATTCACATGATAGAAAACCATTTTGGTCATTCCACAAAAAATGTTTGTACCATGAGCCAGGTAACTTGAGTCGGCTCATGGTACAAACGCAAAAGTGGCTCAAGGTACAGACATTTCCCTAAAACATGAAAACAGGGCAGGAACTCCATCTTTCGATGAATTAATAAAAACTGGCTTGATTATCTGTTAGATGGAACATTCCTCTGTGCATTACTACGCCAATTCAAAAAAATTTCGTACTTACTGAGTGTGGTCCTGAACACCTCACTAAGGCCAGCCCAAGATGTACATCACAACACTGAAAAAACTTTGAAACCTTCAAAGAAGATAATAGTCACGTCCACCATCTCGAAGTTATTTTCACACTTCATGGTATTGACAAGGCTATAGAATCAACGACTCGAAAATTTTTTATCCTTTCTCACAACTCGGGAAATCCAGGGTGGCTCCTGGTACAAGCATGTGCAAGGTACAGCACCTTACCCACCTATAGACGCAGAATTTAGAAGAGAAATATTACTTCCGATTCTACCAAGGTAACACTTTCGGGAGGAAATGGTGTTTTGTCTCCAAAATCAAAATTTCCACTCGCTTTTAGCAATTGAATGGGTCCAAATTTTTCAGAACATGAATTTTTGAAATGTTTTAATAGGAAAATATGTTTCAGAGCATCCTGAATTCATCCCTCGATTTAAAAAAAATTATCTGTGTGTGTGCGCGTGCGCGCGTGTGTATGTGTGTGTCACTCCAAACGATATCTGACCTTACGTAGTTGATAAAAATCCCAAATTTCGCTAAAATATTCGTATTGCCAAACAAAAGGATAAGCTCGAAGGTGAGCAATTTTCAAGAATTCTAAGGGGGCCAAATTTGAGTTTGTATGAGGGTCAAAATCCGAGAAACGGGAACAATTGATATAAAACCACTAAAAGTGGTATGGAAGGGCGAGTAAAGACAGAAAAATGCCATTTCAGTAGTTTTTCATAAGAATAGGGGTCAACTTTAGATTTTTGGGGGTAAAAAATTGGTACTGCGGGCTATTCACCTGAAATTGTGTTGGATGGTGGTTCACAACGGAGGGAATATAAAAATATTCTTCTCAAAAAAGGAGTTGGTCAAATTTGACTTTATAAGGGTCAAAAATCTGTTAAAATGGCTAAAATAACATTAAAAAAACCAGTCATGCAGCATGACTTAATGAGCGAATTTTCAAAGAAATATTCGAATTAATGGCTATGGTTTTGAATAAAGGAAACTTCGGTCTAAAATTTGGTTTTCTATGTATATTCTCTTCGTATTTATTTTAATTTGTACGTTTTGTCCATCCTGATTCTACCGTTTGTTATGAGTAGATTCCTTGTTCCTTCTGAATGGCCTTTCCTCTTGACTACGATTTCAGGCCTGGTATCTAAAACCAGTTCAAGATTTGCTCTACTAGGTAGGTAGATCCTTCCTTCTTCATTGATATTATTTTTATCATGTTAAGTACCTACCTACCTTTGAATATCAAATATTCGTATGATACTGATAATAAATTGATAAGATACCTACCTAACCTTCTTCCTCCTACTGTTAGTACCTAAATTGAATAATCTGTGTCGTGAGTCCCTCCCGGGAACACTCCTATCATATTAAGTTCTCACCAATATCCAAACGCCAAACTAAAGCTCCGTGAATAAAGATATGAGTGGGGATAGGCGACAGAACCCAGGGTTACTCAACCTGGGGCCCCACTACCAGCTCCCAGCAAGGAGCTGGAGGGAGAGGCCCCCAAGTACTATATAACCCCGGATCCTGGCGCTCAAGCTTCATTCGACACTTCCTCTAACCAGCTCTCTCTTCTCTCTCTTACCTTACCTCCCAGATGATCGGTTGAATACAGCCGCCTGGGAATTTCACCTCCTCTCTCCTCTCTCCTCCTTCCCCCCTTGTCTAGATGATCGGTTGAATACAGCCGCCTAGACAAGGGACCTCTCCTTTCCTCTCCTTCACCTAGATGAACGGTTGACTACAGCCGCCTAGGTGAAATTCCCTCATCCACCTCTCTCTCCTCCAAAGTCGTAGATGTTCGGTTGATTACAGCCGCCTGCGACTTTTCCTCACCTTCCTTCCACACCACCTCTCTCTCCTCCAAAAGTCGTAGATGCTCGGTTGACTACAGCCGCCTGCGACTTTTCCTCCTTTTCTATCCTTTACCTAAATTCACTCACTCACCTTCCTTCCACGCCACCGTGATGAGAATTTTAAATTCATCACAGTGGTGAACCCGACGTTCACTCAACCTTCTTCCTTCCCACCTTCCCACCTCATGTGTCGCCCCAGTCAAGTAGTTCGGTGTCCCGCATTTTAAATTCAAAACTTTAACCAGTCAGTTTAAATTCGCAATTCTTGGCCCAACCCTCAACACTCACCTCTCAACTCAACGCACCACCGCTCCCGCCGATTGCGAATTTTAAAATTCAAAACCAAGTCAAATTTTTGAATTTTAGTTACAGAAATGGACCCGAACTCACCGACGCCGCCGCTCTTGCGACCAGCCACGCTACAGCCTCCCGCCGCTGCGACATCCGACGCATTGGCCGACAACCCTTTCTCCACGCTCTCCCCACCGACCTCTGCGTCATCAGACGCCGCCGCCGCCGCCGCCGCCACGGCCGCAGCCGCCGCCGACGTCATGACGGCGTCCGCTGCGTTCCCTCTGTCGCTGCCCCCCTTCTACACGCACGACCCGGCGCTGTGGTTTTTTCAAGTAGACGCAGCATTCTCGGCCGCCAACATCCGCAGCCAGAAAACCCGGTACTCCCGGATCATTTCGCTTCTGCCCTACGAGATCCTGCTGCAGACCTCGGATATCTCCCCCGACGCCGCCGCTGCGTACGACGACCTCCGCAGCCGCCTCATCAACACCTACCAGCCGTCGAAGATCGCCCGAGTAGCCGCCCTCTCCCAACCTCAACACCTCGGCGACCAGAAGCCCTCCCACCTCTACCGACGGCTGCGTCACCAGCTGCAAGGAATTATGACCGCCGACATCGCACGCACGTTCTGGTTACGTGCCCTTCCCCACCCCATCCAGATGGCCCTTGCCAGCCATCTCGACGGTCCCGACGAGCCCCTCCTACGGCTCGCAGACACCGTGCACGACTTGGCCGCTGCGGCCGCCGTCAGTGAGGTGCGTACGCCGCGCCACCCCCCGCCTTTCCGGGACCGCACAAAATCCCGGGACCGCGGCCGGGCACCCTCCCTCGACGGACGTCGACCCCTTTCGACGGATCGCCGACGCGACTCGTCCGCCGACCGCCGCCGCCAGCGCTCACCCGAGCGCCGCAACGCATCCCCTCCCCGCCAGCGCAGGGGCCGATCCCCAGCGGCTGCGCGCGCGCCCACCTCAACCCGCCCCACCAACCCCACCTACCTACCTGCGGACCACCCCAACCGTTGTTTCTATCACGTAAACTTCGGTGGGGAGGCCCGCAAGTGCCAACCCCCCTGCTCCTTCGCCCCTAAGCAGGGAAACGAAGACGCCCGCCGGTAAATCCGGCGGGCCCCCCTCCTCGCCAACACGGGGGGGACCATGCGCATATCCCCCCCGCCCGCATTCACACAGCCACCACCACCAAGCCGCGCTACCCCTCCTACGCCGCCGCCACGGCTGCCAACCTTCCGGCCGCGCCTGCAGCGCCGCCAAAACCCTCACCCCACCACAAACGGAACAAACCCTCCCCGCCCGCCACCAGGGCAACCAACCTTCCGGCCGCCACTCACGCCGCCGCTACCGTTCCCCCACCCCGGAACGGCCCCTCCACGCCCGCCAACAGGGCAGCCAACCTCCCGGCCGCCACTCACGCCGCCGCTCCCGTTCCCCCACCCCGGAACCGCCCCTCCTTGCCCGTCAACAGGGCAGACAACCTCCCGGCCGCCACTCACGCCGCCGCAGCCGTTCCCCCACCACGGAACGGAACCTCCACGCCCGCCTCCAGGGCACAAATCCCTCCAACCGCCACACAGCCCACCACTACTGTTCCCCCTCCCCGGAACGACGGGAAACCGCCTCGCGTCTCCTTCGCAGCGGACCAGCCTACACCCACCAACGTACCCACCTCCGCAATTGTGCCCAACGCCCTTCCGACCCACCAGCGACTTTTCCTGCGCTGCAGGAAAACCAATGTGCCGTTCTTGGTGGACACAGGGGCGGCGCTATCAATATTCCCTAACAACATCCTCCGTCGTCAGGCGCGCTGCTACCGGCAGCTTCTCTACGCCGCCAACGGTACCACCATCCCCTCGTACGGGACGTACCGCTCCTCTGTTTATATGAGCGGACTCGCGTACGAGTGGGAGTTTACCGTGGCGGACGTGGAGAAGGCGATCCTGGGGGCCGATTTTCTCGCATATTTCGGTCTCCAGGTCGACGTCCGGAACGCGCGCCTGATCGACCCCGCCACAAAAACACCCATCCCCGGATTCATCCATGCCATAAACCACCCCCCTACGCAATTTGAACGCCTCCTCCTCAACTACCGCCCCCAGCGCCGCCCCTCTGCCCACATCTCCACCATTCAACACCACATTGAGACCTCCGGCCCCCCCATCACAGCTAAAGCCCGACGACTCCACCCCCTACAACTATCTAAAGCCCGACAACATTTTAATAAACTAATAGCCGACGGTATCATCCGCCCCTCAAAATCCCCTTGGGCTTCTCCACTCCACATCGTGCAGAAGCCCAATGGGGATATCCGCCCCTGCGGGGACTACCGGAGACTTAATTCAAAGACCACACCAGACCTTTATAATGTTCCCCACCTACGAGACTTCTCGTCGCACCTCCATGGCGCTACCATATTCTCCACCCTCGACATTTCACGGGCTTTCCACCACATCAACATTCACCCCCCCGATGTCCAGAAAACCGCCATCATCACCCCGTTCGGACTCTTTGAGTATGTTAAGATGGGCTTCGGGTTAAGGAACGCTGCACAAACTTGGCAGCGCTATATGGACAGCATCCTGCGAGGCCTACCGTTCGTCTTTTGCTTCCTCGACGACGTCCTGGTAGCCTCCAGGACGCCGGAAGAACACCTCAGCCATCTCCAACAGATCCTCGACATCTTCTCCTCCGAAGGCCTCTTGGTAAATACAGAGAAGTGCGTTCTCGGCCAACCCTCCGTCCGCTGCCTCGGCCACCACGTTTCGTCTGAGGGCATCAAACCCCTCGCTGACAAGGTCCACGCCATTTCCGACTTCCCGCAACCCCGCACCGTGACGGAACTCCGCCGCTTCCTGGGTATGCTAAACTTTTACCGTAGACACATCAAACACGCAGCACAACATCAACAACCACTCATACACGCCATTCCCCAACCCTCCAAAAAGAACGACAACCGCCCCATTACCTGGACCCCACAACTTATCTCCTCCTTCAAAATTTGCAAACAGGACCTAGTAGACGCCGCTCTATTGGCCCATCCCGATCCTCACGCCCCACTATCCATCACCACCGATGCGTCCGACTGGGCCATCGGGGCAGTGCTCCATCAGCACACCGGCGCCACCCCCCAACCCCTAGGATTCTTCTCCAAAACGCTATCCCCCACCCAAAAAAATTACTCCACGTTCGACAGAGAACTCCTCGCCATCCACGAAGCCATCAAGCAGTTTCGTGACTTCGTGGAGGGCAGGCAGTTCTCTGTCGTCACTGATCATAAGCCCCTGACCCACGCCCTCCTACAAAATCGCAAATCCGCCTCCCCGCGTCGCCTCCGGCAACTCGAGTTTATCGGGCAATTTACGTCCGATATCCGATACTTGCCGGGGGCCGACAACTGCGTGGCGGACGCGCTATCCCGACCCACCCCTACCCCCGCGCCGGTGGCGGAGTTACTGCCTTTCCCTTCACCCCAAATCCTCAAATCTAAACAAACTCCACATTCCGACCCCGCCCTCTCCAACCTCATTTCCGCCTCCAAATTGGAACAACTGCCGCCCCTCGACCTCTGGTGTGACGTAACGGCCGATACACCGCGCCCTTACGTCCCACCGGAGTTGAGGAGGCAGTTGTTCCTCCACTATCATTCCCTCCATCATCCCGGCATTCGGGCGAGCCGGGACCTCATCAAGACGCGGTACTTCTGGCCCCACATGAATACAGATATTCGTAACTGGGTTCTCGGGTGCCAGAAGTGCCAGCGTTTCAAAGTCTCGGCCCACCCGCATGTACCTCCTCAACCAATCCCCGACTCCCTCCCGTGGGAGCATGTACATTTGGACTTAGTGGGCCCCCTTCCCCCATCCGAGGGGAAGAAATACTGCCTCACGATGATCGATCGTGCCACCAACTGGGTGGAGTGCATCCCCCTCTCCTCCATCACCGCGGACACCGTCGCAACGGCTTTCCTCTCTCAATGGGTCAGCCGTTACGGTTGTCCGCGAACAGTCACGGTCGATCAAGGGAGGCAGTTTGAATCGGCCCACTTCTCCGATTTGCTACGCTCCCTCGGGATCCAAAAGATCCACACCACCCCGTACCATCCCCAATCCAACGGGAAAATAGAGCGGTGGCACTCGGTCCTGAAACAGGCCATTTCTACTTCAACAAATTCCCCTTCCTGGACTAAATCCCTTCCCTACATTTTGCTCAGCCTTCGAACATCCGCCCGTCCATCAGACCAAACTAGCCCCGCGCAAAATGCATTTAAAGACCCACTACGTTTACCGGCCGATATTTTCACTCCACACCCCACACCGTCAATTAACAGGGAGCCTCTACACTCCACAACACCCACAAACGACACCACATATCCCAAACGTTTTTTCACCACCACACACATGTACCTGAAAGAGCCCGGCATCCATAAAACTTTCCAACCCCTGTATGCCGGGCCCTTTCAGGTCATCCGCACAACACACTCCACCGCTACCCTGTTAATTGACGGGAAGCCCCACACCGTGCCATTGGCACGGTGCAAACCAGCCCCAGTCCTCCCCGACCACTCTCACCACACCAATCCCACACCCAGCCCTACACCACCAACACCGCACATCGCCTCCATTTCACCCGCCGGACCCCAGCGTCGCCGCCTCTCTCCGCGACGCCCCGGGTACCGGCTCCCACCGGCTCTTCCCCTTCACCGCCACCCTGGCAGTGAAGGGACCCCTCTATCAGACTTCACTAACGTGAAGACTGTTAGAGGGGGTCGCCTCCCTCACTCACACAACTCACACACACACACACACACACACAAACACTCGCCACACCACACCCAGGAAACGGCGGACCCTCGCAACCGCCTACCACCATGTAACCAAATGTCTGTACATACTTCTGTATTTTCTGTATATACTACTTCACCTTTTGTACATACTCACCCGCCATCTGTAAATAATCATCTGCCAGCTGTAAATATTCATGCATCCTCTGTACATACTCCATCTCATTGTAAATATTATTCATCCTCCTCATCTCGCCCTTGCCGATCACTTCCCTAAACGCTAAATGTTTAGGGATCCTGACCACCGCACTGTACATACCTCGCCATCTCATCCTACTTATACTGCCTTATATTGTCTACTTACTTATATCCATGTTCTACTTACTTATCATCTACCTTATGTTCTACCTTATGTTCTACTTCCTTATTATCTATCTTATGCTCTACCTTATGTTACTACTAGTTTTAAGGACCGCCTTCAGCTCAACCTCTGTTTGCATCGGCCCTCAGCCCCTGTCACCTTTTCTTCGCCTTCAGCACCACCATTTGTTTGCCGTAGCCCTCAGCTCCTGTCAACTTGCGCCTTCAGCTCCACAAATATTGGTTCAAACTGGGGGGACCTCTGTCGTGAGTCCCTCCCGGGAACACTCCTATCATATTAAGTTCTCACCAATATCCAAACGCCAAACTAAAGCTCCGTGAATAAAGATATGAGTGGGGATAGGCGACAGAACCCAGGGTTACTCAACCTGGGGCCCCACTACCAGCTCCCAGCAAGGAGCTGGAGGGAGAGGCCCCCAAGTACTATATAACCCCGGATCCTGGCGCTCAAGCTTCATTCGACACTTCCTCTAACCAGCTCTCTCTTCTCTCTCTTACCTTACCTCCCAGATGATCGGTTGAATACAGCCGCCTGGGAATTTCACCTCCTCTCTCCTCTCTCCTCCTTCCCCCCTTGTCTAGATGATCGGTTGAATACAGCCGCCTAGACAAGGGACCTCTCCTTTCCTCTCCTTCACCTAGATGAACGGTTGACTACAGCCGCCTAGGTGAAATTCCCTCATCCACCTCTCTCTCCTCCAAAGTCGTAGATGTTCGGTTGATTACAGCCGCCTGCGACTTTTCCTCACCTTCCTTCCACACCACCTCTCTCTCCTCCAAAAGTCGTAGATGCTCGGTTGACTACAGCCGCCTGCGACTTTTCCTCCTTTTCTATCCTTTACCTAAATTCACTCACTCACCTTCCTTCCACGCCACCGTGATGAGAATTTTAAATTCATCACAATCTGAAATAGATTTTTTCTTTCGTCTTCCTTCTAGTAATACGTGGGCCGGTACTTGTCTATCTATGAAGGTATCATAACAATTATATGTCAAATGGGAAATTCAAGGAGTTGTACTAATCGTTTGCCTCCCCCTTTTTTGCTTCGAACTCTCGTCTTCAATTAATACTTCTCACATTTTTCAATCTGACCACTCTAAGGGGGTGGGGGGGTAAGAGTTTAAAGATTATCCTAGTTTTGGGTAATTTTTGCGCACTTTAAATGCTCTAATTTAAGAACGGATTTAGATATCTAAAATCCGATTTCACCATCGTGTTCAGCGTGTAAAAAACCTTTAAAATGAGGGGTCACTTGTTAGAAAATAACATTTTGGGGATTTTTGGGTAATTTTTGCGCACTTTAAATGCTCTAATTTGAGAACGGATCAAGATATCTAAAATCCGATTCCACCATCGTGTTCAGCGTGCAAAAACCTTTAAAATGAGGGGTCACTTGTTGGAAAATAACATTTTGGGGATTTTTGGGTAATTTTTGCGCACTTTAAATGCGCCAAAACCCTCCTTAGAGTAGGCCAATTTCGCCCATCTTCGAACTTAGCCTTTCGATTGCCAAGATAGATTTTTTGTGCAAATTTGAGCTGTTTATCTCAATTCTATCGAGAGTTATCGTCTGGAGTGACACATATATAAATATATATATACATATAAAAAAAATCAGTCATGCAGCATGACTTAATGAGCGAATTTTCAAAGAAATATTCGAATTAATGGCTATGGTTTTGAATAAAGGAAAACTTCGGTCTAAAATTTGGTTTTCTATGTATATTCTCTTCGTATTTATTTTAATTTGTACGTTTTGTCCATCCTGATTCTACCGTTTGTTTATTACGTAATTGTACTAAGTGCTTATTTATTTGATCGCTGTGGGTAAATTCAAGGAGTTGTACTAATCGTTTGCCTCCCCCTTTTTTGCTTCGAACTCTCGTCTTCAATTAATACTTCTCACATTTTTCAATCTGACCACTCTAAGGGGGTGGGGGTAAGAGTTTAAAGATTATCCTAGTTTTGGGTAATTTTTGCGCACTTTAAATGCTCTAATTTAAGAACGGATTTAGATATCTAAAATCCGATTTCACTATCGTGTTCAGCGTGCAAAAACCTTTAAAATGAGGGGTCACTTGTTAGAAAATAACAGTTTGGGGATTTTTGGGTAATTTTTGCGCACGTTAAATGCTCTAATTTGAGAACGGATCAAGATATCTAAAATCCGATTCCACCATCGTGTTCAGCGTGCAAAAACCTTTAAAATGAGGGGTCACTTGTTGGAAAATAACATTTTGGGGATTTTTGGGTAATTTTGCGCACTTTAAATGCTCTAATTTGAGAACGGATCAAGATATCTAAAATCCGATTCCACCATCGTGTTCAGCGTGCAAAAACCTTTAAAATGAGGGGTCACTTGTTAGAAAATAACATTTTGGGGATTTTTAGGTAATTTTTGCGCACTTTAAATGCTCTAATTTGAGAACGGATCAAGATATCTAAAATCCGATTCCACTATCGTGTTCAGCGTGCAAAAACCTTTAAAATGAGGGGTCACTTGTTGGAAAATAACATTTTGGGGATTTTTGGGTAATTTTTGCGCACTTTAAATGCGCCAAAACCCTCCTTAGAGTAGGCCAATTTCGCCCATCTTCGAACTTAGCCTTTCGATTGCCAAGATAGATTTTTTGTGCAAATTTGAGCTGTTTATCTCAATTCTATCGAGAGTTATCGTCTGGAGTGACACATATATAAATATATATATATATATATATATATATATATATACATATAAAAAAGTGTTAAATTTCAGGAATCGTTTTAGAATGGTCTGAAACGGATTTCTATGAAGAAAATTTCCAAAAATTTATATTATTTAAATTTCGAAGCCATTGCAATAGCTTCATTTTCTTTGAAAATTCGCTAAAAGTGTTAAATTTCAGGAATCGTTTTAGAATGGTCTGAAACGGATTTCTATGAAGAAAATTTCCAAAAATTTATATTATTTAAATTTCGAAGCCATTGCAATAGCTTCATTTTCTTTGAAAATTCGCTAAAAGATATAATTTCATGAAAATCGCATTGTTTCCTTTTTCGTGCGCAAAGCGCGCAGCTATCATCAGTTTCTGTCAAGAATTAGGCAAGTACGTACCAAAACCGTGAGTGATTTGAATCAGCTGTTCTTCACTGTGCGAATCAGGCTGAATTTTTTCCGCCGGGATGTTACATACTTCTATGCCTACATCGCATTAATATTTTTTCGAAGTAGGTACCTAGGTATCAAAAAGTATCACATCATAATTATTTTGAATAATTAGGCATCTAAATACTACCTATTCACCTAGTTGGACCTACCATTCAATTTTAGGTACTACGTACCTATCAAAGTACAGATAAATATGATGATGGATGATCTGAATGTAATAATTTCGAGTGTGTTCTAAGGTAGGTGCCTACTATAGGCGCCAAATTTGAATAATAGGTAACCTCTGGTTTTTAAAATCGATCCCTCTCCTTGCAGTTAGGATGGTACTACCTACATATATACTGTACCACTCGACCGAGTGGGAGCATTCAACCTCTGAGCCTATAAGTACCTACCTCAAATGAATTTAGGCAGTGGCATTTGTACGAAAGGTGCGCGTCAAAAGGAAAAACCTGTTTGGCAACAATAAAACTGACAATTTACTTTTTAATTTCTATTCCAAGGCTGTTCTATTAGAAAAAGCAGTTATATTTTTAGTATGTATCTATAGTTACCTATCTACACTTCTAGACCTCATGTTTCAAGTGCCATAATCAGCTATGTGTGGTGTTTGGGGTCTCAGAATTTTTCCGGGAAGGTTCTAGATAGGTACTCACAGTATTTTATATCTGGAAAAACATCGGTTTTAGTCAAATCAATAATGTTTTTCGGTAAGGTGGTCGAATGATGCCGCCGGTAGGTTGTGTCCAGTATCTACGACCTACCTACCTAGAAAAATCTTCGGGACTAATTTAATTCCTAAAGAACCTGGAGGTTGGTTGGAAAATTAATAGATTTATCTGTGGACCAGTTTCAAACTAACATGAATTTGTCGGCAAATTATGGTTTCTTGAGGGGAAAGATGCGCAGACAAATCAGTCAGATCTTGATGAACCAAGGCCATTTCAATTAGGTACCTATTGCGCACCTATTGTGAACTAGACCGGGTATCTGCCTAGCCCAGTGGTTCCCAACCTTTTGTGGCCCATCTCCCCTTTCTGGAGATTGACTAACACCTATCGCCCCCCCCTTTTCATTTTCATTATATGCCTAATTTTAATTTGAAGTAAAGTGTCAATAATAAAGTAGTTTTCTCATTTTAAATAACTTTATTACCGTAAAAAACAACCAAAGCAGTTTTATCCGGTCACTCTTAAATAAAATAGACAAAAAATTAAAATGTACATTCTTTACAGATTTTTTTTAAGGACAAAGAAGTGAAATAATCAACTAAGATCATTGACGTACATTTAAAAAACAGGAGTACATGTTTTCATTTTTAAATTTGAATTTGAGAAAAAATAAGAAAGTTGAGTTAAAATTTGAAAAAAGTTTGAAAACTTTGTTATTGTTTTATTTTACCTTTTCAATGGCTGCCTTGTGCTTGGTGGATTTTATTTAAAGCTTGAATATCGGGCTTTATGTTCGTCAAGTTCAGGCGCAAGTCTCCTTTGAGACAAATGTCCAACTTATTTCTTTGTTTTGTGAGGAGCTGGACAACAGAACTAAATCCTTTTTCAACTAAATATGTTGACGGGAACGAGATGAGAAGTGGCTCAGTTTTTTCCCACAGTTGTGGATAAGTGTCCATAAGCTTCAACCAGGCTAACTCGTAACCGCTCTGCTTGAAAATGATTTTCGCCTCACAGTCATACTTCAGATCTAGAAACTCCGTCTGCAAAGAGTTATCAAGCTTATCCACAGCTTCAAACGAAAATGGATCTAGAATCCAATCCGGAATTTGTAATGTAGGCCGCCGCCTTCCCGCGGCAGCGCCACCGTCCGGCCTCGGGCTTTTGAGGGACTATTTCCTATCACCCGGTCGTCCCCACTCGCAAACGAGGGTGTGTAGTCCTCCGCGCTGGCCCGGAGTGGAGGGGAGACACCCCAGCTCAGGGCGTCCGTCCCCCTACTCCTGGCCAGTCGTCTTTCTGCCAGCGAAGTGTTCAGTTGTTCTCAGACCGAAGTATTTTTGTCACGAGTGAGAGTTGTAGGCTTCTATGCCCTGTGCGAACGATAGTAGTAACGCGTTTCCGAATTGTTGGAGTAACGGAGTGTGTGTTTATCCCGAAACTGCAGTTATATCAGTTTCCCATTCCCCCCGAGACAGAGACTCATTATTAAATCTTAGCAAGTCTTACCTTCGGGCGACCTCTGCGAAAACCCCCCTGGTGAACTACGTAGTGACGCGCAGTAACGCCATTCAAGACGCCATCGACGCCAACAGGTCACAATCCTTTGTTTAGTAACGCATTTTCACTTATGTTTGTTTTCGATCCGTACTCAGCAAATTCTTTCCTTTTATTATTCTTTTTGTATCATACTTGTACATATCACCTCGTAACGAGTCTATAACTATACCGTAACACTAAGTGAATTACGTCAATATCTCTTACCTTGCATTACCTATTTCATTAGTATTATTATCTATTTCTCGTTGTATATATGTGTATGAAGTAACGTCCCTCCCAGGCCTTCAGCACCCTTATCTTTTGAAGTAACGAATAACGTAACGTAACGTAACGTCTTTGCCATCAGCCTTTGTTTATCCTCGAATAGTAACTAGTAACGTCGCTTGGCCTTCAGCATTCGAAAACGAGCACCTTCAGTGAACCCCATTTCAAGTTGTATTGATAGTAACGTTTCCATTCTGCTTCCTTTTAATTATACTTAATTACGTAACTCAACTGTACCTACGTGTTCTCTGTTATCCCGATTCCCTTCAACATAAGGTGGTCTCTGTGTATTTTGATAAACCCCCGAAACGATCGTACTGGTGCCTCCGTAATTTCAGGCCATCAGCCCTACCAAAAAGCCAGTAACGTTTCGTATCAACAGAGGGGGCTTACAAAATTGGTGGCAGCAAGTGGGATTATTGTGCGGTTCGCCCCACACGTATCCACACGTAAATAATAACGCACGGAACCACAGTTGAAGAGGGTCGGTAACGAAAGAGTAACGTTACGATAAGCCCACAACACAAAAACCTCAGGTGCACGTACATAGTAAGGGTCTTCAACCCAGATTTTGAAACGCATTTTCGTAACCCGTAACGGTCATAATGGCGGAAAAAACGGAGGGCGTTTGTGGGATGATGGAGCAATTGGAGGTGTTGTTGAGATCATTCAACGATCTCAGCATGGAACGGGACCGAAACAGGGGCACGGAACCGGACGTTCCGCGTTCTATGTTTTTGGAAGTAGAGTCGTGGGATCCCGATGAACCAGGTGCCATAACGGTGTCGGCATTCTTCCATTTTTTCGAGGACGTCGCTCGAACGTTATCTCAACAGAAACGAATGAGGCTTTTGCGCGCCAAAGTGAGAGGAACAGCAAAACAATTCCTCATAGATAACGCGCAACTAAACGAAAGCGAAACGCCTTACGATGACGTCAAAAAAGCCATGTTGACATGGTTTGAACGTGAAAACCCGTCGAAGGCCGCTGCACTCCTGTGGTCGGTCAGGAAAAACGCGAACGAAACGCTTCGCCAGTTTGCGGAACGGATTCACCGTTTAGCGCAATCTGCCGCACACGAGGAGGGTACAGAACTAACACAAGAACAGAAGCGTAATTGGGTGAAACGAAGAGTACTGAAAGCCTTCGTAGGTGGCATACCTAAAGAACTACGATCACACCTGATCAATAACGCACCCGACACGATTGAGGACGCTCTAAAGCGAGCTGAAGAACTCGAGGAAACGCTCGAAACGTCCGAAGAACCTGAAGCGAAATGGGACCTTGCCGCCGTAACAGCAACAGAGGGACGATGTTACGAGTGCGGGGTGACCGGACACTATGCAGCCAGATGTCCACGGAGGAACGGTCGTAACACCCCTGTAACGACTAAGGTGTTTTCACGCCCAAGCCCCCGTTACCCTTGCATGTTCTGCGCGGCAGCGACACATTTCCCAGTCGACTGTCCCCAGAACCCTCAGAAAACAATATTCTGCGACTACTGCGGAGTAAGAGAGCACCTCGAAACGGACTGCCACAAGAAAAAGCTGTTGACTCCGGTTTCCCACCCAAACCAAAACAAGATGATAACGCAGTCCACTGAGATCGAGTTGCGATCTCCAATGGGGCACTTGCCGATAGTGGATTACCGCCTACAGAGACCGATGCGAATCCCAGCGAAACTAAACGGCGTAACGCGTGATCTAATACTAGACACAGGAGCAGCTGTGTCGGTATTGACAACGCCTATCCCTGGCACGCCCCTACGTACAACCAATGCTGAAGCATGGGGCGCGGACGGCTATCCGTTGCGATTTCGTGGTGAACAAGAGGTGTTGTTGGAGATACCAGGAGCTGCGGTACGACACACCTTCTTGGTATTTGAACGGGAAGGGACTGGACTCGATTTGTTTGGTCTCGACCTTATGAAAAAAATACCCCTTATCATACGCACGGATAAACGCGAAGCCGTACTGCAACTCGAAGGGACAAAGCAATGCATCGTAGTCAACCGAATCACTACGGAACCACACGAGAACGCCAACGAAGCTCACGAGCAACAACCTCCGACCTCTGCAGTAACGCAAACGGAAAAAGGAAGTGAAGTGTTTTATCCCTCTTTCTCGAAAAGTGATCGCGGTAACACAGACGTAACAGACAGTAACGACGGACTGACTGACAACATACCCCCCAGTAACGGTTCAGTAACGCTCCCCCGTAACGAAGTTGAATTTTCCCCCAGTAATAATAGAGTCATACCCCCCAGTAACGGTTCAGTAACGCTCCCCCGTAACGAAGTTGAATTTTCCCCCAGTAATAATAGAGTCATACCCCCCAGTAACGGTTCAGTAACGCTCCCCCGTAACGAAGTTGAATTTTCTCCCAGTAATAATAGAGTCATACCCCCCAGTAACGGTTCAGTAACGCTCCCCCGTAACGAAGTTGAATTTTCTCCCAGTAATAATAGAGTCATACCCCCCAGTAACGGTTCAGTAACGCTCCACCGTAATGAATTCGAAATTTTCCCAAATGACAGTACAGTGACTAACCCTGACTTAACGAACACGCATGATCGCGTCGCCGCAACCATCGACCTCGCCGTACCCAGGAGCACCACCGAAGAAGAGTCCCCATCAGATGAAACCGTTCCACTACCGGGCGCGTTGCCCGTGTGGACGGATGACGGCCTGGACGACAGAGAGCTCACTCCTTCTGAGGGATGGCCGCGGGTACCTCCCGATATCTGCGACGCCCTGGAGGAAAAGACGGTCCACCTCCCTCACCCGGAGCGCCGCCGCCTTATGGAGCTCCTGGCAACGTATCCGGATGTGTTTAACCCACCGGATAAACGAGGATGCGACCTGGAAGTGACACACGAGATCGAGACCGGTGATGCAGACCCTATAAGCCAAAGACCCTATCCGATTCCACATGCACTGAGAGAAGAAGTAGAGAAACAGCTACTCAACATGTTGGAGGACGGAATTATTGAACCCTCGGAGAGCCCGTGGAGTGCTCCGGTTGTGCTGGTAAAAAAGAAGACCCCCGAAGGCGAACCCCAGAAATGGAGGTTTTGCACGGACTTTCGTGGACTCAATAAAATCAGCAAGTCGGATGCATATCCTTTACCCAATCTGACCGATACCCTAGCCATGCTGGGTCAGTGTCGTTATTTTACAAAGATCGACCTGGTAGCCGGATACCATCAAATACCCATACATCCGCAGTCAGCCGAAAAAACAGCATTTTCCGTGCTGGGAAGGCATTTCCAGTATGCGCGAATGGCATTCGGGCTCAAAAACGCCCCGGCTACTTTTCAGCGAACAATGAATAATGCCCTGGATGGCTTAATCAACCGACACTGTCTCGTCTATCTAGACGATATAATAATTTTTTCCCCGACAATGGAGCAGCACCTCGACAGCCTAAAAAGGGTCCTTGACCGATTGAGGGATGTGAGGCTGCGAGCCAATTTAGACAAGTGTGATTTCGGTCACACCGAAACTCGATATTTGGGACATCGCATCTCGCCACAAGGGATTAGCACAGAACCGGAAAAAACCCAGGCGGTACGAGATTTCCCGCAACCAACGACCGTAAAACAAGTGCAGTCGTTTATTGGGTTAGCAGGGTTTTATAGACGGTTCGTGCCCAAATTCTCCGAGATCGCCGCCCCCCTAACCTCTTTATTGCGGAAAGGGGTGGAATTCACCTGGACCGACGCACAGGAGGAGGCCTTTAACACGCTCAAACAGGCCCTCCTGACTGAACCATTACTCGCGTACCCGAACATGTCAAAAACCTTTGTGCTCGCCACTGACGCCTCACAACTGGCACTAGGCGCAGTACTCTCACAGGAGGTGGATGGAGAACAGCGACCCATCGCCTACGCCAGCAGGAAGTTGAACCCTGCCGAAACAAGATACTCGACCACAGAAAAGGAGCTCCTCGCCGTGGTATGGGCGACCAAACATTTCCAAGAATACCTGCTGGGTAGACAGTTTGTATTGGAAACCGACCACATGGCACTTACAGCTGCCCTTAGGCTCCGCGATCCAACCTCCCGGATAGGGAGATGGGTATTAAAGTTGGGAGAGTACGACTTCGTCCCTCAGTATCGTCCCGGCACCAAAATGGGGCACGCTGACGGACTTAGTCGCATGAATATCGCTTCAGTCACCTTGGAGATACCCCGGAAACTCCTAGTCGTAGCCCAGGAACTAGACGAATGGGTTAGAACTTTTACCCAACGAAGGGCCGAGGATTGTAAAATGGAGGAGGGCTTATGGACAACCAGAGTCGTTCGGGACGGAAGGATCACCTTCGTCCCCCTGATACCATCCACCATGCGCAGTTGGGTACTCGCCAATTGCCATGGCAGTGTATGGGCCGGCCACCCTGGCGCCGAAACGACAGAAAATATGGTGCGGCGACTGGGATTCTGGCCCCGGATCGAACGCGATGTACGCGAGTTCATTGCCCAATGCGAACCTTGTCAACGGCGCAATGATCCGATCCGACAGACTGCCCCCCTTCAGAAACCTCTGCTCCCAACAGGCCCAGGGGAAATAGTAGGAATGGATTTCGTGGGCCCATTAACCACCCGGACCGGCACGAAGCACCTCCTCACCATCGTCGACCACTTCACAAAGTTCGCTGAGGCCTATGTAGTACCAGATACTACCGCCGACACAGTGGTGCGCCAATTGGTTCGACATTACATCCCGACACACGGAGTCCCCCAGCGTATCGTTACCGATAGGGGAACAGCCTTTACGTCAGCCCTGGTACGTGCCCTATGTGACAATTGGGGAATTAAGAAGGTGCAGACGACGGCCTACCATCCACAAAGTAATGGTGTTTGCGAGAGATTCCACCGTACCTTCGCAAACATAATGTCAAAAATAATTACGAAGACTAAAGAATGGGAGAAGGCGGTCCCAATAGTGCTGGCCGCTTATCGAGCAACTCCTCACAAAAGCACTGGTTATTCCCCTAATTTTTTGACATTCGGTAGAGAGCTTCGACTGCCCAACCACATTGAATGGACCCCAAATGAACGACCCGACATGGACCATCATTTAGCTCTGCTGGAGAGGGCCCGGCGACTCGCCGCCCGTCAGCTGGAGAAACGATGGAAGCAACAGCACGACCGCATCAACAAGCGACGGACACCCCGAAGCTTTGAGGTGGGGGAACGTGTCTACCTCAGGGCCATGCAACTCCCTGAGGGAGTCTGCAAAAAGTTTTGGAGCCCCTGGACTGGGCCATGGACGATAGTCCAACGATTGACCGATGTAACGTATCGCATTCACGATGCCCTACAGCGACGACCCCAGGTGGTTCATATCAATAGGTTGAAACCCGCTTCCGTTAACGGAATACCGGACGACGCCTTCGCAGAACCTCAAAAACAGGATCCACCACCAACACGACTCGTGCCGCCCGCTCCCTCAGTGCCAAACGACGACGACGGCTGGAGTACGGACGAGGATGAGGCGCCACCCGTAACGCAACCCATGTCAACACCTGCACCACCCGAACCCGAAACCCCGGGTGAAACAGAAACAATAGCGCCTCCGACGGCTCCGTACAGCCTACGCCCACGTCCTCCGCGCGATTACCGCAAGTTGCATCGCAAGGGTTTTGTAGCTAGGATCGGTGCGTGCACCAGGGTTGGGTCCAAAAGGAAACTGTAAAAAAAAAAAAAAAAAAAAAAAAAAAAAAAAAAAAAAAAAAAAATCTATATATAATGTTAATGTTTTCATGTATGTAAATAAAGTACTTTAGTTAAATTGTTCATTTGTTCAAATGTAGACCAGAAATACTAAGACTGAGTACGGACGATAGGTAGGTAGAACCCAATGTACACTTTTACCTGTTGTGACCAAATTCGACATGTTGGCTAACAGCATTGTACTTCAACCAACAGGCCATGGCGATGCGTCGGTCACCTGTCAACGAGAACCCCGTTATGGAAGAGGAGGTCGAATGCCCGTACGTGACGAGAATTCGCAAGCGATACGCAGAGGCAACCGGCGTACTCCTGGAGCAGGCAGCTATTCCCGGGAACGTTGGCCCCAAGCACCCCGAACGCAAGGCACTTTTTTTATTGGAGGGTGTGGCAGAGATGCTCCACAACGCCGAAAGAGCATCCACCCTGCCTTGCCGAAGATTGATATGTAACGGCGCTGTAACATTGGCAGAGCAGCTGGCGGACCTCCTGCCGGAAATGTTACGCCTCCGTCTGGAATGCGAAAAACTTGCCCAGGAGCGTGACCAGGCACAACAAATCATTGCCCAAACCGAAGCGGAGTGCGAGCGATTTAAGTACCTCGCCAGTGAACTACAGAAAGCCCGCATGGACGAGCAGTTGAAGTCCCGAGTGCGAGTGCGCCTTAGCGAATCTGTCAGTCCGGAGAAGATTCGCCGCAAAGTCCCGACTCCGGCTCGCTCTCCGACGCAGCCTATCTCCGTCAACGCCTCAAGTGACTCCGATTCAGAGCTGGAGATGGAGGAAGACGCGCCTACTCCTCCTCGACCACGTCCTCCTCCCCATGTGGCCCCGTTGAAAATAGTGGCAAACCACTCGACCACCCGGACACGCCAGGTGATGCATACACAATCCACCTTGGAGTTACAAACCGTGGGAACTCCTACAACTCAAGACGACCAACCCACACCGCCGAAGCCGCAGCAAGTCTGTCCGGTCTGCCAACGCCCCGCCCAGCGGCTCCAGCACTTTCGCTGTTCCTCGTGCAAGGAGTTTTGGGCTCGGCTGATCAAGAAGTACAAGAATGGAAAGTTGAGAACCTCCTGCAACGGACCTCACCTGGACGACGACCCCGCCTGCATTCATTGCCGAAGAAGACAGTACGAGTTGCATCTAACAGTGGCATACCCGACGAAGCCACTCCCCATCCCCAGTCTCTTCGGGTGGAGTCCCGCCGCCGAGGACGACGGCTTTCAGGAGGGGGAAGGGTGTAGGCCGCCGCCTTCCCGCGGCAGCGCCACCGTCCGGCCTCGGGCTTTTGAGGGACTATTTCCTATCACCCGGTCGTCCCCACTCGCAAACGAGGGTGTGTAGTCCTCCGCGCTGGCCCGGAGTGGAGGGGAGACACCCCAGCTCAGGGCGTCCGTCCCCCTACTCCTGGCCAGTCGTCTTTCTGCCAGCGAAGTGTTCAGTTGTTCTCAGACCGAAGTATTTTTGTCACGAGTGAGAGTTGTAGGCTTCTATGCCCTGTGCGAACGATAGTAGTAACGCGTTTCCGAATTGTTGGAGTAACGGAGTGTGTGTTTATCCCGAAACTGCAGTTATATCAGTTTCCCATTCCCCCCGAGACAGAGACTCATTATTAAATCTTAGCAAGTCTTACCTTCGGGCGACCTCTGCGAAAACCCCCCTGGTGAACTACGTAGTGACGCGCAGTAACGCCATTCAAGACGCCATCGACGCCAACAGGTCACAATCCTTTGTTTAGTAACGCATTTTCACTTATGTTTGTTTTCGATCCGTACTCAGCAAATTCTTTCCTTTTATTATTCTTTTTGTATCATACTTGTACATATCACCTCGTAACGAGTCTATAACTATACCGTAACACTAAGTGAATTACGTCAATATCTCTTACCTTGCATTACCTATTTCATTAGTATTATTATCTATTTCTCGTTGTATATATGTGTATGAAGTAACGTCCCTCCCAGGCCTTCAGCACCCTTATCTTTTGAAGTAACGAATAACGTAACGTAACGTAACGTCTTTGCCATCAGCCTTTGTTTATCCTCGAATAGTAACTAGTAACGTCGCTTGGCCTTCAGCATTCGAAAACGAGCACCTTCAGTGAACCCCATTTCAAGTTGTATTGATAGTAACGTTTCCATTCTGCTTCCTTTTAATTATACTTAATTACGTAACTCAACTGTACCTACGTGTTCTCTGTTATCCCGATTCCCTTCAACATAAGGTGGTCTCTGTGTATTTTGATAAACCCCCGAAACGATCGTACTGGTGCCTCCGTAATTTCAGGCCATCAGCCCTACCAAAAAGCCAGTAACGTTTCGTATCAACAGAGGGGGCTTACAGTAACTTGGTCAAATCTTCAAATCTTGATTCCATGTCAGTTTTTAACTGGTCAAGGTGATCAGTAAAAATTAGGGTTTTGTCTTCTGGGAGTTCAGGAGTCTCGTTATCTGACACTGAACACTTTTTAAGGGTCGGAAACTGAATCAGCTCTTTACGGCCAATATTTACCTTATGAATAACTTGGCGATGAATGATGAAATAATTCCTTTGGCCTTGATCCGACAACTTCTACAGTACAGTACTATTTTAATTTTTCCCCCTTTGAATACTCATCGCCCCCTAATCGCCCCCCACTTATTTATCGCCCCCCTGATAACCAAAATCGCCCACTAGGGGGCGATCGCCCCTAGGTTGGGAACCACTGGCCTAGCCCCTAACGTCCTGATGTTGCTCTGGAGCAACATGAACTTTACTGATTTTTCAAAAATAGGCGGGTGAATTCTCATCGTTAAACACTATTTCTGTCAACACTGTGAAGTGTAAGTTGGCATCCCTGCTCACCTGGCGCGGTTCTGACTGCTGGTAACAGTGATAATCACTTGTTTCCCTCACTTTTTGTGGTGGCAGCGACACGATGGCAGATGAACGGAGGAAGGTAACTATACGTAGTATAGTAGGGTTTTCTGTGGAAGGTAAGTTCCGCCTTTGATTTAGCCTTTTATTATAATTTTTTCTGTCCAAATTCTTTTCACTTTTGTTGTTTACACTTTGAACAAGTAGATGATCGTATGGAATATTAGAGTTTACCGGTTTCCATGTAGCTATGAGAGTTAGAACAAATGTTGCTAGAGAGCAACAGCAGGATTACAGCTGAACCGATGATGCTTGGGCCTTGAGAGCAACAATAGGATGACGGAGCCGTAGGTGTTTGATGAAATTCTTTCTTTGGCGAGCAAAAATGTTTTCTAGTCTTTCTAGAAGTTTTTTAGCTTGCTAATCTAAAATTATGGAAATTTTCTTCTTTTTTAGTTTCCTGTGTTCACAAATACCTTCTAGTATTTTTTTTTAAAATTCATTTTCAGAAGCGAATATTTACCTCCAGGGCGGAGCAGGTTATGTTTGCCCTAAACGCTGCTGCACAAGATGAGAAAGATGGGGAAGCTCAGGAAGCGATTGAATGCTGATTTTAGACAATAATATTATCTCATAATTTTATCTCACAATTTTATGACTCGTTCCTTTTGTTCATGATGCCTAAGTCACTAGAATAGGTAAGAATGCTTGATGTCTTACGTGATTTTGAGAGAAATATTTTAGAAACAATTGTATTGTAATTTTGATTTTAATTGTAATTGTAATTTTAGAAGATCTCGAAAAGAACTAGAATGTTCTTGATGATGGTAATTTTAGAAGATGAAAAACAGCTATTCTTACTAATATGTTTTATGAATATTTTATCATGTTTGTTACCAAAGCTCTAAAATTGGTGAAAATGTGATGTTTCAAATTATTTTTGTATGACATACAAGCTCATTGTGCTTGATGAAAAACGTTTCGAAACCCAGTCTATCCCACGTTTATGTGAAGTAGCAGCACCACACCCTTCCGTCCCACATCCTAATGTTGCTTCAGACTTCAGAGCAACAAAATGTTAAAATTTGAATTATGCACGAATTATTTTTTTTCACTTCATTTCTACGTTATTTTACCTGTTTAAGAGATGAAAAGACGGGGAAAACTTTTTTTCCCTAAAAAATTGACATCTCAGGACATTAGGGGCTAGAAAATAACATCCCGACGTTTCAACTATTTTCAAAACCAAAGCTATACTCGATCAATTTTTGTGCTTCAGTTCTACGCTCCAACTAGCAACATATATTTATTATAATTCATGAAACCTTAAAACCTACATGTTGGTACATTTGCCAAAATATGGTCGACATACATTATTTTTATAGTACGTAGTACGTACCTGTGTATGAATTAACCGTATTGACCTTTGTGTCACTTTGTAGATATTTCTGTAACTCCACTGACTAACTGCCTTGTCGATGTACAACATACCTATCATCGAACACTCAGCAGTTATGGAAGTGACGAGTCTGTACAGGTCGTAGAACCATAGAACCTTAGCCTTAGGCACGTGAACCCCTATAACTATGGAACATACATATGAAATATAAATGGATGACCCCTGATCTCATAATACTTACCTATGTTGTAAAAAAAAAGTATTGCATAGGTAAACTGAATTTATACACCTAACTGTAAATTAAAAGAAGATATTGTTCTTCCTAGGCATAGTATCACGATAATTATTTCCTAATTCTTAAGTAACTGCTCGCTTCGTTGACGTTAATTCACCCTCATCTTCAGCCTGTCCGCGGGAAGACCTTGTATTTGTTTCATTTGAGGGTAAAAAACGAACTACCTACTGCGAAAAACACCAAAGGGCATAACCTATTCACCTTAATCTAATTTCCTTAAATCGTTTGCCAAGTAGGTAGGTATTTTCTTTTCCAGTCTTGTCACGCTCAAGTAAGGGCAGAATCGTGAAGTCTCAACCTCCGGTTAATATTTTTTGGTTGGAGCTATGAGAACTTATAAATCATCAGCTCGTCCGTCCTCTTCAGACACGATCTTCATCGCAGCATGTCCAGTGTTTCGCTGCTTACGATCTCTAGCGCAGTAAGATTTGAGGCCGTCTGCGACAGATTAGAAATCTAAAAAGTTCCATTCGTGCAGCATGGCTGTAAGAGCGAATTTTCAAAAATATTCGAGGTATTATGTAAAAAGATGGTATAGTAAGAAACCATACTACCACTCGTAAAATTATATATTTTTTTTCGTGATTTTAGCCAGGTTTATAGATTTTTGACACTTATAAAGTCAAATATGCCCCACACTTTTTTTAGAAAAATATTTTTATCCTCGAAGTAGTCCTTCCGTTCCATTCATCACAAAGTCAGGTGAATTAAATTGTTTGCCCCCAAAAATCCGGAGTTGACCCCTCTTTTTATGAAAAACAACTGAAGTGGCATTTTTCTGTCTTTATTCACCCTTCCATACCGTTTTCAATGATTTTATGTCAATTGTTCGCAATTTTAGCCGTTTTTACCGATTTTCTACCCCAAAAACTCAAATTTGACCCCTTGGAATTTTTGAAAATTTCTCGTCTTCGAACTCATCCTTTCGTTTGGCAATACAAACATTATGGCGAAATTTGGAATTTCTATCATGTACCCAAGGACAGGTATTGTTTGGAGTGACACTAACCACACACACGCACGCACGCACACACACACACTTATAGGTATATATATTACATACCGTAAACGGGGGTTACTTTGAACAAGTTTTGCGTAAATTTCATCGCAGCGCACTCATTTTTGCAGTTATTCTGAATTTTTTTGAACCATTCGATAGCTTAAGATCTCAGCTTCAATTTCCCGTTTGAACGACTCCATTATCTTCAATAGGGGAGGGTGGAGGCATATTTTTTTTGTTCAGAAATAGCCCCTTAAGAAGGGGTTACTTTGAACACGAGTGATTTCACTGTGTAAAACGCCAGTTTTCGGTGCCCGGTTCAAAGAAACCCCTAGAATATGCAAGTTCGAGTTTAAAAAAAAAATATCTTCGCTTTACAGATAGGGTTTTCTTCAAGTTTTGACGCGTAAACCCTTGGATTTTTTTTTTTCAATTCAAAATGCTCCTAAAATTGCAAATTTAGTTTTTTCATCACCAAGTTCACTCAGGAATGTGAAAATAAACACAAAAATAACAATGTAAGAGAATCTTTAATGAAAATATCAATGAAAATATTCGGTCAGCCTGTTCAATCGCAGTTTCCTCTTTCTTTAAATCATAGAACGTTTCTTAAAAATAGTTTTCTTGAAATATAGGACTCGTGAATGCGAGAGGGTCTAAAGTTGAGACCAGAAATGAACGGCCAATTAGTTGTTCAAAGTAACCCCTCAAAGTTCCCGTTTTTTACTGTAGTAGCGATATAAAATCAACAAAATGAGTTAGAGACATGAAACAAACAAACAAATGTAGGCAAATAGATTGGTAACAAATAAATAACTCGCCTGAAACGTTTTCTCTCACATGAACTCCGTGGCAGAGGAGGTTTGGGCACTGTTGTCAAAAATGCTGTTATCACACGAGTCCGACAAAAAGGCGCCAGCGGCCCAGGTTAGCCAACTTGATAACTTTTCGCAATCGCAGCGCATTCTACAGTAATCCTTGAAAGATCAGTACCAAACAAAGGTCGCTAGCTTGAAAACTAAGCCCACGCCGAGGATTTTCGATTCTACAGCTTGTCTGTTCAAAGTAACCCCTTGTGTTAAAAGTAACCCCGGTTTACGGTATATATTATTTAATTTTCGTGGAGCCATATTGCATGTCTACAGCTCGAGTGATCGATCGCATACTGAATCACATCGACTAATTTATCGTCAGATCCAACTGCCGAGTATTAAACATTCACCAAATCGGACCAAAAAGTTCGACTCACTGAGCACAAAGGCGGTTACGCTCTAGAGTTCGGGCTCATAGAGACTTCCACGAGGCGCCTTCCGTGGGCGTCTTACTACCGCTAATTGTCACTACCGTGAGGAGGCGTATCATCAAAAATGTGTTCGACTCATTGAGGTGGAAATACATTGTTATATATGGATGAATCGGGACTTGAGAAACTGTTCGACTTATCTACGAGTCCAACTTATCGATATTCGACTCATCGAGAGTCTACTGTACTTACTTAAATAATAAAATTACCTACTTTACCTAGAATACCTACTAGAATAGAATTCTGTATGTTCTTACAGAATAGTATAGGTACAACAGTTCCTGCCGACTGTATATAGGTCCGACCTTATATCAATTTACATTGTACAGTCAACTCCTCAAGAAAAAGCATGTATATCATACGATTGGCGTGGTTACATTAGGTTCATAGAAAGGTACATGCAGGCAGGAAGGTAGGTACAAGTTTCTATCAAATTATTTTATAAAACTCATAGCTAAAGCCGAACGCAACTCGGGAGTTCTCATGTTGAAAATAATGATGAATGAGTTTTTGACGTGGTTAGGTAGGACCTACGCCTACCTACTTATCTACGCCAACCATGATAGGTGACGTGTAACGGGTTTAAAAAAATGGCTGAACAATTTCCTCAACACTTCACGTTCTCAAACCCATTCTGCGATTCTGCTTTATTAACAAATAACGAGGAATAATTCTCGATGTCTCGTAGCGTTCGTTTTCATTCTGCACAGATCAGCCGGTGTCGTCCATCATGAATTCAGGAACAAATGAGATGGGGCAAGTAAAGAATTCCGAACAGGTCTGGTTCTTTCGAAGAATAGTTTCACTGATGGCTGAACGCGGCCTGAAAAGTGTACATGTTGCCTAACTTAGATTAGCAGGTATCGAAGTATTGATATGTAATCAAATTGGTAAGTTTCTATTACAGTAGGTAGGTAGTTAACTACCTTGATCAGCAAAATACTATACAAACAGTAACTATGGTACGATATTGCTCAGGAACGCACGTACCATCTACCAACCAGGATTCAACAATATTTTGGTTTATTATTTTCAATAATGAACCTTTGGAATAGGTCATGAAACAAATTTTTTTTAACCCTCTCAAAATTGTATGGTTTACGTTTCAAGGGACGTAGAATACGAGTATCGAATAAATATTACCGCCCGTCCACCGTAAAGCCGTCCGCGGCTTTTTCCTTAGTTCCCATAAACCAAAATTTACGAAATTTGGTATATGGGTCCCGTTTTTGGGCTCGTTGGTCCTCAAAGCTCGGCCTTATTGTCACTCAACTCATGGGGTGAAAAATAGGGGTTGAAATATCCAGAGGATCCGTATCTCGGAAAATTTTATTTCGAGGTGTGGGTTTTCTCGCATTTCGAAATGGTTTGATTTTTTTTTAATTTCTGAGACGATCCGGTGCATTCTACGATGTCGCTATAAAATTCGCTATGAAATTTGCCCTAAAGAGCAACACGTATGCAGGCATGAAGCTGGGTTGAGAGCGCACATCACTTCGCTCGCGGCCAGGTGGTTGCTGTGGCGGAGTGGTCTAGCAGTCGGGCTCTTACACTGTCACAGTTAAAATGAGAGGTTCGAATCCCGGTTTCGGGAACAAATTTTTTTCACTTCACATCAACAGTTTCCCTTCAGAACTACATTTGTTTCTTTTTGCCGTTTTAGCTACTGCTTGATCATTCAACACATGATATTAATTTGTAGTGGCAAGTAAGTACTAAACTACGGAGGGGCTGTGATCCATACAGAAAGGTTATCTATACAGAGAGCTGTGATCTATAATAGGAGGGTGTTCTATACAAAATAATAACTACCGTTGTGTAGGGATTTGCAGCATTTTTCTTATCATTATGCCACTATAAGTAAAGAAGTGAAGTGTCCAGCCGCACGAATACCCCAGGATCCCTCTAAATGTAAATGAACTGATCAATGAATTGATCAATAACTAGATGCCCTTAATATGTTGTCAAGCCTCAAGTCTCTTCTTCAATTAAAATATGCTTTATGATTTATTTAGTAGGTACCTCCTACCTAGAGGATACGATATACAAACGCTTACCTCATCAGGATATGTAAAACTTGAAGAAGGAAAGACTTGTCCAGGAAATTGCGCTTGACACGCAACAATTCACACTGAAGTCTGTCAGGGCAGTCCCGTTCATTGAAACCTATGCTGAAAAAATTTTGAATTGTATTCAAACTATAAAATTCAAGGAACTGCCTAATTTTCCTTCTCTGACTGATCAGTTATTGACCATCTTGATCCAGCAATCTTGATAGGTATCCAACAGGTGGTAATATCTATAATAGGTTAGGTTCAACTATCTGAGCATGAATTTAGCTAAGTGAAATGACAATACAGACACTACTAACATATCAACAATCGCCTTGATATATTCCAGAAAACTGTTGCTGACATCCGATCTCGTTTTGTGGTCAGTCGAACCCGTTTCGAAAAGGATGGCATGCAGATTCTCTGGTATCGGGACTTGAACGTCGATCTCGTGGATGGTGAACACGTTGGTTCTCCATGGAGTCGACTTGAGCAACGATATCCTGAACTGTGGATGTAAATGAGTACAGATTTATCTATACCTTCCTACAATTAACTTACGATTTGTATAGATAGGTAGGTACCACCTAATTTTATAATTTTTTATATTATAATTGCATTGCATTAGGTATTACGTAGGGAGGTACGCCATAAGTAGAGACCGGATTTTTATGTAGCATAAATAATAGCCCAAATATGCCATAGAATATGCAGTAAAGACCAGTGAAATGTGCAGAAAAAATAGGTGTAAAATTTGGCGGGGGGGGGGGGGGGAGATAATATTCAATGCTTGACAAAAAACTCCTTTATTTGCGGTTTGCATAATCACATGAAATTACACAGAAAAACTGTATTGTTTTTGCAAAAATTTCCTCATTTTGAAAAAAACTAGCCTGAATTTCAGTTAGTTGGAATTCGTAAAGCTGGTACCAAGAACAATTCGATGAACCAATAGTTGAAAAAATAATGAATGTTGACACGGTCAGCAGTGCTATTCGTAGTATTCATTTTGATTGCTCAAATCATTCGATTTCCTAACCCTAACGAGTTCACATTAAACCTCGGTTGCACGGAAGGGAAACACTGACCATAAAGAAGAGGAGGAGAGCATTTCGCGGAAGTTTATCCTACTCTGTTTCTACCTACAATCCTCAAATTATTCTCCCGTTCTTCGAAACAAACAGTTCAACCCATATCTGCGGTAGGTAATAGTGAACAGATTTCCAACGTTACTTCATTTTAAAACATCAGGTAGACCTGATACCTCAACAGACCTGATAGAGGTAGACCTCTAGAATAATTGAAAACCACAATATTGACATGAAAAAGTGTAAAATACTGAAACTGACCATTAATTTTGGTTTTGGTTTTTGGTATTTTTAGGTGTTTTGTTTATTTTTTATTACAATCATTTTGTTTGATGTAGAACTACTAAGCTAATATGTATTAATAGTAAGCATTTAGTATTTACTACTCCCTTCCACAGCACAAGTCTATGACTTAAAGTGGAGGGTTGCATTTTCATTGATTTGTAAAGGGCAATATTGTATGCTTATGAATTTTTCTAATAAATGCTTTTTCATTAAAAAAAAAAAAAAATTTAAAATGTGTCATTGAATTAAAATTTGTCCATTAATATGCAGAAATGCAGAAATGCTTCCAGAATATGCATCTTTAGTTCGAATATGCAAAAATATGTAGCCTAAACTTTGAACAAGAGCAGTTACTGAAGTCAATTCGAATAGGTAATGATTCAAACTTTCGCACGCCTCCGATGAAGCGAGATAAATAATATTTATCTCTCATATTATTGCAATTGCATAAAAATCCGGTCAATTATAGTCATAACATATCTAAGACCATCCATTACAAGAACAAAACCCCCGACCTATCAGATCACCTGCCCGTGAAATAGGTAGGTAAATACCTAACAAGCTGCTGCAGCGATGAGATCTCATCTATACGTCAAAAACACCTTCTACGTGTAGTATTGAGTTGAACTGACACAGTTGGTGAAGTCGATCTTATCAACAGGTGAACCTAAATAGGTGAACTCGACATCACATTAAACAGGCATTCAAGTACCAAACCACACCCACTTTACTTTTCCAACGTTTGAATCATATTCGTGAACTATGTGGAATTTTCCCTACAAATGTGGAATTTTTCCTACAAATGTGGAATTTTTCCTACAAATATGGAATTTTTCCTACAAATGTGGAATTTTTCCTACAAATGTGGAATTTTTCCTACAAATGTGGAATTTTTCCTACAAATGTGGAATTTTTCCTACAGCTTTCCTATTTATTTTGTTTCTCTCTATAATCTTTATAATCTCTGCTATAAGGTATCTGGGATTTCCCTACCGTAGGCATCAAAGTTGTGATGTTGGCATTGTTGATGCCGATTTCGACCATTATGCTGGTTCCCCAGGAACCTTGAAAGGGTTGATCAAACATGAGTGGCAGATGGACTTTAATGTATTTTACACCCTGCCGTTCAAAATAGGAATACGCTGGAATAAAACGAAAAATTCAACTCACGAGAAGTTCAGAGCGTGGAGGGAAGGTCAGGAACCTCTTCTTCCTGAGGAGGATGGTTTGATCAGGTCCGCACGACTCGAGATGCTCATCAGATGAGTTGGCAGATTTCACGGATCTGGTGGCACTCAACAGAGCTGTTATTACTACCAGATGGAACACTGGTTTAACCATTTTCACGTTCGTGTGCCGACAACTCAGTTGTATGAAGTTACGGTTGGTGCGATTTTAGGATGTTGGAATTACAAAATGCACGAGATTTGGGTCCGAATATTAATTTGGACACTTCATCCCTCATGATACGGTTAGCTGTGCTTCAAACGAATTTAGCGTTGCGGAACGAAACTGCCTCCCATCTCCGAATATACCTGAATGTGGACTAGCGAAAACTGAAGACTGCCAGTGAAGAGGTGGCCAAGGAGTGATAATTTGTTCGAACGGGACGTTAAGTCAACCTGTGTTGAATATGATTCATGCTATGGCCGAGTCTACATTACTTCGTACCTAGCAGTATAATGTTCTAAGTAGAACGAATGCTTCTATCCACAGTCCATCGAATGGGTAATAATAATAATAATAATAAAAATAATAATAATAATAATAAAAAAAAAAAAAAAAAAAAAAAAATAATAATAATAATAATAATAATAAGGGCAATACTGCCCTGTGAAGGAAGAACGACTCAACCCAAAAATTGTCGAAAATGGAATTTTCACGTAACCCTCCTAATTTCAACCCCACCTTTTGGTTTATTATTCTGTGAATAATACACCTATGTATTCGCTCAGCAAAAAATTTTTATAACCCCCCCTCAAACTTTTTTCTTTTCCGTTTCAAGGTGCGTAGATTCCAAAAACGCTGCAAAGTCCTTGTCACATGGGTTTATTATTCTATTGCAGTTCT
Organism: Leptopterna dolabrata; assembly: GCA_954871275.1. Lineage (NCBI taxonomy): Eukaryota > Metazoa > Arthropoda > Insecta > Hemiptera > Miridae > Leptopterna > Leptopterna dolabrata. Next base: position 40,533,726 of record OX940980.1, read on the forward strand.
AGAGATTCTTGTTGGCTGTTAAATGTATTGTATCTTTCATGTGAAATGATTGAAATAGCTATTTCTGATGATTTCCACCAATTTTGGCCCCCAAAACATGAAATAGGTACGCTTTTTTTTTTAAGATCATCTTTGATCATTGGTAGTGGCATTTAATGGTCTTGATTCACCTGTTTACACTTTTTCCAATGTTATTGTACAAATTGATGGTGATTTCAGACAGTTTTCCAGGTTTTTGACTCATAAAAAACCAATTTTGGGAGCTGAACCTTTGGTAAAACCTCAATTTCCGCGTCTTTGGTCAAAATCGACTTCATATTCGGTCTTCTCGTCCTCAAAAACATGGAAACAGATACCTCAAAAACTCATGTTACTAACATGTTGTTAAAACGCAAAAAGTACCTATTTTTACACACATTTTCACTCATAACACCCCTGGGTATATTCCGATCGAGCTGAAAAGTTTCGGGACACAACTAGGGCCCAAATGGAGCATGTGTGCGAAAGAACGAATTTTTTTAGACCGAAAATGAAGCCTGTACACGTGATACGGCGTACGGCGTACGGCGGACGGACATTGCATTTTTGGAATCTACGCACCTTGAAACGGAAAAGAAAAAATTTTGAGGGGGTGTTATAAAAATTTTTTGCTGAGCGATTACATAGGTGTATTATTCACAGAACAATAAACCAAAATGCAGTGTCCGTCCGCCGTCCGCCGTATCACGTGTACAGGCTTCATTTTCGGTCTAAAAAATTCGTTCTTTCGCACACATGCTCCATTTGGGCCCTAGTTGTGTCCCGAAACTATTCAGCCCGATCGGAATATACCCAGGGGTGTTATGATTGAAAATGTGTGTAAAAATAGGTACTTTTTGCGTCTTAGCAACATGTTGGTAACATGAGCTTCTGAGATATCGTTTTCCATGTTTTTGGGGACGAGAAGACCGAATATGAAGTCGATTTTGGCCAAAGAGTGGAAAATTGAGTTCTACCAAATGTTCAGCTCCCAAAATTGGTTTTTTATGAGTCAAAAACCTGGAAAATTGTCTGAAATCACCGTGAATGTGTATAATAACATTAGAAAAAATGTAAACAGGTGAATCAAGACCATTAAATGGCACTACCAATGATCAAATATGATCTGGAAAAAATTTTTTTTTTTTTTTTTTTTTTTTTTTTTAATAATCGATATATTTGCTATATCAGTAACATAACAACTGAGCTTAGCCCATCAAGTTAGTTTGCTATAATATTATTCAACTGTTTGTAGAGTTTTTAGCCCAGTGGCTGTAACTCAAGAGAACACTCAATCACTACACTTGTCACATTGTCACATCACAAGGTCGAAAGGTTTTGTTCTATCAAGCCGCCGGGTGGCGTTGCTGTTGTCTAGGAGTCGAAGAACTTCTGGATTCATGTGTTCATGAAGCCGCTGTTCGTATTTAATCGCATGTTGCTTTGCCACTTCGCTGACGGAATCCATCTTGAGGTCTCGATGGAGGTCATCATTTCTGATGTACCAAGGGGCGTTGACAATACTCCTCAGTACCTTGTTCTGAAAAGTTTGTATAATCTTGCTGTTTGTCTTTTTAGTACAGCCCCAGAGCTGGATACCATAAGTCCACACAGGTTTTAGGATTTGCTTGTAGATTAGCAATTTGTTGTGTACAGATAGTTCAGAATATCTGCCTAGCAACCAGTACATTTTTTTGAACTTCATATTTAACTGATCTTTTTTTTTAATCACATGTTCCTTCCATCTTAATTTGGCATCAAGAGTCATCCCTAAGTACTTTGCTGTATTAGCGTAGGGGATCTGTTGGCCATTCATCATGACTGGTATCGTTGTTATGTTCTTGTTCGTAAAGTTAGTATGAGTAGATTTCAGTTCATTAAGCTTAAGTCGCCATTTTTTGGTCCAGGCGCTTACATCATCAACAGAATGCTGTAATTTCCTAGTTGCTTCCTCTACTGAGTCACCAACCGCAAGTATGGCAGTATCATCAGCAAAAGTTGCGATTGTCGTGTGTTCATTGCTAGGTACATCACGTGTATACAGAAGGTATAGTAAGGGCCCAAGCACGCTTCCTTGAGGGACACCTGCCCTTATTTTTTTGAGACTGGAGTATTCTCCTTCGTGTTTCACTCTGAAATGTCTTTCGGAAAGATATGATTTCAAAATTTGAAAAAATGGCTTCGGTAAGTCTCTCTCAAGTTTGTACTCTAACCCTTGATGCCAGACTTTGTCAAAAGCTTGGGAAACATCCAGGAAGACACTTGCACAAACTTGTTTCTTTTCTAGACAATTCTCTATTACATCAGTTACACGATGCACTTGTTCTATGGTAGAGTGTTTTTCCCTGAATCCAAACTGGTGATCGGGGATTAGCTCTTTTTCTTGAACGATTGGTTTCAATCTTTGTATCAGTAATCTCTCAAAGAGCTTAGATATTACTGGTAGTAATGATATAGGTCGGTAGGACTCTTTATTCTTGGATTCTTTCCCAGGTTTCAGTATCATGATAACCTCTGCCACTTTCCAGCAGCGGGGTACATATTTCAGTCTCAATGCCGCGTTTATCAGATACAATAGCATTCGCATGCCTTCCTCTGGTAGTTGCTTAATTGCCTTTCCTGTAATGAGATCATATCCAGGAGCTTTGTTCGTTTTGAGATTGCGAATTTGATTTTTCAGTTCACTGAGCGTTACTGGTTGTATGAAGTGTATATCCGTGGAGGAGGATACCATGGGTAAGCCTCCTTCATCACTGTTCCTGGGGAGTGGCACAAATGTGTTTTCGAGGTGTTCAGCAAAAATCTCTGCCTTTTCAGTAGGACTTTTTGCCCATTCCCCATCATCTTTTTTAATGGGAGGTACATGTTCCTTCGGCTGCTTGAGTGATTTGGTAATTTTCCAAAGGGAATATTCCGTATCTTTTTCCGGATTTAAACTATGAATTAGTCTTAAGTGCGTTTCTTGCTTCATTTCTGCTGATAAATTATCCAGGTGGTTCTTCAATCTATTCAATTTTGTTTTATCGCATGGGGCTCTGGTATGTTGCCATATTCGTCTAGCTTTCCTCTTTTCCCTAATCACTTCACGGATTTCACGGGGATAAGATACATTATTAGCTGCATATGTAGTCTCTGGTGGAGTACTAACCCAAGCTGCTCGTTGAATACATTTAAAGAAGTTCTCAGCTTCATCTTCTAATTGCTCTGTAGATTTGAGGGGCACAGACAAATTAATATTAGCAGATATGTGCTCCCTAAATATATCCCAGTTGGTACGTTGTGTAACTAGTCTGGGGGGATTTTCTTTAATTATTATCGTGTCACTAATTGTGAGAACTATTGCCGAGTGATCTGACATGAGACTTCCACAGTCTTCGACGTGAATGAAGTTGCTTGATATTCCTTTTATTACAAAGAAATCAATCAGATCTGGAATTTTTGCTGTATCTGAGGGCCAGTAGGTAGGTTTTCCAGTGGAGTAGAAATCACTACGTGTTTTTTTCGCGGCAGTGAATAGCTCTCGGCCCTTGGTTGTTGTTAAACGGGAGCCCCAGTACGTATTTTTTGCATTGAAGTCACCACCAATGACAAAGTTTGATCCCAAGCTTTTAAATAGAGATGCGAAGTCCTCTTCTTTAAGACTGTAGCGCGGTGGGCAATAGATAGCTGCTATATTGCATTTTTTGCTATTTACTAAAACTGTTATAGTGGAGACTTGCATACATTCTTCTTGAATACTTTGCTGCACATAGTGACTAATGGCATTCTTGATAAGGACAGCTGACCCTCCTCGTGGTCTTCTAGATGGGTGGTCAGCACGATAGCACTCATATCCTTTGACTTTAATGTGAGATGACTGTGTGAAGTGTGTTTCCGATAAAAGACATATATCTATTTTTTCTTGGTTCAGGAAAATATCTAGTTCTGAGACATGCCGCTCAAGTCCATTCACACTAGGGACACAACTAGGGCCCAAATGGAGCATGTGTGCGAAAGAACGAATTTTTTTAGACCGAAAATGAAGCCTGTACACGTGATACGGCGTACGGCGTACGGCGGACGGACATTGCATTTTTGGAATCTACGCACCTTGAAACGGAAAAGAAAAAATTTTGAGGGGGTGTTATAAAAATTTTTTGCTGAGCGATTACATAGGTGTATTATTCACAGAACAATAAACCAAAATGCAGTGTCCGTCCGCCGTCCGCCGTATCACGTGTACAGGCTTCATTTTCGGTCTAAAAAATTCGTTCTTTCGCACACATGCTCCATTTGGGCCCTAGTTGTGTCCCGAAACTATTCAGCCCGATCGGAATATACCCAGGGGTGTTATGATTGAAAATGTGTGTAAAAATAGGTACTTTTTGCGTCTTAGCAACATGTTGGTAACATGAGCTTCTGAGATATCGTTTTCCATGTTTTTGGGGACGAGAAGACCGAATATGAAGTCGATTTTGGCCAAAGAGTGGAAAATTGAGTTCTACCAAATGTTCAGCTCCCAAAATTGGTTTTTTATGAGTCAAAAACCTGGAAAATTGTCTGAAATCACCGTGAATGTGTATAATAACATTAGAAAAAATGTAAACAGGTGAATCAAGACCATTAAATGGCACTACCAATGATCAAATATGATCTGGAAAAAAATTAAAAAAAAAAGCGTAGGTACCTATTTCATGTTTTGGCGACCAAAATTGGTGGAAATCATCAAAAATAGCTATTTAAATTATTGCGCATGAAAGAAACAATAAATGAACATCCAACGAGAATCTCTAGAACTCCAATAGAATAATAAACCCATGTGACAAGGACTTTGCAGCGTTTTTGATGGTCAAATCGAAATTACAAAATTCGACCCAGAAGGGGTTGAAATTGTTAGGGATGAAATCTGGAAATTGCTTAATTTTGAAGAAAAACGTCTCAACTCCGTGTTTTTTTTAGTAAAAACATCTCAACGCCTCGATTGAAACACACTAACTTGCGAGTTTTTTAATTTATTTGTTGAGGAAAAACGACTCAACTAGCTGAAAACGCCGTTGAGTCGTTTTTCCTCCAAACCGTTGGCTTCAGGATCGGGGTCCAAACCGTTGGACTCAAAGGGGATTTGAGTTGTTTTTACTCCACAAACATTTCAAAAATCAACCATGAATAATCTATATTCGACCCAACTGCAATAAATCGATTGAAAAAACGTGTGTTTGGAGTATTTTTTGACAGCTATCGATCAAGTTGAACATGATTGGACATCTGGGAAAAAACGCTGCAAAGTCCTTGTCACATGGGTTTATTATTCTATTGGAGTTCTAGAGATTCTTGTTGGCTGTTAAATTTATTGTTTCTTTCATGTGGAATGATTGAATTAGCTATTCCTGATGATTTCCACCAATTTTGGCCACCAAAACATGAAATAGGTACACTTTTTTTTTCCCCCAGATCATCTTTGATCATTGGTAGTACCATTTAATCGTCTTGATCCACGTGTTGACACTTTTTCTAGTGTTATTATACAAATTGATGGTGATTTCAGGCGATTTCGCAAGTTTTTGACTCATAAAAAATCAATTTTGGGAGCTGAACCAATGGTAAAACCTCAATTTCCGCGTCTTTGGTCAAAATCGACTTCATATTCGGTATTCTCGTCCCCAAAAACATGGAAAACGATACCTCAAAAGCTCATTTTACTAACATGTTGCTAAAACGCAAAAAGTACCTATTTTGACACACATTTTCACTCATAACACCCCTGGGTGTATTCCGATCGGGCTGAAAAGTTTCGGGACACAACTAGGGCCCAAATGGAGCATGTGTGCGAAAGAACGATTTTTTTAGACCGAAAATGAAGCCTGTACACGTGATACGGCGGACGGCGAACGGACATTGCATTTTTGGAATCTACACACCTTGAAACGGAAAAGAAAAAATTTTGAGGGGGTGTTATAAAAATTTTTTGCTGAGCGAATACATAAGTAGGTGTATTATTCACGGAATAATAAACCAAAAGGGGGTTGCGGGAATGCCCTTTAGTGAACCTATAGCGAGTTTTCGTCAGAAAACTTCGAAGCTGATTTCTGAAAACTCAATAATTTTGAGTTGAGTCGTTCTTCCTTCACACGGCAGAATACGCGCGACGTGTTTCGGTTTCGTCGTTTCTTTCCGCCCATGGTTAAAATAATATTAATTTTCGCATAATAGCAAACATCTACTCAAAATCAAAACCATGCCGAAATCATTTTAGGTAGGTAAGCCTGTAATGGTGGGTTAGAAATTCGAGTTAACCCCCTACAAACCTAACCAAAAACCCCACCCTATGAATATAATGGCGAATGGTCTAAGACTTTCTCTAGAAACGTGAATTCCAAAAATCCACCCGGGAGGTCCGATGCGATCACGGTAATAAGTCGTCAGAAATTGCAAAGAAATTACTGATACAAGTAGGTAACAGCAGGGGGTGTCCGAGCGTCCGATCTTTATGACCTGTCCCCGTTTGGGATAAAATTTGAGGTCTCTGGTTCTCGTCTCGGGCGGGCACCACCAGCACGAGGTTTGAAAAGCTTGCATGTGCTTAGCCGACCAGATAATTTGCTGATTAGAATCAGAGGTGAAGATGGGTGTCTTAAAATGTTGTTAGTAAAAAGTTCCCCGAGAATACCCGAAGGGTTAAATCAGGTTTTTTTTTTCAAAAACAAAAAACTAATGGCTTATGAATATACGAATACACATGTGAACTAAATCATTCGCGAAGAAATCGTGGAAACCCATTTCAAAGAAAAACGGAGTTATTGAAAAAATAGTCTATTTCCACTAATACACGAAAAACGCTGCAAAGTCCTTGTCACATGGGTTTATTATTCTATTGCAGTTCTAGAGATTCTTGTTGGCTGTTAAATGTATTGTTTCTTTCATGTGAAATGATTGAAATAGCTATTTCTGATGATTTCCACCAATTTTGGCCCCCAAAACATGAAATAGGTACGCTTTTTTTTCAGATCTTCTTTGATCATTGCTAGTGCCATTTATTGGTCTTGATTCGCCTGTTTACAATTTTTCTAATGTTATTATTATTATACACATTGATGGTGATTTCAGACAGTTTTCCAGGTTTTTGACTCATAAAAAACCAAATTTGGGAGCTGAACCTTTGGTAAAACCTCAATTTCCGCGTCTTTGGTCAAAATCGACTTCATATTCGGTCTTCTCGTCCCCAAAAACATGGAAAAAGATACCTCAAAAGCTCATGCTACTAACATGTTGCTAAAACGCAAAAAGTACCTATTTTTACACACATTTGCACTCATAACACCCCTGGGTATATTCCGATCGGGCTGAAAAATTTGGGGACACAACTAGGGCCAAAATGGAGCATGTGTGTGAAAGAACGAATTTTTTAGACCGAAAATGAAGCCTGTACACGTGATACGGCGAACGGCGGACGGCGTACGGCGGACGGCGGACGGACATTGCATTTTTGGAATCTACGCACCTTGAAACGGAAAAGAAAAAATTTTGAGGGGGTGTTATAAAACTTTTTTGCTGAGCGAATACATAGGTGTATTATTCACAGAATAATAAACCAAAACGCACAATAATACGCGTTTTTTCGTGAAAAAACTACATATTTTTATAAAGTCGATGTAATGAGTGCCGTTTTGGTTTATTATTCTGTGAATAATACACCTATGTAATCGCTCAGCAAAAAATTTTTATAACACCCCCTCAAAATTTTTTCTTTTCCGTTTCAAGGTACGTAGATTCCAAAAATGTAATGTCCGTCCGCCGTCCGCCGTCCGCCGTATCACGTGTACAGGCTTCATTTTCGGTCTAAAAAAATCGTTCTTTCGCACACATGCTCCATTTGGGCCCTAGTTGTGTCCCGAAACTTTTCAGCCCAATCGGAATATACCCAGGGGTGTTATGAGTGAAAATGTGTACAAAATAGGTACTTTTTGCGTTTTAGCAACATGTTGGTAACATGAGCTTTTAAGGTATCGTTTTTCATGTTTTTGGGGACGAGAAGACCGAATGTGAAGTCGATTTTGATCAAAGAATAGAAAATTGAGGTTCTACCAGATGTTCAGCTCCCGAAATTGATTTTTTATGAGTCAAAAACCTGGGAAATCGTTTGAAATCACCATCAATTTGTATAATAACACTGGAAAAAGTGTCAACAGGTGGATCAAGACGATTAAATGGTACTATCAATGATCAGAGATAATTTATTTAAAAAAAAGGAGCGTACTTTATTCGAGTTTTGGGGGCCAAAATTGGTGGAAACCACCAGAGATAGCTATTTCAATTATTTTATATGAAAGAAACAATAAATAAACAGCCAACATCTCTGTAGGTAGGTATGTCCAATGGAATAATAAACCCATATGACAAGGACTCTGCAGCGTTTTGGAATCTACGCACCTTGAACCGTAAAAAAAGTAGTTTTGAGGGGGTGTTATAAAAATGTTTTGCTTAGCGAATACATATAACTAATAATTGGCAAAAAAGGTAGATGGTACTACACTGAAAACATAAATTTTTTTTGAGTTTATATAATTGAAAACGTCTCCTTCTATATAATAATTGGTGGGGGGTCCCTACTCGGCCGAGTAAATAGAACATGGTTCTGCCCAATATCACTCGCCCGTTACTAGGCCGAGTACTGTCTGGGCCGACCACACTGCGGTTAACTCGGCCTAATGCACTGTCTCGGCCCAGTACTCGGTAGGTGTAATTGGGTCCCCATCGAAGTAGCTCGGCGGAGTGCTCCACCGACTACTCGGCCGAGTGCTCCACCGACTACTCGGCCGAGCTACTCGGTAGGTGTAATCGATCGGTTGGTGGAGCCTTTGAGGCAGTGGACGTCTGTCATCCTCAGTAGCTCGTCCGTAAAGGGTTCACGGTAGATGGTTACGGACCCTTGACGGACGATGAAGGAGGACGATGACGGAGGGACGTGCACTGTAGAACGACATGTAGAACACGTCTCTCCGTTGCTCGTTCATAAAGGGCACGTATGTTTCTACGGGGGGGGCCTTCCTCAACAGAGAAGCAATGGAGGGTTGCGCTTCCTTAACCTGATGTCCGTTAACCATCCGCCATGATTCCCTCGACCGTCAGTCAAATATGTGACGGAATAATCACGGATCATTGAAGGAAGGGCACGGAAGCATTAAGGATAGTGACAGGTGGACTACAGAAAATCCACGAATCCTTCATACAGTGGCGTTAAGTCACGGTATGAAGGAAGAGCAATATTCAGTGAAGGGTGGGCTACAGAACGTCTTGGGAGAGTCCACGGATATTCACGGGAAAATCATGGATGGGCCACGGGGAAGGCGAAGGAGTGTTAGGGGATAGTCATGGATGGGGCTATGGCGATCCGTACAAAGGTCACTGTACAACCACGGGCGTGCGACGGAACGTTGGAGGATTAACAACGGAAATCACTACAATTTTACGGGGATTTTCGGGGGGTGCTTCCGTGAAAATGACCATCCGTTGATTTCGCCTAAATAGTACACCACGGAAACCGCGGGTGTTTCCGTTGACGATCCTTCAACAATACAGAGGTTACGGATAAATTTATACAGTGCATCCGTGACCGCATGATATTTACGGATGCACCACGACTGAGGGCGGTTCCGTGAAAAAGAGCATCCGTGAACTATCGTTTAGTGCCAATCTACGGCGGCGCCTCCGTTGTTTTTTTAACGGAAAACGGGGTGTTATAAAAATATTTTGCTGAGCAATTACATAGGCGTATTATTCACAGAATAATAAACCAAAAGATTATGGTTTATTATTCTGTGAATAATACGCCTATGTAATCGCTCAGCAAAAAACACTGCAAAGTCCTTGTCACATGGGTTTATTATTCTACTGGACATACCTACAGAAATGCTGGCTGTTCATTTCTATTTCTTTCATGTGAAATAATTGAAATAGCTATTGCTCATCCACAATTTTGCACCTAAAACACGAATTAGGTACGCTCATTTTTTTTCTCCATATTATCTTTGATTATTGGTAGCATTTAATCGTCTTGATCCACATGTTGAAACTTTTTCTAGTGTAATTATGCAAATTGATGGTGATTTCAGACGATTTTCCAGGTTTTTGACTCACGAAAAATCAATTATGGGAGCTGAACATTTGGTAGAACCTCGATTTTCCACTCTTTGGTCAAAATCGACTTCATATTCGGTCTTCTCGTCCCCAAAAACATGGAAAACGATATCTCAGAAGCTCATGTTACCAACATGTTGCTAAAACGCAAAAAGTACCTATTTTTTCACACATATTCACTCATAACACCACTGAGTGTATTCCGATCGGGCTGAAAAGTTTCGGGACACAACTAGGGCCCAAATGGAGCATGTGTGCGAAAAAACGAATTTTTTAGACCGAAAATACGTGATACGGCGGACGGAAATTGCATATTATTTGGAATCTACGCACCTTGAAACGGAATAGAAAAAATTTGGAGGGGGTGTGATACAAATTTTTTCCTGAGCGAATACATACATAGGTGTATTATTCACAGAAGATTAAACCAAAATTTGTGTAACACCCCCTCAAAAATTTTTTTTTTACGAGTACATTTCAAGGTGCATATGCTCCAAAAATGCAATGTCCGTACGCCGCATCACGTATTTTCGGTCTAAAAAATTCGCTCTTTCGCACACATGCTCCATTTGGGCCCTAGTGGTGTCCCGAAACTTTGCAGCCCGATCGGAATATACCCAGGGGTGTTATGAGTGAAAATGTGTATAAAAATAGCTACTAATAAATAAATTTTTATTGCTGAGCGAATACATAGGTGTATTATTCACAGAATAATAAACCAAAATGAACCATTGGAATCGAGCATGAAAAAAAAAAAAATCTTACCCCCGCCTCAAAATTTGATGGTTTACGTTTCAAGGTATGTAGAATCCAAAACTGCAATAAAAATATTTCTGTCTGTCCGCCGTACGCCGTACGGGCCACTTTTCTTAGTTACCATGAAACAAAATTGATGAAATTCGGGTAATTGGTTCCGTTCGGGGTCTAGTTGGTCCTCGAAGCTCGACGTTACTGTCAGTCATCTCTAAGGGGTTCAAAATAGGGGTTGCAATTTTCAGAACGCCGTATCTCGAAAACTTTCGATTGAAGGGTATTTTTTTTTTTTTACTTTATTAAATTTGTCTTGAGCTAAACAATTTTTTGAGACCTCCCGGAGCATTGTACGTCCAGCCGTTCGTGAGCGCCAAAAAGCTTCTTCAACACGATCGTGAATCAAACGGTATAAATCCGGCCCGGATATCATCACTAAGATGCACCTGATTATAACCAAGGATGGCTGTATGAAGTCGAGTTGGTTGTTGTGCTATATTATTTCATTTGATAAGTGATGGACTGTTGGGTTTGTTGGTAGGTACTTGTGAAACTTGAACAAACGTTGAAGTATTATTTATGGGTAAATTATTACACAATGGCAAATTATTACACACCGGCAAATTATTGCACAACGGTAAATTATTACACAACGATACATTATTACACCACGGTAAATTATTACACAACGGCTCATCTACCCAGACAGGGCTGGATTTTGTTGATAGGTACTTTTGCAACTTGAACAACCGTTGAAGTATTATTGATGGGTAAATTATTACAAAATGGCAAATTATTACACAACGGCAAATTATTACATGGTAAATTATTACACAACGGCAAATTATTACATGGTAAATTATTACACAACGGCTCATCTACCAAGAAGGGGCTGGATTTTATTGATAGGTACTTTTGCAACTTGAACAACCGCTGAAGTATTATTGATGGGCAAATTATTACAGAACGGTTCATTATTCTATCTCTGTAGAAGGGGAACCTATACAGGTAAATTATTACACAACGGTTTAGGTAGGTACCTAGTAACGAGTACGGGGTTAGGTACTAACCTAAGGAGGGTCCGCGATCTACATAATATGTGTAGAATAGTACATAATATGTTATATAGAAGGGTTATCTATACGGAGACCTGTGATCTGTAACAGAAGGGTATTCTGTACAAAATAATAAACCGTTGTGCAGGGATTTGCAGCGTTTTTAAATTAATAGATTTCCATTTGTAGGATCGAACTGTACGGACCAACCTTTCTCTCTCTATAAAGGCACAAGGGCTACATAATTTTCAATAACTCCGGTTTTCTTTGATACGAATACACTATAATAACGAATGGCCTATGAATATAATGGTGAATGAATATAATGGCTAATGGCGTACGACTTTCTCTAGAACGTGAATTTGGAACTTTCCAAATACGCATTGCTGGGCAGTTGGTGGGAACTCGACGTCGTCTCGTATTTACCAACTGTACTCGCTGAAAGGTATACCTAACACCCACTAACGACGTGCTGGGTGGTTTTTACTTGGTCTCGAAAATTGCTATTTCCAAGTCGTTCGAAGTTGACGAACACCGACAGAGTTGAAGAAATCAAGAGAACAATACAGCAAATTCTCCCAAAACAATAGATAATTATATGTCTAGATGACCTTTCTTTGTTTTGCATAGACAACACTTGATCCTTTATAGAGAGAGAAAGGTTGGTCCGTACAGTTCGATCCTAGAAATAGAAATCTATTAATTTAAAAACGGCATTCATTACATCGACTTTATAATAAATTATAAAGGAAACCCAACTACAGTAAAAACAAATAACAAAAGTAGAATGTACCTTTAGTAGAGGATAATCCGTGAATGAAGATGGTAGAAACCAAATCCCACCACCAGACACATACACAACCATTGATTGACGCGCGGAACAATCAGTGCACTCCCCCTGTGTATTGAATGCCCATATCACTTCGGGACGCAGTAAATTGCGGACGTAAGTTGTTAATCCCTGAAAGTAAACATTAAAAAGCGGACGGTGTTTTTGAAACAAGTACGTTAAAATGCGGACGAGTCTGTCCTGTCAGTTTCCCACACTTGTTCAAACAACCTGACTCCCTCGATGATATTCCTGCTCTACTTGTCTTCTTTTCGGGTATTTTCGAAGGCATTAAACAGTCTTGTTACATGCCTAACATTACATTCCACTAATCTATTCAGAAGTCCCAAACAACCTGCTCATTCACGGGATAGTTTCTGGGATTGTTTATCTTTTTGGTTTATTATTTTCAATAATGAACCGAATCGAGCATGAAAAAAAAAATTCTTACCCCCCCTCAAAATTTGATGGTTTACGTTTCAAGGTATGTAGAATCCAAAACTGCAATAAAAATATTTCTGTCTGTCCGCCGTACGGGCCACTTTTCTTAGTTACCATGAAAGAAAATTGATGAAATTCGGGTTATAGGTTCCGTTCGGCGTCTAGTTGGTCCTCGAAGCTCGACGTTACTGTCAGTCATCTCTAAGGGGTTCAAAATAGGGGTTAAAATTTTCAAAACGCCTATACCATTTTTTTACGTGAATATTTTTACGGTTTCAAATAGTTCTTCAACTTGCGAGTTTTAGCGAATTTTCAAAGAAAATGAAGCTATTGCAATGGCTTCGAAATTTAAATAATATAAATTTTTGGAAATTTTCTTCATAGAAATCCGTTTCAGACCATTCTAAAACGATTCCTGAAATTTAACACTTTTTTATATGTATATATATATATATATATATATATATATATATATATATATATATATATATATATATATGTGTCACTCCAGACGATAACTCTCGATAGAATTGAGATAAACAGCTCAAATTTGCACAAAAAATCTATCTTGGCAATCGAAAGGCTAAGTTCGAAGATGGGCGAAATTGGCCTACTCTAAGGAGGGTTTTGGCGCATTTAAAGTGCGCAAAAATTACCCAAAAATCCCCAAAATGTTATTTTCCAACAAGTGACCCCTCATTTTAAAGGTTTTTGCACGCTGAACACGATGGTGGAATCGGATTTTAGATATCTTGATCCGTTCTCAAATTAGAGCATTTAAAGTGCGCAAAAATTACCCAAAAATCCCCAAAATGTTATTTTCTAACAAGTGACCCCTCATTTTAAAGGTTTTTGCACGCTGAACACGATGGTGAAATCGGATTTTAGATATCTAAATCCGTTCTTAAATTAGAGCATTTAAAGTGCACAAAAATTACCCAAAACTAGGATAATCTTTAAACTCTTACCCCCCCCCCCCACCCCCTTAGAGTGGTCAGATTGAAAAATGTGAGAAGTATTAATTGAAGACGAGAGTTCGAAGCAAAAAAGGGGGAGGCAAACGATTAGTACAACTCCTTGAATTTCCCATTTGACATAAGTATAATTGTTATGATACCTTCATAGATAGACAAGTACCGGCCCACGTATTACTAGAAGGAAGACGAAAGAAAAAATCTATTTCAAATTATTCAATTTAGGTACTAACAGTAGGAGGAAGAAGGTTAGGTAGGTATCTTATCAATTTATTATCAGTATCATACGAATATTTGATATTCAAAGGTAGGTAGGTACTTAACATGATAAAAATAATATCAATGAAGAAGGAAGGATCTACCTACCTAGTAGAGCAAATCTTGAACTGGTTTTAGATACCAGGCCTGAAATCGTAGTCAAGAGGAAAGGCCATTCAGAAGGAACAAGGAATCTACTCATAACAAACGGTAGAATCAGGATGGACAAAACGTACAAATTAAAATAAATACGAAGAGAATATACATAGAAAACCAAATTTTAGACCGAAGTTTTCCTTTATTCAAAACCATAGCCATTAATTCGAATATTTCTTTGAAAATTCGCTCATTAAGTCATGCTGCATGACTGGTTTTTTTTAAGACCATCCGGAGCGTCGTACGTCCAGCCGTTCGTTCTCAGTAAGGCCCCGAAGTTTGCACCGACAGGCATTTTCGACTCCAGTGTGAATGAAATTGTATACAATTCAAACCAAATCTCGTAACCAGAGACGCGCCCACAATAGGAATTTGTGAATACGGCCAATCATTGGTAGGGATCACCTGATTATATTGGCGGAGTATGAAGTCGAGTTGGTTGTTCTGTGATATTATTTAATTTGAAAAATGATGGCTCTATTGGAGTTTGTTGGTAGGTAGTGAAACTTGAACAAACGTTGAAGTATTATTGATGGGTAAATTATTACTACGGTAAATCATTACTCAACGGTAAATTATTACACAACGGTTCATTATACCATCTACGTAGAAGGGGCTGGAGTTTGTTGGTAGGTATTTTTGCAACTTTTTTCACTCCTCATCAACAATTTCTTTTCAGAACTTCATTATGTGTGTTTCTTTTTGTTAGGTACTGTTTGTCATCGGCAGAATTATTTTAGCAACATTTAACTCGTGATTTAGGTAGGTACCTAGTAACGAGTACGGGGTTAGGTACTAACCTAAGGAGGGTCTGCGATCTTCATAATATGTATAGAATAGTACATATCATATTATAAAGACGGGTTATCTATACAGAGAGCTGTGATCTGTAACGGAAGGGTATTCTATACAAAATAATAAACCGTTGTGCAGGGATTTGCAGCGTTTTGAGATGCGAGCGCTAGCGAGCATCCAGATCGCTTGACAATGCATTCCACTAATCTATTCAGAAGTCCCAAACAACCTGCTCCTTCACGGGATAGTTTCTGGGATTGTTTATCTTTTTTGAGATGCGAGCGCCAGCGAGCATCCAGATCGCTTGACAATGCATTCCACTAATCTATTCAGAAGTCCCAAACAACCTGCTCCTTCACGGGATAGTTTCTGGGATTGTTTATCTTTTTTGAGATGCGAGCGCTAGCGAGCATCCAGATCGCTTGACAATGCATTTTACTAGTACAGAATTGTCCGCATTTCACCTATGCGAAACCAACCTCCAGCGAGCTCAACGGATTAACTTGTCCGCATTTTACCTACGCTCATCACTTCACACGGTTCGATTGATTGGCGGATCATACCAAGGCGATTAAAAAAAAGAAAAGAAAAGCTGCTAATTATTACATAACGATTTATTATTCACCTGTATAGATGCCCCTTCTGCGTAGATCACTGTTTTCTGTGGTCAATACCCTCGAGCTCCCATCTACTTAGAACAGAAACACCAATTCACAAGTTATTATTTAATCGTTGTAACAATAAATTGGTGCCTTCCCAGTATACCACAGAATCAGGTATCCATTCAAATAAATTACATTTAAACGTAGGTGGCATAGTAGCTTTCAACGCTGCTTGGCGGGGAGCATCTTTTATAATCTCTGAAGCCTAAATCCTAAACTGGTGTTACCCTCTGAAGCCCTCGAACAAATTTCAGCTCTTAAACCCTCTCTAAAACCTATCCCCCCCCCCCCATTAGGGGGACAAATTGCCTAAAACGCACTTCGTAAGAGCATTTATGGAATGTGTGTGCAAAATTTCCGCTCTGTCCGTTACGTCTTCGGCTGTAGCCCTTCCAAAGAACAACGAGAACAGCAAAAGTTGAAAAACTTGAAAAATCGCGATTTTCAAACTTCCATAACACCGGCCCCTGATGGTCCCGAGGATTGAAATTTGGTACAAGTCCTCAGGGCTCCTCGAGAAATGGTGGGTAAACTGGTGGGCCCTAACTCGAGTCAGGGGGGTAAAAACCCTACTCTTGTTCTGTGGTGTGAACAGAAAACCCTACTCTTCTTCTTGTTCGCTTCCAGGTTTTCGATTTCTTGGTGAGGGGGACGCTCTTGCATAACTAGATCTCAATAAAACAATGACCTAGATGTAATGTCACACGACAACAGCCAACCCTTAATAATAACAACCACAAAATATCACATTTAAAAAAACCCCATAAAATATCCCATTAAAAAAAATCTATAAAATATCCTGTTGTGATCGGCTGCTCCTCCACAACTCAAATTGTGTCTGAACATGCTGTTACTCAGAGTGGGGACCCCCCGACCCCCCTCTGACCTTGTCAAGGGGACTATAAAAGAGCCAGGGTGCCACCAATAAACTAACCATTCTCTCATATGCGATCGACTCGTCTATCCGACTCCCAATCACTACACTGGTGACATCCGACGTGTGAGCTACACCGCCAGCGCCCGCCGTTTGATAGCGTCGCAGCCCCGCCTCCGCTTCAACGAGCCCCTCCACGCGCGGCCCCCACCGACGCCACAGCGGCGCCCCACTCCGACGCCCGCCTCGACGGCTATCGCAGCGCCTCCCGCTACTTCGCCCCACCATCACCGATCCTTATATAAGGAAACGGACGCCGGCGCCGAGCACACTTCCTGCTGACACCTCAACGGACTGGCACCTACGAAGAAAACGAAGATGACCGAGCAGAAACCGCAAGACACCCGAAGCAAGCGCTCCTTCACTTCTCAAGCTCCAGCCGTTTGACCCCGCATTTCCGCACGTCTGGTTCGCCCAACTCGAGATCATCCTCGCACACGAAGGCCTCACGACGCCACATGCGAAATTCACCCGAGCCTTCCTCGCTCTCGAACCTCGACAAGCGGACCTCTGCGCCGACATCAGCCCCTCGAACACCAGTAGCTACCAGACGCTCAAAACACGCCTTCTCGCGACACACGCACCTTCAGATGGTTCACGGCTCACCGCCCTCCTACAGCCGACATCCGACGACGAACTACCGTCGATCCTCGCTCGCCGACTCACCCGAGCACTTCCGGCCGACACACCCGCACCACTCGTCCGACACGTCTTTCTTCGAGCCCTCCACGAGAATTTTCGACTTCACATTGTGGCACACGAAGAACAAGACATCACCCGGCTCGCCAAACACGCTGATCGCCCTCTCCCATTCGCACCAACTCTTCAAGCGGCTACCGTCGCTGAAGAAACAACAGTGATTCACAGTAGACGACACCGGCGATCACCGACGAGAACGACAGCGAATGAGCCCCGGTTTCCAGCCCTTTTCGACGGCTACGAACCTTCCAACAGTACACGCGACGCGCCGAACCACGCACACGAGATCGTCACGAAGGGACCCCCGTGCCATGCGAAACGTCGCCGAAAACCACCGGATTTCGGCGAATTACTAGCGGCGGGGGTCATTAAACCTTCCGAACCTGCATGGTCCAGATCACTGCAGCATAGAGCCACACCACGAGCCGCTACGATTCTACGTCTTCAACTCGCCGCAAGCACAATCGAATCACGACCGCACGCTCACGTGGACTACCGACTCACCGCGCAAATTGATCTCAACCAACGCACGTTCCGTGCCCTCACTAATTTGCAGCATCGAACCACTCCACGAGCCGCTACGATTCTACGTCTTCAACTCGCCGCAAGCACAATCGAATCACGACCGCACGCTCACGTGGACTGCCGACACGCAGATTTCAACAGCACAAAATGCTACCACGAACGATCTACCGTACGCCACTCACGATCCATCAATTCGCCGCCGCACCGCCCACGGCTCGAACTAACCCCGCAGGAAGTCCAAGCCTCGCACGCCAACGCAAAACAGCGCCCGAGCTACCGCACGAGCCACAAACGGCACCGGCGGGATATCTCGCGCCCGCACCGGCACCCACGCCACTAATCGGCCTTGACCCACCGCCACCCCACGACAATGACCACAGCAGCCACCCGGACAACCCACTCGGACCCAACACACGCACCTCCCACGCCCTGCCACAGCCACAGCGACATCAAGAAAATTTAATTAAAATTGAAAATTACTTAAATTCTGGGGGGAGCAGTGTTGTGATCGGCTGCTCCTCCACAACTCAAATTGTGTCTGAACATGCTGTTACTCAGAGTGGGAACCCCCGACCCCCCTCTGACCTTGTCAAGGGGACTATAAAAGAGCCAGGGTGCCACCAATAAACTAACCATTCTCTCATATGCGATCGACTCGTCTATCCGACTCCCAATCACTACATATCCCATGTAATATCAACGTAGCAGGGGACTAGGAATTGATAATAATACAAAACATACCTACCTAATTCAAAATAAATAAATATAACAGCATTTAAAATCACTTAAAACACAGACGCTCAACCTAATCCTAGTATCACAATAAACTTCTATTAGGTACAATATCACCAATAGCATCTACATCATAATAAACTCAATCATCAAGTGCAAGACACACACACACACACACACATGAAGTGGTAGGAGTGGGCGGGTCTAGCTCAAGCTACATCTTCAAGGGATCCCCCCTGCCAGGACCCACCACCCAGTAGGTAGGAACTTGATATTATTTTTCAATGGTAGGTAGGTAGGAACTTGATATTATTTTTCAATTTCGTTTCGCAAGACCATCATATTGATATTATTGATCAAATGGTCAAAACCGTCTGCAACTGGTTTCGGTAACCTTCTACGGTGCACTGGATACATCTGTGTAAATTAATTTGTAAAATTAGGTGGGACTACATTGTCCTATGCAAAATAAAATGAATGAATGAATGAATGAATTAAAGAATAGTATTGGAAGTTTCCAACTTCTGACTAACCTTGATCTATTGACTTCCTTCTAGACTTTCTTCTTTGTATAAGCTTCCTGGAAGAGCAACCAGTAGGAGTTTGAGTTGAGTGGGACCCACTTGTTTTCATTGTTCCAAGTACCTACCTACCTAAATCAGAAGAATGGAGTGAGCCCCCCTGTCACATCAAATTCCAGGTGGATTGATGACAAGTGATGGGGCAGACAATGAGTGGACATCAGGTAAAATGAAAGGGTTCCTACCTGCCTACCAATAGTAACCCCCACCCACCCAGCCAGCTGCCCCTTACTACTTAGAAATTAGAAACTGATAAACATCAGTTTGCCCTCACCCCTAACGTTGGTAGGTCTGTGGTGGTTTGCCTTGTAAATTCTATTGCAAAAATAATTTGTGAATTTCATTACCTATGTGTTATTTTGTGTTTTATTCTCGAATCGCCTCGGTATGATCCGCCGATTTAACGTGTGAAGTGATAAGGGCAATCGAAACAGAGGTTATTGTTTGGCCCGTGTCAACCAACAGTTGTGTGTGTGATGTGATAAATGGGTTTTTACCTTCTTCATTAGTGAATCATCCTCTACCAAAGGTATGCTCTACTTTATTTTGCTTCCGAGTCTGCGAAGCAGCGGAAGCCTTGTGTTCACTTTCGTGAGCCAAAAAATTTTTGTCTTCAGAAATCAAAATTTCCACTTGCATTTTGCGTTTCAAAGCCTACTGAACAAATTTGGTTCCGTGTCTGTCGGTCTGTGAGTCTGTGAGTCTGTGAATCTGTGAGTCTGTGAATCTGTGAGTCTGTGAGTCTGTCCGCATTTCCTTGTTACAGCCATAACTTCCACGATTTTGAATTGATTCAGCTCAAATTTTGAGGGATGGTGCGGATAAGGCCCCTTGAGGTCCCATACAAATTTCAACATGATTGATCCAGCGGTACGCCCTGCGCATGCGCTAACGTTAAATTCAACAAACACGCATAAATTTCACAATTTTGATTCAATTTCGCTCAAATTTTCAAGGGTTGTTTGGACAAGGCCTAGTGAGTTCCAGTATGAATTTCAGCATGATCGGACCCTCGGTGCGCTCTGCGCATGCGCTGGCGTGAAATAGATTCAATTTCCTTGTTACAGTCGTAGTAACCAAAGATTTCACCCAATTTCAATGTAATTCTCAGGGATTAAGCGGGTAGGGGCCCATTGAGGTCCCATATAAATTTCAACATGATAGAGCCAGCGGTTCGCCCTGCGCATGCGCTCTGTCTGTCTGTCTGTCCTTCTATGCACGGCCAAACGGCTCGACGGATATCGACCAAATTTGGCACGAATATCCAGTAGGCTCCCAAGTTGTGCAACGTCGCATTTTCAATTCCCTGACCATAGCGGAACTATGGTCGACCATGGTCAACTCCTGAATGGCTTGACGGATATCGACCAAATTTGGCACGAATATCCAGTAGGCTCCCAAGTTGTGCAACGTCGCATTTTTAATTCCCTGACCATAGCGGAACTATGGTCGACCATGGTCAACTCCTGAATGGCTTGATGGATATCGACCAAATTTGGCACGAGTATCCAGTAGGCTCCCAAGTTGTGCAACGTCGCATTTTTAATTCCCTGACCATAGCGGAACTATGGTCGACCATGGTCAACTTCGTTAATTGAAATGGTAACCCCTATTTTTTATCGCGTATTCGTAATCTACGTGAAATTCTATCTACGATCGACCCTTCGGACTACCCCCGCGGTCGACCTTAGCGCATCCATGGGCCCCTCCATGGTCGAATCCCGAATTGCTCAACGGATATCGACCAAATTTGGCACCAATATCCAGTAGGCTCCCAAGTTGTGCAACGCCGCATTTTTAATTCCCTGACCATAGCGGAAATATGGTCGACCATGGTCAACTCCTGAATGGCTTGACGGATTTTGATAAAATTGGGCACAAATTCCCGGTAGGGTAAGGGATTTTTCCGTCGTTTGTTGGTTCCACGATACTGCGTACAGCGAATCTCGGATAGCGAGCGAAGCGAGCGGTCAGGCTAGTTATGTATAATGGACGTAATGTATTATGGAAGTCATGTTATGTATAATATGTATATTTCATGTAATGTTATGTAATGTTATGTTATGTAATGTAATGTTATGTAATATGTATATTTAACGTTATGTAATGTTATGTAATGTAATGTAATGTTATGTTATTTTGCTTCCGAGTCTGTTCTATTTTATAATGGGTCACTCTGATTGTGACGAGGAAGCTCCTGTGCCATCACCTTGGCAGTGTATTTAAGTTTGTTTTAAGTAATATTTTCTTTATGACATTATAAAGCTGAGGGTAATAAATGCCGATTTTAAATCGGGGTGGCTCAATATGCTATCTACCCATATCGGTGGTGTATCTTATCATTAACAAGCTTAACAGTGGTTGTAATATGAGTTTAGAACAGTTGTATTTTTTTTAAAAATGTGTGTAGTGACGAAACCTGCGACTTTTAAAAGAAAAATGAGTGTTGCCGGATGAAATACGAAATGTTGTTGGGAAGCGACGGAGCCACTTTATTGCCCATCATTCTACATCGACATAATATTGGGTCTATTATGTCGACAGTTATACAGTGAATTTGAAAACCATCGACGAACTTCAGTTTGGAGTGAAATTTGACATGAAAGCGATTTTAATGAAGTAGATAACGTAACTAGTCGGTAGATAGCATATATGAACCACCGGAAAGTCGGTAGATAGCATATTGGACCGGTACTGAATGTACGAGCAACCATTAATTTGCTCTCCACAGCACATGTTATCTATACAGAACCCAGAAGGGATATTTAGACAACAAATAATTTACTGTTAAGGAGAATTTGAGCAGTATTTCTTCAGTTCTGTCGTCGTTCATCCATTTCACTGTAACGACTTAGAAAAAGGTACTTACCCAATTGTCGTGAGTCTCTCCCGGGAACACTCCACCAGTAACTTTAAGCTCTCACCAATATCCTCATGTAAAACTTACTTTCCGTCAATAAACAACTGAGTGGGGAGACAGGCCACAGAACCCAGGGAACACAACCTGGAGCCCCACTACCAACTCCCCACAGGGAGTTGGAGGGAGAGGCCTCCAGTTCCTATATAACCCTGGATCCTGGGGCTTTAGCCTCATTCGACACTTCCTCTAACTAGCTCTCTCTTCTCTCCTCTACCTTGCTCTCCCTCTCAGATGATCGGTGGATTACCGCCGCCTGAGAATACCTTCTCCCTCTTGTCTAGATGATCGGTGGACTACCGCCGCCTAGACAAGCACCTTCTCACCTAGATGCTCGGTGGATTACCGCCGCCTAGGTAAATTCCTTCACTCACCTCCATCTCCTCCCAAAAGTCGTAGATGATCGGTGGACTACCGCCGCCTGCGTCTTTTTCCTTCACGCCACCGTGATGAACCAATTTCCAAATTCATCACAGTGGTGAACCCGACGTTCACTCAACCTTCTCCCTTCTTTTACCACCTCATGTGTCGCCCCCAGTCTAGTTCAGTTCGGTGTCCCCAATTTTAAAATTCATATTCAGTCTAACCAGTCAGTGTTCAATTCGCAATTTTTGGCCCACCCTCACCGCTCAACTCCAGCTCTCAACTTTCCGCCACACGCACCTCCGCTCCCGCAAATTGCGAATTTGAAATTCGAAAATCACCCAATTTGAATTTTAGTTACAGACCTCAGCCATGGACCTGAACTCACCGACGCCGCCACTCCTCCGGCCAGCCACACTGCAGCCGCCGGCCGCTGCGACATCTGACACAACCGACAACCCCTTCACCAGCCTCTCGCCACCCGGCTCATCCGCATCCGCCGCCGCCACTGCCGCCGCCGCTGCGGCCGCTGCACACGCTGCCGCCGACGTCACGACGGCCTCGGCGTCATTCCCTTTGTCGCTTCCCCCGTTTTATTCACACGACCCCGCTCTCTGGTTCTTCCAGGTTGACGCTGCGTTTTCTGCCGCTAACATCCGCAGCCAGAGGACTCGCTACTCCCGCATCATATCCCTGCTGCCGTACGAAATTCTCCTACAGACGTCCGACATCTCTCCCGACGCCGCCGCCGCATACGACGACCTCCGCAACCGCCTCGTCACCCTATACCAACCGTCCAAGATCGCACGTGTCGCAGCGCTCTCACAACCGCAGCACCTCGGCGACCTAAAGCCCTCCCACCTCTACCGCCGTCTGCGTCACCAGCTGCAAGACGTAATGACGGCCGACATCGCACGGACCTTCTGGCTGCGAGCCCTCCCCCACCCCATGCAGATGGCGCTCGCCAGCCACCTCGACGGCCCGGATGAGCCCCTCTTACGACTCGCCGATACAGTACACGACCTCACCGCAGCCGTCGGCGTCACTGAAGTAAACGCACCCCGCACCTCCACCCCGCGGCGGGACCGGACGCCGTCACGAGAGCGCCGCCGGCCCCCCTCCCTCAACCGACGCCGCTCCCTCTCCACCGAGCGCCGGCCGACCCCCTCCACCGACCACCGACGCCAGCGCTCGCCCGAACGCCGCACCGCTTCCCCCCCTCAGCAACGCAGGGGAAAGTCTCCGGCCGCGGCGACCTCCTCCACCACCATTCGCCCCACCAGGACTGCCTACCTCCCGGCGGACCCCCCCCCACCGATGTTTTTATCATATTAACTTCGGTGGGGAGGCCCGGAAATGCCAACCCCCCTGCTCCTTCCCCTCCAAGCAGGGAAACGCGGACGCCCGCCGGTAAATCCGGTGGGCCCCCCTCCTCGCCAACACGGGGGGGACCACAACCAACCCCTCCCCGCCCGCATTCACACCACCACCACCAAGCCACGTTACCCCTCCTACGCCGCCGCCACGGCTGCCAACCTCCCGGCCGCGCCTGCCAGCGCCGCCAAACCCCTCACCCCGCCATCAACCGTTCCCCCACCTCGGAACGGCCCCTCCACGCCCGCCTCCAGGGCACCCACCCTTCCGGCCGCCACTCACGCCGCCGCTACCGTTCCCCCACCCCGGAACGGCCCCTCCACGCCCGCCTCCAGGGCTGCCACCCTTCCGGCCGCCACTCACGCCGCCGCTACCGTTCCCCCACCCCGGAACGGCCCCTCCACGCCCCACAACAGGGCAACCACCCTTCCGGCCGCCACTCACGCCGCCGCTAATGTTCCCCCTCCCCGGAACGACACCTCCCCACCCGCCACCAAGGCGACCAGCCCCCCAGCCGACGCTACCGTTCCCCCTCTCCGGAACGGCAACGGACCACCCCGCGTCTCCTTCGCAGGGGACCACCCACCACCGACACAGCCGCCCATCACCTCGGACGGCCCAAGCCCCTCCCAAACATCAACCCCCACCGCCTCCGCCATCTTGCCGCACTCCACCCCAGCCCACCAGCGCCTCTTCCTAAAATGCGCGAAAACCAACGTCCCGTTCCTCGTGGACACAGGGGCGGCGCTGTCTATTTTCCCCAACAACATCATCAGGCGACAGGCGCGTTATTACCGGCAACTTCTCTACGCCGCCAACAGTACCACCATCCCCTCGTACGGGACATACCGCTCATCCATCCACATGAGCGGGCTCGCGTACGAGTGGGAATTTACCGTGGCGGACGTGGAGAAGGCAATCCTGGGGGCCGACTTCCTCGCTTATTTCGGCCTCCAGGTTGACGTCCGTAACGCGCGCCTGATCGACCCCTCCACCCAGAAACCGATCCCCGGTTTCATCCATACGATCGACCGCCCACCAACCGAGTTCGAAGCCCTCCTCCTCCACTACACACCCCAGCGCCGCCCCTCAGCACATATCTCCCACATCCAACGTTTCATCGAAACCTCTGGCCCCCCAATCTCCGCCAAAGCCCGCCGCCTCCACCCGCTCCAACTCTCCCAAGCCCGGCGGCATTTCGACAGGCTCATTGCGGATGGCGTTATCCGCCCCTCAAAATCCCCTTGGGCTTCACCGCTACACATCGTGCAGAAGCCCAACGGGGATATACGCCCCTGCGGCGATTACCGCCGCCTTAACGCCAAGACTACGCCAGACCTCTATAACGTCCCCCACCTCCGGGATTTCTCCTCCCACCTCCACAACACGACTATTTTTTCAACCCTCGACATCTCCAGAGCCTTCCACCACATTAATATAAACCCGCCCGACATACCAAAAACCGCTATCATAACGCCTTTCGGCCTTTTCGAATATATCAAAATGGGTTTCGGCCTCAGAAACGCGGCCCAGACATGGCAACGCTATATGGATAATATCCTGCGGGGACTACCATTTGTGTTTTGCTTTTTGGACGACATCCTGATCGCCTCCCGAAACCCACAAGAACATCTGACACACCTAAAGCAAATTCTAGACATCTTCTCTGCCGAGGGACTCAACATCAACACAGAGAAATGCGTCCTCGCCCAACCCTCCGTCCGCTGCCTCGGCCACCAAGTCTCCTCCGACGGTATCAAGCCTCTCCCGGACAAGGTCCACGCTCTCACGGATTTTCCCCAGCCCCGCACCGTCTCAGAACTTCGCCGTTTCCTGGGTATGTTAAACTTTTACCGTAGACACATCAAACACGCTGCACAACACCAACAACCACTCATACAGGCTATCCCACAACCAGCCAAAAAGAACGATAACCGCCCCATAACCTGGACCCCCGCCCTTACAACAGCCTTCCAAACTTGTAAAAAGGACCTAGTGGACGCCGCTCTATTAGCCCATCCCGACCCCCACGCTCCCCTTTCCATCACAACCGATGCGTCCGACTGGGCCATCGGGGCAGTGCTCCACCAACACACCGGCGCCACCCCCCAACCCCTCGGTTTCTTTTCAAAAACTCTGTCCCCCACCCAAAAAAATTACTCCACCTTTGACAGAGAACTCCTCGCCATCCACGAAGCCATCAAACACTTCCTTGACTTCGTGGAGGGCAGGCAGTTCTCTGTCGTCACTGATCATAAGCCCCTCACCCACGCCCTCCTCCAAAACCGCAAATCCGCCTCCCCGCGTCGCCTCCGGCAGCTCGAGTTTATCGGACAGTTCACGTCCGATATTCGCTACCTGCCGGGGGCCGACAACTGCGTGGCGGACGCGCTTTCCCGCCCCGCCCCCGCGCCGGTGGAGGAGTTACTGCCTTTCCCCTCCCCGCAAATCATCCTCTCTCACCAAACTCCAGCTTCCGACCCCGCACTCTCCAACCTCATTTCCGCCTCCAAATTGGAACAACTGCCCCCCCTCAACCTCTGGTGCGACGTGACGGCCGATTCACCGCGCCCTTACGTCCCACCGGAGCTGAGGCGGCAGTTGTTCCTCCACTACCACTCACTCCATCATCCCGGCATCCGGGCGAGCCGGGACCTCATCAAAACGCGGTACTTCTGGCCCCACATGAACACGGATATCCGTACCTGGGTTCTGGGGTGCCAGAAGTGCCAGCAGTTTAAGGTCTCGGCTCACCCCCATGTACCTCCTCAACCAATTCCCGACTCCCTCCCGTGGGAACACGTCCATCTCGATCTGGTCGGCCCTCTTCCCCCCTCCGAGGGGAAGAGGTACTGCCTCACCATGATCGACCGTGCAACCAATTGGGTTGAGTGTATTCCACTCGCCCACATCACCGCGGACGCCGTCGCCGCGGCCTTCCTCAATCAGTGGATCAGCCGCTACGGCTGTCCGCGGACACTCACGGTCGATCAGGGGAGGCAGTTTGAATCAGCACACTTTGCCGACCTCCTCCGTTCCCTCGGGATCCAGAAAATCCGCACCACTCCTTATCACCCCCAATCCAACGGGAAAATAGAGCGGTGGCACTCGGTCCTTAAACAAGCCATCTCCACATCAGCCACATCCCCCTCATGGACCAAAACCCTCCCCTATGTATTACTCAGCCTTCGTACTTCCGCCCGTCCTTCAGACAACACAAGTCCCGCACAACACGCTTTTCGAGATCCCCTCCGTTTACCGGCCGACATTTTCACTCCACACAACACCCCGTCCATTAACAGGGAACCGCTCCACACTTCAACACCGACAAACGACACCACTTACCCCAAACGCTTTTACACCGCCACTCACATGTACTTGAAAGAGCCCGGCATGCATAAAACCTTTCAGCCCCTTTATGCCGGGCCCTTTCAAGTCATCCGCACAACACCGACCACCGCGACCCTGCTAATGGACGGGAAACCCCACACTGTCCCGTTAGCCAGATGCAAGCCCGCCCCTGTGCTCCCTCAACCAACATCAGCCATCAGTCTCCCGCCGTCCGTTCGCAATGTCGCACGTCTCCCAACCTCACCTGTCACCCCCGTCGCCGTTTCCGGATTTAGATTCGGATCCGGAAATGGCGGCCATACTCCGGGACGTTTTCGTCCCGGACCCGCTATCCCCCCTACCCCCTTCGCCCGGGCCAAATACATCGCTTCCGTTTGTCCCGCTAAGGATCACCGGGTTACCTCCCCGGCCCCGGCGGTGGAAGTACCCCCAGTGGCGAATACTGCGCGAATTTCGCGCAGCACAAGCCACCGGGGTACACCCTCCCTACACCCCCATCGACCCTTTAATGACCCCCCTTATCCGCGAGTTCCCCCTCGCGCAACTCATGCCACCCCCAACCCCCCTTCAAATCAACAACCCCCCTGTCATCAACAAACAACCGCCTCCCGACTCTCAGCCCCCTCTTGCCGCCCTCCAATTTTCCATTTTCGACCCCCCAATTTTAAATTCCCCCCCACCAACACCCCAACCCATCAAGCCCACAACACCCCCTACCCCCCCACCACCGCCGGGGATGTCCGCAATAGTTTCCGCCGGGACAAAACGGCCCGGGCGGCGCAACGGACGGAGGGAGCGTCCCCGCATTCCCCGCGTCCCGGCGGCCAAGTCCTCCGCCCCGCTCTGAGCAATCACGGCGGGGCCTTGAGATCTCGGGACAGTGCTTGTGTATTATTTACCCACACGCACTGTACCGACTCTCACAGCCCCGCCGTGGCCGCCCCAGCACAGCAGCCACTTCGCTACATTACACTTCGCTACACAGCCACTTCGCCCCCACACTTCACTACATTACACCCACAGCCATCTACACAACACACACTCTACACACCCAGGGAACGGCGGACTTCCGCACCCCATATTTGTACCCAACTTTGTAAATACTACCCAACTTTGTAAATACTATCCAACTTTGTAAATATTCAACTATACTATTCAACTATACTATTCCACTATACTATTCAGCTATACTATTCAACTATACTATTCAACTATACTATTCAACTATGCTATTCAACTATACTATTCAACTACACTATTGTAAATATTCAACTATACTATTCAACTATGCTATTCAACTATACTATTCAACTATACTATTCAACTATACTATTGTAAATACTACCTACCAATACTTATCCTACTTATACTACTTATACTACTTGTACATTCCAATGCCTATACTACTTATACTACTTGTACATTCCAATGCTTATACTACTTATACTACTTGTACATTCCAATGCTTATACTACTACTTATATTACTAATTTTTAGGATTAAGTCAGCCTCTGTCACCTTTTTGCCTTCAGCACCACCATTTGTTTGCGTCGGCCCTCAGCCTCTGTCACCTTGTGCCTTCAGCTCCACTTTTGTTTGCCGTCGCCCTCAGCCTCTGTCACCTTGCGCCTTCAGCTCCACTTTTGTTTGCCGTAGCCCTCAGCCTCTGTCACCTTGCGCCTTCAGCTCCTCAAACATTGGTTCGAACTGGGGGGACCTCTGTCGTGAGTCCCTCCCGGGAACACTCTACCAGTAACTTTAAGCTCTCACCAATATCCTCATGTAAAACTTACTTTCCGTAAATAAACAACTGAGTGGGGAGACAGGCCACAGAACCCAGGGAACACAACCTGGAGCCCCACTACCAACTCCCCACAGGGAGTTGGAGGGAGAGGCCTCCAGTTCCTATATAACCCTGGATCCTGGGGCTTTAGCCTCATTCGACACTTCCTCTAACTAGCTCTCTCTTCTCTCCTCTACCTTGCTCTCCCTCTCAGATGATCGGTGGATTACCGCCGCCTGAGAATACCTTCTCCCTCTTGTCTAGATGCTCGGTGGATTACCGCCGCCTAGGTAAATTCCTTCACTCACCTCCATCTCCTCCCAAAAGTCGTAGATGATCGGTGGACTACCGCCGCCTGCGTCTTTTTCCTTCACGCCACCGTGATGAACCAATTTCCAAATTCATCACACCAATTATTATGGAGACCAACTATTATCAACCTGCATGTTAGCTGGAGTTTAGGTGTAACTCCAGCTAACATGTAGTAAGAGTTATACCTAGTGCATAAACCTACTGCGAGTATACATTATACAACTTGTTGAAATGGGTAGTTAGGTAGGTACTCACCAAGTAACGAGTTGCTATAATAGAGTTGAATTAGAACCTTTGAAAAAAGCTTTTTCCGGTTATTCGTATTCGAGATTACATAGTGCGAATAAATTAAATTTAATTATTTCATTCCACTGCGTTCATTTGCATTACAACTGTAAGTCGAGTTCCCACCGACTGCCAAATGTCAGTTTTGATAGCTCCAAATTTACATTTCTATAAAGTCTACGGGCTAAATTGGGGCGAGTTCCCCCCATAGGAGAGGCGCGAATCGAAGTAGGTAAAATACACTGCCAAGGTGATGGCACAGGAGCTTCCTCGTCACAATCAGAGTGACCCATTATAAAATAGAACAGACTCGGAAGCAAAATAACATAACATTACATTGCATTACATAACATTACATTACATTACATAACATTACATAACGTGAAATATACATATTACATAACATAACATTACATAACATAACATTGCATAACATTACATGAAATATACATATTAAATAACATTACGTCCATAATACATTACGTCCATTATACATAATTGCGAAAGTTATGCGTGTTTGAAGAATTTCACGTTAGCGCATGCGCAGGGCGAACCGCTGGCTCTATCATGTTGAAATTTATATGGGACCTCAATGGGCCCTACCCGCTTAATCCCTGAGAATTACATTGAAATTGGGTGAAATCTTTGGTTACTACGGCTGTAATAAGGAAATTGAATCTATTTCACGCCAGCGCATGCGCAGAGCGCACCGAGAGTCCGATCATGCTGAAATTCATACTGGAACTCACTAGGCCTTGTCCAAACAACCCTTGAAAATTTGAGCGAAATTGTATCAAAATTGTGAAAGTTATGCGTGTTTGTTGAATTTAACGTTAGCGCATGCGCAGGGCGTACCGCTGGATCAATCATGTTGAAATTTGTATGGGACCTCAAGGGGCCTTATCCGCACCATCCCTCAAAATTTGAGCTGAATCAATTCAAAATCGTGGAAGTTATGGCTGTAACAAGGAAATGCGGACAGACAGACCCACAGACCGACAGACACGGAACCAAATTTGTTCAGTAGGCTTTGAAACGCAAAATGCAAGTGGAAATTTTGATTTCTGAAGACAAAAATTTTTTGGCTCACGAAAGTGAACACAAGGCTTCCGCTGCTTCGCACACTCGGAAGCAATATGCACTACGAAGAACCATGTTGAGGGAGAATTTGGAATCACAAATAGACTCGATCTAAAAGTTGAAACTTACCATAATCGGGTAGGTAGATAACTCTCAAAGTCACTCGACCATCGTACCATCCATCCTTTATAGGTGCAGCTTCTCAGGTAACCATCATAGGGTACTGAAGTAGGACTTTTTGCTAGTTTTCTCCTCAAAAAAGTGGATTCGGCTCTCACAATATATCAAACCTTTTAGATTTTTCATCAGAAGGAATGAAGAAGGAAGCACGTCTGCTCCCGATATTTTTCCTATCTTTTCTACCTGTTGGTACATTTCATTTTGGTCCCCGGAACGTAGGTACTATGAACTTCAATATCTTTTGCAATGAAGAATATGACAACGCACGATTGAAATGAAGCCAGTCTTATCTGTCATCTTCGCCACAGTCGCCGATAGCGTCCGTAACGAAATAAGGCGGAGCTCAACATTTCCATTTCGAATCAAGATTTACCGCACGCCCTCTGGCTTCATACAGTTCACGAAAGTGTGAAAGGTTCGCTGCAAGGTGACCGGCCGAGAACGCGTTGCATTCTGAGGTGAACTTTTCTTGTTGCGACGCGGAATATGACCGCCTGGGGGTTCTAATACGTCAGCATCTATCATTCTGGACGCTAAGTGACGCACGAACTGCTTATGATATACGTTTAAACCTTATAGGAGAGAGAACTGTGTCAGCGATGGACATTTGATTATGTAACTCAGGATTTACAAGTCAAACTAGAAGCAGATTATGTTAGATTAGGCCAGAAGACGTGGTTGGTAGGAACAAAAAGGATGATTTCGCTGCATTGTGTTCTTTGTAAAACAAATAAATGTAAAACAAACAAAAGTGCGGGACATACCAAGTGTGTAGGTATTCAGTATTATAATTAGCAAAAATTTCCAACACAAGGGTACATACCTTTACCTACCTCAAAATAGGTAGATGCCTACCTAAGAAGGGAGTCCGGGTTTGGGCCCATGGAAAAAGTATAATATAAATACCCTATACTCGTCGGTATCACCTACATAATTCGTTGTCTGTAAAATCAGTGTTAATTAATTCAAATAAGCCTTTAATTCTTCATCTTTTCAGTCGTCTGCTCACTCCAGAAAGGTATGCCATGATGTATTTGCCCTCGCTGTAAGCTTTCCACAGGTTGTCTAAATTAAGGAGCATGTATCTTGTCCTTTTCCTGGGAACTGTCTCTACAAAATTATAAATTCAAACATCATGTCCGAAATAACAAGATAGTGCGGTCAGATGAATGAATCATAAAACGCTGCGAAGTCCTTGTCACATGGGTTTATTATTCTATTGGACATACCTACAGAAATGTTGGCTGTTCATTTATTGTTTCTTTCACGTGAAATAATTCGAATAGCTATTTCTGAAGGTTTCCACCAATTTTGGCCCCAAAACACGAATTAGGTACACTCCCTTTTTTTTCAAATTATCTTTGACCATTAGTAGTGCCATTTAATCGTCTTGATCCACGTGTTGAAACTTTTTCTAGTGTTATTATTCAAACTGGTTGTGATTTCAGACGATTTCCCCGGTTTTTGACTCACGAAAAACCAATTTTGGGAGCTGATCATCTGGTACAACCTCAATTTTCCACTCTTTGGTCAAATTCGACTTCATGTTCGGTCTTCTCGTCCCAAAAACATGGAAAAAGATACCTCAAAAGCTCATGTTACTACCATGTTACTAAAACACAGAAAGTACCTATTTTTACACACATTTTCACTCATAACACCCCTGGGTATATTCCGATCGGGCTGAAAAGTTTCGGGACACAACTAGGGCCCAAATGGAGCATGTGTGCGAAAGAACGAATTTTTTAGACCGACAATGAAGCCGGTACACGTGATACGCGGACGGACATTGCATTTTTGGAATCTACGCACCTTGAAACGGAAAAGAAAAATTTTTGAGGGGGTGTTGAAATTTTTTGCTGAGCGAATACATAGGTGTATTATTCACAGAATAATAAACCAAAAATACCTATCGCAAGTTCGTAGGTACCTACTGTCCCAACAAAAATCCTATATATGTATATCCTCCTTCGCTCCAAATTTCGTCATTGGCCCAAACTCCACGCTGTTCATGAGCCCAAAACCTTTGCCTTTTCAGAGTCCTTTCACCCGCTACGGGCCCCAAACTCACCTAAGAATTACCTTTTTCAACGGAACACAATATCGGCGCTACACGTTGATGCACCAATCGGCGGATGGTGAGTGGTTGAAAGTGTTAACTAACCCTGTAGTCTCCACATTGTCCTTTTTCTCCAAATAATATTCTTAAATGATCGTTAAAAAAAATGTCATAACTATGGTAAAAAACCTTTACTCTATGCATGCAGGGTACCTTCACTAGGAATTAATAATGAGTACATAGTAGACCAGTTTTCAGTTAATTTATTGATAGCACTTTCTTTGCACTGGCCGCTGCTCATTGCGGTGCAAACATCTGGAGTAGGTACTTCAAGTAAGAATTGGAGCAGGCAACGTTTACGTGTCGATGTCGTGGCTCGGAATGATCAGCCTGTGTTACAATGAGTGTCATTCACATCTCTGCTGATAATGTTACAACTCATAAGTGTTTGTAAACAGTTGAACCCCATTCCAGGTGATTAACAAGTGCAGGTATTTGTTCTGGAACTTCCAAGGAAAATTAACTCACAACTCGCAATTTAACAGGTAAACAAGATTTTATTTACAAAGTATTCACAGGAAGTTGTTATTATTGTTACAGTTTATCACATTTTGCCGAAGAATGGGAACCCATGAAATTATCCCTGATGTACCTACAATATTTTGGACTTCAGATGTCGCGGAAGCCACCACCGTAGCCTGGTGCGTGAAATCCGACGATGCCATTGGGCTGGTAGCCATAGTATCCCCCGTAGTGATTATTGTGATGAACGATGGGAGGGCGGTACCTGAAACATTTTTGTCAATCTGTCATAGGTTTCTGATATACCTACTACAATGTTGTACTAGGTTCTTTTAAAAAGAGGGTTCAAGACCCATCAGTGTTCGAAAATTATTATTTTGTATGTTCGATTTACGAATATGTTCATGTTCTACTTTTATCTTGAAAAGGTCTCTTAAATTTCTCAAAACTTAAGAAACGTGCACCAAGCGACGACGCCGAACACATGTTTTTCTGCTGCACCAGTTGGATCAGGGGAAAGGGAGATTCTAGACGAAGAGGAGGGTGAAATCACACCAAATAATGTGATCGGGAAGACGATCTCCTGCCAGGGAATTCGGGAGAGTTATAACATTATATTTCCCATTCCTCAAGGCAAAAAACGCTGCAAAGTCCTTGTCACATGGGTTTATTATTCTTTTGGACTTTTGGACATACCTACAAAAATTTTGGCTGTTCATTTATTGTTTCTTTCATGCGCAATAATCTTAATAGCTATTTCTGATGGTTTCCATTAATTTTGGCCCCTATAACACAAATTAGGTACCTACGCTTTTTTTTTTTTAAACTATCTTTGATCATTGATAGTGCCATTTAATCGTCTTGATCCACGTGTTGACACTTTTTCCAGTGTTATTATACAAACTGATGGTGATTTCAGACGATTTCCCAGGTTTTTCACTCATAAAAAAATCAATTTCTGGAGCTGAACATTTGGTAGAACTCAATTTTCCACTCTTTGGTCAAAATCGAATTCCTATTCGGTCTTCTCGTCCCCAAAAACATGGAAAACGATATATCAGAAGCTCATGTTACCAACATCTTGCTAAAACGCAGAAAGTACCTGTTTTTACACACTTTTTGACTCATAACACCCCTGGATATATTCCGATCGGGCTGAAAAGTTTCGGGACACAACTAGGGCCCAAATGGAGCATGTGTGCGAAAGAACGATTTTTTTTAGACCGAAAATTAGGCCCGTAGACGTGATACGGCGGACGGCGTACGGTGGACGGCGGACGGCGGATGGACATTGCATTTTTGGAATCTAATCAACTTGAAACGGAAAAGAAAAAAGTTTGAGGGGGTGTTATAAAAATTTTTTGCTGAGCGAATACATAGGTGTATTATTCCCAGAATAATAAACCAAAAGCTGGACGACCCGCTGCTCAGGTGAAGATAAACTGGAGACCGCAAGAAGACGTCAGAAGAGGGCGTGACATCGCCCAGTGATCGACACCACTCTAAAGTAGGTAATGCTGAACCAGTGAAGTGATTCCGGGGAGGATCAGGTGTAGAGGGCAGTATCAGTATTAGTATTCAGTAGTATCAGTGGTGCATCGGATCACGAGCGTCATTGAGCAGGTGCTAGAAGACAAGCAAGTTTGTTCTGCCATCTTTCTCGACGTAACCCAAGCGTTTGACAAAGTTTGGCATGATGGTCTAAATTTCAAACTCCGAAAAATGCTACCAGCAAAATACGCAGAATTATTACAATCCTATCTGTCAGATCGATACTTCCGAGTAAAACATGAAGATGCCTACTCAGAAGCGTACAGAATACATGCTGGTGTTCCACAAGGTAGCGTACTTGGCCCACTCCTGTATGTCTTGTTCACCAGTGATTTGCCAGAACGAGAGGAGAACACAATAGCAACGTTTGCGGACGACACAGCAGTGCTTGCAGTCGGCGAAACAAATCACATAACGATACCTAAACTCAGAAGATCCATTAAGCAACTCCAAGACTGGACATCAAAATGGAGGATCAAGATGAATGAAACGAAATCGGTTCATGTCGACTTTACCAATCGCAAGCTAGACTATTTCCCAGTTCATCTCAACGGTAAGACTATACCGCACACCAATGAAGCCAAGTATCTAGGCATGACTTTGGATGCTAAATTGCGGTGGAAGTCGCATGTCAAGAAAAAGAAGGCAGAACTTGTACTCAAGTTCAGAAAAATGTACTGGTTAATGGGTCGACACTCAAAGCTGTCGATCCAGAACAAATTGACTTTGTACAATCAAGTCCTCAAGCCTGTTTGGACTTACGGAGCGCAGCTGGGGGGCTGCACTGCTCAAAGCAACCGTGATGTTATACAGCGGTTCCAAAATAATGTACTGAGATGTTGTGTTGACGCGTACCGGTACACCAGAAATGTCCGACTACACAAAGAACTTCGTATCCCAACCGTAAATGAAGTCATCAAGACGCAAGCCATAGCCCATCACAAGCGGCTACAAGTTCACGTCAATGAAGAATGAAGAAGCTGTCCAGTTGCTCGACGTTGACAACCTACTCAGACGTCTCAAGAGAAAGAAGCCTCATGACCTGTGGAAGTGAGTGTGGGAGTTCTCGCGATAACTAAAGCCGTTCAGTGAAAATTCAGTGAACGTCGCACGTGCAACACTTAGCACTTCTAACTTTCAAAAACTTCAGGAACTTAGTTCAGTACTTAAGTTTCGTTATTTCAGAAATATGTCAGAAATATGTTGCTAATAAGTTGTTACTTGGTGCAATAAATCATTTTCAAAAAAAAAAAAAAAGTAGTATCAGTAGAAGTATCGGTAGTATCAGTATTCTATGGTAGAGGGTAAGGGTTTTTAGTGGGTGAAACCTCACACGGCTGCGGAGTGCGGACCCTCCAAAGCCTTTTTCAACATTTTCCCACTGTTTCCCTCGTTAAAAAAACGAATGTTCCTTAAAATGTAAGCTTGAAATTTGAGTTTCTTAAAAATTAATATCTCTAAATTTTCCCAACTCCACCAAACACAATAATATTATGTTACTTTGTACACCATTATTGTTGTTGGGTCTAAAGAGAAATTTTTCTTATAACTTAAGGTTACTAACTTAAGAAACTTACGTTTCTTGAAACTAAAGATTTCTAACTTCACCCAACTCCACCAAACACAATATTATCCTACTGTGTACACCATAATTGTTGTTCGGGCATGTTACATCCGAAATGTAGAAAAAACGATACGAAACATGTACCTCTACCTATTGGTTTATTATTTTCAATAATGAACCATTGGAATCGAGCATGAAAAAAAATTCTAACCCCCCTCAAAATTTGATGGTTTTTATTAATTGGAGGCAATATTGTGACCAGCGGTGCCAATGGTGGTCCCAGCATGGTTTCCAGTATTTACTCGTTTTTCTAAGTAAATATTCATTATTTCAAGCCCGATCAGACCCCAAATTGGCAGTTATCAACCGGTTGCGGCGCCACTCACTTTGAACTAGCGTTATCGTTGCACCGAAAACTATATAATTAGATGAAGCAATGGGCAATTTTCGTGGGTTACAAATTCCCAATTTTTTGGCCAAGTTCTGTTCAACAACGGAAGTTACTAGTTATTGACCACACAGTGGGGTGTTTATGTCGGGAAGTGTAGGAAGAAAGCGGCGTGAAATTTTAATTTCCGTGAACCCGCTAGAAATGATGTTATCAGGTAAATCGCCGAGTAGTTCAACTCAGATTCCGCTTAGAGCGCTAGTAAATCACTATAAACGATCTACAGAACCGCAATGGATGTATGGATAGGACTTAAAATTTATAAATAAATTTAAAAAACGTCCTCAAAAATCAAACCGAGGAGAGGTTCACGATGTCAGCAATGGTTCTCAAAGGTTGCCAGGAAGGTTTGCCATTTCTAATGTTGGGTTACTGGCAGCATTGTAAACCTTCGCCACTGAGTCTTCGCTCCGCCTTCTTGGACCAAGAGCCAATCACATATAAATAGACCTGATACGTAATTTCTTGCATTTTTACTTTTAATCACCCTCATTTAAAAAAGATCGCTTATTTATGAAAACGGGGTTCAAACTACCATTTTTCCAAGATTTCTGAATATTTTTTCCTAAAAAAAAAACAAAATTTTGACGAAAATTCCCCATTCTACGCGTAGGTAGGTAGTTAGTGCTTCGAAATTTAAAGACATGTTGCTCATAACTTATGTAGCCACATGATTGCCTGAAAATCATTTCCCAATCTTATGTCTCAAAATGAATGGATGCCTTCGAATGTCTGATTGGTAATTTTATGAAAGTAATATTTCATCATAACGCCAACTTGGGACCTCCCCGGCATCGCCTTTGTATAGTAAAAAAGTAAAGTAAACAGCCATTCCAGGCTGAGGCTTTTCGTCCGACTGCCCTGCCGCCTTTGTATAGTTCTCTTGATTATAATATTATACATAAACAAAACAATGATTTTTGTACGTAACATCTGTCTACAAAAATACTGTCGTTCTATTTACCAACAACATTTGAACGAAAAATTACTAATTCTATAGTAAACTCTCCCTCCTTCCTCTCTTCACTGCTCTTAAATTGGCATTTGCGGTACTCATAATAAATAATATATAAATAAAAAAAATTAAAAAATATATACTCACTGGTTTGGGTAGTAGTCACTCGTGGCGTACACCAAGTACTGTCCAAGGCGGTGGCCCAGTTTCTTCAGTGGTTTGGCGAGATGACCGAAAGTTCGGCCCTCGACTTCCTCATCGATGTCATCTTGAGCTGACGCCGAAACAACCAGGAGCACTGTGATCACAAACGTCTGAAAATTGCGCAGTTAAATATTAGATTATTCAGTAAGTAGTAAATTTTGGGTAAAAATAATGATTCCGCCGATATCGTAGTAGGCGTAGTAATATAATTTATATGGTGGCGCTATCGCCCAGCAACTACGGAACAGAGCTGACGATTAAATTTTAATACGATAAGATAATGATCATCGGATTTACAAGATGGCTGATAAATGCATGGTACCCTATGGTTCGTGCTCCACAATTAATAGCGAAATAGGTATTTTAAAGTTTTTTCAATTAGAGAATTTTCAAAGAAAATGACGCTATTGCAATGGGTCCAACATTTTCAGAATATGAATATCTGAAAATTATTTATAGGCCAATCCGTTTCATAGCATCCTGAATTCATCCCTTGATTTCAACAAAAATGTGTATGTGTATGTGATTAAAGGCAGAAAAATACAATTTCAGTTGGTTTTCGTACAGAATAGGGGTCAAATTTGAAGTGGTGGGGGGTCAAAAATTAAGGGCTAAAATCAATAATAATTCACCCGGACGTTGTGGTGGTGATGGAGGGACTATTTCGAGATAAAAAAGTGGGTCAAATTTGACTTTATAGGGCCAAAAATTGGTAAAAATCACTAAAACCACGAAAAAAGTATATAATTTTACGAAAAGTGGTATAGTTTCTTGGTATATCCTCTTTTCAGACAATAGCATGAATATTTCTTTGAAAATTCGCTCTTATAGCTATGCTGCATGAGGAACTTTTTAGAAATATATTTGATGTTTTAGTGAACTGCAGTGCAGGTACTTGCAGGTCTTTGTAACTTGGCGGTAATTATAATAAATTAATAAATTAATAAAATTTAATAATTTTGCTGTTGAGAATTCAAGAAGCTCAAAAGCGCACTTAATATGAGAAGGTCTGATACGGTTATTGGGCTTTTAAAGTAGGTAGCAGCTTTAGAAAATGTTGAATATACGAAAGCGAATACTTACAAAATAAGACATGGTACTTGGATGGTGGTCACTCTCTGAATGGTAAACTTTTCTGCTGAGTTGGTGTTTTAAATACAACGCAGTAATGTGTTTACCCGTGTCGAAGGGCATTCAGTTTGGGTTTCCCTTGTCTTCCCGAAGGGTGTGACATTGAGGTCTGAATGAACTTCCAAACGTTGACCCACGTAGGATTTCCCAAATTTTAATGGAGGATAGGCACGTGAGTGTCCTCAGTTAAGCAATGGCTAGTGAGTCATGTTAAACAACAGATTAGCAAGTGAGGTTCAAACAGTAAAGTGACACAGATTGGGGTATTCTTGAGGTGTATAATTTTGGGGTAATCTGAACTATAACAAACTTCTGGGGTATTCAGTCACAGGTAAGAACACATGGAGTTGCTATTATTATGCTTGGTTGATGACATACCAATTTTCAGGATTGATTATTTTTATTCTTTTTGTCATTACGTAGGTACCTAGTGTAATTTTGAGCAATGGTAGCGATGGGACTGCACGTCCAATGATGGAGGACTGTGGTTCGCAACGGTAAAGCCGCGTCCACACAAGCCGCTCACCTCCGAATGTTGTGTTGTGCGTGTTCGGCCCGAGCATGCGCTGTGGTGCACCCACCCGAACAACTCCGCGCAAAATTTGCTCGCGTTCCGCGTGAGCGCTGATCCGTTTGAGCATTGCGTGGGGTAGCGGGTACCAAGAAACCGTGCAAACTGAGCACACGAGGAGAGTCTAGCGGGAGAAATGGAGCCGAAATGTAAAACGACCCGAACACTGCCGAACTAGTTATCAATCTCCCATAAGATAAGGAGCGTCTGGCTCTCCCTGTCGGGTCGCAAAAAAGAAGGGTAAAAAAATACTAACGACCTCTGGTATTGGTTTATTATTTTCAATAATGAACCTTTGGAATCGAGCATGAAACAATTTTTTTTAACCGTCCTCAAAATTTGATGGTTTACGTTTAAAGGTATGTAGATTCCGAAAATGCAGTAAAAAAAGTCTGTCCGTCCGCCGTACGCCGCACTTAGCACTTTTCTTAGTTACCATGAAAAAAATTTATGAAATTCGGGTTATAGGTTCCGTTTGGGGTCTAGTTGGTCCTCGAAGCTCGGCGTTACTGTCAGTCATCTCTAAGGGTTTAAAAATAGGGGTTGAAATTTTCAGAACGCTGTAGCTCGAAAACTTTCGATAGAAGGGTACGGTTTTTTTAAACGTTTTTAAACTGATCATGAAATAAAGAATTTTTTGAAACCACCCGTAGCATTGTACGACCAGCCGTTCGTTTGCACCAAAAAGCTTCGTCAACACGATCGTGAATCAAACGGTATAAATCTGGCCCAGATATCATCGCTAGGGAGCACCTGATTATAATCAAGGATGGCTGTATGCAGTCGAGTTGGTTGTTCTGCGATATTATTTCATTTGAAAAATGATGGATCTATTGGATTTTTTGGTAGGTACTTTTGAAACTTGAACAAACGTTGAAGTATTATTGATGGGTAAATTGTTACACAACGGCAAATTATTACACAACTGTTCGTTATACTATCTACGTAAAAGGCTAACGTAGCTACGTATGCTTCATGAATAACTGCAAATAATTAATGATTGAATTATTGAACTCCGCACATTTGTAGGAAACTTCAATTCTGGAGCCGGGGCTCCAGTACTCGATTTAGGACTTTCCTGGGGGGAGCTCGAGGGTATTGACCACAGAAAACCGTGATCTACACAGAAGGGGCATCTATACAGGTGAATAATAAACCTTCGTGTAATAATTTGCAGCGTTTTAAACATGTGCCAAAGAGAGGGAAAGAGAGTGAGAAAGTTACCCTGCTACCTAAAACATCAATTATGATACGATAAAATTCAAGATTTACTTATCTCATGATAGTTTTCAATTACTAATATTTTTGTTTTTCTCAATGATTTAGATAAACAAAATGACGATGATTTTTTTTTTTTGATTATTTTTTATTTATTTTTTTTTTTAATTTTTTTTTATTTTATGACGATGATGATTTTTTTTTTTGTTTTTCTTTATGATTTTTTATATTGGTTAATTCCCCAGACTATGTTTTACTTGATAATATGTAGGTACCTACCTATTGCTTTAAATTTATATTTTTGCATTCTCACATTTGATTTTTTATTAAATGAATAGGTAGGTACCTACTTATATTGTTGTATATGTGAAGATGGATCAGTTGGATTTTTTTAATGTTAAAGGCGCTTACGAGTTGGTAGGTACCTAGCCAATAACAAAAGTGTACCTAAGAACAATCGTGGTGAGCGAACTGGGAAAAGGAGTTATGAGACATTTGAGCGACATTACGCGAATTTTGAAATTACCTCAAACGAATGAATTCATTGATCAAAGTAGTTAGGTTATTGAATAATGAAGTTGCTCAATGCTTATATATCCCTATAATTATTTTATATGAAGCCGCTGGTTCTAAATGAGGATTCGGCAATGTTCGGGTTCGTTTTGCCAAGTTTCGGCCAAGTTCGGCTCCAGTTCTCTCACTACTCACTAGACCCTCCTGAGTACTTGCCGAACGGAGGCTGACTGATGTACCGTCTTCGGCGGATCGCCTCCGAGCAGAGCATTCGTGTTCGGGAAGACAACCACACCTCAGGGCATTCGACTCTGGTTGCGTATGTGGGGCGAATGTTCAAGTGTGGAAGCTGCTCAAATGGCTAGTTATAATCACGTTCCCAAGTACACAGGTACCTACGTTGAAAATGTTCGTTACAACAAAACCGTGGTCTTACGTAGATTCAATATTGCATATTCAATCCAAACTAATGTACAATTTTGGCCATCCAGCCAAAAATATAGGAGGAACCTACTTAGCTAGTTTCTACGCAGCTAAGCACGAGCCGATGACTCTAATGGTATGGGAAGGTCAGGGTTAATGAGTGAGTCCTCGCCTCCTGACGTGATCCTCCATCACTCCAGCTGAACGAACATGTTCGCTTTGTTAACGAATTGTTATCGCCTCGTCAAATTGGATATCCGACAGCTAACCTCCGAGAGCCCCACACTCGATTCAAAACTCCCAAGTAACAACGGGCAGTCTCAGTTATAAATAGGAACTGAGCCGTTCCAGTGCTGGCTGATCGTATCAGGTTTTGGATTAAGCGTCTTCGTCCGTCCCAGGTCTTCATTCCGATCTCTCCCGCTGTCACGTACGATATGCCCACGCTGTGACCATCCCATCGCAACTTCATTCGCGGCCTCCGTCACAAAAAGTGAGTCACTGTATGTTGCATTACCTGGACAGTATACACATTTATGACGTTACAAATATTCAAGCAGGTGTGGTGCGTGGGGAAGACCCCTGTTAAGGATCCCTAGTTTTTAGGCGCAATATTTGGTTTTCTTCTCGAATAAATTAATAAAATTTGTGATCGTCTTGTTTGGATGATGAAATGGAAAGTACTTTTTAGCACTGGGGTTTCTCGGTTAACAAATATTTTGAAGAAAACTGTGCTTCCCGCTTTTGTATTCTTTCACCCAGAACCCAAATATAACGTTTTTGCACTCTTAAGCATACAATGCAAAAAAGTTGAAGTTTGTGCGCGCCCCACGCTCAACTTTTTTTCTTGTAGAACCCCAGTTGTCTACGGAAGATTCGAATTTTACGAACCAAAATGTATTGGTCCAGCCCATGCATATCGCACATGATTTTCAACGCTGAATCACTTACCTATTGAAGTCAGTTTTGGTTTATTATTTTCAATAATGAAACTTTGGAAACAAGCATGAAAAAAAAAATCAACCCGCCCCTCCCCTCAAAATTTTATGGACTGAAAAACGCTGCAAGCTGCAAATTTTACACAACGGTTTATTATTTTCTTGTATTCTGCGTAGAGCACGGTTTTCTGTGGCCAGCACCTACTTTCGTGCTCCCTCTAGGAAAGCCCCGAATCGAGTGCTGAAAACGGCCTGGGAATTACAGTTTCATAAAAAGGCGCAGGATTGAATAATTCAGTCATTAATTATTTGTTGTTATTTATGAAGCATAACGTCTGTTCAAGTTCCAAAAGTACTTCAAGCCAACAAAATCCGAAAGAGCCAATTTCAAATGATCAACCAAATTGACTTCATACAGCGGTGCGTGATTCCCTAGCAATGATAATATCTGGGCTGGATTTATACCGTTTCATTCAGGATCATGTTGATGAAGATTTTCGGTGCAAACGAAAGGCTGGTCGTACAATGTTCCGGGTGGTCTC
Source organism: Leptopterna dolabrata (assembly GCA_954871275.1). NCBI lineage: Eukaryota > Metazoa > Arthropoda > Insecta > Hemiptera > Miridae > Leptopterna > Leptopterna dolabrata. The sequence goes on from OX940980.1 coordinate 40,577,532, forward strand.
AACAAATTCTTTAGTTTGAGCCCAATTTAAAAACGTAAACATTTAGTAACGGATCATTTCTCCATGAAATTTGGCTAGGAATCTAAATATGCGATAAACAGGTAATTGAGAGCTTCCGTTGAAGAAAATTCTTTTGATGATCTGACTATTTGATCCTACCATTTCCCTCCATTGTCGAATTTATCATGCTTGCAATTGTATTAGTTGCGTTCTCCAGACATTCCTAAATCGTAAAAGATGAGGATATATTGAATTAATTTTTTTAATAATATTTACGAGAAAAAAATTAAGAATTTATTATTCTTAGCGAAAGAGGAAAACCCTGGAGGCATTCAACCAACGCAGGAGTAGTAGGGCAAGTGCATTCTCAACTTTCTATCCAAAATAACCTCCAGGTAGCGTAAAGGTGGGGGGTCGGCGACCCTTTTCGAAGTTTCACCACCGAAACTAGAATTAGAATTTCATTTAGTTTTTAAAAATGGGGTTCCATGTAACATTACGTATGACAAAAGTATTTCTAAAATGGGAAAAAAACTGAAAAAGTCCGATACAGCTGTCGTTGACCCCCCCCCCCCCCCCCCTTTAGTCGTTGACCCGTTAGTGCGGCAGTCGTTGATCCCCCTCAAATTATCACTGGTACCATCAACTTTTCCAGCGAATTTATCGTCACGCCTGTTGTACGAGTAATGTGAATATTTCACACAGATCTTCTCACAAATAAATGTAGCTATTGAAAATAAATATAGGTACCTACTTCAAGGTAAATAGTAAGGAATTCATTGAAGGACGTCAGTGTTGGTCTGTACGAATATGTTATATGTATGTGTTCCGCGCTAAAGACCAAATCACTGGGTCTTTTTAGCTGAAATATCCATTGAGGTTAGACTCGTTAGACTCCTAGAATTTATTAAATCATTTTTGGTGCCGCCATGACGCCAGGGAGGGGTGCCATGATGCCATGGACATGCTGAACCCAGTCAGTTCCGAGGTCCTAAGGCTTCAAATTCACATAGACTATACAATACACGTAAATCAATTGTATTTTTACGTCCGGATGTGTAGTAGTAGGCAAAAGTTGTTTGGGCGTAGCAGTGGTAGTAGGTAGTGCATATATAATTATTCAGTGATAATTATATTCGCAGCACTTATCTCATTTCTACTCATCATTTGGAAATGCTCACGTAACTGTTCTCATTGGTAATTAATTCTCTGACGTGGGTGCAGGTTGAATTGAGGAAAAATGCCATCAACGATAAACTTCAACCTGGTGTCGGTGTAACAGATAGCGGGTCCTCAGGGATGACGCATCCACATTGGTTCGGGAAGAAAAATACTTTCGTAAGAGTGCCGATAGCCGAGTCAACCTTATCATCGAGACCCCCCAGGATCTCGGGTATCTAATCGCTTTGGAACGATCGTATTTTTCGTGATCGCATCAGCAAGTCGGAGTGGTGAGGGGGAGTCCAAGATCGTAGTAACGGGCTATTAATAGCTTGTAGAGACGTCAACACTTTTATATAATGCCGCCATATTATGCAATGCTGATGCAGTTGGTTTGATTTTGATAGTCAATGGAGTTTTTAAACGCCGTTCGACCCCAAGCTGATTAACCGGACGTCTGAGGTCTGACTATCTGGGTTAAATGACCTGATGTAGCAGCAATTTGCTAAACGTGCCCCTCGTGCATATAAAATTAGATAATAACCGAAGGATACTAGTGGCGTGCGATACTTATCGATACGAGTAAAGTACAATATTCGATATTTTCTTTCGATACCACGTACTTTGGTATCAAATGTCTTCATTCGATACCAGTACTGGTATCGATTACTTCCCGTAGTACCGGAAAAAATACCCAAATAGATTTTTATTGAGCAGTTACTTTTAGTATTATTTAATTATTAATAGTCAGGTCTTACCTACTATGTAGGTCAGAGTTCTTCTAGCGAGAATTTATTTGGAAGTAGGTAGGTGCTATGGAATATTTTCTTTCGATAACAAGCATTTTTGGTATCGAATTTTGTCCCTTGATACATATACAGGTATCGAGTACTTTTGAAAAAGAACGTACTTGAATGGAAACTGAGCTACAATCAAAACATAGGTAGTAGGTAGGTACTTGAGTGTTGAGCATTGTCGAACATTTCTTTCGGTATCTATCATTATCGAGTGAGTAAGTATACGATATTTGTTCACTTCAATTTCAATACAAACTATTTGCATTTTTACAATTATTCAATAAATTATCAGGGATTTAAAACGTGTAGGTTCATAGGCATACTATTAAAATAATCGTTTAAGTAATATCTATCATAAAGAATAACATTGTGATAAAAGTGAAAAAGTGCTCATTTGAGTAGCTACTGATCAGTATAGAATATTTTCTTTCGATACTTGAGCAGTATCGAATATTTATTTCGATACCAGTATCGAATATCTTCTGGTATCGCACGTCACTAGAGGATGCATTGCACTGGAGGCAATTTTTGACGTGATAAAATCCTTTCAACTCCCTCCCATCCGTCACTAGGTACTGGGTTGAATGGGATGCACGGGAAACAGTCATTTCCCCTGATGAGATTGTAGCACTGTCATGGCAAAAACGGACGATTGGCGACGCCGTAGGCAGACTGCTATTATGCTGCCTAGCAAATTCTTCCCATTTCGGCCCTAGCTGGGTTAGTTTGTAGAAAACCCCCATTTTCGCTGACATGATAGATTTAAGATGGTGTCGTCGGTTTTCTACTTACTGAAAACTGCCGGGCTAATACTGCGGCTCCATCGCGACACAAGAACACAGCTAAGCTACGCTTATAAAGGAGCTGTATATTTTAATCAACCACCAAAAAAGGCAGCAATAAGTTTTTGCAACACATTAGAGAGTTTTTGCAACACACTCGTGACGAAACGAAACGGAAAACGACACCGAAACGGAAATGGCGGATAGGGCGACCGAAGTCAGATGCTAACCTTTTTCGGTTCAGTTTTCGTTCAGCTTTGGCGTCTACCGGCTGGTGGAGTCACGCTAACGTTATGTCAACCTCTCTTTCATCCATTTTACTCCATGGTTAATACAAATCTATGTCCACACATGGCGTCAAGTCTGCCAAGATGCCAAGAAGCAGCTGTGAATACGACGCTCGACATTTTTATTTTCCAAGGAAAACAGAAGAAGGTAGGTGGCGTTATACAGACGAAAGGTTAAATTACCTTTCGTCATCTCAACACGACGAAAGCTGACACCGCGAGATCCCGGTATTTTTCGTCGTCACGGTTCGTCAAACTTTTCGGTGTCTTAAGTGCGCATGCGCAGCACTGCTTTCGTTTCGTTCGTTTCGTCGTGAGTGTGTTGCAAAAACTCTCTACTCACGACGAAACGAACGAAACGAAAGCAGTGCTGCGCATGCGCACTTAAGACACCGAAAAGTTTGACGAACCTTGACGACGAAAAATACCGGGATCTCGCGGTGTCAGCTTTCGTCGTGTTGATATGACGAAACGTAATTTAACCTTACATCTGTATAACGCTACCTACCTTCTTCTGTTTTCCTTGGAAAATAAAAATGTTGAGCGTCGTATTCACAGCTGCTTCTTGGCGTCTTGGCAGACTTGACGACATGTGTGGACATAGATTTGTATTAACCATGGAGTAAAATGGATGAAAGAGAGGTTGACATAACGTTAGCGTGACTCCACCAGCCGGTAGACGCCAAAGCTGAACGAAAACTGAACCGAAAAAGGTTAGCATCTGACTTCGGTTGCCCTATCCGCCATTTCCGTTTCGGTGTCGTTTTCCGTTTCGTTTCGTCACGAGTGTGTTGCAAAAACTCTTAGTGGAAGGGAAAATAGAAAACGTGAACAAATATTTAACGATTAACCTATGTGAGGGAAATAATATACTAACCTGTATATAAACTACATTTATTATGTGTGTATTTTCAACGAACAACCTCAACACCGGCTTTATGCCACTGGACTACAATTTCTCAGATTCTAAGAGCCTAACGAAGTTGAGATACATAATTATATAGACAGGTATACCTGCGATTCAATAATAATTTATTTTAAAAAGACGTATTTTTATTTTAGACCAAATATTTTGTTTCACTAATTTGTAAACATTTTTATAGGTAAATGGAAATCAACGTAGAAAAAGGTACATATACCTACCTACTTAATTTCTAGTCGATCTTGGTATAGCGCCTAGCTGTATTCCTTGTTGTCTACCATGGTAGGTAATCACGATTTTCTAGTAGTGTGAAAAATTGCAGTTCCTGCTGGGATTAACATTTGGGACTGAATGGCATACTTACTCGGACTTCGTAGTTTCTACAAATTGGAAAATAAAATGAGGTATTTTTGGTTTTTCTGAGGTTGCTAAGGAACACCGTCTGATTTGAGCCGCGAAAACACCGTTTCTCCAGGGTAGTGGGCTAAAATGGCGTCCTTATTATTATTTTGCAAACATAGGTTTTTGATACTGAGCAGCAGTATCTATTGTAACAGTGTGGGCGATACATTTTTTTTTCCGGAGGAGACGGGATCGGTTTGGGGAAGCCTAATCGATATCCCTTCTTAACCGGTGATAATCTCGCTGGTCTAGGAGGGGGACTCTCGAGGGTCCACCCCCACTGTTACACTCTGTCACATGGTAGCAGGTTCGGTAGTATGCGCTGAGCACTTCACCATACTCCATCCACTTTTTGTGGGCTTACCGGAAGGATAAGCCCAAAGGTTTCCCAGAAGGATTCCTTTACTAACAACCAGCCCCTTTGATAATACATACATCTATTGGCTTCCCCACCCCCATTACCTCCTTTAGAGTGTCAGTATAATTAAAACATACTCAGCTCATTAGAAGGCGATTGATGCCATGTCCCAATTGACAAGTCCCAATAGTTGTTCCATCCCAACGATGGAGGTTGATCACCTAGAGGTTGCCCAGATGAGCACAATTCACTGGACAACAACTCTGACACCATTATCCGCCAATACTCGTATGTAGGAGCTATGTCCTCCACCAGTAAAATATGATAGAGGTAGTACCATTACGATGGAGGTTAGTCACCTTGAAGTTGTTCAGATGTCTTTTCCCGAACCAGAACTTCATACTGCTTTTCATTCCCCCTTTTCCCTCGCATACTTCTGCTACCCAGAAGAAAGTATGTCATGTGGGGAGGAGTGTAACAGTGTGGGCTGTTCTCGATACATTTTTTCTTCCGGTGGAGACGGGATCGGTTTGGGGAAGCCCAATCGATATCCCTTCTTAACCGGTGATAATCTCGCTGGTCTAGGAGGGGGACTCTCGAGGGTCCACCCCCACTGTTACACTCTGTCACTATCCATGCTGATTTTGTTTCTCTAGCCTCGCACGGTTCGTTTTGGTTTATTATTCTGTGAATAATACACCTATGTATTCGCTCAGCAAAAAATTTTTATAACACCCCCTCAAACTTTTTTCTTTTTCGTTTCAAGGTGCGTAGATTCCAAAAATGCAATGTCCGTCCGCCGTACGCCGTCCGCCGTATCACGTGTACAGGCTTCATTTTCGGTCTAAAAAATTCGTTCTTTCGCACACATGCTCCATTTGGGCCCTAGTTGTGTCCCGAAACTTTTCAGCCCGATCGGAATATTCCCAGGGGTGTTATGAGTGAAAATGTGTGTAAAAATAGGTACTTTTTGCGTTTTAGCAACATGTTGGTAAGATGAGCTTCTGAGATATCTTTTTCCATGTTTTTGAGGACGAGAAGACCGAATATGAAGTCGATTTTGACCAAAGAGTGGAAAATTGAGTTCTACCAAATGTTCAGCTCCCAAAATTGATTTTTTATGAGTCAAAAACCTGGGAAACCGTCTGATATCACCATCAGTTTGGATAACAGCACTGGAAAAAGTGTCAACACGTGGATCAAGAGGATTAAATGGCACTACCAATGATCAAAGATAGTTGGAAAAAAAAATTATAATAAAAAAAAAGAAAAGGAGTGTAGGTACCTAATTTGTGTTTTAGGGGCCAAAATTAATGGGAACCATCAGAAATAGCTTTTTCGATTATTACGGATGAATGAAACAATAAATGAACAGCCAACATTTCTGTAGGTATGTCCAGTAGAATAATAAACCCATGTGACAAGGACTTTGCAGCGTTTTTCACCCTCGCAGAGCATTTACCACTAACATTGATTGTTTTGTGAATTCTGTGATTTCTACTTCGATGATCATTCTTTAGAGTGAAAGTATGAACCACCATACAGCTAAATAAGTACTTAAGGGCAGCACAGTTAACTGAGGTGGTAATTTAAAAACAAAACAAATTGTTTTACAGATGGCTGACACGATTTTTTCACGTTTCACCGGTAAATCTCTCTTCGGCTCTTCGTCAACCAGAGGGGACTCATTGTGGTCGTCCAACGATCAGAAGCAAAACAATCCTTCTTGCTGCGTCATCACGACATCCAAAAGGAGCGAACCTGTTGTAATGAGGGTCATTCCGAGGTTTGATGGTACCGTCGAATTACACCGCACCAAAGTCACGTAGGGAAATTGTACGACCATCGCAGGAATGCACGGATCTCTTTGAAATTTGCGTTGTATTATCAGTATACTAAAATGTCGCTCTGGAGCTGATATGAGGATATTGACCAGTGCCCAGAAACGAGGTAATGGCACGGGTGTTGGATAGAGTATCGATTTTCTACTCAAATGTATCATCAAGTATGTATTAATTACAGAAATTATGTCATTTTGACAAAACGGTTTTGTCGTATTGTTATTTCTTGGGCAGTCTTGAACTATGTACATATGAAATATACAAATTGAAGATATCTGAAATTAATATAATTTAAATCATAGGCCGACGTCTGCGAACATTCAGAAATTTCATCAAGTAAACACGTTGTGGCCGGAGTACCTATCCTCAAACACAACCTGTGTGAATCTTTAGAGATGTATGACAGTACCACCGAGCTTCTCGACCAACTAGAACCCAAATTTCAAACATATTTCATTAAATTTTGTTCATGGAAAGTGCCAAGTACGGCGTACGGACCGAATTTTAACGTGGATATGTTTTTGGGCTGGGGGTCAGTTGAAAATTTTCGTGATACTTTTTTGTGATGCGAAAAATGTAACTTGTGTTGAATCTACGCCCATTTAAGCTAATAGATACTCATTTCTAAATCACTGTACCTATTATATTACGTAAAAGAACTGTATACTAATTTTCTCCACTTCATGGGAAAACCTAGAAATTCGGATATGCATATTCAATGCCCGAAAATGCATAGGTACATGAATTCTATGTTTTTCCATGAAGTGGGGAAAATTTGTCAACGTCTCGTCCTAAGGTCAGGGTCCCAGTCACAAGGTCAGCAATTTGTTATTCCATTTTCGAATTCTGCGTACCTTGAAACGCAAACCATCAAATTTTGAGGGGTGTTGAATTATTTTTTCATTATCGATTCTAAAGGTTCATTACTGAAAACGATAAATCAGAAAGGACGGTCCCTATTGGGTACATATGTAAGCTCCAACCACCTATATGAAGTACTTATGGCTTGGGTAATATTGCTACACATTATCTATATGACATAGGCCATAAAGCTGGATAAATACGGCATTACGGCTGTACGGCATTTAGTGTGTGGATTGGATTTTCGCTCTGAAAAAATCGTTCTTTTGCACACGGGCTCCATTTGGTCTCTAGTTGTGTCCAGAAAATTTGCAGGCCGATCGGAATATACCCAAGGGTGTTGTGGGTGAAAAATGGGTGTAAAAATAGGATGTTTTGGTGTTTTAGTACCATGAGCTTGTGAGGTGTCGTTTTCCACGTTTTTTTGGGTGAGGAGACCGAATATAAAGTCGATTTTGACCAAAGAGTGGAAAATTGAGGTTATAACGAAGTTTCAGCTCCCAAAATTCATTTTTTATGAGTCAAAAACCTGGGAAATTTTCACCATAAATTAACACTAGAATAATAACACTAAAAGTAGTATTATTATCAGGTGAATCAAGACAATTAAATGGCACCATCACTGATGATTTGTCAATAATTGAAGCTTAATTCGAGTTTTGGGGGAAACAATATTGTTGAAAACCATTAAAAATAGCCATTTTAATTATTGCGCATGAAGAAACAATAAATGAACAGCCAACATTTCTGTAGGTATGTCCAGTAGAATAATAAACCCATGTGACAAGGACTTCGGAGCGTTTATCTGATGACACCTATGGATCCCTAGGATTCAATGGACTGTTCGCCCAGAAGTAGGTGCCGGCACTCGGCGAAGCTTCTTAGCTCAGCACCACAAAATATCCCCTCCCTTCCCTAAGTGAAAATACAATAAATTGAACTGATGATACAATTTTTACAGGCTTTTATTTAACTCGCTCATTCTGTGGTGGTCAAACCTTGTAATAGATTTTCGCCCACATCCCGATATCCAATTGAGCTGAAATTTTGCATCTATCTTCAATGACAATACATGGATCAATCATAAAAACATACCTACGTTAATTTATTAGGTGTATTAATTAATTGATTAAAAAGAAGCTGAAATTTTGCACAGTCATCGATCTTCGATGGCAATACCTGAATCAATAATAAAAAACATGCATCACATTAATTAATTCACTCGAGTAGAATAAAAATTGATACAATATTTTCTAAAAATTAGGAAGAGTAAGTAAAATAAAAATATTTTAAAAAACCCGCTTTCCACGCTTTCCATTCGAAATGATCGAAAAATAATAGAACAATTTCTTTCTGCAACCCGGGAACACTGGAATTTTTTTATGACTACAGATAAAAGCGTGGGGCGCCTATAAAAGATTTCATATCTGCAAGAGTACTTTAATCGTAAATTCGAATGAAGATGAAAAAAAAAAAAATCTTTAAAAGTCAAATATTTTCTACCGCCCCACGCTTTTATATTTTTAGTCATAAAGAATTCCGATGTTCCTGGGTAGTAGAAGTAAAGCAATTATTTTTCGATCATATCGAAATAAAAGCGCATTTTTAAAAATTTTTAGGATATATATTTTTTGATTAAAGTAGGTATTACTTAATACAGGTATAATAAGTATGACTAATGTATAATGTAGGTATTATACGTGAGGAAATGACGGCTGATGGCCTCTTGCATTGACTAATACCTAACAGTGAGTGGTACTCAACTTACTCAAAATCAGGTGCATATAGTCCTTTATTCCTTGGGCAAGAACAGTGTCTCAAAACGAAAAACGCGGTTTAAATGAAACTTATATGGCGATTATTTTCTATGGGCCTGCAGTAGATAATAATAATCGTTGTTCCAATAGCCTTTTGTGTTTGTTATAAATTTATTACTTGAGGGTGTTGGAGGAAACGTTACATCTGAGGAAAAAACCGATCTATATTTTTGGAGAAGTTACCTAACCTCCGTAAGTTGAGTTTAGCACAGAGTAGTGATCACAACGATGGATGGACGGATTTTTCTAAATTCGATTTTAGATTATTTCTGTAATAACAATATTTATAGAATATACCTGTCCTTGCAGAAAAATTTAAATGGAGTTTGGCCGTTTACCTCCCTAAGTTGAATTTAGCACAGAGTAGTGATCACAACGGTGGATGGACGGATTTTTCTAAATTCGATTTTAGATTGTTTCTGTAATAACAGTATTGATAGAATATAACTGTCCTTGCAGAATTTAAATGGAGTTTAGCCGTTTACCTCCCTAAGTTGAATTTAGCACAGAGTAGTGATCACAACGGTGGATGGACGGATTTTTCTAAATTCGATTTTAGATTATTTCAGTAATAACAATATTGATAGAATATAACTGTCCTTACAGAAGAATTTAAATGGAACTAAAAGGTGCTCTTAGTCCTCTCCAACCTTCTAAAAATATTCAACCGGCTTTTTGAGAAAAATTTACTCCGTATAATTTTTCAAATTCATAATGTAATCAATAGGGCTTTCGCTTCTTATAACAAAGACATGTTGACATGGTACGTACAGGTTGGTCATAAGTTCATGTTGCCAGTTCTAATTGTCTGCACCTTAGTTCATCCGTAAATTATGAACCAAAATTCTTGGCGATGCGATGAGTAGGTATAGGGTGAGTGTAGCGAAAGTCTTGCTGGGTAAATACTGAGCTGAAACTATCTCGGACTGAGAGGAGAAGAATGAATTGAAGTGAAGAAACCAACTTCCTCGAACTTGGTTGGTCGATGCTAGGTGGCTGTAAACTTCAACTTGTGGCAGACTCCACATGTCTTCAAAATGTTCGTGGATACACTGCTAGTAGGTTTCTGTACGGAGGTAAACCATATGCACGTTGTACTGGCAAGCGTTTTCTTGCAGCCACGTTGCCATAAACTCCAAGACCACCCAACGAGTATAAAAACGGTGCACCGCTTCCACGTTCACTACTGGCCAGTGTTCTACCTGTATGGGGTTCCTTCTTTTCATTAACCGTCCTGCTGACATTGGAGGGCTGTTTTGACAACGAGAAACTATAATAATACGGTGATTTTACAGTTTGTGCGGTTTTTTGAGTAACAACCTCGGCTTCGTTAGACATCGACAAATTTACTGCTGGTCCGTAAGGGTATAGCTTATTCGAAGTTTCTTCAGATTTGTCGCTCTCGACTTTTCGTTCAGAGGTCGGAGCGAAAAGTGTCAAGTTCTTGTTGGGGAACGTAATTATCAAACCTTTACTGCTCGTCGACGCCGGGGATTCTGTCGTGCTGGATTCTTGGATTCCGTCACATGGAAGATGATGGTGGACGTGGTGTTGATCTGTATCACCGTCACAGCTGTGATTTTCGTACTTGGCCGGTTCATAAGGTCCAATCTTATTAATCCTTCGTGACGGGTTTGCCTCAGCGCCTTGTCCGGACTCTCCATCCCCAGTGGATTTCGGTGGATACGAATAACCTTTCTTTTCTTTGGAGACCGGCAGATCGCTCACTTCGATGAACGCCTTGATGCTATTTCTGATCTCAGGCGGTAGCGAATAATCGTTTCCTAGACCAGTTGATTCTCCCAGTTTCTGAACTGGAACGATGAGTGCGGCGTAGGGACCTATTTTGGCAAACGTCAATTTCACTTTTTCCTCCACGCCGTCATCGTTGAACCGCGTACTCGGAACGGACAACACAGCTGACACTGGGTACCGCGGCTTTTCTTTAGGTTTGGTAATCAAACTTTGTACATTCACGAAAACGTTCTCACCTTCGACTCGCTCATCGATTCGGGTAAACGTGGTGTCGGTTCTAACAATTTTATTGGATTGCTTGATGGCAGGTGGTCGGTCAGGGTGTTTGAGAGACGGTCCTGTGTTGTTTATGATTAGCTCGTATCCTCCGACGAATCCGTTAGGGAGGTAATTAATTTTCGTGGTCGTAGCTGCGTCCAGATGACCATACAGCGCTGTTATCTAAACAAAGAAAATCGAGATTGCTCACAAAACTCCTTAAAAAGTTGATATATGTCCATATATCAATACAGAAGGCGTAGTTAGTGTTTGGCTTTTCGCCATGAGCAAACATGAAATACTAAGTACCCTTCATTAGCCATACCTCTTCCTAAATGTTCATCATGTGAGAACCTCTGTAATTAATAATAGTAGTTAATAAACTCTTCTTTTTATCTAATATAGATATATTGTGTAAATTATCCGAAATCCTAATCATATAACTCGCATGCTGTGTCCGAAGACATAAATATCACTTCACATATATTTGCTGTTCCCACATTTCCAGTAATAAGGTGACAAATGCATCTATCCATAATTATGTGCGTTGATTGTTGGAGAGCTAATAAAAAATATTGAATAGGGTTTCAATAAGGTTAAGGGAATTTAAAGACTTGAAATAACGTGGAGGAGGACTTTTACTTAAAGGTGATTTTTATGCTTCAGCCAATAGTTTGCTTCTATTGTATACCTAATTTGAATCCAGTCGAAATTACCGGAGACTATTACGAATCCAAAGGATCTCATCTGACAATAATATAATATATGCAATTGATAAATCCCTTTCACTCCGACACTTATCGACAATCCTATTACCTATATGATTCGCGGGTGTATCGGTGTGTGTGTGTTTGTGTGCGTTAGGTATGTCCCAAAAGTATCTCGATACTTAAAAGTATCGATACATATCGATACTCTTTTTCTCTGATATTATATCGTAGTATCGATACTTTTTTCCCAGTATCGGAGCCGTTACTTTTTTTATCCCTCACATTTCATCAGTTTCAACACCTACCACATGTAGGTACTATTGACAGTACCTCTAACTAGATTGATGGGAGGCGAACCATTTCAGCAAATTAACGAAAGTTAATGTACCACCACCTCCAGCTCTCAGTGAGAATCAGCTGTCCTCCATCTAGTAGGAAGGAATAAATGTTAACCCAACCAAGCAGCTTTTTGATTGGATTTTCTTTGTTCGTTCTTGTTTCTGATGTGATTGTGCCGAATTAACGAAATAATGTCATGCCTTGTCTTGTCATGTCAATAATTTTGAAAAACAAGCGCCCAAACAAAACAAAAAAGTTTCAAATAATAGAAAGAAGTTATTTATTGTTTCGTTCATTTTATAATTATTATCCTGAAATAATTCTTCGATAGGCTGATGATAGTATTTTATCTTATGTAAAAACGTGGGACGTGGGATATTCATTGTCACGCTGACGGAGAGAGAACAAAACGACATTTCCACCCATTTTTTGAAAAAGTATCGAAAAGTAGGTATCGATACTTCAAAATATCGATACTTTTTTAAAGTATCGTATCGATACTTTTTGATACTTTTTTAAAGTATCGTATCGATACTTTTTGATACTTTTAGATGTATCGATACGATATAATATCGATACGATATATATATCGATACGATATATATATATCGATACTTTTGAAGTATCGGACATCCCTAGTGTGTGTGTGTGCGTGTGAAGGCATCAGAGCCAGACGGCTGAACGGATTTTCAATAGGGTGGTCTCATTGTGATCAGGGAGTTCCGGGCCAGGTTATAGGCTATCGCTCGATCCTCCGGATCTTCCTGGCCGTCCCTAACGACAGCGTGCGAGTTCCTGGTTTTGCTTGCTACGGTTGAGTCCACGGCTCGGATCACTTTCGACCCCAAGCCAGAATAAGGTGGGTGCTGTCGGGAAGAAGTTTTCCGTACTAAAACGATTTTTTTGAGACCTGGTGTTCAGGATTTATTCGATGATTGTGATTTCATCGTCAGAATAATCGCGTGGTTGATAGGTGGTTGCCCTCATATTTCTTACTGTCCCATGTGATTCATAATATTAAGATCGTGGTTAGCGATGAGATTCATCGTCAGACTAAATGCTCTGAGTATTACTGGAAAGTTTTAATCGTTTTTCAATGGACATAAATGTGACACGCAGACGGAGACATAATTATGAAATAGGTTCGTATCTATGGGAAATTTGTGAAACTGTCATTATCAAATGCGGATTTTTGTGGATTGTCTCCGATGCCAGGAAGAAAATTTCTAGAGCCAGTTTTACTTATACAACGGGTTTTCCTGCTATTCAAATGATAATTGTGCAACTAACTACCATCAACAGGTAATGAATTCAGCGTACTACTGATCAAACTACACGGTTCCAGATGGGCTTGCCTGACGAATGGAGTATGCATGGGTCGCAAAAGCGATTTATATTATTTTTTAATGAAACTTGATTCCATTCTGAGAACTTCGACACCAACTGCACTGTCTAGGTAATTCTTTTTCTGTGATTTTTCAAAGTTTCCAGAGGTTCCTACGCCACATAGGGCAGGGGGTCCCGCCCAGGCGAGAGGGGTGCAGTAACATGGAAATCTGGAATCTTCGAAAAATCATAGAAAAAAGAACTACTTATCGCAGGACAGTGCGGTTGGTGTCAAAATTCTCAGGATAGAATCTACTGTCATAAAAAAAAAATAATAATAATAAAAAATAAATAAATACCCCATTTTTGATCAATCTAATACTTTCCAACTACCGTTTTGAAACATTCTCCTTTCACTTGGTTCTGCGTAGGATTTCATAGTATGTGCTGCAGATAGTCCAGGTACTTATCGGTTAACGGGAGGCCACTCATTTAACGATTTAAAATTATTTAAATTATTATTTTCTGAATTATTAGTTATCGCTTTCGTTCGTTGTCTGGATGTGTTTTCAGTCAGTGTCGAATGATGGCAAACGTGGAACGTGTGGCAGGCAGTACCAAGTTGGGTAAAGATGCGATTTTTTACAATTCTTTCAAATTTGTTTTACAAAAAAAGCTGAAGGTTGTTTGGGACTTCTGAATAGATTAGTGGAATGCATTGTCAAGCGATCTGGATGCTCGCTGGCGCTCGCATCTCAAAAAAGATAAACAATCCCAGAAACTATCCCGTGAATGAGCAGGTTGTTTGGGACTTCTGAATAGATGAGTGGCCTCCCGTTAACCGATAAGTACCATAGTCCATATTTCTGCTGAGAGCCATTTCAGTTAATAGTCCCATAGGTCTAAAACGCTGCAAATCCCTGCACAACGGTTTATTATTTTGTATAGAATACCCTTCTGTTACAGATCACAGCTCTATGTATAGATAACCCGTCTATATAATATGATATGTACTATTCTACACATATTATGTAGATCGCAGACCCTCCATAGGTTAGTACCTAACCCCGTACTCGTTACTAGGTACCTACCTAAATGACGAGTTAAATGTTGCTAAAATAATTCTGCCGATGACAAACAGTACCTAACAAAAAGAAACACACATAATGAAGTTCTGAAAAGAAATTGTTGATGAGGAGTGAAAAAAGTTGCAAAAGTACCTACCAACAAACTCCAGCCCCTTCTACGTAGATGGTATAATGAACCGTTGTGTAATAATTTACCGTTGAGTAATGATTTACCGTAGTAATAATTTACCCATCAATAATACTTCAACGTTTGTTCAAGTTTCACTACCTACCAACAAACTCCAATAGAGCCATCATTTTTCAAATTAAATAATATCACAGAACAACCAACTCGACTTCATACTCCGCCAATATAATCAGGTGATCCCTACCAATGATTGGCCGTATTCACAAATTCCTATTGTGGGCGCGTCTCTGGTTACGAGATTTGGTTTGGATTGTATACAATTTCATTCACACTGGAGTCGAAAATGCCTGTCGGTGCAAACTTCGGGGCCTTACTGTGAACGAACGGCTGGACGTACGATGCTCCGGATGGTCTTAAAAAACTCGCAAGTTCAAGAACTATTTAAAACCGTAAAAATATTTACGTAAAAAAATGGTATAGGCGTTTTGAAAATTTCAACCCCTATTTTGAACCCCTTAGAGATGACTCACAGTAACGTCGAGCTTCGAGGACCAACTAGACGCCGAACGGAACCTATAACCCGAATTTCATCAATTTTTTTTCATGGTAACTAAGAAAAGTGGCCCGTACGGCGTACGGCGTACGGCGTACGGCGGACAGACAGAAATATTTTTATTGCAGTTTTGGATTCTACATACCTTGAAACGTAAACCATCAAATTTTGAGGGGGGGTAAGAATTTTTTTTTTCATGCTCGATTCCAATGGTTCATTATTGAAAATAATAAACCAAAAATGCATCTTTTTTATTATGTTTTTTTAATTTTTTTTATTTTAATTTTTTTTTTAATGAAAGTAGATTCTATCCTGAGAATTTTGGCACCAACCGCACTCTCCTACGAAAAGCAGTTTCTATTATATGATTCGTAGAAGTTTCCTACACTAGTGATATGACGTCAAACTGGGCAAGGGAGCCCGGACAGGTAGGACTGGTGTAGGAAATGAAAAAGCATATAATAAAACTACTAAGGTATCGTAGGAGAGTGCAGTTGGTGTCAAAATTCTCAGAATGGGATCTACTTTCAATTGAAAAATTAAACTGAACACGTGGGTAACCCTCATTGTTCTTTACAGACGCCTAACCTTGGAAATTGGTTTAATGCGTCAAAATATACCCATAAAATTTCAATAACACTTAGTTTTCTGCTGTTACTTTCCGCATTTACTGCTTACTATCAGTGACATTAGTCATACCTAACAGTTGAGGTTTACGTCACCGCTTCCTGAAAAGTGAGTTTTCCTGACCCACGACCCCCCCCCCCCCCCCCCTCCACAACCCCCCATTATGATTGGACTGCACTGAAACAATCGAAACTGTTTTGAGATAGATTGATGATCTGTAAGCTCAAGCAGGGGTTCAACCTGGACATTTTTCCAGCTGAACACAAAACTGAAAAAACACAGAGGTACCTACCACATGCCGAATAATTACGTTTGGAATAATTAAAATTATTATTATTATAATTATATTTAATTATTATTAATTAATTCAGCCGAATAATAACGTTTGGACGAATGGTATGGGTTATGTTTTGTGACAGTTGTGAGAGCCAAACGGTCAACGGCAATATTTGAAATGCAGCTTGGTCAGGATTCTTCACAAAAGAATGCAAAAGAAGAAACACTTACCGAGAAAAACATCACGAGGCGCATGATGCGAACGATACTCCCTGACTACACAAGACTACTTGTACAAGAACCCGCGGTTGTTTATTACTATGAATCCCATTAACGAGACTGAAGAGGAAACCTTCGCGGTGGGAAGAGAACCAGCTTTCTCGAAAACATTCCCGAGCCTAAGAAGGTTAGCAAAAATGATTTCAATCTGAACTAGGAATCGCTTCATTTAGCTTTTCAAAGGAATTTCACGACTGTTTCACGAGCTAACGATGCAAAGGAATTAAAATCCCTTACCTGTGGAGGCTGTGATGATAGGTGATCAGAGGATAATCAACTCGAACAATTTTTTTTTCAAGCAAAACATAAATGATAAAGTAGGTACTACAGTGGGGCCGTTTTAGGAACGAGGCATTTGTATAAGTTGGGTACAGCTTGGACTGTCGGTCCGGAGTTGACTGATTGCATCTAAAATGGGTGCCCTCTCTGTGTTTATTCAACATCATAGTAGAGTCTGAGTCAGTCATAGTCAGTCGTAGTTATTGGGCTTTTGGGCATCTATCATAGTAGGTACATCTGTACATTATAAAGGTAGGGTCGAGCACATAGAACGCAATCTGTAGCGGCGATCCGGCGATCCACTGATGACGTTGTATGACCACTGAGAATAAGAAGATTATCTTCTATTCTCAGTGCGTACGACGCTGCAAGGGTGTTATTTGGTTCTGGGGTTTTCACTGATTCCCTATTAGTTCTGGGGTCTACCCCAGTCCCGAGATGTAAGATCTACCCTGGGCTGTCCCGTTTACCCTTTGGCAGGAAGATCTTACTCTCTAGAGATTACTTCCTTTGAGAATCAAGGAGTAACCCCGCCTGATATACACCAGAATCCGAGGGTTGCAAATAAAGCTGGACTTGATTAGTAATTAGAATTCTTCTGAAACAAAAGCGCTGTTTAATGAACAGATATGAGTACTTGAATGAAATATACACATATATGAGTAATCTAATGCAAGTCCTACCTAAGCCCTCGGAATCGAGAATGTCCAAACGCACTCCGCGATAAGGTTGCGGCTTTCGCGAATCTCACGCGGGAGCGAACGGGTAACGATAGTCAAATGACTCTGACCTGTTTGGTGGTATCAGTCCGGTGATTGCCTGGTGGCTGGTCCAGGCGACTCGACGGGAGCAGGCTTCTGCAGCTAGGATGGAGGGAATCTGTCAGGTTTCCTCCAAACGATCAGTCCAAAGACTGAGAAGGTCAGGCACGATTAAAGCCTATTGACTTGTTGCTTCTTCGACGTCTGAGGAGATATAGTATTAATTTCGTGTTTCCGATCAGTTGCCAGTTCGGGTCGGAGGCGTGATAGGGCGTTCTGTTTTCGAAGCTCAATCGAAATTTTGGATCAGGAGGAGAGGGATGATTATTTCGGTTCATTGGGTGTAGCCGTGACGACAGCATCATGTAGGTACCAATTTTGGCACATGCGGGAAGGGGTAAAGTTCCGCCTACCGCTACGTCACGATTGCAATGGCCAAAGCACTGTCGTTGACTGTGGCCGCGAGTTCTTGGGAAATCGGTCGTCAGCACTCCTGAATTAACACTTTTGGTACATCCTGTGGAAACGTCCGATTGTTCATTTTCCCACAGGTGTACTGTTCAAATTCCATGGCAGGTTCAACGGACATTTGGTTGATGCCGTTGACCTGACAGACGCAATTTTGCATTATCCCTGCCACTTCAGTGCCATCTCTCTCTCGATGGCACCGGCCACACACATCGCGATCTGTCGGAGCGATCTACACTTGGTCGCCCGCTACGGCGATACTGTTGCAGGTACAAAAATAAAAAAATCCTTTGCGATCTGTCAGTGCGATCCGGCGTTGCAATGGAGGAGGAAACGGAATTGTTTATCGAAAAAATGCCGGAATAGAGATATTCGTCTGCTACATCTTGAGAACATTACAACAATCACCCCACTGAAATCAGCACCCATAGTCGTCTTCGTTTTTACGGCATTGCGAGAACAAGAAGGAGTATTTCCTCTTCAGAGCAACTCATTTTTCAAAAAATCCGAAATAACGAACACTCCTAGGAAAACGGCAGGAAGGAGCCCGCAGTCGGAACGATACTGGATTGCTCTCACATTCATATCGCACTGTGTGTGGTCCGTATCGCCGGTCGCGGAGGAGATCGCCGCGACAGATGGCGTCGGATAGGCACACAGGCTTTGGCACACAGAACGCGATCTGTCGCGGCGGGCAGCGAACTCTGACCGCCGCGATCCAGCGATCCAGTTTCAAGATGGAGGATGATACCGAGCTTTTTACTGAAAAATTTAGAAATTCCGTGTATTTGTACGGTACATGACACCACCACTACAGAAATGTGGTGAAAAATGCAGAAGCGTGGGCCGTGATTGGACAGGAGCTGAACATCACTTGAAAGCAAGAATATCTTTTTATATTTCACACTAGCTGTGTACCCGCGCTTCGCAACGGTAGAACCGACGCGTGTTGCTGCGATTTAAATAAATGGAGCCAACGGTCATGTATTTTAATATGCCTGTATCCCCCCCTCCTCAACTGATCAGAAACCTTCCCCAATGCCAACCCTAACTGCCTTTAACCCCCCCCCCCCCCGTATCCTATGAACCCTCCCTACCTTGTTAGAAACATTCCTCAATGTTCACACAACAAATTCCCAAAGTTGCACTCCAATTGGTCAAGTAGTTTTAAAATTTCTGTTGACCCCCCCCCCTCTCATAACCTGTACCCCCCTCCCACTAACATCCTGATTGAAGTACCACTTGAATGTACTCGTCGAGCTGAATCCAGAATCTAATTACAATCGGATTTACGTCCAACCGTTCAAAGTTATTATAAGCATAAACGTCCTCATAGAAGTGATTATAACACGTTTTTTAGTAGTATTTCATTCATAGCGTTTCAACGGATGGACAGATTCAAATGCGGATTTTTCATAAACCTTCCCAGATAAATTCTGCGTCAAATGGTACCAGCCGCAACTTTCTACGTTCAGCCGTTCTCAATTGATGCCGAGACAAACAAACAAACAAACAAACAGACACTGTTTTATTATATATATAGATAGGCTGCATATATTCACCAACCTGTTCTCTCTTTTGATTTACTGGGTGCACCCAAAATCGTCTTCTTGTGCTGGCGCTCTGTACCAACGCGAAAAGAAGCAAGATTTCCTCTTCGTCATAACTACAAATTTTTTCTAGAGAAACATACAAAACACTTCTGTGAACTTGCTGTGCTGAAATCTACTACGATACTGGATCGCTCACACAGATATCGCATTGTGTGTGACGCAGCTGTATCGCCGATCGCCAGGCAGATCGCGGGATTGCTGTCCGCCGCGACAGACCGCGTCCTGTATAAATATATTACGAGTATTAAAGTGTCAAATTCACATTCCGCCCGGTAGGCACCTGTAACCTATCTCATGTCTGCGTGTTTTTCACTATCTTGAATAGTGAATTAGGCTTGATAACGGATAAATAGGTACTACTTCGATAAGTGCCTAGGTAATAATCCAACCAAAATGAAATAATAAGACAGAAATGGCCTCTTATCTGTAGCTGTTTATAAAATCGTTATGCATTTGCCACGTTACGGAACTCAGTCGTCGAGTTTCCGTCGATGTTTTCTTGGAATCCTACGCTTCGGTTAACGACTTTTATCATGGCTATGAAAACTGTTTGGTAACAACCCAAATAATAATTATTATAATTATACTGTGTACCTACAAGATCAATATTCCACTTAAGCTAGGTTCACATGGGGCGGCAAATCGTTCTGCAAAGCTATTTGCCATCGCCAAATGGAATGCGGCAGCGCAACACATGGATACTATATCAAAATCGTTAGATCCGCTGCCCGAATCTTGCCGGATCTGCGCACACCTTTCCCGTTTGGTTGTTCGCGCCATATTGGAATTCGACATTGTTAGCTTTCCTTTTCTTTTGGTTCATTAGGAATTTTTTTGTGCCCATATGTTTTGTCATCAAAGAAAGTAAACGCAAACTTATGATCATTGCGGCCCACTCCAGGCCTGAGATTTTGGACACCAGAAAGCATTTTAACGAAGGAGAAGTTTATGAGTCTGCTCACGGATTCCATTGTGCTGCCGTTTGCTCTGCGGGAAAAATTTCGGCAAACGCGTTGCCGTTGATTTTCGCCCCATGTGAACCTGGCTCAAATATGAATCACGAACTGTTGTGCACACGGATAAGGAAACGTTTGTGCACACAGAGTAGGCATATCCAGTAGTTTTATTGATTGTATAAGATTTTTACCTACTCAAATGTAGTGCTAAAAATGAGGAAGGTAGTTCGCCTCTACTTGGAGGATATACCATGTACATAAATATGTACAAGTGGGCTAATTCCTAGATGACGTTGACGTCAGATCGATTCTAGGAATAATTTAAACAAGAAAAAATGAATTTCTCGACAACGCTTTGTCATGAAGCTACGGACGACTCTGTTTTTCGTTTTGACGTTTTTTTTTAAAAACGAGCTTCCCTGCTTCTGGAAAAACTGGTGTAGGTTCTTATCACTTTTATCATATATCTCAAGAGCAAAGTGCAAACAAGGTTTGAATGGATTTTTATTTGATCTGGAATTCAAGCATCTGCAGTTAGTAAAGTTGAATAGTTAGAAGTCGTGTGTTACGGAATTAAGGGCTGATAAGAGCAAAGAGCCACCTGATAGGTTTGCTGAACAGATTCCAGTGACCATACCTGGACTTTCAGTAGAATGCATGTTGATTAAGCTTTGTACATTCAATTGAGGAATGTGCTGCGTTCTAGGTAGGTACGCAGTATATTTATTTTCTCAGTATTACTAGGAACGGATTCAATTTTCTACAAGGTAATCCTAGTAAATCGATGATGAACTACCGTTATCGTTAATGACGGACCAAAAACCGTTAGGAAAGATCTTATCACTATATCGCACGATTGATAACACCGGGAAAAACTTGTGAATATTCGCATCTCATCTGCACATTCTTTGAGTTTCAATTAGGACCTGAAACCTACTTATCCTATCTACAGCAGTCTTTGGGCTAGAAATGTTGTTGCCTGCGCTTTTCATGGGAAGCTGTCGTTCGACGACCGAAATCTAAAGGATACATAACAAGTTAGGCTTCAGGTACACTTCGCTGTTGTGGGTGTAGCCCGTGGAATTCCCCACGGAAAATCAAGCCATATACCTATCTATACCATACCACCGACCATATACGTATTTTCATATTTAAAAAAAAAAATTAATACCAAAGCCGAGTTATTTCTTATCGGAATTCGATGGAAAACTCATACGTATACGAATATTTAAATCCGTTTTGCGACTTTGAGGATATTTTTTCCAGAATCATCATTTTTTGAACCTATTTAATGACAGGTTGTTGTTGCTATAGGGGTGTCTGACTATCCAAAAGGAATCGATTTAAATCTTATCGATTTTCTAATTCAATTCAATTCGTTCATTAACGGAAATATCCAATTAAAAATCGACATAAAACAAACATTTTCATAAAAGTGATGATTTAAATTGTGATTTAGGTACATCATATTTTTGTTCATCGTGTTCTGCGTTCATCGTCGCTTGCCCGAATATGCGTCGATGCTCGGGGTTGAGAGCATCGGCCGCATGTGTGTGCGGGGTGCGCGTCAAGATTCGGCAAACTCCGAGCATAGGTGAATATTCGGGCGAGTATGGGCGAATACTCGGTGTTGGGCCCAACACCGCAAGTGTAACCGCGGCTTAATACGAAAGGCTGACAACCTCAGTATACTATACGATGGATGTAGGTAATAAGCTTGGAAATAAGTAGGAGTAGGAGAGAAAGAAAGTACAGGTGGCCCGCTACTCACAATCATGGGAATCGGTTCGGCGAACCAAGTTCGAGGGCGTGGCTCTCTTCACTCGGTACAGGGAAATACCAACAACGCCAGTTCCTCTCTCTGAGTGTGCTCGATATGAGTTGTTGTTCGAAGGTTGGAGCTGCTATCATTCTTTTGTATGAGTTGGGTGTTTTTAAAAGAAAACGGAATAAGAGATTCCAGTGAACCAAGCTGTAGTTGCGCGATGGAAAAAAGCGGTCTCACATTAATCTCACAAAAAAATCATCCCAGGGAAGGACTATCAAAATTATTTAACAATGAAGTCGAATTCCGTTATTTATTGAAAATTGTGGCTCCCTATATCAACGCAAGATACCTACAGGATACCTACGCCGAACATTGCCTCGTTGCTACACTTCGCTGCCGGGAGAAACCTCGAAGACCTGAAAATTTCTTGTGCCATTTCGCCTCAAGCACTGGGGAAAATAATTCCAGAAACCTGCTGGGCAATCTACAGTAGCCTCAATTATGATTTTATTAGCTTTTATGAGCTCTGTCGGGTAACTGAACAAACGTTTTCCAACTCGACGGAAGACCAAGTTCGTATCAAGTTGGTCACGAACTTGTTTCCTCTACCTCCACAGGCAAAAAACGAGGAACTTGCTTCGCGCGAACGAAGTTCGACGTGTTTATTCGTTCAGTTGGGAAGCACTGTGTGGGATATCGCCACCCTCAGTGAAACCTAAATGGCTTCACCAGTTGCCAGCTGTGCACTTACCTGGCAACTCAGCTACCTATTAACTATACCATACCGAGTTATGGGCTCGTGTGTTCCGATTCGACCTATAGACGATCACGCCGGAACCCACCTACTCTCTGTTGCAGCGGCCAAAACTAATTACAAGTTTCTCACTTTAAAAAGCCCCGTTTCAAAAGGCAATATCGAGGGTACATGATGTTACCCTTGAGCAAGTGAGGATCGCTCTTTCTGCCCTGCTTCCTTTCGAATTCGTAACTCTCCTGGGCAGGGGCAAATGCCAAGGTCCTGGTGGTCGGCTTGCTCTATTCGGGTCCAGACAACTGCGCATCCCAACGGGACGTGGGCGTGATCACATGATTTACGCTTCAGATTCTCGCTTTTACCCCTGTACGAACGCAGCCGCACTGACGTGAATTATGATTTCAGGGACTGGGGTTGGTTCATCCAGAGCGTTCATCCATCGTCCACGGTGGGCCATAGCCAACGGGTTGTTATCTTTTGGACGTGATGGTGCTGTTTCGTAATAATGAGGTACTTTACGTTCACATAGTAGCAATTCTATAACATTTGAGTTCAGTCACATCAACACGCAATAAAATGAGTGAGTCGAACAAATAAGAATCATGATTCAGTTCTACACTACTTCTAGTCCTGGTAGACGAGTGTGGAACACCTTCAGTGCAAGTCCAATAAGGAGTAAACCAAAACTGAGAAAACATTACATCAAGTACGTAGATAACAAAACTACAAAATGGTAAGGGTACTTGTGTGTTATACCGACCACACCGGTAGATCGACGTTCGAAGTAGAATTTCATTCATTTCAATTACTCATTCCTTCATTGTGGACTTTAGACAATAAATATCAGGTATTTGCCTTATCGCAACACCCCTCACCGAATGAGGAATGCGATTGTTTGAGGAATGCTCACCGAATGTTTTACCGCAATAATGGGTGTTTGGTGGGTTGTGTAGGGAAACCGGGGGCAGATTTCTAGTTAAAATCCCGGACCGAAGCACAAAAACCCTAATGGAACAAATCCAGCTTCATATTGAACCAGGAACGACAATTATTTCTGATTGTTGGAGAGGATACAACTCAGCTGAGTTGGAGGAAGCTGGTTTTCATCACATGACCGTCAATCACACTTATAATTTTGTCGAGCCACAAACCGGCGCGAGTACTCAACAAGTTGAGAGGATGTGGGGTTCTGCAAAATGGAGGAATAAGAGACATCGAGGTACAGCCCGCCACCACCTTGAATCTTATCTAGTAGAATACATGTGGCGGACGGCACTGGCGGCCGAAGGCGGGAATCCGTTCGATACACTTCTCGTGGACATCGCCAAGTTTCAGGTGGCTATGTCAGCCAAACACTAATTAAAGGTGCAGATAGTTTTCATTTTGTTTTAAAATGTAAATATTCAATAAACCATGTAATTCTACGCATATTACAGTGTTCAATTCACCTTTTCAGGTGTGGTCGGTATAACACACAAGTACCATGGTAAGTTTTACAGGTAATATTTATGACACCGAAATCAATAAGAAATTTCACATTTCTGGAGGGACTGAGTATCAAAACATTAGAGTAGAAAAACAATTGCAGTAAACTTTTGTATTCCTTTCATAAAGAACACAATACCTCAAACACTACCAAAAATAAAAAATAAAAAAATAAAACAAGTCCTAAACAGAATTTATTTAAAGAAAAATCTGGCCTTGCAATGAGGTGTTGAAAGTTACATAATTTAGTACCATTTTCAATGAGTTTTTTCGGAAACCTTCTAATTTGTGCACTTTAAACTTGACAATGGAGATAACTGCTAATCTATTTTATCCGAGAAGATATAATTTCCCAAATTCAACTTTTTTATACGCACCTTCACACTCACGTTTTTCGTAATAAAACTGAGACAAGAAGGGTCACGATATTTCAGAGCATAATTTATTATATACGTACAGACCATAGGTATACCTCTCACGTAGCCTTCTTCAGCACTGCAGAGAGCAAAGATATCCACGGCAGGAGGCAGTAGGATACAAAATATTGTTGGGGCTGAGCAGAGAAACGAAGCTGCAGCGGTCTTGAGGGACTAAGGGGTTCAGGTCAGGGTTACCATCTCATTTTTCCTGAAGGCAGGACAGTCCACATGAAAATGAAGGGAATTCACCACCTAGTATTGAACAGAACATATAAAAATATAGGGCATAATTAAAATTTTCATAATTAAAAACAAAATTGTCATAAGTTTTTTCTCTTCAAAAGTTACTGATACCTACTGTGAAAACAGAGATTTGAACATGTAAGCATTAAACAGAACGTTTCAGTGCTCTACGATATATTCAGGCACATTACGCCCTCCTCACTCCTCAGGTCAATCTGAGGGAATGACAGCAAATACTAGGCAATAGAAATTGTTCTTGTTTGATATATTTTGTGATAATATGACAAAAGTCAGGTAACTTACAGTAATGAAGGGTTAAGATCATTCTATGTAAGTATTAGATCAAATCAGGGTTTAAAGGAGAAAATTTGGATATGGACGTGAACGGATTGCAGGGAATTAAATACGATAAAAGCTATTTTATTGAGTCACGTTATTTCTCACACAAGATTCCATATATTACGTCAGATACAGTTTCGGCAACACAACAATTAATTCGTTTAAATCACCAAATAAATAATCCAACAGGGTTGAACACAGCAAATAATTGGTAGGTTTAAAACCTTTCAAACCAAAGCTTTAGTTCTACAAAAAGTTTCAGTTCTCTACGATGATATATTTTGGCACACACATTACCTACATCTTCCTCAGGCATGAAACAGCATAATGTGTTCCTAAAAAACTTGAACTAAGGGCATGAAACCACAGACTAAGCAATAGGAACTACCGTCTTTCTCACTATCTCTCTCAGGTAAGACCTTGAACATTTATTCTCTAGATTGCTGAATTCGACTCAAACCCCCCCCCCCCCCCCCCTTTTCATTTACTATTTTGCTATTTTGACTGTAGATCCGAAAAGTAGGCCAAAATGACCCAATTTCAAAAATTAGAGAGGAGGGATGGATGGGGTGTAAAAGTATGACATATCCCCCAAAAATAGGATGGATGGGTTAACCCTGGTTCAGGCGGCACAGTCCGCAATAAATAATGGTACCCACATGCACATGCACTGCTGATGATGATGTTGTTGACGTGCTTATCAAGAAATAGTAGGTAATCGAATGAAAAGGAACAGCTCCAAATCTATTTGTTTTGAAATAGGATAATAGATGAAAACTAAGAAGTTTGCAGTTATGAAAGATGGACTGAATAGGTAGGTATATATCTGGTTTGTTTCCAGCCATATAGACTAATAATATTAATTTAACTTAGGTGATTCAGTCTACGCGATGTTGATGTCTCTAAATATCGGGTTAGAATGAACTTTGAAATGCTCGATATCCGTTTTCATCTGCCACGAAATCTGTGCGGTGGAAAGTCCCCTCAGGCGACGTAAAAGAATAAGCGCCGGTCTTCACTGGGATGAATCCCCAAGGCTTTACGAGTGATTTCTTCAAAAATCCTTGCTCTCTCCGGTAGACCGAGTTGCTCACCAAAAAACTGAAATGAAAAAGTAAAGACACCAATTATGAATTCCTTATCCCCTTCCCTGAAAAGCAAGCTTCTAATCAGAGATCTTAACACATAACACATCACTCCAGGCCGAACAGGTATAGACAGAAATGAAATAGGTAATACGTTCATATCCTTATGAAATCATAGTTTTTACCTGAGTACCTTCTGTACATTCCTACATTCACCTAACGGACACAAGTATGGTCAACTGTCACAAATATGACGTTTGTCCTATGATACTTAACTTTATTAACTCTTAACAATATTGGATCTTATGTATTCGGAACATAATCAAATATCCAGCTATTCTTGAGTCGTTACCTATTCAGATTTCTTTACTAAATTAAAAAGTCACTCTAGGCAGATTTTATTCAGTGACTACCTACATACCTATTGTAGGTAGGTACGATTGCTAATACTCAACAGATTTTGTGATGAAGACCCATTTTGTTTCCTATAGCATTTCCAGCTATTTTTGAGTATTTAAAAATTTCCTTTGCCAAATTACGAAGTCACTCCAAGTAACTTGGGAGATTATTCCTGTTTAATTAAATCACTGCCTACTAATTGCACAGATTCGGTGGTGATAACCCATTTTATTATCAGTCATGATATTAAATTATCATGGCCTCAAGAAGATCCAAGATAGTCATGAAAGAAGTGGGTGAAAAGCAAACCGACATTTTTACGTTGCTTACTAACAGAATGACCGAAGTCGAAGGAAGCTGTTTTGGACCCTCAGGTAAAAAGTTTGAGAAAAAATAAGGGTTTTCCTGAGTGTCCCTACAGGAGGATCTCTACCTCTACCTGCAGCCCAGACAGTGATATATATGACACGAAGGAGCAGTGCCTGTAATCCTACAGGAAAAGTTATTGTATTCCTAACAGTGCAAATCAGGAATGTGGGGCCGAGATAAGAATGACAGGCAAAGATATAATGGGGGTCTAAAATTAGTTTTAAAAGCGCCCAGCCCTTCGATGTTGCCCGTATGGGACGATGGCAGAACCTTAGTTGACGAGACTGTTGCCTCTAGGAAGGAGGCTTAAGAATGTTGTTCGTACCTACATGTAATCAAACTGAATTGTAATAAAAGTAAGATTTTATTAGGTAGCCTTTTCAAAATCAATTTTATTGTTCGCATGATGGACTTAAGGAACAAGTAGTTTAGGTAGGAAATAAAGAAAAACGGAGTTATTGAAAAAATTCCTAGTCTCTTTCCACTAATACATGATTGTATTAGTGGAAATCGACTATTTTTCCACGATTTCTTCTCGAGTGATTTAGTTCGTACTAGATAGGAATCTATAATGCATAGAGGCAAGTAGCTTTTCATTACACTATATTTCAACTGAACCATAAGTGGAATAAGCGTTTTATTAAGAGTTCAAAAGTGGGGTTGAGTATCTAGGAGCTCCAACAGTTAAAGAACACAAACAGGTATGTTGTTTAAGGCAACGACAAGAAACTAAAATCTTTTTCGAATTCCATTTGTCAAACACAATTCACAACTAGGTGTAATAAATGAAGGTAAAATTAATTTTGGAGTATGTATATATTTGGAGGTATTTTTTAAACTGAACGAAGAACAAGAGTTGGCTATAAAATGAAAAAACGCTGCAAATCCCTACACAACGGTTTATCATTTTGTACAGAATACCCTTCTGTTACAGATCACAGTTCTCTGTATATATAACCCTTCTGTTACAGATCACAGTTCTCTGTATGTATAACCCTTCTATATAGATCACAGACCCTCCGTACCTTAGTACCTAACCCGTACTCGTTACTAGGTACCTAACTAAATCACGAGTTAAATGTTGCTAAAATAATTCTGTCGATGACAAACAGCAACTAAAATGGCTAAAAGAAGCGCAAGTAATGAAGTGCTGAAGGAACATTGTTAATGTGGAGTGAAATAGATGCCCCTTCTGCGTAGATCAATGTTTTCTGTGGTCAGTACCTACCTTCGTGTTCAAGTATAATGCACCGATATATAAAACTTGCCCATCAATAATACTTCAACGGTTGGTCAAGTTGCAAAAGTACCGATCAACAAAATCCAGCCCCTTCTTGGTAGATGAACCGATGTGTAATAATTTACCGTTGTGTAATAATTTACCGTTATGTAATGATTTGCCGTCGTGTAATAATTTACCCATAAATAATACTTTAAAGTTTGTTCAAGTTTCAGAAGTACCTACCAACAAAATCCTATAGTCCATCACTTATCAAATGAAATAATATCGCAGAACAACCAATTAGACTTCATACAGCCATCCTTGATTATAATCAGGTGCTCCCGCGATGATATCCCGGCCGGATTTATACCGTTTGATTCACGATCGTGTTGATGAAGCGTTTTGGTGCACACGAACGGCTGGACGTACAGTACTCCGGGTGGTCTCAAAAAATAGTTTAGCTCAAGACAAATTTAATAACGTAAAAAAATACCCTTTAATCGAAAGTTTTCGAGCTACGGTGTTCTGAAAATTTCAACCCCTATTTTGAACCCCTTAGAGATGACTGACAGTAACGCCGAGCTTCGAGGACCAACTAGATCCCGAACGAAACCTATAACCCGAATTTCATCAATTTTTATTCATGGTAACTAAGAAAAGTGGTCAGTACGGCGGACAGACAGAAATATTTTTATTGCATTTTCGGATTCTACATATACCTTGAAACGTAAACCATCAAATTTTGAGGGGGTTAGCCTTTTTTTTTTTTTTTCATGCTCGATTCCAATGGTTCATTATTGAAAATAATAAACCAAAAATGAAGTTTTGAAGGGAAAGTGTTGAGGTGGAGTGAAAAAGATTCAGTCCCGGTAGGGTTTCGATCTCAGGAAATTTGGCGTTACAGTCTACCACTTAGACCACTGCGCTACAGCGCCAACCTGGCCTAGAGACCCGTAATGTGAGCTCTCAACTCAGCGTGATGCCTACATACACCCTGCTCTTTACGGCAATTTGTATAGCAAAAAAATCGAACTATTCAGAAAAAAATCGAACTATTTAAAATGCGAAAAAACCCACGCCTCATTACTTTGAGGCGTGGGTTTTTTCGCATTTTTAAACGATCTCGGAGATAGGAGTACTCTGGATATTTCAACCCCTATTTTTCACCCCTTATAGTTGACTGACAGTAACGGCGATTTTCGAGGACCACCTAAAGCCCAAACGTGACCCGTATACCAAATTTCGTGAATTTTTGTTCATGGGAACTAAGGAAAGAGCCGCGGACGGTTGACGGCGGACGGACGGAAATATTTTTATTCGATATTCATATTCTGCGTCCCTTGAACTGTAAACCATGAAATTTTCGGGGAGGGGGGGGGGGTTCATGGTCAATTTTAAAGGTTCATTATTGAAAATAATAATAAAGAATACTATTATACGAAATTATAGGGCCTACAAGAGTACATAGGTACAGTATAAAAAGAGTACAGCCTATGTCTCATAACCCTGTACCATTGGATAGAATCGATCCCTAACGGCTATGAAGTCTTGCTCAAGTCTCAAACAACGCTAAAAGTTTTACTTCATAATATTATGTTTTAGGCCATGAAATTATTGTTTATAATGATTTCTTGGTAAACTTACTCGAAGTTGTAGTTTCCCTCGTCGGACAATGAAGACTCATTGTAAATTAGTTCAGGTTTCTCTGTCGTTGTGAGTTGGAAAGACGGTTGGGGCAGAGGAGGTGGTTTTTGAAGAGTTGGTCTGAAAGGCGGTAGTGGCCTTTGTGGTTTACTGTTTATTGGTGCTGGCTTGACGCCGAAATTTGAAGTCATCGGCACAGGAGGCGGTTTGGGCGGAACGTAGGGGCCGCTGTCGAAGGGTGGCTGAGCGTTGGGGGTTTTGTCAGGCTCATTTGCCACGGGAGGTCTGGGAAACGGCCGAGACATCGTGAAGGCTGGTGGACGTACGACGGGAAACACGAGAGGAGCCTGCGGCGCGGAGGGTGCGAAGGGTTTGGCAGTCGGAGGCTGCGGTGTGGAGTTGGCCTGTGATGGATACTCGGATGGTTGAGAAGGCACCGCAGGTTCCACAGCTGGACGATCGCTCGTGTCCGTTGGCGGGTTCTGTAAAATACTGCTGATCATCCCCCCATCGTCTCCTGGGCTCGAAGCTTGAAAGTTTCCTGGGCTGGACAACGATGGCCCACCTTCGTATGGCACAGGCAGTACCAGGTTTTCGATATCCTGTGAAGGGCCGTTCTCTGGAAGCGGCGGCGGCGGCGGTGTAGTACTCATCACTAGCAACGGGCGTGTTGTCGTGGGGGGGACGACGAACGGAAAGTCCTGAGGTTTCGTCGTAGAAGGTCTTCGGCGGAAAGGTCTTTTCGTGGTGGAAGGATTCCTGAACTTGGTGGGCATCACTATTCCGGATGGTCTCACCACAGGGATAGTCCCTGCTGGGATTCTGTACAGCTGGATATTACCGAGTGATTCTATCCACGTGTAGCCCCCAAGCACTGATGAGGTCAGCGCCACCCATGTCATCAACACGAAGCAACTCTGTGAACAGTAAATACGACAGCCATGATATGTACCTACCAAAATATTGCGTGAAACATGTGACAGAGTGTGACAGTGGGCCCTCGACAGTCCCCCGTCCAGACCAGCGATATTATCACCGGTTAAGAAGGGATATCGATTAGGCTTCCTCCAAACGACCCTATCTTCACCGGAACCACAAACGACTCGAGAACTGCCACTGTCGCAAACAGTCCAATATATTTATCCTTCCTATCAGGATCATCATTGAAAACGGTATGCTATTATCAGCGAAAAATTCCAAATAACAACCGTAGGAAAAATAATCAAGGTGAAAAGACGTCAATCAAAAACAAGGCCAGAGGTTCAAAATAGGTACATAACGGGTCAGGTAGGAATAGGACTTGCACGTTCAAATAATCATACTTAGCTGTATAGGTAGGCACTTATTGTTTGAGACTGGTGATGTGTATTTCTCACTACTCAATCAGTTTCATGTTAGGCCCACATAAGGAGCTGACAAACGGCTGAAAAACCCGTGAGAACGCCCTGAAGCACCTGTCCAGCTTCCCCATCGATATACGTCGTTGTATGGTAAGTAGTGAGGTATCGTATCATTAAAAGATCACTCAGCAGTGGCAGGATAAGGCTTGATCGTCTTTATCACGATCTTTCGTGGATCGAAACTCCCGGATAATCCCGAAGTTTGCGTTTACTCTGCGGACTACCTACCCGGGCATTACGGGAGGTTAAAGGTGGTTTGCGTTGAAAGATAAAAGAGACTACTATTAACTGACCGCTCATAATAATTTCTAACGTCCTGCTTCAGCTAGGGCTGAGCAGAGGATGGGCTTCCACACTGCACGTTCCTACTCGCATATCCATTAGCGGATCAGAGCTAATTGAACTGCAAGTTTTTCAAGGTCTCGGACAATGTCTTGAGTCTATCTACCATACGTGTATACATTATCATAAAATTCATATCTGTCCTTAATCGGAATCTATTGCTGTACGGGTTGCTCCCGTGGACACAAAATGTAGCGAGTGCCTAAATTAGAACGAGAAACTGATGTGATATTTGAATGTGGGGCTAACTACTATGAAAATTTGGCTAAGGTCATTGATTGGTTCACGTTGATGTTGGTTCACCTTCGTAATACGGGGGCCACGGGGATAATAATTAGTAAGTACCCATGAATTCTGTTTATATTTTTGAATGGAATTAGATTCCATGCTCAGGAATCGAGCATGAAAAAAAAAATAATAATAATAATTTAAAAAAAATAACCCCTCCCCCCCAACCTCAAAATTTGATGGCTTCTGATTCAAGTTACGAAGAATCCGAAAATGGAATAAAAAGAATTCTGTCCGTACTCCGTACTTCGCACTTTTCTTAGATGCCATGAATCGCGAGGCTCGCGTTACTGTCAGTCATCTCTAAGGAATAAAAAATAGGGGTTGCAATTTCCAGGACGCCGTCATCTCGAATTTTTTTTACGTTTTTAAATAGTTCTTGAATTGAACTTGCAAATTTGTTGAGACCTAAATCGAGTCAGCCAGCCACGCAATCGATTTCATAAATATGCGGTTTGTTGTTATTCATGAAGCATAAGGTTTGTTAAAATTGAAAAAGTACCTCAACTGAATTCAAAATCACCATCATTCTTCAAATGAACTAATATCTCGGAACCAACTCGATTTCATACAGCTATGGATTATAATCAGGTGTTCCCTAGCAATGATATCTGGGCCGTTTCATTCACGATCATGTTGACGAATAGAAGCTTTCAGGTGTAAACGAACGGGTGGACTGGACGTACAATGCTCCGGGTAGTTTCAAAAAATGCTTTAGTTAAAAATCAATTTAAAAACCTTTAAAAAAACCATACCCGAAAGTTTTCGAGCTACGGCATTCGGGAAATTTCAACACCTATTTTTCACCCCTTAGAGATGACTGACAGTAACGCCGAGCTTCACGGACCAAGTAGAAACCAAATTCCATTAATTTTGGTTCATGGCAACTAAGGGAAGTACGGCGGACAGAAATGTCTATACCATTTTCGGATTCTACGTACCTTGAAACGTAAACCATCAAATTCCGAGGTGGGGTTACCTCCCCCCTCCCCCCCATTTTTTTCATGTTCGATTCCAAAGGTTCATTATTTTAAAATAATAAACCAAAGGAAATTCATTGTAGCTGAGTGCGATGGTCTCAAAATTCTTAGAATGGAACCTACTTTTATTTAAAAATAGGAACTAAGCAGAACAGTAACTTCTCAGTAACGACCTCACTTGCCATTTTTCCAAAGAAAACCTATGAAAAAAGTGTTCCAATTTTCAAGCGGTTCACTGACTCTTTTCTGTAAGCTATCTGGAACTACATGAGTTTCTATGGAATTTAACAGTGCCTATCCCGTTGTATGGATTTTTGTAAACATGGTTAGAGTCCTTCCGTGACCTCCATGGTACTCAGTTTTTGCTGAACTCTCCTTGACTGTTCGGGTTCAGTTTGGGTTGGGCCAACATATCATAGAAGTTGGTTTCTGTGATCATATCTGTTCACTGTGACCACTGAGGATAGAAAATCTTCTAGGAGATTCTCAGTGACCATGACTGGGTTCTTTCGCGAAAAATCATTTCCTAGAAGGGTATGAAATCTTTCGCTCTCCCATTTTCTGATCCTGGGAAGTCTTTCCTCATGTGGTTCTCGGTTTTGTGGGATAACATAAATGTTATCGAAGGGTTTTCCTGTAATCCCACATCCCCACCTTTATTCCTTACCTCTATGTTCCTATTTAACCATCACCTTCAGCCTTCACGTCTTCTACTTCTCCTGTTTACAGTTTGTTTGTGATTGTTCTCAACATCGAAAGAGTACTGTCCGCTCGAATTAGAAGAGGCCAAGTTAGACTTGCTCCTGATTTCGACGATGAAGATCTCGATGAACAAGGGCCAGGAGATTTGGAGCACGATTTTTCCGAATTTGCTCTATATTCACTCTTCATACTCATTTTGTAATTTTTCTCAATATTTGTAATTTTTGTAATTTTTTCACAGACGGTAGTTTAGTAAGTACAGCAGTTTTAGATGTGGATTCCGGTGCAATGAGGAGTACCCATGACTTCCGCTTATATTTTTCTGAATGGAAGAAGGTTCCATTCTAAGAATTTTGATACCTACCGCACTCTCCTACGATGAATAGCTGTCAAAATTCTGACAACAAGGGACGTCACATTGGGCATGGGGTCGCGCCCAGGCGGGAGGGTGCAATGACGTCACTTGTCAAAAATTTGAAAGCTCTTAGAAACAGAACCATTCATCGTAGGAGAGTGCGGTTGGTCTCAAAATTCATATAATGGAACCTACTTTCATTTAAAAATGGGAAATTAATATAAACAGCAGTAATGGGTACTCCTCATTTGAAGTACAATTAGCAGAGAAAAGCATTAGTTCTTCGGCCGAGGCGACTGAAGTCATCCAGGCTCTGAAACACGTCCTATCGTTCGCTGAACGTTTGTTTCAAAATGCCATTACTTGCGCGGACTCACTCAGCTGTTTGGAACACTTTCTGCACCATATCTGTCGAAATTCAATAACCATCTTGTCGTTGAGGTAGCAAAGTTGGTGAATATCTGCCGAATGGTCGGGGTTAGTGTACATTTTGTAGGGGTGAATTCTCACGCAGGGTTATTTTACAATGATGTGGTGGACGTGGCTAAGAACGCTGCGCAGGAAGGGGAAATTTTAAGTACACAACTGCCAAAAGAAGAGTATTATTCAATTTCAAAACTAGAAACGCGTGAAAATTGGCAGTTGTTATACAGACTTGGGTCGAAAGGAACATTTTACAAAGAAGTCAACCCCGAAATTACGTTTTACATATCTTATGGTTCAAAAATCCCAATAACCGTAAGAGAGGCAGTAGGATTATACGCCGACTCAGATCCCACCATTGAATTTGTCCACTGTTTCTGAATCGCAATGCAATAAGAAGGAAGGAGGACGAATCGTGTGTCATCGTGGGAGGACGAATATCTCTTATTGTACATTGCATGGCTGAATGTAAAAATGAACTGTGCAACAACAAAAAATTCTTAATTACACGATGGAATCCTAGTACCTACGTACCTAACAGGGTTAGTAAACTGAGTAAGAAGGGAAAAAACCAAGGTATTACTAAGGCTGAGTGGAAGAAAGCTGGTCGTACCTTCTGAGTCCAGGAAAATATCATTAGGCGCGGGAAAAAGGTTTACATGAATATTGTTTGTTCTTATCGACTGTTATAGAGACTAATAAACCAAATTGAACTGTTTTTCTTTTAGAAGTGTTTAATCCTCCCCCCCCCCCCCTCTTGTCTCCGATTTCTAAAAATAAAGTAAGCAGCGAGGATATTTTTAGACAACCCAGTAGAAGAGTTCGTTTTAAAAATTTCTAAGCATTTTCATCTCGGGATAATTCAACTGGCATGACTGGCAGAGGTTTGGAAATAGGTTCGGTCCAAACAAGTTGAGTTGATACAAATATCACTTATCCTGAATCAATGTCCTTGAAAATCCACAGCATGTTCGCTCGCTATTAATGGAGAAATCAATGTTTGTATCTGTTTATGAATTGTGCATACCTACATCCCACCGAATAACGTTTTAAAACAAACAAAAAGTTATTAACTTACCTTCGGCAGAGTATCCACTCTTAATTTGTGAAAGTTAACTGATCTAGCACTGTACTTATCTTTTATAAGAGAAGTTTTCTATTTTAAACCGACGGTAAATTTATGACTTGGGATTTGTTTATTCAGAGCTAAATGCTTTCCATTACAAGAGAATACTGTATAATAGAGGATAGGTATAATTTGTAAGGTCAAACGGCACAAAAATCCATCAGCAACCTTGGAAAAATTAACTATTTACACAAAAATAATGTTACTGAAAGAGATGATGTGAACGATGACGATAGGCGGAGGATTCATTTACCTTCAACCCACACACCAAGTTGTTCACACAAATTAAGCAGCCTCTCCTTCACTTTCAACTCACCTCAGTAAGGTACATGACCGCACGTCGATAACTTGTCAACTATTAAGCCCGTCCACCAGTCAACTCGGAGTTTATATACTCGGAATGTATCTATAAAAATCTTCTCTCGATTTAATGGAAATCTCATTCAGTCGTATCTTAATAACATCTTACAATGCCATCGCATTTGGAACGGGTGGATATCCTTCGGTATTTACCTTCCCAGAGGAGGTGTTCCTTCGTGTTGTTTGTCCCTTCTCTGTGACTCCCGAAAGTGGCAAATGATTTCCTGGATGGCGGTCTGTCGGTTTATGAACTGGAAAATGATGGCAGCATTTGCCTCCCCGTCATGTCTCACTAATGAGTATACGGTAACGATCAGCAAATACAACTCAGTTTCCATATTTTAGCAGGTTTCACATCCGTCCAACTTATTTAAACGAAACA
This sequence comes from Leptopterna dolabrata, assembly GCA_954871275.1. Lineage (NCBI taxonomy): Eukaryota > Metazoa > Arthropoda > Insecta > Hemiptera > Miridae > Leptopterna > Leptopterna dolabrata. Next base: position 40,614,260 of record OX940980.1, read on the forward strand.
TAAACTGTGAGAGGAATTCCCTCCGTACGAACCAAACACATATTTTACTGTTCTTAAAATGTCAACACTACTTCGATATTTGGAAATAAGTACGTACCTAGGTGGCCACTGCTTTCATGAATTTCTTCCGCCCAATTTTCGTCTGCCACTCATGGATTTCATCCATTTCCTCAATTTTTTATTCCGACGCTGCCTATGATGAAATAAATAATGGCGGCTGGCTTCTTATCTTCCTGGAAATGTCGAGACATTTCCACGGTATTCTACACAAAAAGCGAGCAAATTCTTCTCAACACGAGCAACTGAACGGTTAGCGCTCCATCGCAACAACTCATGGATTGCAGTTACTACAATTAACCAAAAACGCTGCAAATTATTACACAACGGTTCATTATTTACCTGTACAGATGCACCTTCTGTGTAGATCACTGTTTTCTGTGGTCAGTATACCTACCCTCGAGCTCCCCCGAGGGAAGCCCTAAATCGAGTACTGAAGCCGACCCGAGAATTACTGCTTCATAAAAATGCGCAGGATTCTATAATTCATTCACTAATTTTTAATTTTTTTTTTTACTCATGAAGCATAACGCTTGTTCAAGTTACAAAAGTAGGTACCTACCAACAAAATCCAAAAGATCCATCATTCTTCAAATGAAATAATATCACAGGACAACCAACTCGATTTCATAAGCCATCCGTGATTATAATCAGGTGCTCCCTAGTGATGATATCTGGGCCGGATTTATACCGTTTTATTCACGATCATGTTGAAAAAGCTTTTCGGTGCGAACGAACGGCTGGTCGTACAATGCTCCGGGTTGTCTTAAAAAATGCTTTAGCTTGAGTTCAATTTAAAAACGTTAAAAAACCCATAACCTTCTATTGACAGATTTCGAGCTGCGTTCTGAAAGTTTCAACCCCTATTTTTAAACCCTTAGAGATGACTGACAGTAACGCCGAGCTTCGAGGACCAAGTAGATCCCAAAATGGGACCTACAAACCAAATTTCATTAATTTTCGTTCATGTTAACTAAGAAAAGTGCGGAGGACGGCGGACGGACAGAAATTGTCTTATTTCATTTTCGGATTCTACGTGCCTTGAAACGGAAACCATCAAATTTTGAGGGAGGTTAAAATTGTTTTTCATGCTCGATTCCAAAGGTTCAATGTTGAAAATAATAAACCAAAATTATAATCTCCTTCGATTCTCGTTAAGCCTCCTTACAATTATAATCTCGTTAAGCCTCGTATTTACCTCTGAAATGTGTCTGTAGAGAGACTCTTCAAGTAGGTACTTACTTCTACTTGAAGGATGATTCATATGACCGGGGCGACATGGTTGAAAGTCAATGAGATCATTCCTCTAGCAATTTATAGGAAATTGTAAATCCGAAACAGCGTTTAAACATTCGTCTTCCTATTCGAACGGGTCGTTATGAAAAAAAAATAGCTGTCCTTCCCAACCGTGAGATCAGCGGATCCTTGTACGATTTTGTATTCAACTCAAGGCGACCGATTTCAATAATGAATACGATTATTATTAATAGGACAATGGATCCAATGAAAAGACTGCATTATACTACAATGGGCGAGCAGTGCATTGCGAAACGAAGACGCTCCCCAGGCGGGTAACGTCCGCCAATCTGTCAGTGTGACGAACCCTTGTACCATCTGCCTACATTTTTCCTTTGATATTTTCCCCACGAATAAGCAGGTAAGTACGTCTTTTACGAGGAGGATGTGGATTGTGACAGCTGGAGGTGTCTTTGAGTTACTATAGCACCTATTATAGATCAAAATAGATATCATGTCATCTTGGTACTTACCTCCCTACGTCTAGAGGTATAAGAATAAGTTTGCCAAGCTGCTGTAGTACAATAGTTTCCTAATAAACTGGTACGACCTCTGAGTCCATTAGGCATTCGTATTTGTACGATTTCCACATTTGCACAAGCGCAGTGGACACAGTTCGCTTCGATCGTAATGAAATTCAAATTGATAAACTCTTTAACCCCTGAAAATGTCAGCAGAATCTGTTGAACAAAAATGGAGTTACAGAGATATTAAACTCACACAGCTTCCTTGATGGAGTCAAATGGAAATATCTCAGTGAAGGTTTTCGACTTTTCTTGTACTGACCTAATCAAGGAATGTAATTTGTAATCACAGATTACGACGATGATTACAATATAATACGATGAATCACAATATAATCCAGTTTGGTGCCTACAATATGAAATGTGTAGATACTGCCTATGTGTAGATACCTACCTGACAATATTAAATGTGTAGATACTGGCAGGTACCCAATTAAACTAATTTTTAGCCCTTTGAAGCGGCCGAAGCTTCAAAATAATAAACTGGTGTTCAACTGGTCACTTTTTAGACACTCCACAGCTTTGATCAGTGGAGCATATTTGACCATTCTGAAACCGAATCTGATAAAATCCAATATTTTCGGCTTCTTCAGATCGTTTCGTAAATCTGTACATGTCCGCAAACCCCTGAAATGCTCATAACTGCGACAAAATTGTCGAAATGAGCTGAAATTTTGAAGGCAGGTGCGGGTTGGTACGGGTGGCCTACCGTAACTTGCATTCTCAAACGTGTTTTCCTTGACCCAAAAAGCGCTTGTTCCTATAGATACTGTCGTGGTCCACCTATACCACTCAAATTCTGTAATAGATTATACTCAATAAACCAAGTTAAAGAAAGGGGTTACGAGAGACAGGAGGTGTCCAACCGCCGGCTCTCCCCACCAGTCTCTACCTAGTGGGGTGGGAGGGCCGGGGGAGGGTGGAACAAGCCCTATATAACCCGTACTCCGGACCAGATTTCTTCATTCTGCGAGCTCTTCTAAGTCGATGACTTATCTCTCTCTCCCTACGTTCCTTCCCTCGAAAATACCTTGTGAGTGGTGGAACCTGCCTTGGCGAAGCCTTCGGGTATAATCGGTGTGGTGGTAACCTTCCGAGCACGTCATCCGATAGCTCACACTCCATCACACCCTCACCTATCACAGGCTCACCATTCATACACCACTCTGGTGACCGCCGAGAATCTAGCCAAGTGGTAGCCCCAACGATCCAATCACAACAGATACCTACCCACTCGGTTAAACGTAATAAAAATATAACATTATCTAATAAAGCTTTGCGCGACCTCTGGTGATAAATATAAAATAATGCTTCATTAAGGGAGCACCAAGGTACCTACATATAGAAAATAGTGTGTCGTGAGTCCCTCCCGGGAACACTCCTCTAGTAAACTTAAGTTCGCACCAATATTCAAACGCAAAAGTTAGTTCTGTCAATAAACAAAACGAGTGGGTAGACAAGCCACAGAACCCAGGGTACACAACCTGGAGCCCCACCACCAACCCTTAACAGGGGGTTGGAGGGAGAGGCCTCCTTTTCCTATAAAACCCTGGATCCTGCGACTTTAGCTTCATTCGACACTTCCTCTAACTAGCTCTCTCTTCTCTCCTCTACCTTGCTCTCTCCTCACATTAAAAGAACCTAGATGTCGGTGGTGGTCCGCCCATAACCGCCTAGGCAAACCTCCTCCTCCAAAAGATTCCAGATGTCGGTGGTGATTCGCTCATAACCGCCTGGACACCTCTCCTTCTAAAAGATCCTAGATGTCGGTGGTGATTCGCTCATAACCGCCTAGGCAAATTCTACCACTCACCTCCAAAATTCTACCTATCCAAAAAGATCCCAGATGTCGGTGGTGATTCGCTCATAACCGCCTGGGCAATTTCCCTCACACCACCATGATGCAATTTTAAATTCATCACATAGTGGACACTCAGTTGAGAATACGTTGGCTTTATTTCGGTGCCATAATAAACTCTGGTGTGTCATAATAAGCAGTGCTTTAATGATCCTATCAAATGCAGGCGCGTTTCATTTCAGGTTATCTACTATCTTGTTAGCGAGCGCTTCCTAACATTTCCTCAAAAGAAGTTAAGAGACTGAGGAAATCTCACGTATTTTGTGCCAAAGCCATTCCAAAATCCGGATTGACATCAACCAAAACTCCCCCTGCTCCTGGCGTGTATTTGGAAGGCAGTCAATACCTTCCACAGGTGAAACATGAGACTAATAGTGCAGGATTCGTGACAGTACAAGTCAAGTAAACAGCCGTTCCAGGCTGGGGCTTTTCGTCCGACTGATCGGACGTGATCAGCTGTCCTCCAATGAGAGGATCAGATTCGTTTTGATCATTTCGCTCTTTACTTGGCTTCTCATTGCCTACGCCCCCTTGAGTGGAGAGCCCAACAGTACGTGGATCATAATTGGACGTGTCACCACGCGTGACGGCGGTCATCCAAGTACTAACCAAGCTCGAGGTATCTTAACTTCGGTGACCTCATGGAAACCGGTTTATTCCACCTGATAAGACCGCTGGGTTCGTGGCAGTGCATTCCTGCGAATTCTTTGGCAAGGTGAACGCAGATTTCGGAATTGGCAGTTTTGGCAACTACTAAACTGGGGGCCTACTCACTAAAATAGATAGTGGAAAGAGATTATCTATTTTGAAAATCTCCTGAGAGAGAGAGAGATAGTCTCCTCCGGGAGACAGTCTCTTCCAATGTCTCTGGGGTTCGTCTATTTTACAGAATAGCTCCAGTGACCTTGAGAAATAGAAATGGATCCTAATGCATGAAAATCCCATAGTATCCATGAAGTGCGAGATGTTTGTGCCCCCAGGTGTTCAATTCCTTAATAATGAACGCATTTCTTAGTAATACCTATTCAATGGGTACCTACCTACCTCAATCCATACTTGGACGTTTTTACTCACGAATCGGATAAAAGTTTAAATGAAATTGAAAAAAAAAGTCTCAATTATAAACAGAAAAAGTCGAATTAGGGGGCTTAATGCTTGTATTATATCTACACCTAATGAACAGCCACTCTTAGGTAGGTAGGTACCTACCTCAACCCATACTTAGACGTTTTTACTCATGAATCAATAATATGTACATATTTTTAATGAAAACTGACTTACCTTTATGAAATGAAAAAAAAAAAAAAAACCACACGATCAAAATTACCGATGTGGTTGCGGATGAACGAGGATATTACACGATTTATCACTGTCAAACAAACGAGAAATAGACTCTCTCTTTCGAGGAAAGACACCTAATTAGCTGTCTCTCTGAAAGAGATCGAAAATGCCAAGATGGTCGCCAACTCTCTCTTTTAGAAGTTACTGAATAACCCTGTCATGGATACTATAAAAATATCTTCTGCCAAAAGAGAGAGTTGGACCGAAAAGAGATGTCTCTTTCACTTAGTGAATAGGTCGACAATCAAGGGCGTTCACTTCTTTCAGCAATTTGAATGTTTCTACAGGAAATTCAGCTTTCTACAGCAATTCAGCCAAGGCTCGAGTTATGCGAAGTGTCCAATAGATTATTTTATTTTTCTTTCGTTTCGTGCTACATTTGGCATTACACTGCTGACACCACTAGTCGGTATCACTGTTGCTAGATTGGGTGTTGCCGATGATAAATGATAATAAAAAACTTCTTCAGCTAGGGCTTATATCTGGTTTAATTAATTAGGGGATTCTAACCAATGATGACCTCAGAATGTGGAATAATGTAGTACACAAAGAAATGCTCTCGATGGAACGAAATGTCTATAATATCTATTTATCTACAGTAATTATTAACGTGTATTATTTACATATAAACAATTGCAATTATGCCATGAATCTATACTACGATTCATTTACTATACGTCCATAAAATAGGTCCATTCTAAGCACCCACTTTTAGGTAGTCAACTATCTGCCTAGTATGGACTCTAAGGTGAGGACTAACTTTTTACGTGATTTGACATCAGATATACCTTCTGAAACGTATGCACGTGCTTTCCAACGGATTAAACGTGAGTCTTTCAGTTACACATTCGGGCTAAACAATTTTTATTTTGAAAATCGAATAGTCGTTCCAATACACTGGATACATCTCCAATCGATCGCGGCAAGACTCGCTCTCAACATGAACTTAACAATATAATAACACGAAGGATTTAATACGTTCAACATTAACTTATGATATAATACATTTTTGCAATCCCTTTAGACCTACGCCCATAGACGAAAAAGGTGCAATTTTGTTCGATATGGTTAAAACGTAAATTTGAGACTATATAAAATAAATATTATTTAATAGAAAAATTACATACATGATGTACACTAACTGTGAAGGACTTCCAACCCACACCTAAAACAAGAACGAACCTATTCAAGTATTTTTCTGCCATATTTGATGTTTCAGTTCAGATCACCAACACCAGTCTGTTTCAAGGACAGAATTCACTAGGGAAGGAGGTCTGCTGGTAAGAGCTGCTCGAGTGTATTAGGTACTGAGATCTTGTTTGACACCATGGGATCATGGAAAACTATAGTTAGGTACTCGATTGCACGTTCCAACACGGACCTTAGGCCCTAAATCGACATATTGATGTGAATCAGGCATAGATGGAATCATACCGCAAATTTATTGTATACCAAGAGTAAGGGCTAAGTACTCTTTGGCCCCGAAAATACCTTGAAACAACCGACACACAAAACCTGAGGTCAAATGTAGCCCAAGGCGCTACACTCATTGAATACCTCTCAATCTCAGGTATTTATCAATCAATACCTTGTCAATACAGTTCTCCAAAGAAAAACGGAGTTATTGAAAAAATAGCCTATTTCCACTAATACACGAAAAAACACTGTTATACCGGTTTTGGTGATCAAACCATCGTCAGTAACACACAATACGTTATTGTGTGTTACTGACGATGGTTTGATCACCGAAACCGGTATAACAGTGTTTTTTGCGTTTTTTCATGTATTAGTAGAAGTAGACTATTTTTTCAATAACTCCGTTTTTCTTTGAAATGGGTTTCCACGATTTCTTCGCGAGTGATTTAGTTCGTAAAAGTTCTCCAACATTGCAAAAACAGATTACACTCTTGGTTAAGCATGTTGGGTTATTGAAATCTACACAATGTAACCTGCTATTACCTACTCTATGTTTTCGTATTCGCGAGCCGCGATAATCTTATCGACCGCCGACATGTCAAGTCGGATCTTGCCCAGAGCCTTGGGTATGATGACGGGTACACCGTTGAAGTACGCGAAACTGGGTATCCTCTGTTTGGGGTACTCGCGAGGGATGGCTTTCAGTTCCTCGATATCCGGGAATACTTCGACAGGTTTCCTCGGGAAGATCCCGATGCGGCTGAGCGGAGGCGTTTGGAACGGCGGTGGGATCCCGTCCGGGTCGTTTGAGGTCGCCGGGCAGATGAGGACGACCGGGAGATGACTGCCCGGGATCATGAGGCCATACGTGTCGAACAAGTGAGTTTCGTTCTTGGTTGACCCTAAGGAGAAAATAAAGCAGAAATAGATTATCTGTCTAAAAAGGAGAAAAAACGCTGCAAATTATTACTCAACGGTTTATTATTTATCCGTATAGATGCCCCTTCTGCGTGGATCACTACCAGATACCATCTCACCTCAGTGTCTAATTTAAAAAAAAAAAACGCTGCAAAGTCCTTGTCACATGGGTTTATTATTCTACTGGACATACCTAAAGAAATTTTGGCTGTTCATTTTTGTTTCTTTCATGTGCAATAATTGAAATAGCTATTTTTGATAGTTCCCACCAATTTTGGCCCCAAAAACACGAATTAGGTTTTTTCTCAAATTATCTTTGATCATTGGTAGTGCCATTTAATCATCTTGATCCACGTGTTGACACTTTTTCTGTGTTATCATACAAACTGATGGTGATTTCAGACGATTTCCCAGGTTTTTGGCTCATAAAAAAATCAATTTTGGGAGCTGAACATCTGGTACAACCTCAATTTTCCACTCCTTGGTCAAAATCGACTTCATATTCGGTCTTCTCGTCCCCAAAAACATAGAAAACGATACCTCAAAAGCTCATGTTACTAACATGTTACTAAAACACAAAAAGTACCTATTTTTACACACATTTTCACTCATAACACCCCTGGGTATATTCCGATCGGGCTGCAAAGTTTCGGAACACAACTAGGGCCCAAATGGAGCATGTGTGCAAAAGAACGAATTTTTTAGACCAAAAATGAAGCCTGTACACGTGATACGGCGGACGGACATTGCATTTTTGGAATCTACGCACCTTGAAACGGAAAAGAAAAAATTTTGAGGGGGTGTTATAAAAATTGTTTGCTGAGCGAATGCATAGGTGTATTATTCACAGAATAATAAACCAAAAAGAGAAAAAACGCTGCAAATTATTACTCAACGGTTTATTATTTATCCGTATAGATGCCCCTTCTGCGTAGATCACTACCAGATACCAACTCACCTCAGTGTCTACTTAAAAAAAAAAAAAATTACAAATTTGCTCCGCACCTTTATCCCAAATGATGCCTATTTACTTACTTCGACAGAAACTATGCAACAGGATACATGCTCTTGAATGTGGAAGACCACGGAGGTGATCGAATGGTAGCAAAGGGGGAACCAGAGAAGCGTTGGAGGACGACTGTGCGCGAAGGAATAGGCGCAAATCTGCGGAACTTCTAAACGGCTGAACCGATTTTGATGGAAATGTTTGCCTAAAAGGGGGTTCCGATGTCAGAATCCATTTTTACCCGTAGGCGTTACCAGGGAAATGATTTGAAGGGTGTGTCGTAGCCTCACTTTCAACACCCATTTTATTAACTCTTTCAAATGTCCACGAAATTTATATGGTATCAAGGCGCAGCGACGGTGAAAAGGAAAATGTCTGGTGGGGGCAGCCAAGGCGAGGGTGGGAGTTACTTCCGTAACGCTTTTTCGTGTCGTTACGTTTTTCGTCCGGTAGGTCATCGCAAGAGCATACGTACGACAATGTTACAAGGCTTCCTCAACTCCAGCAGTGTGGAAGCAGTATCGAAATGAACAGTAGATTTTGGCATAAAAAGTGGTCATCCTCCGGCGCATGCACACGATTAACTGATATGGTTTATCGCCTGGGATAATCAATAGACATACCTACCGTTATGATTTTGAAAAACTTGAAAAGTGATACTTACGGTAGGGGGCATCAGCGGGGCCTAAGGATATGTAAATCAGACCGACCGCTGATCCGACTTCCTTCTCCACCTGCTCGATGACGAGAGGTCGCTCCCGATCACCAAGCTCACTCCACGAATCGGCATCCGACACTTGGACCCGGTTCTCCACATCCATTACATAGCTGCTCCGGCTGCTAGCCTCGACACCTCCCCTAAGAGGGAGGCCTTCCACAGCAAAAGCCAGCAGTATGAGTAGCGCAATTGACACAACCACCTGTCAAGAAGGAGACAGGTACATAAGTTTGTACAAAACCAGATCTTACTTCATCCACATCTTCTCTTACTTTCATGACGGCAATAAAAATAATATACCTAACAATGTTATAATATAACAAAGTCTATTTCCACGAAAACAATGAGTACAAAGTTAAATCGATTTCGACGGTTAGATCATCATCAGTAACAAACATGAACTGAAGGTACATCGCAAAAACACAGCTTATATAGTCACAGAACTTGAATCCTATAGGTCGAGAAAGTGAAAGGTATTATCCAATCAGATTGAAACAGGTAATAGTGGAGGGAGAACTTGAATCCTATTGGCTCAGAAAAGTGAAAGGGACTGGGAGGATCAACAAATGCCAATCAAGGCAGACAAAGTGAAAGGGAGCTCAAACCGGGAACTGTAAAAATCCTCCCGCATGGAAAAAAAACATGTAAAAATCCTCCCACCATTTTCGTGCATTGTAAGAATCCTCCCGCTCGACCCGGCGCAAAAATGTAAGAATCCTCCCGGGTTTCAAAATAGACGGACACACGAATTTACGGTTCTGCACTGGCTTTTACTATATTAGTGGTAGTCATAATGTCAATAAATAACATAAATATCAATCAATCAAAACATAAATGTCAATAAATATAATAAAAATCACACAACCACCCTTACTTCCACCTCCCTCAACCCAAGTGGTACACGGGGACGGTTCCATGGTGGTTCGATTGACGATACTAGCTCATGTTCACCTGTTCTGATCAAACGCAACATCGTACGAGTTTGATCTTTGCTCGTGGAAACCAGATTAGGGGACCGACTCACCTAACGATAAGGATTGATGTCCGGAGGATTTTTACAACAACACGACCGCTCGGGCGGGGCCGCTTGGGAGGATTTTTACATACCCGTTTTTACGATCCTGTCAAGCGGGAGGATTCTTACATGGCACCGCTCAAACAGTGGTGAGGGTAACATTGTGAAGGGGGGACCATGCTATTGCAGGAATGAACCTATCAACGGTGAAACATGTTGAGGGACCACCTCATTCAGACATTTACCAGACCTATCACTCTTAAGAATTTCAAACCTTTCAAGTACATCCTACATACCTCCCTTTGGGCAAAAATGAGGACGTCGCGAGTGATTTAATTCGTTTCATGACGGCCGTGTGTTGTAGTAATATGGGGCTTGACGCGGATATGCATCGGCATCGGCACGGCACGGGTCCAGTGGAGGGCTAGACCAATCAGACGCCAGGCAGGGCGAGGGGGCTAAGAGGGGGAGGGGGCTAAGCCAATTTGGGGGAGGGGGCTAAACCAATTTGGGGGAGGGGGCTAAACCAATCCTAGCTAGGGAGGGGGAGGGGGCTCAATCATAAAGGTTTTTTTTGAATAGGCACCTAAATAATATTTCTTGGTTAAACAAAGAAGACATCATTTAAAAAAATATACTAACCGAAGCACGTGATGTCACCCAAACGGTGACAGGGTACGGGGATGGAGCCTCATACCCCACCCGCCGACCATCAGCCATCTGACCTAAATACGTTGGGTCCCCAAACTTATTTAAACCAGTCAGCACCATAGTCGGGATTTGCTAAAAACAATATTGAGGAAAAAAATTGATAACTTCGACGAATTTGAGTAAGATTACAGAACATAGAAAAAAAAAACTTACCCGAAGATGGTGCGGCATGTGTTCATGTAAAATGACCACTAGCATGGGGTCCATCTTAAGGCCGACTGGGGTGACCGTATTGGAAAGACTGGTCACTTGAATAATGAGGGTAAAAAATTGGGTGGGGGAAACCCTACGTAAGACGAATTGTGGTCCTTACCGGATATTAGATGGGTTTTTTTTTCTTAGTCTAATGTTCTCACGACGATACAGTTATCGTTTCCTCACAGCAAACCCTTTTTTTTTCTCAGGCTCCGCATCTGACGATTTGAAAATTCCGTAAACTTGAACGACTCTGCTAACGATGAAATTGTCTTGTTTTCCAACAGAATGATTTACATATTCAATTATCCTTCATTATCTCTTAACCGTATAAAGACGCTGGCCTCACTGTCACGAGCGACGAACGTTGATGCCGTCGTGATTACGTTTAAAGGAAAAACTTACATTCTTTCGAACAATTACGCCTACAAAATTGATGAATGTTCAAAGTCTACACGATTGGTAGGAGAATACCGTAACCTTTTTTTCGGTTTACCTAATAATATCAAAAGCGCCTTCAGATATGTAAATGGAAAAATCTACTTTTTTGACGAATTCAATTTGGTTTATGAGTATGACGAATTTCTTAAGGCTGTGACAGTGGCAAAACTGAATATTTTCGATATTTTAAACATAAAATGTACGGATAGTACAATTCTTACATGTTTATACGAACTCGTTTCACAGCTGATTAGAACTCGAAATCATCAGCTGATCGATTTATCAGATGAGGATGAAAACGATGAGGAGCAAAGTTATGTAATGATTCATAATACTGAACATTTAGAGGAAAAGAGTTTGACAGTGGCAGAATTTGGGTAGAGTTCAGTCTTACAATGTACGCCTTCCGTTTGCTATCCTCGTATTATTTATACGCTCTTTTCATTTGTGAGCCAGTATTTACTTTAATAACGGGCGATCAAGCGCCGGAGTTCGTTAAATGTTTGCTGGCATTGAATTCGTTACGAGTGTTGGTGAAGAGAAATCAACGACCTTCGGAACATTCGAACAGACGCATTATTAATGAGTGTATAGCAATAAAACGCTCCCTCAACTATCTGTACAGTAAACCGTTGAAAAACGATACGGTCTACAAACAACTTCTACAAATCCGTAATAATTACCAACGTTATGGAAAACATGCGACCGCCGGAAACGATTTTCAATTCCAACGCTGAAAGATTGAAAACATTTCAAGATTTCCCAAAGGATAAATACGCTACCCCGTCTTTTCGTTCATTGTCTGAGGCGGGTTTCGTTTGGACGAAAACTGAAGATATCGTAATTTGTCCATTTTGTTTGCTGAAATTGTATCGCTGGACTGCTGAAGATTCACCAATCGCCGATCACGAGAGATTTTCACCATCGTGCCCCTACGTAAGACGAATTGTGGATCCAAATTACAAACCAAAATTTTGTTGTTCTCTTGAATGTTTCATGAAACCTCGTCATCATGTTGACGGAGTAATCTGTATGCGCTGTAAGCAATTTGGTTTTTGTATATGCCCATGTATTAGTTATAAAATGAAATCTATGCAATTAATGTAAAGGTGTTAAACATAACTCGATATTATGTCATATAAAATAAACCATTATTTTGAAGAGACGTTTCCCGGTTTGGTTACCTACCTACTTGCCCTATTCATTTTTCGTTAAATTATTTTGAATATTCCAACGTCAGTCGTCTTGTTCTTCTCTTTCAACTTGTGCCGAAGTGTCTAAAATTAACAAGTAAGATCTGGCGTTAACCGCAGACGGCGGCATTTCCGGCCCCCGTTCTCAGTTTCTCTCTTCTCGAAAACCCGACTCCCAGACCTTGCCACTCTAAAATAATATTATTATATTTCTCAGGCCCGTTAAATATGGATCATCTTGTTTTTTTCCACTTTCACAGCCTTCCCATTCTCGTACGTCCCCCTCCCCTCCCCACTTCACCACCGCCCGACATTTAATTAGCTCCTGATTGGTCCCCCTCCCTAGCTAGAATTGGCTTAGCCCCCCTCCCCCTCTTAGCCCCCTCGCCCTGCCTGGCGTCTGATTGGTCTAGCCCTCCACTGGACCCGTGTCATGCCGATGCCGATGCATATCCGCCTCAAGCCCCATATTACTACAACAGCCGTGGACATTAAACAGTTCAGCGTAAACAACAAAATGGGGGATGGACATAGGTTGGTATTCTGCATGCCGCCCTCAAAATCGGATCATTTTCCTTCAAAAACCCATGAGTACCTACCTACCAATTTCAGCACATTTTTTCGTTAAGAACGGAAGGTGGAAAGTTGATCGTGACATAATAACTGCGCTATGGTGCAGCATAGGTACTGGATCTGCGTGGATTCATAAAGATGCGCGGATTTCATAAATATGCGTGGAATCAAGAATTCTATAATTAATTATTTGTTGTTATCCATGAAGCATTACGGTTGTTCAAGTTACAAAATTACCTATAAACAAAATCCAAAATAACCACCATTCTTCAGATGAAATAACCAATCACGGAACAGCCATTTCGATTTCATAAGGCCATGCGTGGTTATAATCAGGTGTTCCCTAGCAATGATATCTGGGCTAGATGTATACCGTTTCATTCACGATCATGTTGAAGAGGGTTTTCGGTGCAAACTTCTAGGCCTTACCGTGAACGAACGGCTGGACGTACAATGCTCCGGGTGGTCTCAAAAAATTCCCCAAGTTCTGAGATCAATTTAAAAATGTAAAAAATTCTAGGTAATGGTGCCTTGGAAATTTCAACCCCTAGAGATGACTGAAATTAACGCCGGGCTTCGCGGAGTTACCAAGAAACTAAGGAACGGCATAGTCTAACTAAGGCATAGGCGGCAAAGGTAACTGAGGGAAGTGCGGCGTACAGACAGAGATTTTTTAAATTCCATTTTCTGATTCTACGTATCTTGCAACGGAATCAATTAAATTTTGAGTGGGTGGGGGTTAAATTTTTTCATGCTCGACTCCAAAGGTTCATCATTGATGAAAATAATAAACCAATATAGTAGCTACAAAACTTGGGAAACGTATAACGTCTGACAACCCTGGTTATGGTGATGACATGTGAAGTTGGAATACTCGACAGCCAGTTATGTAGCTAATATATCATCTTCCCGTCCATGAACATGAAACAGATACTCATAACAATATCGTACTTCGTTGGATAGTGAATTCTAGTAAAATCGAGGAGAATGTTTACAGCCATTTTGATAATAACATGACAGCGAAAATCCTCTGCCACTTACTGGTATCGAACATGAACGTTTATTAAATTTTCGCAGTTATGATTTAAATGTCCAGCTTACATACTTGGGACCAATGGAAAGGAACTGTGGTTTGTGAAGGACGACATTTATCAAAATGTTTGGATAGAAATTGATTAGACATGATGGTAAGTTTCTACTGAAAAAGTTTGTGATGCGTACCTACTGTTCTCCGCCTCACAAATCCTGACAACAGAATTACTATGGTCAATCATCAGTATTGCTGCCATAATGACTGCCTCATTTTTCGACGCAAAAGTTTGGTAATGTAAAGTGTGCGCAGACAGGTGAAACTGTAGCGGTATCGGTCATTTCTCGGCGCTTCACATTATTTTTACGGTTGCTTCAAAAAATGAAGCTCCTGGTAGAGTTTGTTATAGGCAGGTGTTGTGGGAGGGTTCAGTACCTAATCAGCACTATCGAGTGATAGAACGGTAATTATTTTATTGCCATTAAGTACATTACCTCCCCCGCTATCATAACTTAACGAAGAATCAGAACAGACCCGCGCGGTGTTGTGTGTGGAAGGATACTGAAAACCATCCACACACGGTCAAGTTGATCTCTAGCGGTTCATGGTGTATACTCATATATGAATTACCCGATTACCCCCAACCTTGAACTGATCCTTAAAACTTGACCCGTCCTTTCGAAACAGTTTCTTTCGGTTAACGAAATGTTTCGTTTCGTTTTTTCAAGACAGCAGAAACGCCCATCTATTGGTTTACTATTTTCAATAATGAACCTTTGGAATCGAGCATGGGGGAGGGGGGGGGGGATCAAACCTCTTTAAATTTTATGGTTTGCGTTTCGTAGTACCTATGAGTGTCTGAAAATTTAATAAAAAAATTCTGTCCGCCCGGTGGTCCAGATACCCTGAAAAGCTGGCCAAAAGTGTATACATAACTACCCAAGATGTCAGTAGAAGGTAAGCCTTTTTTTAATGCAGATTTTAGAATTCTTGGTGATTATTTTTGTTTTTAATGTAAATATTCATTTTTTACGTAACTATTCAGGTTGATGTGGCAATTTTTTAAACCAAAATTTGAAATGTGGTTTGTGGGTCCCATTTGGGGTGCAGTAGTCAGAGAAGCGCACCGTTAAATTTTCATAAGACTTCCAGAAAAAGAGTACGATTTTTTATGACGTTTTTAAATTGATTCCGAACTTAGGGATATTTTGAGACCACCCGGAGCATTGTACGTCCAGCCGTTCGTTCACAGCGAGGCCTGAGGCTCTCTTTCAACGATAAGGCTTTGCGACACGGTATACTTGCAGCCCAGATGTCATTGCTAGCGAACAGCTGATTATAATCACGCATGGCTTTACGAAATCGATTTTGTTGTTCCGTGATTATTTTATTTGAGGAAAGATTGTTTTTTTGGATTTTGCAGATAGGCAACATGAACAAATTTGGTCTGTCTGTGTCCGCAAATAATTGCCACAGCACAACTTCCTCAATCCGAATCCGATTATGCTGAAATTTTCAGGGATTATGCAAATCGGGCCCTAAATGATTCCCTATGAATTACAGAACAATCGGACCATTATTACGGCTACAGCGCATGCGCAAATGCAAAGCCGAGTTAGGTACTGAATTTCTCGCGAATCAATGGCCCGATTTTGCTCAAATTCGGTGGGTACTTGGGGGTGAAGCTCTTTGGCGGTCCCCTATGAATTACAGAATAATCGGATCATTGGTACGGCCACTGCGCATGCGCAAACGCGAATCCAAGTTATTGAATTTCTCACGAATAAATAAATGGCCCGATTTGTCTTCAATTCGGTAGGTACCTAGTGATGGTGTAGCTTTTAGATGGTCCCCTGTGAATTGCTCGGATTATTGGTGGCCTTTGGTTGATTTAGGGCTTTCCTGGAGAAGCATGAGGGTACGTAATGACACAGAAACAGTTATCTACGCAGAACGGGCATCTATACAGGAAAATCCCCGCCGGGTTGCCTCACAATAATGTTGTTTGACAATAACGTATTATGTAATCATTTAAATTTGTGCAAGAAATATGTACACCATAATGAAATGAATAAATAAAAAAATAAATAAAATAATAAACAGTTTTGTAATAATTTGCAGCTTTTTTCAGGGACCAGTCTGTTAGTTTTAAACTTACTATCTCACGGTACACATTTGCAAAGAAATACAGTGGATGCCGCATGTAGTGTTCAGTGTTAATGAGAATCAGCCTCTTATAGCGTTCAAAATGAGCAGCTGTTCGTTAGAGTGTCTCCCACCTGATCAGGTCGTTCGTCCGCACCATTTCATTGTCAGTAGTTGAACGGTTGTTGATTGTAACCAACGTCAATGGCCACCAATACGCGAAGCGCTTATCTGTCTCACGCGGAACCAATTTTTGAGGTAACCATCCCTAAAAAACAGCGAAAAATTGATTTTTCTTGAAACCTGACTGATTTTTTTTTTTAAATGTAAAACTTCTATCACTAGTACCCTCTTCCAACACGACGTTCCTGTATGTTGATTCATCAGACTAAAACTAATTTTTACATTTAAACATTTCAACTTCTTTTTTTCACCGTCGTCGTTTGTGAAATCCGGGTAAAGTGATCAAACTTCACTGTGCTCGATTTGATCACTATATGCGGCACCCACTTTATTATTATTATTATTTCAGTTATGTAGTATAGTTATTTATACGTACTTGGACAATAAACAGCGCCGTGCAGCGGCACTTTTCTCCTATGTATTGCTAAAAAAAAAAAGGACAGAAGAAAATTTTAAGTTTCAGGAATTTATTGGTTAAATTATATAATTGTCTTAATAAACCCATGTCCTAGTAAATGAGGAATGGTCGTGCATTTTTTCATTTTTTAAAGTTACAGGTTTAGCGGAAAGATTTCCAAAAAGGTGCTATTATGATGGGTCAAAAATGAGAGGAAGTGGGTGAAAAGGGGGAAGGAAAGGCGTGCGACTTCATCTGTAATGTAGGTACGCATCCACCGTCTGTCTTTCAAGCCATGAATGTCTACAAACATATTCTGCGTAACATGCGTGCCTAAAGTTAACTTTATGTTAAGATTTCGTGATGTATTTTCACTCTAGTGAACAGGTTTTTCAAGCGAATCCACTCGGGCCTTACCCTACACAGAGGATCATTTTTCTTTATTACCATTTACCTATAGGTACCTACTTCAGAAACCTTCGCTGGGATGGAGAGCTTCACAATCCACCAAAAAAAAAAAAATTGTAGAAACCTTTGTAGGCGTGCGCACAGCAACTCACCAAATTTTCATCGCAATCGGATGAATGGTATATGAACGCATAAAGGACAAAGGACGAAACATTAATTTTTATACATCGAAGATTCATCCTGAAAATTTCTTGAAAACTGGCCATAAGGCCCATTTCATATCAAATAGGTAGATTTTGACGGATGATTTTGAAAGACTGGGTTTGCAGGTGATTTTTATGGAAGTTAAATTCAAGTTGATACTTGCAACATTCTTTCAGAAAATAAAATTTCGCGCGCTTCGAAAAAGTTGTCGATATTTTTCGTTTCTATTATGAAACTCAATATTCGCGTGATTAATAGAAGGAAAGAAGAAAGGATCTGTGAAAGCACCCAAAGAATTATGGAGAAAAAAAAGTTTGGTGGGTAAAGAACGAAGTTTTGGGTAGGAAAACCAGTGGCAATGGATCGACTTACGTTCATGCTGGATGGATGTTAACTAAGGGAAGACGACGAGAAGAATGATGGACATATTGATGGCCAACCCTAAAGGGCGGAGTTTATATAGGCCAGGGAGGGAGACAGGGAAAGCTAGGGTTCTCCATCCTAGAAAATCCTCCATCCTTTCTACCTGAGGGTTACTAACCCCTCACTGCAAGAAGAATGAGTTCCATCATAGAACAATTTTTCCACCACTTCCCACATTTGGGATACTTGTCTGTTCGATAAAAGCGTTCCAGACAGTTGAAACCCTACGGATGACTAAAATACATATTTACATAGGTACGTTCTCGTAGGTAAATGAAATAGCAGGAAGACCCGTGGGTCGCACTGGATGGTTAATTTGAATTATACATACGTATGTGTGCATATATAATAATACCTAAGTATCAGTAGTGATATAATTAAGTTATCCAGCACTCTCCCTTCAGGAGCCCGTCATCGTTTGTCTTTTTTGTCTTTTATAAGTAATTTGTTATCAGCCCACCTATGTTATAAAATCTTGTAATTTGTTATATCATGTACCTTTGAATAAGGAATTATGCCTTTTGTACATTGTGCTTTTAATAAATAAATAATAAATAACACCCTGAAACCTCCTTATGCTAGACATTTACCTACATATTTGCAATAAAAACCAGTCAAATATGCAGGCAACAAAAACAATGAGCTAACTGTTTTGGTTCACTGTTTTTCTCTAAATTGAACCTACCTCACCAGAATTAAACTGGTTCTATAATCGAAATACCAGTCGTTCAAAAAGTAATGCCTACAACATTCCTCGAAACTAATGTTCTCGTAGTTTCATTTAAATCGGACCGTGACGGGCATTTCACAACAAACATGCCGTTTCCCCCACCCCACCACCAATAAAAACTACCCGGTTCGAATCTCACAATTCTGAGTATCTCAGATTTCAAATTGGGGTGGCCAAAATAATATTCTTCGCGTTCCATTAAAATCGAATCATCTGGGTGCAGCAGGTAGGTAATAATTATTAATTTTATTCGGGTTTTCTCCCATCCGCAAACATCCCACGCTGATCGCATTTCACGATTCCGACGATCGCAGACTTCAGTCTGAACTGTCCTCTCTTCAGTAGGTAGCTTCATTAACGATGGCGACTATAAATACGCTTTGGTATATTTGGAACCCGAGTAACCGTTGACAATCCTAGGTTAATAATAAGAAATTAAGGGGCGAACGGTCTGGTGGCTTTAGAAACCGCTTGCCAATACGTGGGGGAGAAAGGCATTTTCGTTTCAACTCGTACCGGTCAACATTGGATTTTCGGGTGCGTCCGTGTTGAGTTCGTACTTCCTTGTAAAACTCATACAACCGTCGTAATGAGCTGAAATTTGGAGGGTAGGTGCGGAGTGGGCCCCTGATGGTCCCATGTGAATTTCATCAAAATCGTACCCAAAATTTCGTATGCGCATGTGCAAACTGAACAAAGTTGAATTTAGCAACTCTAAAAACGTTGGTAACTAGAAATATAGGTAATAAGTCGAGGTAAGTCGCAAATCGTGGTGTTCAGACCCCAATGGGGTCGGCTAGCGAGAGGTGGGTGCTGAAGGTTGGGCGACCTGACCATCGATGTGATTGGCTCTTACCTCGGGATCGCACTTTCATAATAATCATCAACTCAAGAGGCATTTTGTCGAAAAGTGCAGGGCTTCTCGCGTGGGTATAAACTCTGTCTGGCCCAGGCTCCTCTCTGCTGCTGACATTCCGACTGAGGCCAAGTTTAGAGCCTTCGAAGCTGCGACGTTGGCCACCGTTTGCTGTGGAACGCAGGCCTGGGGTCGCTCGGCTTAGGAGCTAGGAAATTAATAGAAAAGGCGATGCGGCTCTTCCTCAAGAAACTGAAATCGTTGTAACAGACTACCTGCGAGGGTCCTCAAGCAGCCAGAACGGCGGGGGGAGCGCTCGAGGTGGTAAAGACGAGAGATTTGTTGGGCTGACCTGGCGGGGAATGTTCGACTAGGCGTACCTACCTACCTGGAGGAGCCGTCTGCAGACCCTTTTGACTCTTCTCTGTTCGGTATTAAATCTCAAGGGTAATTTAAATGGAAGGTATAAGTATGGTAATTTTACTTCTATCTTTGGATCTCTGGCAAAGGTGTTCCTGGAGGGCCAGAGACTGAGCTTTAGCCCATTTCTGAAAAAGCTAATAATAACACTCGGTTCCATTGTATTATATCGTCATATCGATTTGGTAGTGGAGAACAAAAACTCTACCCAGTCTACCCAGTCTACCCAGTATGAGGCTACGGCGATTATGAAGTGTCGTGGTGAGCTGCTAAACCAGCCCTGGATTCAGGAGAGAGTTCACCTCTATGCCCTGTGCAACCTCAGGGTGGATGAAACTGTGGAGCTTCATGGAGCCCATTCCTCGGCTAGGTATTTATGAATACCTTCATCAGAAGCCTATTCCAACATTGAAACTGGGATGTATTGCTTCTCTACTCCAAAATCTGAAGTACACTCAAAAAACGCTGCAAATCCCTGCACAACGGTTTATTATTTTGTATAGAATACCCTTCTGTTACAGATCACAGCTCTATGTATAGATAACCCGTCTATATAATATAATATGTACTATTCTATGCATATTTATGTAGATCGCAGACCCTCCGTAGGTTGGTACCTAACCCCGTACTCGTTACTAGGTACCTACCTAAATCACGAGTTAAATGTTGCTAAAATAATTCTGCCGATGACAAACAGTACCTGACCAAAAGAAACACACATAATGAAGTTCTGAAAAGAAATTGTTGATGAGGAGTGAAAAAAGTTGCAAAAGTACCTACCAACAAACTCCAGCCCCTTCTACGTAGATGGTATAATGAACCGTTTTGTAATAATTTACCGTTGAGTAATGATTTACCGTAGTAATAATTTACCCATCAATAATACTTCAACGTTTGTTCAACGTTTCAATAATACTTTCACTACCTACCAACAAACTCCAAAAGAGCCATCATTTTTCAAATTAAATAATATCACAGAACAACCAACTCGACTTCATACTCCGCCAATATAATCAGGTGATCCCTACCAATGATTGGCCGTATTCACAAATTCCTATTGTGGGCGCGTCTCTGGTTACGAGATTTGGTTTGAATTGTATACAATTTCATTCACACTGGAGTCGAAAATGCCTGTCGGTGCAAACTTCGGGGCCTTACTGTGAACGAACGGCTGGACGTACGATGCTCCGGATGGTCTTAAAAAACTCGCAAGTTCAAGAACTATTTAAAACCGTAAAAATATTTACGTAAAAAAATTGTATAGGCGTTTTGAAAATTTCAACCCCTATTTTGAACCCCTTAGAGATGACTCACAGTAACGTCGAGCTTCGAGGACCAACTAGACGCCGAACGGAACCTATAACCCGAATTTCATCAATTTTTTTTCATGGTAACTAAGAAAAGTGGCCCGTACGGCGTACGGCGGACAGACAGAAATATTTTTATTGCAGTTTTGGATTCTACATACCTTGAAACGTAAACCATCAAATTTTGAGGGGGGGTAAGAATTTTTTTTTTCATGCTCGATTCCAATGGTTCATTATTGAAAATAATAAACCAAAAACCTTTTGAAAATGTTCCCCGACGAAGTCCTCTTGAGAATGTCACTGGTCATGTGATATTCCTTGTTATGATAATAATTAATAGGTAATAATTTCCCTCCCGTGTCTTTCGTATGAATACAATATTAGCTGTAAAAAAAATTTAATGATGTGATGGTGTTGGTTTGTGTGTCTTCTTTTCACAATTATGTGTTTGTATTCTTTTCACAATAATCTAACTGTATTAAGTTTTGAAAATTTGTTTCTTTCTTTGAAAAATATATTTACCTTCGCATTTTAACATAAAGCATGTTTTCATTCCCTCATTCACACATTTTTCACTCCCTCACTCACCCGTCACTCCCTCATCACACATTTTCACTACCTCACTCATCCTTCACTCCCTCATTTTAACATTTTTTCAACATTTTTCCCCCCCATAGTTAAAGATTCTCCAGCGTGCCCACAACATGAAAAGTGAAGCCACTATGCCATTGAGTAGCTATGAACTATTGCAGCTCAAAATTATGGCTTTTTATTTTTGAGATTTTGGGAAGTGAAATCTGCACCTGTTCAGATGCGTAAAGCAGATGTTTTGGCCGGGTGGCATTGGAGAGGGAGGAGTTGCTGGCGATCCTCACAGGTGCACAATAGTGGGGGGGCTTTGTTCCTATTTTCATGAGGCCAGGCACGTCAGGGAATTCCTTATTTTGGCATTTAATTATAATACCTGAAAGGTCATTATAATACCTAATCTCTCTATGATCCTTCCTGATAAGTATTTTCATTTCTTTTGTATTATTCGTTATACAAAAATTATACAGTTAGGTACGTATTTTATATAGCAAAATTGTTATTTAAAGGTGGAAATTCCATCATGTAATGCTACACTGTTAATTAGTTGTCTATTAGGTACTATTGTCAATATAGATGATTTTCACTCATTCATTCATTCATAAGTAGAATAGTATTTTTTAGAAAAACTAGATAGGCCGTAAACTTTGACCATCTTAACTCAAACGACTAGGTAGTTTCGTGTATAGCCAGGTTTCAAACAAATCTGATAATCTGTAACTAAAATTAAAACCCGTGTCCAACGCACGGGTAGCTCAAAATGTTAGCAAACAGCACGAAAGACTCGTAGACAAGTATAACGAATTTATGTATTTATATGAAGTGCACCGATGTAGGACCTAAATAATATTTATTTTTAAAAAAATGGTTTTTCGATGCAAAGAACACCGAAAATGGTTAAATGATCTATAGTTCAAAGGAAGATGGTTGTTGCGAGGATTGCTCAGCAGGAAAGAAACGTATAATATCTAGTTGATCATTTATTTCTTATAAACTAAGTTCAAATAAATAATTCAATAAATAGATATTAAAATAATTAGGTCACCGTACACGGTCATACTGTGTAGAGGAATGAAGAGGTAGAATGTTGTGTAAGTTGATAGTTAAATAGCGCAGTGATCTATCTGTCTGTCCGTCTGAATAATAAGGTCACCGTAGACAGTCATACTATGTAGAAGCATGAAGACGTAGAATGTTGTGTAAGTTGATAGTTAAATAGTGTAGTGATCTGTCTGTCTGTTCGTCAGAATAATAAGGTCACCGTACACAGTCATACTATGTAGAGGCATGAAGACGTAGAATGTTGTGTAAGTTGATAGTTAAATAGTGCAGTGATCTGTCTGTTCGTCAGAATGTCTTAGCCGGAATTCGATCTCATCTAGCTTATGCCGTACACTTTTATCATTTTGAGGGCAACGTTAAATCACAGTTGCGGTACAATAAAGATTATATAGGTTTTCGTATTTCATCTTCTCCTTTTTCAGCTGGTGCCAAAACTGTCAACAGCAGCAAATACCCAATCGTCGGCTTGTGACCGACCTGCCGCCAAAGTTTTGGGTTTCTGCAGATCCTTATTTTCCTTTGAAGGGTGTGCCGCTCACCCATTCAAGAGATCAGTTTGCATGTATGTACCTGGCTATTATATAAAATCGATGTTTCACCAACAGAATGTATACCTATGCAATTTTTCTGTGCACGTCAACAGTGATGTAGGGCATCACGCGTATTCAGTCTTCGTCTTGACTCTTTGTGGGTAGCGTTTCACATTCGGGTTACGTGTTACCTTCTCCTCCTCGTCTTCTTCAGCGTTTTCAGAACCGTCTTCGGCGATTGAGTCGTCGTCGTGGAGCTCAGCGGGGTCCGACGTATCGGGGTGGAAAGCTGCGGCGTACTTTCCGCCGAAAATCTGGGGTTTCTGGTCGATGGGTGCTGGGGCGGGTCCGACGGATGGGAGACCCTCTCTTTCGACCGAAGGGTGTGCCAAGAGGATCGCGTACAACGGGGAGTCCGATGGGATACGAACGACGAGGCCAGTGGCTTCGGCTTCGGCTTCGGCTTCTGAGCCAGCCGATTCTTCCTTGGTCGGACTTATTGAATCTGTAACATTTTGGACATCGTAACTACTTTGATGGTTTGCGAATAAAACATGAAAACAGCAAGATGAAAAAATGCGACGACAGCGGTTCTGCTAAGCTCCAACCAATGAAGGGTGGGTCATAATTTGGCATTTTTCACCTCAATGATGGGTTCTGCAAGATGCACATCTTTCATTCGGAAAACATTACGATGCGCACCCCCTATTGAGCTATGACCCTCTAAATTGCATACAGCCTTCATTATATAAATTATTTCATCTTCATTTACTTGTTTCATACCCAAACTGTGTTCCATTGAGCTGTGGGACTGATTGCCAAATACAGTTCCGATGAATGAGCCTCAATTAATAGCTAAAGAGTAATTGGAGAGTGGAGTCTGTTCTGATGCCCCTAATGGATGATAGAAAAGCGATCAGTAAATAATAATGGCCACACAAAATAGGGGTGGGGAGGAGGACAGAGTCTCAAAATTAATACAGGAGCGTATTTACTCGACGTACACATTATAGGCCACATAATGTTCAGTTTGGCCAGTTTATTGTATGTATGGCTGTAATGGCTCTGGAAGCCACACATGTATGCCCAGACTTCCATTTGGGCATGTATTAAGTAGGTAATGTTAATTTAATTACATCCTACCTACTTATAAATTAAAATACTATTATATTATATATTATTATATTATATTATATATTATAATTATATATTATTATATTATATTATAGATATATTATTATATTATAGATATATTATTATATTATATTATATATTATTATATTATATTATATAATTATTATATTATATTATATATTATTATATTATATTATATATTATTATATTATATTATATATTATTATATTATATTATATATTATTATATTATATTATATTATATATTATTATATTATTATATTATCCGTACTTACTGAAGCCGTTGTTGAACGCAGACGCGATTCCAGAGGCGAGGTTACTGAGGATGGGGCCAATGATTGCACCGACCAAGGGGACCAAAGCCGTACCGATTTGTCCGAAAATTCCAGCTAAAGCCCCGCCTTGCCGCAGTTGCAGTTCCCGCTCAGTTTCGGTTGTTTGATCTTCTTCAGCAACTGGATAGGCCACAGCTGCAGCGATAGCGCCGACTGCCACCAGAAGACTCAACTGGAATTTAAACGGTTTTGAATGAAAATAATTATAAGCAAATATCTCTCGACATATGAGCATGCTTGTGTGCCGGCACCACTAGCAACGGAATAATTATTATGTTCGTCGAATCATTCTCTGACATCAATCTTATCATCCTAACTGAAAACAATTATTTCTTTACATGGCAGATACCTAAGATCAACACACAGAAACCTGCAACTGCATTTGCAACCCCAAGCAAAAGAATGGGGAAGTAAAAGCCCCACAAGCTAAGGAGGGGTGT